>JAHXMQ010000028.1:9189898-9280906 GCA_020466415.1 Ammodramus savannarum pratensis | reverse complement strand
CTCACAGCAGTGAGACTGTTTTACTGATAAGAAATAATCAACTCCTGAGTCCCAATGCAAATTTCTGTCTCAAGTGCCTTCAATCCAGACCCAGAGTAACCCAAAACTGGGACCCCCGCACAGAATTTTCTGCTGGAACACCTCTGTGGCAGAAGGACAGGAGGGTACCTAGGAGCAGCTGTTTCTCATCCAGCTTTGATGCTGCCTGCTGCACAAAGGAGCACAAAAGTATCCCTGAAGTACCAGAAAGAAAATCTTCATGTAATGCATGTGACTTTGCATTTATACAGGTGCAATTGGCTTCAACTGAAGGGCCATTTTGATGAGATAGAATGTGTCATTTATATCTTAGATATAAATTACATTTTTGACGTTTCTACGAGCAGTAGAAAACAAACACATTCCACTTGTGTTGGTGCTCCTGTGTGCATGAAAGATGACCTGTCCTCTTTCCCCAGATGCATTTTCTGTGTGGACATAATGCCCCTATTCAGCATTCATAAGGAAAACAGTGGCTACCCAACTTGGCTCCTTGATGAGGAGAGGCATTTGCAGAATTCCACCCAGCTGAAATCACTGATTCTGCAAGTGGAATTTGTTTATACGTTATTTTTCTTCGTTTAAAAAAATGCAATTAGTGGTTTACCATGTTTATATGGATAGCACCAGCTGAATCTTATTCCAGTCCATTTTTATGTGACCTACAATAAGCATTGTGCAAAAAAATTCTGACTGGGATGGCCAACTTTAAGTTCAAATTCCCACTGTAAGTAAGATGCTTTGACAAGCTTAATTCATCTCCTTAGGTGGGATCAGGAACTTCCTTTTGTTTTGTGGGTTTTTTTTTAAGAGATAGAAATGAAGGAGACAATAGAAGTAAGCTGTTATCCTGCAAATTTAAGGGATTAAATATTGTACTGTTGTATTATATTGAAGAATCAAGTTAATTCACCACCCAATATTCACCTTTTCAATTCAGCAATTCCTAAAATCTCTTTTGGGGAGCCAGCTGTGCTCACATTCAATTTCTCTTTATCAGGACAAGGGTGCCAGTTCAAAACTTTGGGGTGTGCCAGCTGTGCTAAGAGGTGTCAAAAAAAGCTGATTTGTGGGAAACTGAGGGACAGTGCTGTCCCAGACCGCTTTCTCTTTTACCTGATTGCTTTATTTTTGATGTCTTTTGATTTACTTTATTGATCTCTGCTACTTCTGGTTTAATATCACAGCAATAGGAAGCTTGTGGACATTTTATTTAAATAGATTTTGGGAATTATATTGTAGCAATATACTGCTTATAGCATTGAAACCCAAGCAATCTATATCCAGGTTCACCTCTGGTGCAGTTAATTTCTAACTGCTTGTCATTCTACAAAATATATCTCAAAGTGGTGCAAAAAAAGCAATTGTTTCCCCTCTCCCTGAAGATTGAAAAAAGCTTCTATGTTCACTAGAGTACTAAATAAAGAGTTCTAGAGAAAAATGTGTGCTTTGGAAACCCCCAACACAATATTCAGAGATGACCATTACAGACAGTGAAATACCTTTAGAGGAGCTCCACATCAGAAGTTGTAGGCACTCTCCTGTTTGTATTGTGGGATGGTATTTCCAGCAGCTTTGGATGAAATGTAAATGTAAATTTCCAGAATGAAAGCAATCATTCCTCTTCTGGGTTGTCCCATGGCACATGCACGATATAATCTGGATTTCCCCAAAACAGTGTTCTTAGGAACTTTTAATTGTCATCATTTGGATTGGGAGTTGCTCTCCTAAAAGAGCAGCTCTGGCTGTTGTGGGGGGATTTTTGTCATTTTTTCCTGTTCAATATTATTTTAGCATTTCTTCTCCTGCTAACAGCTGATGCAGACTGCCCAAAGAAATGTGTGCCTGCCCTTGACTTTGACCTATCTGATCCATTCAGTGGCTTCACATTTTCTAGATTCTAGTTGTGTTCAGTGAAGGGAGCTGAGGGGACCTGAAATGTCATTTTTGAATGCTGTGCTGTCTTCAAACAGCTTGGTCACTGCTCCATGGCCAGAAGTACCTGATTTTGTTAGGACCTTCAGCTGTTGACATCAACCTCAGAATAGCATCATTTTTTGTGCATGAATTTATGTAGATTGAGAAAGGCTTCATTTGACAGAGACCAAAGATTTAAACATTTAGGTAATTGCTGTCTAATTATCATAGCCTTGGTAATGTGACAAGGAAAAAGAGAAAAGCATATAAGTTACTTTGAGCCATCAGATGAGAAATATAGATCCTGTAGTACATGCTAGCTGCAGTATTTCAGTTCCTAAAATGTGTGTATGGTTAGCAGCTTTAGGCACTTGGTGCTGTCTTTGATTATAACAGTGCTGAACTTGAGCTGCAAAATTGAAAGTTCTGATTTTCTGGTACATCAGTGAGTGAAACCTAAACCCATGTAATCTGTAAAAATAAATGTAATTACTTTAGCAAATGTGTTACAGCTGGCCAGGTTTGACATTGAGGTACCTGTTTCTCATGGCTGCCCAGTGTCAGAAGACAGAGGTGATGGCTTGGGCTGTGCTTTGCAGGCAGAATGGAGCAGAAAAATTATTGCTTTGTGTTCTTCTGTGTGTACATTAAAGTGAACTAAACAGACTCGCAGATCTGACCTCTGACACTTCTTCCCACTTTCTTCTTCTGTTTGAAGCATCTTGCTGAGAGTAACTTTTTTTAAATTTCAAAATCTCTGCTTCAAAATTGAACGCTTGATAAAATCTAGACGAACATCTAAGCATCTGAAGCTGTGACTGATCTCTTTCAAGGTGGCAGTCTGCTAGAGCAGGAGATGGGACTCTTGCACTCCATCACTGCTGCTGCTTTGGTTTTGCTTTAGCAGAATTTTTGCCCTTTTTTCCTTATTTACTTATTTAGCAAACATATTTGAGATTTCTGCAGTAGCACAGAGATGAAGGGCTGACTGCAGCAAAGCTTTTCAGCTTTGGCCAGTCATTTCTATGGTAAAAATAAGATCACAAAAGGCTGGACAAGATCCCTCTCTGGTCAGAGCACTGGCACAAAGCACTGCTTGCACTGATGTGGGTCTCTTCATTATTCTCCAGATTTTGGTGTCACTTCCTCTTGTGGACAGAACCTTAATAATCTGCCATAAGAGCACACTTGTTTCTGACCTTTTGGAAATTTCAGCAGCTATTTTTCACAGGAATGCTGTGGCTTGAGGCTTAATTAGGGCCCAGGAAGTGTTTAGAGGTCTTTAATGAGAGGTGCCCTTGAAGTGACAAGTGCACTGTGATGTTATTAACTCAAGGGATACCTACCAAGAACTAGAGGTAGATAAGGCTATCATCAACTGCTAAGCTTTTCTGCTCCTGGTCTTTGATCTTGCAGGTTTCTAGTTCTTCCACTTGAGCAGTTTTAAATTCCTCCTCACAAAGAACACCTATTGAAGTAATGAGAAACAACTGATTTTTGGATCACTAATTCAAACAACTGGAGCAAATTATTAGGTTTACAGTTTCAGGCTCAATTTGGAGCATTGGGCTTTTTAGAATTGCTTTTCTGGGAGGCTTAACATTTAGGAACAACTGTCTTGAGTAGCCAGGGTGTGTTACAGGACAAGAGTACCAGTGGGATCTTCCTGAGAGGGGGCCTCACTCTTGTTCTCACATATTCTGATCTTTCCAAGAGTAATTTTTCTCCTGTGAGATGTTACTGGGAGTGTTTTTTGTGGCATCATTAACAACTCTGTATCTTGATCTTAACCATCCTGGATCTCATGCAGCATCTGGAAATAAAAGCTGCAGTGAAAGCCTAAACTTTGTGGGGATTTTGTTTTGCTTTGGGTTGCCTTTTTTTTTTAAAGAAGCAAAGCTGTAGTTTCTGAATGACCTGCAGCTATTATGCAGGCAAAATTCCTGCTCTGAATGGTTCCCAGGATAACTCTGCATTGTGTAGGTCCCAAGCAACTTGTAGCTGGGATTTGTTTTGTTTGCTTGCAAAAGAAAATTAATATATCATGATGGGCAATGCACGGCACATAAGTCAAATCACACAAACAACTGAGGGTTTTTGTGTTCTTATATCTGTCCATGGATAATATTTAGCAAACAAAGTCATTTAAAAACCTTAAAGAATTTTGGCTGCCTTTCAGAAATGGTGGAGTTAAGTCAATAAAATGCTCAGTAGAGATTGCATGTCCCCAAACATATTTTATCTTGACAGGTTATATACTATTGAGAGCTGCAGCCATGACTTGAAGCCAAGTTGGGAAAAGAACAGCTCTGTTACAGGGCTGCATTTGATGGAAATCTGAGGAGGGGAAGGGAGAGAATTGTGTGAGCTCTGAGAATGCCAAATGCAGAAAGCCTCGCTGAGCTGAGCTCCTGGGCTCTATAAATCACTGTAACATCAGTAGGTCTTTACTGATTTACATCTCTTGGGCATCTGGTTTGGTTTTTATTTTACACAAACCTAATTTCTCTGGATGCATGAAAGCATGGGGGTTTTAATAGGAGTTATATTGATGGGCAGTAGCTTGGAGTGTGTGTATGAAAGTTTGTAGTTGGTATCATTGACCTAAAAAAAAATTAAATAAAATGAACAAGTGTGGCCATGTCTAGCCTCCATGACCTGGATCAAATCAATCCATGATTTTTCTGCACTGATGTGGCTCCACTGAAGTTTGCTCATCAAAGATCTTGCTTCTAGCCAGTGTGTGACTGGAAAGAGTAGATTTTCTGGGTAGGAGACTGGAAATGACGAGTTCTGTGACATTAGAACAGATACTTTATTGCAATTTGGGTCCTCCCATCTGAAAAAAATGTGAAAAATACATTCAAACAGCAGGGAGGATAAACTGTGCTATCTGTTGAAGGAAGCTCAGTAAACCTAGTCCCACTATTGCAGGATTGTAACTCTTTGAGGTTATGGAGGCAGAAAAGTGATGGTGTGGAGCAGCAAAGTGCTTTATCCCTGTTTTAGTGAGCCATGTGCAGTTCCTGTTCTTGCGGAAACCCAGGGCACTGGGAATATTTCTGTGTCTGCTCTGGGGTGCCCTGACCCCCAGGTCAGCACTGACTCTGACCCCCATTCATGGAGAAAGTTTCCCGGACTTTAAGATAGACTGGAATCCACAAAAGTGTGCAATAGATTATAGAGAGTAGTGTAGGTGATCACTGGGTGAAAATTGAGGTTTTGGGGTTTTTAGTGTGTTGTGGATGGCAGCAAGATGGAGGGCACAGGGTGTCGTCCTGGGTTTCTTCGATGCTTCTTCTTCCTTCTCCATGGGTTTGGGTGGCATTTTGTAATTGGGCAGAAAGTCTGCACTGGGGGCTCTTTGGGATCAGTTATTGGATTAAAAGGGAAAATAATCCAGGTGTCAGTTCTTAATTGGATAGTTTAGTCTTATTACTCATTTTCAGAGAGATACCTTCTAAATGAGACTACATGACTTGAAGTTCTGGGCACTGAAAGGCACAGTGTGATGCAGAATTGTAAGGTCAGACCCAGCTGAAGTCAGAAATTGCTGAGAGCTGTTGCTGTCTGGCAGTTCACAGTGATTTAAGGCACACAAAGCCATATATTCCAGCAGTGTTCAGGAAATGCTCTTCAGCTCAGAACTGAAGACATATTTTTCCACTACACCTGTGTATATTCATTCAATCTCTAGTAAATTGCTGCTCAGGACTTAGTGGTGTCTTTAGGGAAGCATAGTGAGATCTGTGTTGCTCAGTGTCTGCTGTAACTTTTTTCTAAATAGAGGATTTCACAGCCAGCATCTTTCACCAGCCCTGGATTCCCTCAGTTTGTCAAGCTGCAGTCACCTCTCAGTCACCTTCACTGGGGGTGTTTGCAATGTTCTGCTGAAAGAGTGAAACCTGTAGTGCTGTGGAACAGCGACATAAACTCAAGAGGTCCCCCAGAGAGAAAAAAAGAATTTATTATAATGCGTATACTTAGACATGGCTATGGTTGTATGGGACATCTGGCTTCTTTACTTACTGTTTGTTGTTTTCATGGAATAATTGGAATAATTCCTCTAAATGCTGAACCTCCTGTTGTTGGACAAATTTTTGCATTTGGCTAAACATATTCAAATATTACCTGAGGCTTTCATTCCTTGAGATATTTCTTCTGCCTAGGTGTTGAGAAATTGCACAATGGTGGCTGGCAGGGCAAAGAAAATCTAAAGCAGAAAGGCTGCAGAGAATGATGGACGGGTGATTGGTACAGGTTTTTAAATGTGAAGGTGTCACTGTGAGCCAGCTGAAGGTAATACTGTTATTCCTGAAAGCACCACTAAAAGCATGAACCAGTTAAAGTGAAGTGGCATTTTGGAAGTGAAGTCAGGGTTTTTCAGAGATCACACTTCAGAAAAGCAGACATTCTTTTTTTAGCTTTCACTGGTAGAAATCCAGATGCATGCTTTAAAACAGTTTACTCTGGCGGTAGTGAAATAAGTCAAGACAGAATATTGGTCCAGATGGGGATGCTTAAATCACCAACTCATGTCTTAATTTCTCTTTTTTTCCTTCAGTTTATCCTCCCTTTGAAATGTGGTCACCTAAGAATTTTCCTGAATGCTGTGATCTGGAATATTTCCTTAAAACAGCATCCTCTGAGTTATTTTAGATTGCTGATTTACTGCTGTCCTTCATACGTCTTTTTAGGTTTTTAATTCTTTCTGCAACGATTCTCCATTACTGTCAAGTCTAGGGCAGTAATAAAAAGAAGCTTCTTTTCTTTTATTCAGTTCCTGGTTGTCCCATGTCCTCTGATTTCTATCATGACAAAACATGCTAATGGTGAGCTTACTCCAGTACCTGGCCTGATCATTCATGTTCTGTTTCTTGAAAAATACAATTTATTGGAAGCTCGCTGGATGAGGGGTGTTGAAATGAAAGTAATTTGCTTTCTAGAACAAATAACCCAAACAGGAGCTTTTATCAGACTTCTCTCCTGCCCTGAGAGAGCCCAGCTGTTAGGAAGTGGGAAGGGATGTGTGCAGGGTTCATTCTCACACAATGCTTGGCCTATTTTGTGCAGGCTGTTGGAAGGGCTGCTCATTTATAACAACTGTTTGTGTGAGCAAGTGAAAAACTGTCAGGGTCCTGTCTAAGGAAATTGTGTTCCGTTGGTGCAAAGCCTCATCAGGTGTCATGAGGTAGATTAGTAAAAATAAATTTGCAAATTTTTCCAGCCATACAACCCTGGACTGTTATTGTAAAACGAGTAAAGATACTCAAAATACACCTACATTTGGGTTTACTTTCCAAATCTGAAAAAACAAATGGTCTATCTAAAGCCTCTTTAATGGAAAATGATTCCCAAGGGGTTAGAGAGCTTCTGGTTTTTTTTCCAGTAATGAAAAAGTTAGCACTGAAACAGGAAGTGCATATAAACATCTACTCAGCAAGCCCATGACACATTTATACAGAGCAGAGTTTAGAGGTTAAGAGTGTCCAGTTGGTACTGGGAGTGCTCCAAGTGCTCCAGGCTTCCAGTTTCATTGTTGTGTTTGAAACCTTAGGGAAAAATACAAGTACTTATCAAATATTTGCATTTATCCACTTTCTTGCCAATTACATGCAGCAATGATATTTTAGAGATTCCTTGAACTTAGTGGTTGTGGAAATTCTGTGGTCTGCCCTGTCCCATACCTAAAAAATTTTGCCGCTTGTCTAGCTTGTTAGTTTTACAATTTTAAAAACAATTAATTAGAAAAAGAAGAAAAATTAACACACTGTAACAAGGAGAAAATTTTTTTTTTATCCACATCCCATACTAAAAAAGGTTTTTACAGTGTGGGGGTGGTGGGAGAGGCAGGGCCTGGAGGCTTTGTCCATAAAATCAATGGTGGGATAATTTCCAAGGTCAACAGAGCATGCTGTGGCTGTACTCCTGTAACCTGTAACTCCCATAAACACTCCTTTGCAGCATGAAAATGCCCCAGCTCCTCTGGGATTGTCCCTGAGGAATGGGGCAGCAGGGGAGGCCTGGCCCTCTCTGTCAGAGTTTCTGTCTGGTGGTCCTTGGGCAGATGGTCCCTGTGGAATTCCAACGTGATTTTGGGAAATGTGTGCCAGGCACGCTGGTCTCTTTGAACAGTTGTTACAGGGCTCCAGAAGTGGAAAACTCGGGGAAAAAATATGAAGTGAGGAGCAGAAGTGAAGGAGAGTCACTACTGGGTGATATTAGAGCTGCTGCTACTTAGAATTCAGATAAAAATCACAGAGGATACCAGGATGAGGAGGGTGATGAAGATAAGGCAGCTGTAGAGTGCAATCTGTACCATTCAATAAAGTGACTGTTCAGATAAATTGTTGTAATGCAGCCAAAACCAGAATCATATATTAAGGAACAAGAAAAATGGAATGAGGGACTGGATGTTCTGTGTATGAACAATATAGGAGTCTCTAATAAAAATCAAATCTTGGTACCTCCTTGGGGACAGATATTGGCTACTAACTGGCTCTGTGATTCTAGCAGAGAAAATCCTGTGCAATAACTGTAATCTGAAACCAGACAAGTAAATTAGACACACATTTTTGTGCTCAGGGTGAAGAACAATGTTTGGTTGATTCTTCTCTTGGTGGTGGTAAGAAAATGTGACATCTGCCTTATGTCACAGAGCCCACAGTTTTGTTTTTCTTTTAATTCCTTATTGTAGCAGAAGTCCCCCCAAGTTCTCTCTAAAAACTGATTTGGGGACAGTTTGATATGCGTGCACAGGGACTACACAAAGTTGGAACCTTTCTGACCACCCCTGAAATGTAAATCTATTGCAGCAGGAGTATTGAGCTTGTTTAATTAAAATTCCAACAGGAATAATTTTGTTACAGTGATTAATAAACTGTGCTATCGAGCCTGTCTGGAGCTGTCACAGAAAAGTGATAGAGCTGTGTGCAAAGACAAGAAACACAAAATAAAATGTGTGGAAAATGAGCTGCTACACGCCAAACATGAAGGCTGTTGTTGGACTATTGCAAAATGTTTTTTGAGGTCCCATTGAGGAACCAGAGACTGGGGGTAACCAGCAAGGCACACACTCTAGAGGCTTTTCTGGATGGATTCTTTATTTTCTGAATTTCAGTTCTTTCAGACTGGAATTTATTGTAGGTTTAACTTCACATTAATGCCTCACATCCACTGGAGAAAAATGAGATGATGTAAGTGAGATGCATTGCTCTGCTGCATCTCCAGAAGGACAGCAAACTGTGCTTATAACTAATCATGATATAGCTACTAAATGTGTTCTTGGGTCACTCAGTGTGTCAGTAGACAGCAGGCACCTTAGTGACATAACAGAACAAGAAAATGTTGTTTAATGCTTGCTTTATATATAAACTTATGCAGAATGGAATGAATTTACTTTGAGTTATCTGTGCCTTCCATGTTAGGTTTGTTTTTAGAGTTTAGGAATAAAGAAATACAATCTTTCACTAGGTATTTATCAAGAGATCAGATTAGTGACAGCTGATCAACAGTTTTATAAGACAATGTGGACCTGAGCTAGAAACCAAGCCTCATTCCTTTAGAATGTTTACAGGCTTACTCTGTACATCCACCAGCCAGGGTGGATGACATTTTTGGTATTTTTTTTGAAGTGTTATGCGGTAAGAAAATGGGTGTGAAAGAGAAGGCTAATTTTTTTTTTGTCATTTATAAAGCCAAGTAATTGGAAAGGTTGCAAAGTAAAGCAGATGTTATGAAAAATTTGTGAGTTCTGTGGTTTAGGGTCTTTTTATTATTATTTTTGTGGGTTTTTTTTTCCCCTCAGGTTTGCATTAATATTCCTGAGGAGGGCTAAGAGAAAAGAATTATGAGAAGTGACAGAATTTAGCAAGAGACTTGAAATTGGGAGGAAATGTGAGGGGAAGAAATGAAGATGGCATTGGATCTGCAAGTTTGAGATGAGAGGGAGGAAGGAGGGCAGAGCTGTCAGGAGTGACAGAGAGCACAGACAGAAACAAGGAAGATGGGGGCAGGCTTTTGAAGAACCAGTCTGAAATAAAGCTGTGAAAAAGGGTAGGAAGGGATGAATAGAAGATTTATAGGTGATTGGAATGACAGAGCCATGGAATGAAATCAGAAATACCATCTCTGGGCACTGCTGGAGGTGATAAACTGTTGAACACAGGTTTTAAAGGCTGCTGTATTTCCATTTAGGTGTGATTATTCAGTGTATTTTAGACTAGTAGCAGCAATTTTGTTAATTGTGGCACTGCTCCATCTGGTGGAAAATAATTTTTTCCTGTTTAGCATGGACACTTCACAAATCTGGTGGTAAAAAGTGATTGGAAAATCCACCCCCACTCCCTTCCCCATGTGTTTTAATGCCCCAAAAGCCAATAACTACACTTCAAAGTCCTGAGGGGGGAAAAAAGTAGTGCAAAATGTACATGCAAAATATGATGTTACATGTATATTTTTGTATAATTCTCTGCTCTCCAGAAGTTTTTGATGGCTATCCACACTGTATCCCTGCTCATCATCAGTGTTTTGGTAACAAAGATTTGTCTTGTATTTTTCTGTAAACTGTGTGTAGGCAGTATTGACTTGCTGTCTTCTGTGATAAGTCTGGTTGTAGTTCCACCTTTTATTATTTTTTTTGTAAGCACAGGAAAAAAAAAGTTTTTTGTGAAAGTTAGCAGCATGGTTTTGTGGTTTGGTTTTTTTTGATTTTTTTTTTTTTGGGGTTCTTTTTTAATTGAAAAGCATTAAAATATGTACAGGGTAGAATGTTGAATGTATTTCTATGACTCTGGCCCCAGGTCAGTGTTCCAGAGTTGATGTCCTGGGTAGAACACATCATGGCAGAGTATCAGACTTGTGCTCTGACTGTGCTTAACTGGCTCAGTGTGAACCTCTTGAAAATTACAGAAGGTGGGTCTGCCATCACATGAGCCTTTAGAAGGAAATTTTCACCTGAATACTTAGGTTAGTTTGAGACAGACCCGGGTTTAATGTAGAATTTTTTCATGTTTTTTGGTGTATTCAATAATTTTTCTTCCATTTTCTCTGCCCATGAGTTTGAGTCTTGACTTCCCAGTAGGATTCCAGGACACATTTGTAACTTGCTCTTTCGTGACTCAAAGTTACATTTCCAAATGAGTGCTTGCAAAGGCTTCTCTGCTGCATCTTTCATCACCATTTTCAGATGTCTCCCTGTAAATGTCAGGCACTTCAGCACCTCCATGACTTCATGTACCTTCATGCAGGGCTGGTAGCCTGGGGTATCCTACGAGTGTGTTTGTCTTGTCATCACCACTTGTGCTTTGGACTGGGCCTGCAGAGAGATGGCTGAGTGATGGCAGCCCTTGCTCTGTGCTATCCCACTGCCCAAACCTGCCCTCTTTGCCTGCTTTTGGATCTGGCACTGTCCCAGGATCAAGGACAAGGGGAATATTATCTCCCTGTGGCTGTGAGCTGGAGATTGAGCTGCCAAAATTTTCCTGGCTGCATGCAGTGTGATAGCATCTCAGCATTTTAGCAAGATCTCTGTCACACAGCTGGAAGTGCAGCATGCTCTTGTGTCTGTTTGGCCATAGAGCTGTAAACTGTTTATGAGGGTTTTTATCAAGATGATCCATCTTGAATCCCATGTGTGTCATCCCCTCTGTGGTTTCAGCAGGGCATTGCACAATGATTGGCAGGGCTGCCTGATTGATAAGTGTGATAAGATCCATCTGCTCAGTGTGACTCAGGTGTGTGTGGTCACTCTCAGCTTTGATGTCTGTGTGCTCTGTGTGAGTCTCAGGTAGCTGCATGGCTTTAACCACTTATTACCCAGTTGTACTCTCAAGTTCTCCTTGTTCTTCTTGCCAGGTAATACATCCAATTTTATTGCCACCTTCCATTTTATGTAATATGTCTGGGTCTATGTCTTACATTGCATTGTAGTATATATATGTACACACACACCTTTCCAGGCTTTGTAGTCTGGCCAAAATGGTATTGCAGCCTGGATTGGCTGATGGTTTGTTGGGTTGGGAGTAATGCTCCCAGTTCATGTGAAGCAATGCTCTTTCTTGTGGTTTCAGTGCTTTGACAGTGCTGTCTCAAATTGAAATAGCAGGCAAATGTTTGCTGGACTTGGAGTCACTTATTCCAAGTGATTGACACAGTGCTATCTGTCATTTTTAATGAGCATTTAACTGTTAGGTGTGAGAAAGTAGTGAGTGTAAAAAATATGATTTCCCTCTGCTGCAGTGGTTTGCAGTCCATGTACCAGTAGTTGGTAGTGACTGGATTTAAGTGTGGATTAAAATTTGGACACTAGCTGCAGACCCCATGCATGAAAAAAAAAAAGAGAAATAAGTTCCTTCATGATAGCTGATTTTTTTCAGAAATGCCTTTTGGTTGAAGCACTGCATGCATTTTACAAAGTTCATGTACCTCTGCAGTTTATTTTAAGAGATCTGAATTTATTTGGTGTAGATTTATTTCAATTATCTAATCAGAAGCAGACACATAACTTCTTAGGCTGTCAAAGGTATTCAGGAATGTATGACAAACTTCAAAGGAATGTATAAGATCTTGCTACACATCTTACTATGCATTTTTATAGACAAGAGTTAATTAAATTTTCCCTTTCTGCCCAGAAATTACTTTTAGGCTAAATTAAGTACATGGGGTTGTAAAGCTTTTCAATGTTCTCTCTTTCTGCTTTAGCTTTGTGACTGATTAAACAACCAAGTGCTTATCTGGATCAAAGAAATAATAAGCAGAGGGGGCATCCTTAGGCCAGTTATCAGTTGAAAACAATTTAGCTGTCAGGTATCCAAGTTCCAAGGCACAATCCCACCAGGGGGATTAAGCAGCAAGGACCGTGTACAGTAATGTTTGCTTGCAAAGAAGAAGCTTCCAGGGGAAAGCAGCTCTGTTTCCAGCTCATGTTTCTGCAGGGAAGGGTTTGCTGGGGAATAAAAGGACACTGCCACCCTTGGGAGCCCTGCCTGGTGTGGGGTGTGCTCCATGAGTTACCTGGAGCAGGACAGCATCCTACCCTGCCTCCAAATTGGGAAAGCACATTATTCTTGGGTTAACTCCTGTGGAGACTTAATTTATGTTCACTTGCTGGGAGGGAAGGGGAGAATGAGGAAAAAAGCTCTGGTTATCTGAATATACACTGTTCAAGTATGTTTTCAGGGACAATATTTCAAGTTGTTAGTCTCAGCAATTTAGATAAGAGCATGTACTTTGCTACAAAAGACAAGGCACAGTGTCTTAATATTAATACCTGACAGAGAGTAACCCTGTGTGATAAAGTGCATAGATAGCACAACAAGGGGTGAATTAGAAATGCCTGGGAAGATATATGATGCCATTAGTAAAACATGGAGATTTATGTGTGACATTAACATCTCCAAGATAGCAGAAGCAGAATTGTACTACTAAAGCTGCCTAAATGTTTTTTTTTTCCCCTTTCCCCCAGACGCAATAACAAAGAGATCTGAGAGAAAGGGTTATCTAATGAGTAAAGTACTGCCTACAATTTGGCAGAGCCACCATTCCCTTCAAATTTTCCTCTGTATCCTCTGACAAATGACTCGGACTCCAATGTTTGAATTCTGTGGCTGGTGGCTGTGATGATGGTGATGTTTTGGGTGTCACTGAACTCAAGGTTGTGTTGCCCTTGCTTGGCATTGAAAGGGAATGGCCTTGGAGGAGCAGGACTGGCCAGCAGCAGGCACCAAGCAGAGAGGTCTCCTGGAGTCCAATTCTTGAGCTCTGAGACCAGGAAAAAGGTGAATTTAACTCTGCTGGCCAGCTTGTGGGACACATTTCATCTGCCAGGGCTGCAGGGTCAGGGGAGTGAGAGAATGGCTCCATCCTCTCTGGTTGAGTGTGCCCTTTGCTGTTTTACCCTGTGAATTCCTGGTGCTGTTTCTGTCATGTCCAGTTAGGTTCTGTTTTCCATGCATGTGGAGCAGTGATGAATCCTCCTTCAGCCATGGGGCTGTCCTGTCCTTCCTGCCAAGGGGGTGATTTTATTGTCTTGGGTTCATTTATACCACACAGAGATGGAGCCTCAATTATAACCCTGGAATGGTTATAATGGTTATAACCCTTTCATGGGCATGGAATTTGAAAATGCTCTGTTGCCTGTTGGGAGTTTTGTGCTGTACAAAGTGAATTCAGTCAAGCAAGAACTCATTTTCAAGAGAGAACTTTTCTTACAGTGCAGGAAGTTCTCACTTGCCACCCTCACAGTCAGCATGAATTGTCTTAAAAGCAGAAAATAAAGAAAAGCTGTCATTGTACCTTGAGGATGGAAATTTTAAGGGATAGCTCAGTGTACAAGCAGCGAATGCAAATTTCTCTTGAGGAGACCATCACTGTAGTAAACTTAAGTATAATTATCTATTGAAAATGTGCTTTCCTTCTCTTTGAACTGTTTGCATTTATGCATAAATAGAAGTTCTGTAGGTAAGGCCGTTCAATATTGGCACATTATTGTTAATTTGGGGAAAGTTGTCAGGTGCAATGGTGGGTGTGCAACATAATGGAGAGCTTTGATGGGACACTTGGAAAATATCCTCAGAAATTTGGGAATCAGAAGTTAAAGATGATCCCACCCTCTCAAGTACCTGGTTAGTGTGCTTATTGGAACAAAAAGATTGTTTATAAGTAAGAATAATCTCATATTCAAATGAGATTTTACATTTGGTGACGTGTCATTAGTTATTTGGTGAAGTGTCCTTAGTAATTAATCACATGTTAAAACGCTTCATCTGAAAGGTCTCCAAGATCTTTCCAAAGGTGAGTTTTGTGCTAAAGCTCATTGAAAGTATCACTTGGATTACCAAGACTGAAGCACAGTGAGCATGAAGATTTGGTCTTAATTTACACTTGAAATGGGAGAGGGCAAATTAGAAACCTGATTCATGACTACTGGGCTAGTTACCTGACAAGATTTTGGGGTCTTTTCCTGTCAGCTGGAAAACAACACTGACATATCCAACTGCTGCTTCAGAAAGGGTACAGAGACATTTACAAATATCAGAGATGCTGACTTTGTACTTTTTGATGCCTTTTTCATTTTGATGAGAGAAGTTGACCAGAAACAGCTCCACAGTGCATAACTCTTTATTGTTTAGGGGTTTGTAAGTTCCATTTTGTTTTTCATAGTGTAACTTGTTAAATCTCATAGTCTGAAATGAAACAAGCCCTCATTTTATGATGTGCAAGCATATGTATTTTACATTTATTTTCATAACTTCCAATGGAAAGAAGTCCTCCAAGGAGCTATTGTCAGGTTGTTTAAAGCTGGAGTCTGAGGCTCCACAGAGCAGGGAAGTCCTTGAGCTTCATTCCATGACATGGATGGTTTTGGATGCTTTACAGAAACAAAGATGTCAGGGTGTCATTTAGCAGCACTTGTTTTCAGTAGCCACACAATGAGGAGCCTGATGGAAAGTCTTCAGTGAGTTTTGGATCAGACCATGAAACAGTTTGCCTATGAAACACCACAGAATTTAAATTTAATAATAGATTTTATTGGAGACCAGGCTCTTTATATACATATAAAAAGCCTTTAAAAATATGCTTGGAATAAGTGTTTGTGATTCTTTTAAATTAATAAATGAAGCCATTCTAGTGATTTCTAAGAAAAGTGAAAGTCAGCATGTAAGAAACAGATGCTGATTTCTTGGCCCTGCTGAAACAATGATGAAGCTTCTCTCCTGTCCAGTTGTAGCCCTCAGAACTGGCAGACTCTCTGCTTTTCTGGCTGTTGTTTTTAGCAATAACCTCTGGCCATAATACACCAGCTTGCTGGATGTCCAGTGCCCTAGGCTAGTTCATGTCTGGAATCCTGTGTGAATGTTTAGGACATAAATGCAGGGCATTTTCATTCCTCATCTTGGTAAGCCTGATGCTTTGGATTGATTCCAGTTGAATGCTGTGTCAATCAGTGCAGCCTAAAGTAATTCTGATAGAGAAATATTTCAGACCTACTTATTTTGACTTGTCACTGTGGGCAGGGGGAAGAATCCTGCACAGAAACTGGTGAGTTTTCATGTAACCCCTGCATTCTTCTAGAATAAAATGGACCAGCTGAACAACAACAAAAAAAACCTCATAAAAATCACCAGAATGAGTGTGCATGCATAATAGAGAGCTCCCAGCCAGTCTTGTTAAATCCATGTTTTACACTGTCACATAGTCATGGAATGCATAACAATAGTCTGGCTGTAGGTCAAGGGCCTGTTTGTTCTTTCATATTTCTCCTTAAGCTGGCAAGTGGACACACTTTCAGTCAAAGGGAAGATGCCAAAAGAAAGGGCAGGGTTTTTTCCAAGTTATTTTTGAAAGGCCTTGATTCTTGGATGTCTGATTAGGATATTTTAGACCTGGCTGTCATTACCCTGGAAATCAAATGTTGCAGCAGCTCAATGCAGGCAGCCAAAGTCATTTCAAAGCTTTCCAAAAAAATTCATCTAAAGATACAGTTCTGTTCAGCTGCACAAAACAGCAAGGCAGTAATTGCAAGCTTAGCAGGGGATTCATATCTTCTGTCTTACATCAGTTTTTAACCAGAATTATCTCCTTTGAAGAGCAAAAGATGAGATCTGTTGTGTTCTCCTTTCTGTAGCAGAAGTTTCTTTCTGTGCTTGGGGTTCCTTCTCTTTTATGTACACATAAAATTGAATTCTAAGCTGGGTTCTGTGGGAGCCTGAGCTGCAGCATCCAGGCTGGGTGTGTGCCTTCCCTGTCTCCCAGAGGTGAGGAGCAGCTCCACTGGGTGGAAGCACCTTCTTGGGTGTGAATTTCTTCAGCATTTCCCATCTCCTGAAGGAAGAGGCTGCTGTGAGCCCAGCTCTGTCTGATCCTGGGGCACGGATCGCTGGGTGACCCACAGGTGACATCCTTGTCTTCTAAGCAGGAGAATTTCAACAGCTCATTTGTTTCTTTTATTTTATCCTGTTCCTCAAATAGCCTGGGAAAAAATCCCATTATTCATGGCTTGCTCCAGATCTGACACAGTTCTAGCCTGCATTTTCCAAGGTGATTCTTCAAATACATTGTTCCAAAGTCTTCTTTTAAAGTTGTTTTTTCTGCAATGTTTTGCTTTCTTTATCTACTTCTGGCATAAAAACCCCATAAAACTGAACAGCTCTAATCAGAATTATTTCTTGGGCAGCTATGAAAGCAGCAGTTTGAGATATTATTTCAAACTCTCTCTTAGTCCCAAAGCAAGTGTTGTTACAGTGAATACCTTGGAGTTTGTAAGATTTCCTGTACAAAGATTACCTGTTTATATGGTATTGGACTCCCAGCTTGATCTGGGATCTCCAACTTGATCTGGGAGATCATCTCTCCCAGCCTCAGGTTATCTACCTGCAGAAAATAGATGATGATTTTCAATTACTTTCAACCCTGTGTTAGCTGCAAGGTGTCAGGTGGATTTCTTGTTATTTATTTTAAAGGAAATCTTTAAAAGATACCTTCTTTCTGTTGTGCAAAATGGCTTTATGATCAAGCTGTCAGGCACTGCTTTTTCTGAGTCTATCTCCAAGCTTTGGCTTTGGTATCATTTTCCCTTTTGTCACTCTGACAAAATGAAGCACAAAAAAAAAAAAGAAAAATCATTCCTGTGACAGCACCAAACTGGAGGTGATGCCAGCCAAGTGCTTTGTCCACTGTGTCATGCTGTGCTTTGAAGGGCACTAATCTCCCAGTCCAAATGACATCAAACATCTTACTAAAACCATCAAAATATTATTCCTCAAGGAGATGGGATATGAAAACAGGGAATGTACTTTTTAAAACAGATGACAGTGTCATAGACCTGTAGCAAATGACAAATCTTTTGAGAAATCCAGCAAAGCTAGAATTAGATTAACTACTCTAAGAGAGATTCAAGAAATGGCATAACTTGTGCTCTGTCACCTGACATTTTAGCATGCACAGGTGAGCCAGACAACTCTGTTGTTTTAATCCATACTCAACATTCCTATCAATAAATCTGCTCAAAGAAAGCAGCATATCCATATTTTGTCTGAACCAAGATTTTAAGAGGGTTCTGTCTGCACATGCAGCATTCACATGTATGCTGTGTTTTTGGATGCTGACAAGGAAACAACATAACCTGCCTTACTTTTTTTTCCTTGTTACCTAATGGAATAGCTCAAATTGGGCTTTCATCAAATTATTGTTAAACATAAATTGTCAGAAATTCAGCTTCGTGTTTGAGTCATGAAAGGGGCTAGAGATGTACTTTGAGCAAGGCTTGTGCCTAACTGTGCTTTTGCTCAGCAGTGGTGAAAAGTACTGTGAAAAAATAACTGCTGGCCTAGTTCAAGTAACAGACAAAACTGCTTGAGGTCTTTTTTAAGTGCTGTTAGAGGAGAAACTCAGAGACTTCTTTTATAGGTAAAATGAAAGTGTAAAAGAAGTTATCTTGCTAAAACACCCAGAATTATTGGTGTTTTTTTTTCATTTTAACTGTGTCCCTTCAACCAGTCATACATAAAACCTATGAAAATGACATCCTAAGGGAGATTTTCAAGAGCACATCAGAAGTCTGTAAGCTGTCACCTGTGACTCCTTTCTGTCACATTTCAGTCCTCAGCCTGGTCAGCTGAAAGAGTTGGGAATTTGAATCTGAGAATGATCCTATGGAGCATTTCAAATCTGCTTTTGTAAATGTGTGGGTTGCTTACTGTAAGACACCAAGGAGATGCTGCTGTCTGTGATGAGTGGTGGTTTTCATGTTGTCTCTACAGGTGATTGTAAATGGAGAATGATGTTTCTGGCTGCACTGAAAGAGATTTTTCTTTGCCATTTGCCTCCTTGAAAATGCCTGCAACCCAGATCTGCTTGGGTTGTGTCCTTTGGTCATAGGGGCTGAATAAAACCAGGCCAAGTAATCCTTGGGAACTTCTGCAACCAGAATTGCTAGGAAGCAGGGAAATTCAGCACATCTGATGCTTTGCTCTGAATCAGAGCCATATTGATATGGTTTCAATGGGTGTTTTGGCTGCTTTAATAGCCCTGAGCCAGGGCTCCTAAGATGTTCAGAAATCCAGGTTTGGTTTCTTTAGGTTTTTAAATGTTTGTGCCATAAAGGGGAGAGTTGTCCTCAGCACTTTGGTCAAACAAAGCTTCACAGGCTTTGCCATTTCCAGGGTGTTGTATTGAAAGAAGGCACTTTGTTTCTTTGTTTAGGTTATGGAAAGGAGAGTCAAACTTGTTCCAGTAGATGGAAAATAGGCAGCCCCCAGTGCTGTTGGCTTACTTGCTAATGCAGGCTTTACATCAAAGTGTTCTCATTCTCAATCCCAAGGGCCATGAGGATTGCTCTCTGTGAGAAACAGTTCTGGAAATGATAATTTCCCCTTGCTGCAGAGAACAGAATTTCCCATTGGAAAAGAACAATGGAGAAACATAATTTAGTTTGCTTATAAAATGCTCAATAGTCTACTGCTCTGTTTAGAAGCAGTTATCTCTAGTTGTAAAGTTATGAAAGAAAGACAGTACTGACTCCTTGAAGAGAAAGTTTTTATTTCCACAACTGTTTGGGTTTGGTACTCAAACCTCAATTTCTCCCACCTGGTAATTAGTTGATCACTATAAGTAAATATAAGGATGAGATGATCTATAGGAGGTTGAAGAAATAATGAGGTAAATAAAAAGGTAAATTAATTTGTATTGCACTTAGTGCTCCTTTTAAGAACGAAGTGCAAGGTAATTGTCTCACTTTTCTTTTGTGCGTCAGCCAGAGATTTCCTGAGTATGAACCAAATAAATTATTTTTATAGAAGCTTTTTAGTTATTGGTGCCCCTTGACTTTGATATTTTGCAGGTTATGTGGTATGAAACGTTATAAAATTATATCAACAAGTAGACTAAAAAATTCCTCTGGCTCAGTGTTGTCAGCATTTGCTCATTCATGGTATTTCACTTGATAGATCACAGAATCATAGAGTGGTGTGAGTTGGAAAAGGTCTGAAGTATATTTGTGAGTTTTGTTTCAATAAGGAATTCCTGAAGGCATTTGGCAAAATGAATTCCTTTTTTTAAAATTTTTTGGTACTGTGCTTAGGACTACAGAGTAAAAACAGCCCAAGAAAGAAAAACATGTCCTTGGTCAGGAATATGTGTGTGTTTTGGCTCTGCTCAACAAACGTGAGCCTAACTTAAAGAAGGTGAATAATCTTGTTTGGTTGGTGAGGAGAACACTGAAGTACCCTGTGAATGAGAGCTCTCAGGAAGGACTTGGTGTTAAGGTATCACAGGAAACAAGGCTAAGTGAAGAAAACAAGATGTTCTGATTAACACTGATGTCCACCTCCAGGGCTTTGTCTGCAAAACATCTCAGCAGTCAGGAGGTTACACAACTCAAAGGTGTTTCTCTGTGCTGTGTTGTACCTTTGAATTTAGTTTTTTTTCCTTTGGATGTAAATGATGGGGAGTTTTTTTCTCACACCTACAGTAAATTAAGCAGAGTTTATGCTTGAAAGACCTGGATCACTTCATGTAGCTCCATGAATCCTGAAGGACATGTCAGTCCTTGGGTTTTGTTAGTGATTGGAGTAGTTTGGCATTTTATTGATGGAAGGATGGATCTGGGTTTTCTCTGTGTTAGAACACACAACTGCAATTGACTTTAATAGGAGTTTTATTAAGGCTGAGATAGTCCTGTAACCTGGATTGATGCATTGCACAAAGAGGACCTGCATTCCTTTCACCAGGTCTGCTGCATTTGGGATGCATTCCTCATTATTTACTGTGATACAGCCCTGGGAAGTTCAGAATGGAGTTTCCTGGAGGAATTGCCATCCTAGCTGGTCACAGATGTGATTTTCTGTCTTGGCAGCTCTAGGGCCAGCAAAGGTGTTTGTTCTTTTTATAAAACAACAGGGTACCCCTCGTGTTCAGCCATGGTGGAGCTCAGTACTGCATGTGTGGAGGAGACTTTGCCTCCCTCTTCATTTCATCACTGCTTTCAAAAACCCCCTTTGGCAGGCAGTATGAAATTGAAACAAACACCTCAAAATTCTCTAAGATAAGCAAATCCTGCCCCCGACACTGCTGCTTATGGATTTAGGAGGAATCCTGTAAGATTGCACTGCCACTTGCAAAAGCATGAGGTATTTTTTTCAGGGCTTATTCACATCTCTTGCTTAACAGAGTGAGTCTAATGAATACTCTTAAGCCCACCTGCTGATTGTGTTGATTAGGTGGGAAGGTAAACTCCATTTGTCTAATTAAATGCTGATTGTGAAGCAAGCTTGGTTTTGGTATCTTTCTTCACTTGGTTTAACAGATAAAAGAAAATTTCTCTGCACCTTGTAATGCCAGCCCTTTGTCTTCTGAGTATATGAACATTTGAAAGTTGTGTTTTTTGCTGCTTCTGTACATGGAAGGGGATGGGAATCACCAGAGCCCCCGAGCAGCTTTCCCAGCTGGCTGAGGTTACTCCAAATTGGAGATCTGAGTCTGTCCTCCCAAAAACTGCCTCCAGTTGTCCCCCTGAGGCATGGCTCAGAGGCAATTTTTTCTCACCACATGCTAAGTTATCATTTATCCCAGCCATTGCTTGAAGGTGGCTATTGTACCACTGTTGCAGTCAAATTACATGTACAGACAGACAAACAACCTGTTACTGAAACCCATGGAAATGCAATCCAGCAGCTATGCACAAATAGCCAGAAGATTTTTGCATCTTTGACTGGAGGCAGCCAGCAATCAAGAAACTGTGCTGGTCTACAGCCAAAAGAAATAGGGAATTCCCTCAGTTATTTTTTTTTTCTCTGAAGTGATTAATGAGGGCATAATCAGGTTTGGCTCCGTATTAATCGGTGCAGTCTGGATATTAAAATTGTCAGTTCTGTGGCTGGTGCTTCCCAGGGTGTTTTCAGGATTGCATTACTCTGTGGTTGGGTTGCAGTCATGGCAGCAGGAACAGGTGAATGAATGGAGCAATTTTCCCTGCAAGTGGGAGCCACTCTTTTCCCCTAATGGGGGCTCAGATGCACAGAGTATCTGTCTTTGCTTGCTTGGGAGTTTCTTCCCCACAGAGGAGTCACTGGAAAAAGAAAAGGAGCAGCAAATCAGTTCAGTTACTGGTGCAATTGTATCTAGCAACTGCAGCAAGGATCAAGATCTGTTTTGCTTTCTAGATCATCCTAAATGTCAAGTTTTTTCTGCCTTTGGTGCCCTCTTCAGCCCCCCCATGTAAACACTCCTATCTTTGCAGTGCCTGTGATAACCATTGGCTTACTGAAAGAATCCCTTGGGAGCTGAAGAGGCAGCATCTTCCAGGCTCAGGGGCATCATATCTGGTGAGATATATGCTTTTTATACCTTTGGAATTTTTTATTTTTTCCTGGAACTATATTTTGTTCAGTTGAGACAATCTCTATCATGAGTTGCACTTCAGTGTTAGCTTAGTTTCCTTGAAACCCAAAGTCTGGTATAGGAAAAGGTTGTTTTGGGTTAGTGATCAGCCTGATTTGGAAGACACTTTGTGGTAGTCCTTGATCAAACTGACTGCCAGAAATTACTTGTGTATTTGTGAATTTTCCACCCCAATTCTTCCCTTTATTTTTGGTAGTGTTTTGCATGCCAAGGATTATAGCTAAGTATGTGCATGGTAATTTAGCTTTCTAAAACACTGAGAAATTTTTCCATGTTGTGGCTCCATATTAATCTCCTGTTTCCTGGAAATTACCTGAATGGGAAGGAGATGTTTTTTTCCCCTGGGAATGCTGAACTCTTGTGTCTTTGTCTCTTTGTCAGTAACCCTACATGCAGCCATCTTTGCACACACAGACTGAGGTAGTGAGGTCAGCCCAACAGCCACTCTGGGCTTTCCCTTGGTGAAAGGTTATGAATATGGAGACCATTATGTGTCATTAAGATAATAATGGTGCTGAATATGTCAGCAAAGCCAATGACTCTGTTCCCCAGGTGTTCTGGTTTTGGTTTGATAGGGACACGTAACAAAAATCCTGCTTGCCAGGTGGGAGAAAATTTGCCTTTCAAAAGATTCAGCACTTGATATGAGTCCTGCTAATGATAATAAATGTTCCCATCCTGCACTTGGTTTATAATTGCTGTTTAGCCCAAATTGCTCTGAGTGAGGACACTCCATCATTCACAGGTGGAGGTGATGATGTCATGTGTACCAAATTCACTGATGCAAAAGGATGGAGGATTTACATAAAATAGTAACACCATGCAGTAGTGGAAACTAAGGAGAGTTAGTTCAGTTTCAGTAGTGGAAACTGAGGAAAACAAGGAGGATTCAAAATTGAAGTGAAGCAGCTAGCCTTGATGAGGAGGTGAGGAAAGTGCTTGCCTTGAAGGGTTTTTTCTTGAGCACCCCTTTGGAGTGACTGCCACTACCAGGAGCTGTGTTTGCATTATCTGATTATTATTGAAGAGCCAGGTTTGTAAGGAATTATCCTTGGAAAGGATAATCCCAAGGAATTATCCTGTGCCACACCTGTGATAGAGCAGACAGCTCTTGTGCCTGCACACACTTTTAGGGCATTTCCACCTCTGAGTTCTCTTTCCTCAGCACCTTTTTTTTCATTTCTGATGCTCACAGGCAGGTCTAAGTGGCCAAGCAGAGCAAAGTCCTGAGCACAGAGTGCCTGTGGTCACCCTGCCCTGCTCTTCTGGTCCCTGGCTATCACAGATTGTGTCAGCAGATGAGGGAAAGAAGAGGCAGGGTGAGCTGGGCTGAAGCCAGGAGGATAGAAACCTAAAAGTGAATTTGTTGGGCAATAGTGGCTCCCAAACACATTTTTTTTTATTTGCATGTGGATGTATAAAGACTTTAGTTTCAGTCCTTGGGAATAATTAAACCTTAAGCAGTGATAAACAGCACAATATTTAATTAGTGAGCTGCCCTGACAAAGGCATGTCAGAGTAAATTGGGGTTTTTCTGAGGCTGTCAACTGTGCTGACAGAGAGTTGGTTAATTCTTGAAGGATAATGTTTTGGGCAAATTCCCAGCCTCCAAATGCCTGCAGGCAGACTTGTCCATATTTGTGGTATATTTGAGGTCTAGTGTTCCTCCTTTGGGCCATATATTTTAAGAGGGAATTTTAATGGAAGGAAACATTGCTGCAGAGCAACAGCCTTCTCTGAAACACTTTCCAAAAATATGTTAAGGCCAAAGGTCTTGTTTTTTCAGGGCAAAAGAAGTGAATCCTCTAATATTTACTCAGTTATAAATAGTGATGGGCAAGGCTGTAAGGATGGATTCCTGGAAGATTGTATCAGGGATAGTTATTCCCCAAACTAAGCAAAGGCAGTGGCTGTCTTTTAATTGTTCCATCTTCTTTGGCACAGAGAACACCATTATTAAACAGATAGCAAATAATTATTATAAATTTGGGGTTTTCACTCCTCTCCTATTTCTCTCCAGTCCCAACAGGAACCAAAATGTTTCTTATTTCCAGTAAGAGATGGCAGTTCAGTGCTGGGGGGAATGTTCATGATAAATGTTTTGGTTCTCCAGCTGTGGCATCAGAGAGGTGGCAGGAGAAGGTGCAACCCCATGGGGAAGGAATTTATCTGGGGTGCAAGAGGTGCTATTCCTGACCAGCTGGGCTTGGACAGGGAGCTGCATTTCAGTTATTCACTCCTCTCTTCCCCTGTCTGTAAATACAATGGGAGATTATAACTTAGAGAGAAGCTGTTTGAAAATGTTGTGACTTTCCACTGAAAGCTAAATCTGCTTGGTGTCATTGCTAATAAATGGGTGAGTGTTATCTAATTCCATTAGCAGGTTGGTTTGCCTCCCACAGGGAAACTCAGTCTCCCACAGTGTTGGTCCTGCAAAGTTCAGCATGCAATTTCTGCATCACCAAAGAGCTAACATGAAACCCAAATGAGACACAAGCCTTGCTGAGGAGCCTGGGGGCCAGAGCCTCCAGAAGTGCTGTGACACTTCCAAACAGGAGCACAGCATCTGAGGTGTGTTTACAGGCTCATGAGTCTGCTGGACCCATGCATTCCAAAAAATCAGAACATGTACAGCATTATTTATTGGAAAAGGAATGCAGTTTCTCATATGCTTTCTAATTTTTTGTATCAAGATGAAATGTACAGTTACTGAACTGACTGGAAAATGTGTGTTAGTAAATACTAAATAACAAATGAGACCTCAAATAGCAAGAAAAAGCATTTTTCAGACACTGATGTGATTTTGTGCAGATATGTTTTTTTTTGCTAGTACTGACCAGAGAAGAAAAAGTAAAACTGACTTGTAATAGCTATCAGGTGTCATTCCAAAATCTTGCAGTTGAACATTTATTTCTGCTGATGTAAGACAGGTATTTAACTCTGCAAAAGGTTGTGTCTGTACTCTGCAGGAGTACTTTTGAGAACTGATTTCCTGTTTTGAAACTTTTGAGAATTGAAGCGATTTCCTACTGTAATTGTTGTGTGCTCTTTGTACCCCAAAAATTTAAAATTAATTCCCTGGACTCAAAAAAAAAAAAAAAAAGAGGAAAAGGAAAAAGACACAGGGATTAAATGACAGAATTGCTGCTTTTTTTGGTGGCTGTTGGTACTATCATATGTGCTGAAGCATTCCAACCAAGGGCATGTGGCTGCAGTGGAATTTGATGTACAATCAGTTTTAGGGAACAGCTTGTGCGTTGTTAATATAATCCATAAAAGGCTTTCAAACTTCCTGAAACCAGTCCCTTCTGTTTCCAAGTCTGCATATGATCTCATAGGAAATGATCTGGGAGAGGCCAGCTAACCCTTTTGCATAATCAAGGTAGCATTGTTCTTTTAATGCCTAAAGAGAGTTGTTTCACTGATATAAACTCAATAATCCCCTTCTGTCCTGTCAACAAATCTCTATTATCAGGCTTTGCAATGATTTTGGTGGCGTTACAAAAGAGAATAAGTGCGAAGACTGAAGTGTGATTTGAAGCCTGACCTCAGTAATGCCGTTCATTTCATTTGTCGCCCTTTGTCTCAGCCATTTCAAATATCCTAAAACCAGTGAAATTTGGAAGACTGAAATGCAAATGCACAACACAAGTGGGCAAGGTTTATTTTGCAGAGGGCTCAGAGGCAGGTGAGCAGCCTGAACCTTGCCAGGTTTCATCAAGGGTGGTAGTAGCAAAACTGCAAGGAAGGTATCTGCGCTTTATACAGGGGAGTGTGTGTGTGTGTATATACAGGGGTGTATATATATAATATATAATATATATACATATATTTATGTATATATAATATATAATATATATACATATATTTATGTATATATATTATATACAGGTGTATATATATGTATTATATATATACCTGTATAAAAGGCAGATATATAAATATGTATATATATATAAATAAATATATATATAAATGTTTTCATAGTTTTTGACATTGTGAAACTCCTCTTGAGGACATTAGCAGTCGGTGAAGAAAATGAAGAAAGTGAAAGAAAAAGAAGTCTTGAAAACCTTTACACAAGCACAGAGTGCCTCATGCAGCCCATGTTCTTTTATATCCTTGGGATACCCAGGATTTCCTCAATATATTTAGCCCAAGAAGGGAAACTCTCCAATGAGCTGCTGTCCCTGAGAGCCTTGTAGGGCAGCGAGCCTGAACCTTCCCTGCCAGGGCAGGGGGAACAGAGGCTCTGGGCTCTGTGACTGTGCACAAGGACAATTATGGTCTAGTCCATGTCAGCAGGCTGAACCAGCTGCCCAACTAACAGGCTGGGGTTAGAGTGAGCCTAAGCAGAGGGCTCTGTGGCACCCTGCTCGCTGCAGAGCTGTTAAATTTGGCACTCTGCTCTGGGCTCCGCTCAAACGTTTTCTTAACCATATTAGGATACGTGGAAATTGGCCAGCCCTGGATGGACTTGCTGCTTGTGCTCGTATTTTATGGAGTAGGCAGCCACTGCTTTGCTTAAAAACTAGCAGGTTTGATAGAATAACGCAAATAACACAAATGGACAGCTAGCAGGTTTGATAGAATAACACAAATGCAAAAGAGGAAGTAAGCCTATCTTTTATTTAGACATACTGATATCAGCACAAAATGAATGCAGCATCATAAAATTGTAGCAGAGCTAGGAGTAATTTGTAATTGTTGTAGTAATTGTATTTGTAGTTGTAATAGTAATTGTAGCAGGGCATGGAGAGAATAAAAGATTATTTTTACATATACTTTGAACTCATGTAAATTAAGGCACAAATTATTCTTCTGAATCTCGGTTGGTAAATCCCCTCACTGGCACAGCATATGGATTTACCAGGTGAAAAAACTCTGAACCTGCATTCAGTTGATGTTAATTTGTGAGGACCAGGTCTTTATTAGTGATATATACCTGGTGAGGGGGTCTGAGTATTGTAAAACATCTGAAATCCAGGCTCACTCATGGGCAGTCTCCTTAACCAGGTCCAGTATTACTTCTGTGAGCTGAGAAATTTGCAGGGATGGTCCCTGAGGTTTACAAAGCCATGCACCATTGACAGTCTTAATAAGCTAAGTTTATATTTGGAAGTGAATACTCTGAGGTGGCTGAGGATAAGCAGGAGAAAAAAAAAATCTTTCTTAGTGGTAGTTCAATTTTCCATTGCTTTGTAGAATTTGGTGTTTGGAAGGCTACAAAAACACTTAGTGAAAATTACTGCCCAGGTGAAGGCTTCTCTGGAGCCATGGATGAGGACTGAAAGCTTCATGAAATATTTAAAAATTGTAAGGAGGGTATGCAAAGGTGCATGGACTCTTGGGGTGGGAGGGAAGGGGTTTTGCACTGATTTTTCATGCCCACATCACACTAAAACAAAAAAAAAAAAAAAAATAGAAATGCAGCCTCAATACTGAATCCACTTAAGGGAAATGAAGAAGGAAACATTTCTGTTGGTTTCCATTTGAGATCCATTCCAAAAAGGGCTGCTGTAATTCAATGCAGGAAGCATTTATATGGAATTTTGGCATTAGGTGGACTTCCCAAGAACAGCTACTGTCCAGAAGATATTCCAGCTAAAAATCTTCAGAGAGCAGTTTGAAATGTTGGCACTGTTTCATCTGAGGTCTGGTCCAGCTTGAGCTAGGAGAGGAACAGAGGAGGCTCTGATTTGGATCTCAATGGCTCCTCTCTACCCTGTCCAGCTTGCACATAAAATGGTCAAACAGAACAATACCCCAACCAAGCAACACCCCCAAATGACCCCTTATAAAGAATATGAGAGAAAAAATGTTGTACAGAACTTGTATTTGACTAGATTAAGATATATTTTGAACCACAGGCAGGAGCAGAGGGCAGTGAGAGGGGAGATTGTGGCAGGGGAACGTGGCACAGAAACAAAGGTGGCCCACACTGCTCTTGTGGGAAATACAGCCTGGCTTGGATGGCTTTGAGCAGCCTTAGCAGAAATTCTTTCTGCCACAGTTAATTCACTTACTGCTGAATTACTTAGCATCTGCATGTGGACCTTTCCCAGATTTAATCCTAAATCACCAGGACTGGGTTGAGCTCTGTGGGCAGATACAGGAATATTCAGCAAGATGCTTTGGGTTTTTTTTGTACCTCAGTTTTCCCATTTGGAACAAGCTGACCTGAGAGAGCCAGATTAGGATCTTTTATGAATTTGGTTATTTGAGGTGCATTTGGATGTCACATACAAGTGATCAATTTAATTAAATGCCATTCTCCTTATTGCTATTTTCCCTCCCCTGTTCCCCACTCCCTATCCTTTCTGTTTCAGAACTTTAATCACCTTGCCAAGAATTTGATTGAGTAGCTTGGAGATAAAAAAAAGGTTGTTTTATGACTCTTAATAATATGCATAGATGTGAAGTTAAAAATGCATTTCATGCTCCAGATTCTAAGCTGAATGCTAAGGGATACAGCAAAAGAATTTCTCCTGTATTATCCTGGTTTTAATTGCCTGATTTGAAAGGTAAATTGTGGATTTATTTCATCTCCTTACAAATATCTTATAGCCACTTTTGGAGACAGAATGCTGATGCTGCTAGAGTGGCAGCTGTAGCTGATACCAACTCATGTAATGCTTGTGATCCAATCAAGAGTAACAGATCAGAGCTCTGCAACAACAGGAAAAGGAATTTTATAAACAAATAGGTGGGGAGATTGAAGTGAAAGCAGTAGTGGTTAAGGGGAGAATTTCAAGGATGGGAAATAGGTACTCAGTGAAAATCAAAGCTGGTATCTGTCCATTGTATTTCTTTAAACGTTCTGATTATTTTACTTTAAGGAAAAGGAATTGAATTAATGGACTTTAAAACTGTATGCTTGGCAAAAAAAAAAAAAATTCTGCATCTTGACTTCATTACACTTAGACAGCCATCCCAATCTGGCTTTAGATGGGGGTTTTGCATGGTGGTTTTACTGTTATCTATGGTTAACAATGTCCACAATCAAAGTGTCTTGAGTTTTGGTTTTGTTATATCTGTCCTGGATTTTTGATACTTTCTGGCTCTGAGGATTTGCTGTCTTGCTAGTTGAATCCTTAGGAACCTTTGCAAGTGTCTCTGTGGACGTGATGACCGTGAACTTCCTCTGTGCTGTGCTCTTGTGAGGAGCTGCAGCCTCTGATGTTCTTGTGAACACAGGCAGCACTTGGGCTGAAAATGGCAGGTAGTATTAAAAGATATAGTAAATAATATAAAAGACTGGAAAAAAAATGTTGATGTTGAATCCAGTTCATTCTATTGACCCAAAGCAGAGTTTACTATTTCAAGTGATTTTTGAGTGGTGTGTTTTGTTCTGGAAGTGTCCCATGCAGAGCTTTGCAGTTTGCATCACTTGACCTGTTACAGTGCTTAATTATCCTTCCCTTTACAAAATTTTACCCAGGGCTCTTAATTGGTAGGGAAATTGCTAATTTTGTGTCAAGGGACAAAAATCAGTGTCTGTTTCTCCATTTTAAGCACATTGCATCTTCTCCTGCCCTCAGGGGATGTGAAAGGGTTATCATGCTCTAATATATGTGTGAAAATCACTGGTTTTTAGGCTTGGCAAGCCTGAGCCTTCCAAATTCTCCATGGACACCATGTTTCCTGGAGCTCTGGAAACTTTGCTTGCTCTCTTCCAGTAGTTCGCCCATTTCCTGAAGCAATGTGTACCTGCGGATAAACTCAGGTTTCTAGCCAGGAACTGAGCAGTACCCAGGAGGGAAGGAGTGCTGTTGGTAGCTGCTGTGTTTCTAAGCATATGACATGAGTGTGATTTGCCACCAGCCCTGGGTTAGAGCTTTTTGACTCCTTTTGTTAATTTATCTGTCAATTACTGCCTCTGTAAAACATTACCTAGTGCTTGTGAAAGCAATTACCAAGCCACTATTACATTTTTTGGAGAGATTTAACCCACAAATTGAGAAGGCTCAAAGCTGGTAATGGCCTAATTTTGCATGTTCTAGCTACTTGTCTTTTCACTTGTAATTCTTAACTTTCATGGTTTTTTTAAAGCTATAAATAGCAAGATTTGTGTCAATGAATATTCTCAGTGATCTCTCTGGTCAATGGCTTGGGCTACCTGATTTATTCAGCCACATTTTGGTTTCACAGGTCAGTCTGAAAAACAAAATACACTGAAACAGGGAGGCAAGCCCTAGAGAAAGGAGGGGAATGAAAATGCATGCATGAAATGCTTCAGTGAGGCTCTTGCAAGTGCTTAGAGAAGCAATTAGAGAAACACTTTGGGAGAGCAGGATGTGTCTGGAGCCAAGTTTCTTCAACACCTATGGGTGTGCTTCACATTAATTTTTAATATCTGCTTTTAGAAATCTTGAGAAAGAAGAGGTAATGCCATGACAGAAGAACAAACATATTTTGCTGAAAGTGGAGTGAGTCTTGTGGAAGATGCCTTGTTATTAAAATGGAAGCCACCTCCTTCCATGTAAGAAGGACAGCTTAAAGCAAGGTGCTTGCTCCTCTAATCCCCCGTGCAACATCATGACTTAAAGACTTTGCAGTCTTTGAAGTAAATTTCCCATAGCAGTGGGAGAATCATCCTGATCTCCAGCCTGGCTTCCTAAATGCTCAGATGGTTGTTGATGAAGATAACAGGTCTTATAAATTCCCTGAAGAAGTAAATTGAGAATACTTACATTGCTGTAGCAGTGAGATTGTGAGTTCCTAGCACCTGATTGCCAGGGTTTGAGCCTGCTGAGTTCACAGCAGCACATTTGGAGGGAAAGGTTCATCACTGCCCTGTAATGCCAAGCTGTTCTTTCAGTCCAAGCCAGAGAGGGGGGATGAAAAAGAGTGCCTGTCAGTGGAAATATGCAGTACAGAAAGCAGCTCTGGAAATACAAGGCCCAGGAAATAGAAAATTGGGCTTGTTACTGTCATGAAGCATAATGGTGATAATTCACAATGGATCTGTCACTGTAATGAAGTAGAGGAAAAGCTCTAATCCTCTGAAGAATACAAGGGGTATTTTATATTTGCTCAGGTGTGGGTGTGATGGATGGGCCCAGATATCAGTGGTGTAAATCTGTGGGTGCAGTGTGGACAAAGCTGAATTTGGCCAAGATTCTCAGAAGAGACCTCCTAAAGGGATGAGCTTTTTTGTGTTGGTGACTTCCTAGCCACAGCATTCACCTTCAGAAATATCCAAGCTTACCTCTGAGGGTGATAACTGATACACTGCATTTTCACAGGGCTAGGAAAAGGAAATAGCTGCTGTTTCAAACTTTCCCATGCACTCTCTGGGTAAGGACATATGTTTTTAAACTCACCACCTTGTCTTCCTTTTGAATCTGCTGGAAATTTTCCATCTGAACCTTAAGAATATTTTGTGCATGGTACTTTGTTGAATATGTAGACCTTAGCTGGCTGCAAATTATTGTTTATAAAATTCTGTTTGTGCATTTACAAAATGGTAATTGAAATCCATGGAAACATGAAATAGACTTTCGAGTATGTTTTGAGGCAGGATGTGCATTAGAATAAACACATTGATAAGTCACTTGTGCACAGGTAGATATTTGTTTTCCTCTTCAAAATGAAACAGAAGTGTAAGCATTGAACATTTACTTAGTAATGTAAAATCTTTTTTTTGTAGATTTTTGGAAAAAAAATCAAGTGTTTTCCTTTTCCCTCACCACCCTTTCCTCTGGGGCATTGTTAGAGTCTGTCTGTCCATAGAGACCTGATCCAAACCTAGGGAGCTGAAACATTTTTTCTAGATTAAAAAAAAAAAAAAACAACAACAAAACTTGGGTTTGGTCATTTCCCCAAGGCTCAGGAATGCCAGTGATGTCACTTTTCTTTCCTCAGAGCTGCCTTTAAGAGTTCATCCCTGTTACAAAGGCCATCATGGATATTCGAGAAACATTTCAATAAAACTGTGGCAGCTGAAGTCTCCATCTCACCAGTAGGTCATGGTTCAGTGACAAATTGTCCGTGAATGCTCATAGTTGGTTATCCATAAAATTACAGGTGAAGTAGTGCTCTTTCAAGAAGAGGGTGTGAATGAGGGAAATTAACTGCTCATGTGGCATGAAAACCACTCAATTTCTGCCCTAGAACCTCTGTAAACACCCATTGAATGGCATCAGTTGTGTATTTCTCGTGTTTTCATTCCATAACATATAGGTATATGTTGGAACTCTTGAAAGCTGATTTAGATGACTAAGATACCAATGCAAAAAGGGGAAAAGGGGAGAATATTTTTGCATACCTTATGAGTGATGATAACGAGACATCAGATATTATTGCCCTTGTTTTGTAACTTACTGCCTTGAAGTTGGATCTGTTAGATCAGTGTTAACAGAAGTGATTCCTTTCATCCTGCTGGGAGAGGTGTCAGTGTTGTGCTGCAGAGATGCTGCTACGAAAAAGAAGTTGAGTTGCTGAATGAGATTTAGGTAAGGATGACATTAAGCTTGAATGCCATGGCTCCTGTAGATGTGCCAGAGATTTTTCCTGCCCCTAAATATGACCAAAGTAAAAGCTAAAACACGTGGTTACTCAGAAAACCTCCACAATGGTGAACACTTGGCAAACAGCTGTATTGGTTCTTTGAGGATTGAAGTTATCCTCTCACTGTTCTATAGCTTTTCCACCTCTCATGTGGGAGCTAGCAAATATGTGAATTCCCTGGGATTTGATGTGTCTCAGAGGGAAGCAGCATGGAGCAGATTTCAGCATGTTGTGTTGCTGAGCTCTCAGTTTTAAGTGGGTTGTGCAGTGCTGGCATGATTCACCCTGGAGTTTGTCTCAGGCAACCTTTTGGTTCCTCTCTTGGATCCTGCATATTTCATGGTTGATTTAGCTGGGTTCACAGAGCTTTCTGTAAACCATGGAGTTCTAGGGAGAAATTTATGGGTTTGAAAGAATAACCAGCTTCGTAGGGCAAATGGCACTGTCTCTGATTACTGTATGAAAGGAAGTTTTGGGTTTACCACTAATTGCAGATAAAAATTAATATTTGTGAAGGAGACACGTATGATTTATTTATAAGTGTTTTCTGTTTCCATAATGAAATTTCCTTTGGGTTTAAGTACAGTCATTTGGAGGAAAAAGCAGAGGTCTGTGGCTCATTAGTTTCTGGTGGTTGTCAGAAGCCATTAATCAATTGCCCCTTTTACCAACATAGGTCCTAATTCAGCAAAGCATTTAGGCACAGGCTTAACTATAAGCATGTGTTTCAGAGCACTTTGCTAAATCAGGGCTTTAATGTGATTCAAGCTTGCTGCATTTTTTCCAAGTCTAAGTTTACCCCAAAATGACACGAGTCACTAATACATCAGCTAAAGTGTTGTGTACCTTCCTCACCTGTCTTTCTACGTAGCCATATGCAAGGGGGAGAAAAATGGATCAGTTTTCCCCTCATCTTTTTCAAATCCTACCTCAAAAGGAGGCTGCTGTCCTGAATAGTAGTGCATGTGAAATAGCAGCAAGCCAGGAGCAAAAGGAGTGAATGTGGGGAAAGAAGATTTTTGTTCTCTCCTATCTCTGTTATTGCTAAAGACTGCTTGGTTGTGAGGAGGAAAGAGGAAGGCAGCAGATCCGTGTTTTGATACAGCCAGATGAATCCTGGTATGCAGGATCTAATAAATCTAGGTAGAGTATGCATGCATCTGAATCTACAGAGGGGAAAAATTAAAGTTCCCGTCACTCAATAATCCTCCCAAGCGCTTCTACTTGGGGGGATTATTGAGTGAGTATTTTACAAGAGTATTTTACTCTTGTAAAAATTACAGTGTGACTTTCAGGAGTGACTAAAGGTCAAGAGTGAGGGTTGTGTGCTCAGTCCAAGTCTTGTCCTCTTACACCTGGAAAATGATGCAGCCCAACCACAGCTATCCTGCAGAGAAATTCCTTGGAAGGACCAGCAAGTCCAGTGCTGCTGTAATAATGGCAGCATGACTGCCCCCTCCCACCATGTCCACCCTTCCCATTTTTTATTCCAGTAAGAGGATCAAAGGGGCCTGGGCTTTTTCTTTACCTTTTATTAGTGTATGATTCATAATTTAGTAGAGGTGATCTCATAATTTCTGAGAGTTGAGAGCTCAGAAATTACAGCAGTTACTAGACCAATACAATTTTTTTATGGTTCAGCAGGAAGTTGCATATCTTGAGAGTGAAGGTAACCAGCCTTATAATCCCTTCAGGAATTGTTTGGCATAGAAGAGAGAAATTTCTTTTGGGCAATTTTCCCCCAATCTGTGAAAGCCAAGTGACATCCATGTGTCACACACAGTCCTGATTAGTTTCAGACTTTGCAGTAAGAATGCTGCCTGTTGAATCAGCAGAAGCACTTTTTGAAAAATATAAATTTCCTGTGGATTTTCTCCTCTCAAATGTTGCTGTCATTCCAACTGGTTTTGCTTGTGAAACCTGACATCATCTCAGCCTGAGGTTGTATATGGGAAGGAAAATTACTTCATTGCTTCATGTTTCCATTTTCTTCCCTTTCTGCATTTGACAGCAGCAGGAGCACCTGATGGAACGGTGCACAGAAACCTTTGCTGTGTACATTGCACAGATGGAAATGACAGCTGAGCTTTGGCTTTCAGGCTGGAGCAAGGCCCACATTGCTCCTAATGAACCTTGACTCTGCAGCATGCAGTCAAGAGATCAGTGTGGAAAATTTTGCGTGCTTCCTTTGACTTTCTATTGGTATTCTTTCTATCCCTGGGAGAAGAAACCAAAACACTTTCTATTTTCTGTATTAATAGTTTTATACCACACTTAGGGGGAGCTTAAGCACTGTTTATGTTGAAAAGCATTCCAAGGCCTCAAGGACTTAAAATCTGATCAGATGAGAACCAAAGGGCAGCAGGGGAAGAAGCAGCATTGAGGTAACCCCCTGTCCCCAGTCTCACCCCAAAATCATGTGACAGAGTTAGGCAGAGAATTCTCGTCTTGAGTCCTAGGTCACAGATTTCTCCTGCTGCTAAAAGGATGTTTTTAATAGGCTTTGATTGATAGCTGTGGCATTCTTTATTTCTGGAACCCTGACAAAAATTGTCACCCTCACCAGTTGTGGAATCTTTTCAATAAAGGGTTTTTTGCCACTCTAGAATGAGTTACCAAGACAGGCAAAAGCATAGGCTTTCTGTGGTATGGTTTTTAAAAATTATTTCTAATTTTGGAGCATGCCCCTTTGAGTGATTTTGGTTTCAGAAAGTTAAAGCAACACTTATGGAACTTTAAAGATAGCTCTCTTTTTTCCTTCATGCTTTGATCGTGCAGTTACTTGGAATCCCTCATTGTCTTGTGCTTTTTTAATGTGCAAGAAGTTTAGGGGGCTTCACATCTCTTACCTCTGTGACTTGCTAAACATTGTGTATTTGAGAATTGCAGCTTGATCAGGAGCAATAACTGTGGGCTCTGTGCAAGACTGTCCTCCTTAGAGATGCTGAGCAAATGTAGGTGGTCTTGGAAAGTGTGAATCCTTGGCCATCCATATAAGACACTTGACAACAGCAGAGATTAGATCTTGAACAATTAAATAAAATGTCTGTGGTTTTATTCCAGTCTATGAAGTTTAACAAAGGAAAAGGGAAAGGATGGTCAGACAAGAAAGGGAGAAATGGTGGGATATGTGTGATTAATACAGTTTTAACTTTGCTGTCTGTGATGACACTATGCAGTGATGAAGTGGATGTATTCTGTGATTTATTTTCTTCTACTTTAAAGTAGTGGAGCTCTAAAAATGACTAATGAACCTCCTTTCAAGGTTCATATCTATGACCTAATTCATGTGTGCAGGAATCTTTTCCTCCTCTTAACTGCTGCATAAAGCTGAGGGCTGCTCATCTACAGAGCATTAGAGGCCAAAGCAGAGACCCTGGACAAGTTCCAGCACTAATAGCTGCATTCCAGTGGAAACAGGAATCAGATGTACAGTGCACATCACAGGCTAATTGGCAGATGCTATTTACCGTATGTTAATTGCAAGTTGTATTAGAAGCTACGATGTTGATTAAGGCAGCAATTAGAGCAGTTCCTTGTAAGATGCAGAATTTTTAAAGATAATTGTTCCAGTGGATGCATTTTTATCAGTGTACCATTGAAGCTTATTCTTTTGAGCAAAATCTTATTTATGTGCATTTTCCCTAACCTTAGAGCAAAACCTTATTAATGTGCATTTTCCCTAACCTTAGAGCAAAATTTATTAATGTGCATTTTTCTTTCTACAGAAAAGTTCCTACCTGAGGAAGTGCCCTGCTGTACTTTATTTAGACTATGGAGGATAGTATGGTGTGTGTGTGTTTGCATACTATTTTTGTGCTACATCTTTTCCAAGATAGATCATATGTGTATATAAAAGTCTATTTGATCTCTAGGCCCAAATAGGGATTTTTCTCTGGAGTTATTGGAGGTGAATATGGTAATTCATGGTGCACCAATACCCCCAGTGGGGATGCTGCTATATAAATTAAATTCAATGTATGTCTTGTGGACAAATTACAGTCTGGAGGCTGGAAATCAGTCTTTGGATTGTGCAAAGCTTGTGAAAAGCCTCATGTTGCATTGTCTGTGTGGTGTTTGGTATTTCATAGTAGAGGAAAGAGCAGGGGAAAACTGTTGCAAGAACAAGATCCAGAAGGTGTTCTCACCCTTCAGACCAGCTGAACAGGCATAATCTGCAGTTCCTCTCTGGTACAGAGTGATCCCAGGATTTTTGCTGCACAGCCATGGTAGTTTGTATTGCTAGGACTGAGCAATTCTCCACCTGAATCTCACTGCTCACTTTCTTGAAATGACTTCTGTTCTGGTAACTGAGCTGGCTACTTTCACATGGGACATCTAAAGACATCCCAGAGGAATCAGAGTTAATTATCTGATTGCCCTAATGATCCTAGAGGGGAGGTGGGAGAAATTGCAGAACCAGAAATCCACCATGGATCCTATAGCCTGTAGTCTTCAAAAATGAGTTGAAACCCCCCTTGGCTACAAGAGGACTTGTCCTGTGTTACCACACCTCCCTCATGCCATGGTACTGAGATTTCCCTCTGCATTTAAGCTGGAGAAAAGCTGATTTTCTGGCATTGTTCTACAGCCAAAATAGTCACCCAGCACCATGTCATTATAACAAGATTTTAAACTGTACAAGCAAATGTGAGGGGAAAAAGCTCATTTTTCTCTTCTTGAAAAAAGTACTTCACATAATCCATAGTGAACAAAGTGTATTGCTTTGAGAGACTAGTTTATATCCATTCTCTCAAAGTGGAAGGGACTCCAAGCAGAGGAAATCACCATGTTGAAGGAGAGGCTACTTTGATTTATGTCATCTTCAAAGTGTTTGGACTTCCAGTCACACTCCAGGCTCTCAAACTGAAATAAATCTATCTGCCCAGGGATTTTTCAGGGCTCAGCTGCATCTGTTCAGCATTTTACTTCTCATTGGAGTAGTGCAACTTTTTCTTCCTAGGAGAAGCTGTTTGTGTATTAACCAAAGGCTGCAGTTGTAAAGGCAGGATTGAGCTGGTGAAATGGTATGTGTGAGGTTTTTTGTTTAGGGTTTTTTGTTTATTTCTTTTGTTTTCTTTTTTCCCCCTTTTTCTGCTCTAAAGTTTACATTGATGGTGTGATCTATTATTTTTTGGCTGTGGATGTGTCACCAAGGTGTGCAGGGTACCAAAGAGAGCAAACCAGCCCACCACTGCTATGTCTGCCTTTGTATTGAGGCAGGTATTTAAAAATGGAGACAAATCCATCACATAAGCAGAAATTTATTATAGACAGCTTTCTCAGGAATGTCTGTCTGAAATTCTGTTAGATCTGCTTGATGGTGGAAGAATGGCAAACTCTTTGGGGGCTAAGAAATCCCTTTGTCTGCATTAACTCTGTGGAGGTTTTCATGTGTTGTCTTCAGAGATGTTTGGTCAAGCACAGGAGATCCTGTGGCAGTTCTAGAGGGACACCAAAGTTATTTCTGCTGTTTTGTAAGCTAGAACAAGACAATACTTGGGACTTGTCTGAACCTTCTGTTTTCCACATCCTCCTCTCCCTCCATTATTTTAAATGATTTACATGTCATTTATGGCTGTATAAAGAGGCCCTTCAGCCTGTGTAAAATGTGTGCTTTGGTTCTGGCTCAAGCAAGGAAGCTGACACCCATGGATTTGCTGTTTCTGGAGAAGGCAGCAGTTCATCATCTTCTGCCACATTTGTCACTGCCCTCTCTCCATTTTGAGAGCATACCACTAAAAGAATTTGCCAGAAACCAGTTTTGTGTTTCTAGGAAATGAATAATTTCTTCTTTTCAGAAAAAGTGGCTATTTTTAAAAAAAATTTCCCCCTGTAAAGAAAACCAAATAATAATACTAAAAATGTTTCACTGTTTGACACACTGGGAGGCCCCCATGTAAGCTCCTCATTCACAGAACGTATCTGTGGCTGTACAAGTTATTTTCTTTCTTTTATAATGAGCCTTTTGAAAAATGAGAACAGAAATCACTCCTTCCTTCACAGGTTTGTTGTGAGAGTGAAAACTTTGAATCACTCATTAGTGCTGTGGAAATCCTATGCATACCACAGACAGAAACAAAAACTGCAGTTGACTAAAAGTGAGGAGAAATCTGTTTGTGATTGTGTACAGCAAGGAACCATAGAGATTTAGCCAAGTGAAGAGATAATGAAGTATTATCTGAAGCCTTCTCTGTGTGGCGTTTCAGCTGTGTTTTCCTCATGGTGGAATGCAGCTCTTTTCATTTCCCACAAATATGCACAAAGCCATGAGTGGGACTAGGGATTTGCTACTAGAAGGATCACTAAAACTGCTGTCTAGTTCTGATGCCCTGGTGGAAAATTCAGAATATTCAGACATTAATTGGAAGTCACCCTGTGCCTCAGCGGTGCCATTCCAGGCATTGCTCTGCAGCCCTGAGCTCGATGGGAAAGAGTCAAGGAGCACTGACTGGAGGAGTGATGCAGGCCAGTCCAAATTCCACTGGAGGATTCCCTAGACAGTAATTGTTTCTAGAAGGTTTCTGATCTCTGGTGGGTAGAAGTCAAAATTAGAAAAATATCTGAGATGATGAATGGCCCAGAGGAGAGCAATCAAATTGTTCTGATGAAAGCTGTTTGGTAGATTAAACTCAGAGCTACAGCACCAGCCATTGAACTTCTCAAACCCCCATTCTTCTCTTTTTTCCCCCCTATTTTCTTTGATTATCTATGTTTAATCTCCTGTTTCTGGACACACAGGTAGAATGAGCCCTATATTTGTTATCATAAGACTTTTTGTGCACTTCTCCTCTCTGAGAATTAACCAACAGAGATTCCTTCTCTGCTGGTGTGTGGGCCTCTTTACTAGACACAAAATCATGCAGTGCAGAATATCTGTGGTTTTGGTGCCTGAAGAGGGGATGAGCACCACTGAGGATCCTGTATATACTAAATATATATTCTAAATATAAAAGAATAATGTCATAATGCCTTGAAGTGACACCATGAAGCTGGAGGTGCTCTAAGAGCTGCTCTGGGCCTTGGTGTAATGGATTTATCCAAGTATATTGCTAAGTCTTTCTCATTCCCCTTGTGCCAATCATTCTGCCCATCTTTTTCACCTTCTTTGATGCCTGTGTATCACTGCCTCTCTTTGTTTTTAACATATTCTTTCAAATGCTTTAATTTTCCAGGTTCTCTTTCATCCTTGTGTTGTGTGTTCTGGGTGTGTTTTCATCTGAAGCACAGTGCAGATTTTATTCCTCCTGTCAGCTTTTGTTCACTGATCTACAGGTGGAAATGTTATTTTAAGTATTCATAAAGGAGATTTAAGCTGTGATAGATGGTGAGACCTAATAAATTTAAAAGCATTGGGGTCTGCAGAGACCAGAGATCCTCTCTGTGATTTACACCAAAAGAAATGAACCTAAACTGGTGGTACCTTCATGTCATTGTCACAATGTGGCAATTCTGGTGGAGTTCTCTGCCATTCCAGATAAAATTATCCTGCTCTCAGCTGGGAGAAATGTTAACTTGGCTCCCACAGCGTGGATGAATACAGGCAGCATTTCTACTTCATTCACAGATTTCCAACAGGACTGGGAAAGGAAGATGGAGAATATTCAAATAGAAATGTTCTTTGAACTGTGGTTTTGTGTATTGCAGAATAGGAGAAATCAGTGCAGTGGGTGACTATTGTTTAGTTTTGTGTATTTCGACAACTTAAAGATCAAGGAAATCCTGATTTGCCTGACAAGAGGGTTCTGTTTTTAAATAAGAAATACATAAAATTTACGTATCAGTCTTCTTGAATACCACTTGGTGAATGAGTTCTGATGTCCATATGATACTTTTACTGTTTATCAATCTAATGTGACCTTTATAGAAGGGTTGCTTTGGACAAATGGCATCAAGACATAAAGTTAATAAACTCTCTGTGATTGTTGCTAACAATGAGGGCTGGCAGTAGACAACATCAACTAGTTTCCCATGAGAAACAAAGAAATATCAAAGGGCTGAAAATAGCATTCCGTTTTCTGTTTGCCAGATGAAGATGGGACATGTGGATGGTCTTGAATGTTGTGCCCATTTTGGCACATGCCTGCATTTTCAGTGGCTTTAGCTGCTTGGTCTGAGATGCAAAAGACAAAATTGTGCTGTTATATGGTGAGAGAAGCCTCCCAGCATTTTAAAACAGCAAAATCACTGTTATTCTTGCTGCTGTGACTGTTCTTCTGAATAAAAATATGGCATTTCTTAGTTTATTACAACTCTTTCCCTCTAGACAGGATAGTCTGTCTTCCCCTTGCACTTTTGAGGTTTATTTTGGTTCCCCTGTCCTGCTCAGAATTCATCATTGTACTCTCCCTCCCTCCCATTTAAAAGGGAATGGAAGGAACCTCCCAAACTTTTACTTGAGTTTGGATTTTAGACTGAGCTGTTGCAGCTCTTGAAGAAAATCAAAAACATTCTGAGACTTATAATAGAATCCTCCTTGGTAGGAAGAATTAGGAAGTTTCTAATTTGGTAGTCAAAGAGTCACCCTACCTGGAAAAGAAAGTTTAGCTGAGAAGCCTCTCTGACTTGTCCATGTTCATGTAACCCTTGGACTCTGGCAGCAGGTGACCCTCTGAAAGATAAAACCATCCCTTCAATCATGTTTAATTCAACTAAAATCTATTCTTGCAGGGAAATTGGTGTAAAACCCAAGGAGGTGAAGCTTAGCATGGGTAGGGTCTGCCAGTGCCAAGTTCTCACTGAGCTTCTCCTATTTTCTAATCCAATTTTGTGTTGCCACATAAGAGTTAATATTTGTGGAATGTTTCATTGTCATGCTTTGATGCTTGGATACCCAGAATTCATTCTGTTGTGTACTGCTGGTCACTAAACTGTTGAGTTATTTATGTTTTGTTGGGATGAGGAATAATATTTCATTTCCAAAGGCCTTGTCTTTTTCTTTCTTTTCTTTTATAGTTTGGGAACCAATGACTTGAACTCTGACTAGTTGCAGTAACATTTATTTGTGAGCCAATGTCCTTGAGACAAAACAAACACATTGCTTTGCCTAATGTGGTTATGTTTCTTATTCCAAAAAATATGCAAAGCATAAAGAAAAAGGTTTTGCAACCTCGGATCCTCTTTCTCCTGTGTTTGCTGTTGCATGGCAAATAATATGCATTATGGTATTTAGTTAGCTAAGATTTTGCTCTGTGGTCAACCACAAATTTTCTCTGGAGTCACTGGAAGATTCAAATACTGGAGGAATCTGGATGTGAGTCAGCACATACTGACCAGAGCTGGGTGAAAAATTATTTCTGTCTTTGAATTTTCATGAATTCAAAATCTTTCTGAAAGTTCATTGGGATGTGTAGAAGGAGAGAATTAAATAGAAAAGCAGAAAGAGACACACTTCCAGTGGAATCTATTTTCAGATCTTGTGAAAATGTGGGGTGCATTTGTCATCCTGTACTCTGCTGCTACTGGTCATGACTCTCTTTAGAGTTGCTCTGCACCTAATAAATAATTGAATAATTATTTTCCCTTTTTTTCAAATGTAAGCGGAAGTGATTTCAGATAGCCCAGGCAGGGAACAATCCCATTCCTGAGAACCCTTTAGAATGATGATGTGATGGTACTTCCCTGAGATGCAGGATGTACATGCAGTTATTTTTACTTCATCTTGATTCTCTTTTCTCACCACTTAGATTGGTGTCTAATTACTAGATCTTTCTTTGATTCAACTAGAACTGATCTATTTGCTCAGCTGAAGATGGATATTTCTACAGAAAACATCCATTTCATTGATCTGGTTTGGGGAGGTTTGCCCCCTCAACTCCTATGAGTTTTATCAGAACAATTACAACTGCCTCTGGATATGTATTTCATATGAGTAATGGCCTAAAACATCTTAAATAAAATGTGTCACTAGCAAAACAGATGGTGAATGAGAAAAGAGGAGTTGGTTATGCCTTATAAGATTTTGAAATGTGATGTGGAAGCTGTGTAGAGAAGAGCTTGGTCGCAGGAACCTTCTCTGAGGTCAGGCATAATAAAAGCACACAAGAAATGTCAAAGAGGAATGAATTAATGAAAAGCTGTGGGTAAAGAGGCTAATAAGGTAGTCAGCCTTTAAAAATAGTTAACCTTTGAGTCCTTGGAATGTGTGGAAATCCTCAACTGAGTCTTTGGATGCTTTGGTTGTTCTCTGCTAAGTGACTCTTGTTTGTGAAGTGAGGATAAAATGTAAGATCTTCGCTGGTCTTGGACACAAAAAAATTTCATAAATACTAGGACAAACCCCTAACCAGATGTGAGCAAAAGCTGCTCTAGTGTCAAAGAGAAGCAAGCCTGAACTTGGAGGGATGAACATGGCTCTGCTGAAACCTCCATCAGAAGGGCTGTCCAAACAGGGTTTTTACCCTTCACACATGTGCACTTCAGTCATGCATACTTATACGGCTAGCATGGACCTCAGCAGCAGAAGACAAAATAATTAACAAAATTAAATTGTAGTCTGACTGTTTTTAATCAAAGAGGCATTGGTGTGAGAGAAGGAGAATGCCTTAAAAATAGGTGGTTCTGTGTGGTGCTGCAGATTCAACTATACTTTATGACCATGTTCTTTTTTTGCAAAATCTATAAATACTTTTTTGGAGGGGGAAGGAGGTTAGGAGGGGAATGAGAATGAAGTAAAACAAAATTCCTTTTTTTTTTTTTTTTAATGGAATGCTAACCAATCCCTTGGCAACAAAGGCTGTGTTTATTTTTAATTAAAAAATAACATAGCTGGGTTGACTTCAGTTTTCCCAGCTGCTATTCTTCCATCACAACAGCTCTCTGGCCTCTTTTCCCTTGCTGATTTCTTTCATCATTTGCACTTAGCTTGTATGTGTTACATGGATTTTATGTAATATTTCCTACCACTGAAAGCAAGACTAACAGTCTAAACAAGTAGCTGGGGCTCAGTCATCTTGATTCTCATCTACAGTACCTGAGCATGCCCTTCGACTTGGAAAAGTTATAGGTGTGACCAGGTTAACTTTTTTCCATGTGCACATTCCTTGCTGTTTATATGAGGAGAGATTCAAAACTGCATTTTGAAGTTATGACTTGTAGGTCATTAAAGTAAATGGAGTGGGTTTGGCAAAGCTCAGGTATCTCTGAGCACACAGGCAGTGTTTGAAGGCTGACAGGCAGCCTTGGTGGTTTTCCTCTAGATGATGGATTGCAAACTGCCAGGTCTTGTGTTTGCACAGGGAGTGAACAGGTAGAAAACAGACAATGCTTTCCATGCCTTCTCCTGCAGCTTCATTTCCTCCATCCATGGGGCAGAACAGGAAGAAGTCAGGGTGATGATCCGTTTTCCAGCATGTGGTGACAAAGCTGGTTCTTTGTGGTGCCCATCTGTAACACTCAATCTGCTCTCCTGAATGGACTAAAATTTCAGTATTTGTGTAGGCATCTAGAGGCTCTTGAGTATCCAGGCCTATCTGTTCCTTTCTGCAGCATTTTTAATTAAATTAAAGTTGAGATACTAACACTGCAGCCTAAAGGGTTGGTATAGCAAGAATGTGAACAGGAGAGAGCAAATAAGCTGGAGAACAGTAGAGTAGAGAAAAAAAATGGGGAAAAACCATCAAGATGTGATGCAAATAAGATGCATGAAAACTTCTAGGATAGAATAAGTGGCTCTGAACTCAAAGGGTTGTGTACCAGTCACCTCTATTAAACACTGCCAGCAGTGGGAGCTGAAAGCATCAAAGCTCCAGCTGCTCCCAGACAGTGGCTGGAATAAAAGCAGTGGTTTGTTGGGTCACCGAAACAGCCTATGGAGGAAGATATATGTATTTATCACCAATAATGTGGCTACTGGGACATTCTTTGTGATGCCTGATTTGCAAGCTTTCCATACCTAATATAGCCACTTTTTTTTGCATTGTTCCTGTGTAAGTGGAAGCATTCTGGTGCACTGTGATACTTCTCCTCTGTGGAAGTTTAGCTCATCTTGCCTCAATCAAAATGCAGAAATTTTTAAGCCCAAATGCAGAGGGATGCTTATAATTTGAGGAAATTACATTATCCAAGAATTTTTAAGGTGCAAGAAGGGAGAGATTGGAGGTTTATGGGAACAACCCCCAAAACTGATAGGAATAGTGGTAGGAAATACCAGGACAATAACAAAAAGGAGTAGGAGGAAGAGGATCTGGGCCAAGACATTGGTTTAAGTTTGGTACCAATGTGAACAGGAATGAGCAAATAAGCTGGAGAACAGTAGAGTTGAAGGAAAGCAGGAGAAGAGCAGAGGAGAAAATGGGGCAAAACCATCAAGATGTGATGCAAACAAGATGCACAAAAACTTCTGGGATAGAATAAGTGGATCTGAACTAGTTATCCTGTGAGGAAGGTGATAGGGAAGGGATGTAGAAAATGAAAAGAATCATTTTTTTTCCCCCTTCTTTTCTTCCATTTCAAAGTTTCTGAAGGATGAAGCAAACTGGTGTGTGCTTCCTGTGGGAACTGGAATGCTGTGTCCTTCCCTTGTTTTTGCAATGGAGCAGCATTGGCTCATTTCCAATTTCTTCTTTTGGAATGTAATGCATTACCCCTTGTAAAGATGGTTTATTTGAGATAGTACTTAAAGATTTGACAATACTCAAATAAAACACAGTGCTTGTGATCAACTTAATCATTTGTCCTACGTCTTTATAGGTGATTAGAGAATTGAAATCTTTTGAGCTGAGTGATGTTGGGAAAATACTAGATTGTCTTAGCAGGAAGGAGGTAGGAATTTAGAAAGTAAAAGTTAGTCTGAACTAAAAGCTGAAATAAATCCAAAAGAAAAGAAAGTGGAACCAAATGTTTCCCTCCACAAAATTTGGGAACACTCATTCTTAGGGTTTGATTTTGGCTCCTTTTAGAAACCTTCCCCAAAGGACCAACCTAGAAAATGGAAGCAAACCTTTTGCCTCATGGAGAGGGTGTTCTCCAGGGACTTTCTGCTATTCTATCTCCACAGAAAAACCCATGTGAAGGGAAGCCACAGAAGAGGTTCACATGAACCTTCCCTGCTGAGGGAATGGCTTCATTTGCACAAAGCTCTTTTCTGAACTCTTTTAATTTTTTTATGGGAGCTGTGAGCTCCAGGATCCACAAATAGAAACTTTTAGTGCTCGCACTAATCCTGTCAATCAAAATTCTTCTCAGAAATGCCATTAATTAAAGTTCCCTGAAAAGGATACAGCTCACAGAATTTTCCCTGCAGCCTCCTCTCTTCCATTCCACTAGTGTGTTTCCTTTCAATAGCTGAAGATGACACAGAAGAGGAGAAAATCAGAGCTTTCACAAAAGATCTTTTTGTTGTTTCAATTTTTTTTTTAGCTTACTTTGTTTCTTTTGAGCAAATTCTTTTATTTGAAATGTTGAATGATTCTAGCAGCTGTCAAAATATGCTTTAAAGCAGGCAGTTTCCATTTACTGTCTGTTGGAAGAGACTAATTTTTTAATTATTATGCCATACTTTTATGGATTATTAACAACTTGGATTAGAGCTCTGAGCTTTCTGGAATCCTCTTCTGAAAGGGACAGCAAATTTGCAAGGAATTTGGGACTTTTTATTAGCAGTAAAGAGTTCCCCTCAGAAGCACGTTTTGTAGCAGACAGGCCTGTATCCACTGCCAGTGATGTAGGGGAGCTCATGTTCAATTTCCAGATTAAAAACAGGGATATCACCAGCTTTGGCTTTTAAATTTTAAAAGGTTTTCTCTTGAAAACACAGAATTTGAGAGGGGAATGCTCCCCTTCAGCTGTCTCTGCCTCTCTGTGCGTGTTGCTGCTTTGTTGGCAGTGAGGTTTATGTGAGGACAAATGGCTGCTCTGGAACAGGCCTGGCCTGTCCCTGTGAGAACAGCAGATCCTGCATGGAGCAGCTGAGGAGCTCAGCCCTCTGTTTGTTCCTGTGGTCAGTAAGTGCTGAGCAAAGCAGGAAGAGATGAGGAGTCTGGTTTGCTGCCCATGTGGATGCCACTGCTGTGTGGTTAGCAAATGGTTTCTGCTTAGTAGCACAAATGTGGCCAAAGGAGGAAGCAAGTGCTATATTTGCGTGGCCAAGGATGCTGTTCCAGCCCACATCTGCTCAGATGCACACATACTTTGCTTATTTGTTACTCTCTACTTTCAGGAATTACCATGCACAGATCTCACCATCTACTTTCACTCAGTAGGAGCTGTACCTAGCCTTCCTTTTGGGTGTGTTTAACCTCAGGAAGCACTTGGCTTTCTTTCCTGTTCTGTGCCAGGATGTGCAGAATGAAACCCTGTTTGCAGGGCAGTCATTTTATCTGAAAGATGCTCACTTTTGTTGAGAGAGTACCATTGTGAATGTAAAAAGAGTGACTTTCCTCCAAAACATCAGTGTCTCCTGCTACTGTCAATGTACTACTTAAGTCAGTGTAAGGATAATTGGCATTTTAAGATGGTGGAGGGAAAATTTGTCATTTTCTGAAGCTTTGGTGAGTTTGTCATTAGGAGGATCTTAGCAATGTGGCAGAAGGGAAGAGGAAGACGTTTCTCCTTCACAAAACTTTTTCCTCATGAGATGGCTGCACCCCTCTGGGAGGTGGAGCCCAGGTACAGCAAACTATGTTCAGCAGAGCACGTAAATGTGTGTTTAGCCTGCAGCCAGTGGGATTTGACTATGGTTTTTAAATGTAACTCAATCATATTGCTGCATGGGATGTTTTTTATTTACTTTGAACTGTTTTGTACTGATAAGCTGTGTGCAAGTGTCTGGCTGAGCAGCTCACAGGTGGGAACACGCTTCCCCTTTCCAGGTCAAATTCCTTGGGCACCTTTTTTTGGGTATCCTAGTGATGGATGAGTTTGAGGCTTCTTGTCTGCTGCTGGCAACACTCATTTGCCAAATCCTGTATTGAAAACTCATCTTCTTGCACATAGCATGTCCAAGGAAAAGTTTTAATTGCTCCCTCTGTAATGCCTTCCCACATAAATAAATTACATGACAACAGTGACAACATAAAAATCAGAAGGACAAAAGTAGTTCTGGAAGAAGTGAATATTCAAAGAAATACTTCACCTAGATTGTTTTTAAAAAAGGTTGTTTCCTGCTGTCATTTTCGTGGCTCGAGGGAAAAGAAATAATTTGCACAAGAGCCAATATTGAAATCTATGGATAAAAATTCCTAGCTGTAACTGGGGTGAGATTCAAGCTTAACTCTATGGCTGTCACACACACTATGACTCTGTCACCATGGGAGTGGGGACAGATGACAATAAAAACAACCAAACCAGAGTCTTCCTAAAGGTGCTCGTGAAAGGACAGAAATTGAAATTTTAAAAATCCATTTAGATGTAGGGAAGAATTTTATTACTGTGAGAGATGAACACTGGAACAGATTTCCAAGAGAGGCTGTGGTGTCTCCATCCTTGGAAATACTCAAACCCCAGCTGGTCCTGGTGCTGGGGCAGCCTGCTTGGGGCAGGGAATTGGGCTAGGTGATCTCCAGAGGTGTCATCTAACCTGAACTGTTCTGGGATTCTGTGAAATATTTGATTTTACAGACTACAGCATGAGTCCTTTTATCCAATAAGTTGCTAACTCAGAGTGCAGTAGGTAGACTGGGTTACCTCCTTTGTCACAAAGAACACTCAAATGCACTTCTCAACTACTCTTTATGTTCCCACTCTGTCTTAAATGAAATGTAATTTTATTTTCCTAAGTGGTTACACATGAAAGTGGGACTGAAACCCAGGTGTGCTATTTCCAAGGTAGCTTTTTAACCACCTTGCTGTCAGATTTGGGATTGCTCCACTGTTTGGGATGCAATGCTGAATATTTTGTGTGCATACCAGAGTGCTGTGCTCTAGGTGAGTGAGGACTCTGTCACAGGAATTTCTTCAGTGTGGGCAGCTGCTGAACCTAATGGAAAAAGGCTGCCATGGAGATCAGTAAATATATGGATTCCACCTTTGACTCAGATGTTCTGGAAGTCACAAGCTGCTGTAGAGTATTTGTGGGAAGCACCATTATATACTTTCCCTGTCTTCTGCTCTAAACATCTGATATTGATCACTGCTGGGCTCTCTTGGATAAAATGGAATACCTGCAACACAGAGTTTGATAACAGGGCCCCATAACTTTATTTCCATTTAAAACTGCCAGGTGTAATGGAACCTAATTCATTAACAGAGCAGAGGGCAGTGAAACCATGCTTTTCTTTGTGTGTGTGTGCATATATTTTAATAGCCCTCCCCAACCCACATTTAAATGTCACAGGTCAACTGCTGAATGACCTTGGATGGGATTTGTTTTTTATAATCAAGAGAGCAGCAACTCCTGAACTTAAGCCACAAAGTACTTCTGATGAAGCATTTTTAAGAACTTCCGATAAAAGCATTTCAGTTACTGAAATTGTGTTTAGTGGCTACTGACCTGTGTTATCTGGGAATCTATGATTCCCAGAATTCCCACTGGGAATAACAGTGCCCATGTTGCTGGAAATTGAGTGTAGAATGTGCAGTGCTGGGTGGGTGCCAAGGCCTGGGGTGCTTTTAATGCCTTTGCACAAATGAGAGCAGAACATGAACCCAAAGTTTATGGTCAGGGGAATTCGAAGGACTGAGGAATCAGGAAAAATGGTGCCAATTTTACCACTGAAGATTACAGCCCAAAGCGTGTCCAAACCTGAGGGATGTTTGTTGGATTGGAGGGTTTGGATTTGTGGAGTGTGTTTTTTGACCTGGGCCTGAACTTCCTTCACGCTTAAGTTGTATGGAAATTACCTTTTTGTTAAATTGTTCATAACCCTCCATAGTCAGCTTACAATGGAATTGTGGTGGGAGAGAAACCTTTTTGGAAGGAAAGCACTATGAGAGAATGTTTCAGTCATTTTATTGATATCACAAGTTATGTTGAACTTGATTCGGAAAAGTGTTGATTTAGAACAGAACAAATACAAGGAGAGCAGCAGAAGAGGTCTTCAAGATTGTGGGAAATAAAATGAAAATATTTTTGGGGGTTGTCTCCATTTTAGAGATTTTGAAGAGATTGAAAGAGAACAAATGGTCTGAAGCAGAAAAGGGCTTTTGGACCCAGGAACCTCCAAAAGCATGATCTGAATGTCTTGAAGTTATTCCTGCTGAGAGTCAAATGGGGCACATTAAACCGTAGAAATGAGCAAAGTAAGATTTTCAATTTAGTGGAAAAGTTGGAATTAATTCAATGACCTGGAAGGGCCTTGTTATTCATGAGTTGAAGCTCAGGACTGATAGAGCCTGGTCTGCTCTTGCTGTTAGCAGGTGTAACCAGGGAGAGGAAGAAGAAGACTTAAAGGTCTTGATTTCTCTTTTCATACCCTGAAAATCAGGGTTGTTTTTTTAAATTGTTCTTTTTTCTTCTGTGATATATGTACAACAATGCTCAGCATAAAATTGGGATTGAGATCTCTTGAATCTAGTGCTGAAACTCCTAATACATTGAATCAAATTCCTGCCTTTGGCCACCCCAGTATTTGCAATAATGTGAATTAGTGACAGGTGTCTTAAAACCTAGAGACCAGACTGTAAAATTGTTGTTGAAATTACAGAACAGCCATTTATATTGAGTCCTCAAAAGTCTGAGTTTCCAGTGAATAACCAGAAATGAATGCAAGCACCAACCCCATGCTATTATCTTAAAATGACTGAAAATAGGTTGATTTTTAAATAATCCATATCCTTTGTTGGCAGCAGATGTTCAGCATGAAGGTCTTTGGTTCTAAAGAGAACAGACCACTAGAGGCTCTCTGAAGGAAGCTTGCAGTTTTTATTCTTACTCTGGTGTGTCTGTACATTACCATTCAGCTAAAGAAGTAGCTGAATGCAGAGGGAAAAATACCCCAGTTCACTGAATCTTGTTCTTTCTGCATTTCCTGATTGTGGGTTTCTGCCAGGTCACCCAGAAATTTTTCAGGGTGGGAAGTCCATTCCAATGCATGGCAACCCTTTTAGGGAGCCACCTGATATTCTCAGAGAGCTCCTCCTCACACCCAAGAAGTTTTGAGTGTCATTGGCTCATTTAGAGTTGATGCTGTTTGTAGAATGATCTCAGGGTTTCTTTTTTCCCTCCTGTACCTTTACTTCTGCAAAATGAGTTCAGTTTTCTTGTAGAAATTCATTGCTATGAACTCTTTCCCCTGTTTGTAGTACTGAATTTTAAGTTTGATTAAACTGAATAGTATTGCATCATCTACAGACTGTCATCTTACTGTTTATCTGCTTTTGCAGAATACTTTTTGTAACATTTTTATACTGCATGGAATATCCTTTATCCTTAGGGGGGTGGGCTGGAGACCTGTCTGTGCTGTGAAAATTCACTGCTGGTCAGACAAGATGTTTCATCTTGTTTTAACAACAAGAATCTGTATAAACTTCACTTCTTAAAGATGTTTTAGTGACTGATTTGGTTAAGAGATATTGGGAAATCAAAATCTCCTTTGTCAAATTCTAATTTCTAGAGGTTTTGACAGTGGGTTTTATTGGTGTCTTAAAACTTATAAAGTTTTATTCCATACTTAAGAAAACCCCAACTTTCCAGGAGCGTCATTAAAGCAGACTTTACCAAAGAAAAATGAAGAATGCAGAGTAATTATACCTTTGCTAAATAAGGTTCTTTTTTTCTGTTTTTGTATAGATTTCACCTCATTTTTCTGGAGTCGTCGTTTTGATTCATCAAGCAGCTGGTTTGTTACTGAAAAGCTCAGAATATTTCCTCTGATTGCCTTCCTGTGAGTATGATCAAAGAAGTTACCTCAGACTTCCTTTCCTGTGGTATTCAGAAGCTGGGGGGTTTGTTTGAGTTTTTTTTTTTTTTTCTTGTGTGTTTTCTTATTTCTTTGGAGGCTGATCCAAATTCCTGTGAAAATCAGTGGAGAGCCCTGCAGCAGACCCCTGGCTCCTGTCCCTCTGGTGTCACTGACACCAGTGATTACTTTGTTCAGAATTGATTATTAATTTAAAGCATTTCACGTGGAATTTTACCTTCAACTCAAAAATCATTGTGTTTTACAGTAATAATTTTGTCGGTGTATGGCCATTCTTTTAAAAGCTCTGTTTCTCCACTGGATTTTAGCAGTTTTTTCTTTCAGTGGGAGTCTTAAATCATATTTATTTGTGTTATGATCATATGCTGGAGTGCTGCTATCCTGTTGTGTCTTCTTTTTGGAGCAAGCAGGCTCTGAGAAGTGTGTGAGAGACCAAGTAACTGTGTTTACTGACCATTTACAACATGGAACACTTAGACATTTTATTTTTTTACAAACATTGTTCTTTCACTGCCAGAACAAGTGAGGGCTCACAAACCATTTAAAGGAAGTGTTTATAATGTGTGTAAACTTTAGCCCCTCAATATACGGAAATTCCAGGCTGGAGACAAACTGTGGACTGGCTCTAAAGTTTAAGGCAGTGCCTGTGACAGCAGAATGATGGGTCAGAAATATTGAGTAAGCCCCCTTAAATACCATCATTTTAAGTTAATTCAGGGTATAAGGAGCTGCTGGTCACTGGTAGGGGATCAATTTCTGTGCCTGGGCCTCCTCTGCCCCTCTTTTTTTGGCAAGAGCAGTGTGGAGGAGGAGGCACACACAGCAGAAGGCAGGACACTGCTTGCATTGCCTTCCCTCCCCATCAGGATTGCTGGGTCCGGGCCCATTTCAGCTGGTTTTGTCATCGTCCTTGGGGAAGCAAATTTAACTTTGTCTGCACTTCTGGGAAGGTTTGTGCAAGTGCTGAACGGGCTGATAATCGTTGCAGGCTGTTCTCTGCCCTGGGTGTTGTTCTGCAGTTCTGTGTTACTTTCGAGCCTTCGGTGGGGGAGTGTTTAAAACTGAAGCCAGATGCAATCTGGTATTTCCAGTTGTAGGAAATGCTGATGTTTCAAAATTAGGATTTCTTTTCGATTCAGAACCAGCCAAACTGTTGTGGAATTTCCCATGGAACACTTCTTCCCATGAGATGTCTAGCTTAAAGTTCCCACATGCTTCCACAAGTAGTGTGTTTATGAGGTATTTAAATTCCTTAAAAATATGAATCCAGGCAAAGGAGGCCATACTGTCCAAAAGCAAGTGGGGTCATAAAAATGTGAGTCCTTTTTCCCTGTGCTAAGGATTGGATGTTCAAAGAGAGCAGTGGCTGCCCTCCAGAGTGTTTCTGATCCCTCACCAGTTGGAGTTGTGTCTGTAGACAGTTGTTGAAGAAGGCACTGAGTCTGAATTGGGGCTGGTTCCTTATTTTGGTTCATAAATTGCATCTGAAAGTCCATCCTCCAGGGACTCGGTCATCTTCTCCAAGTGTTGGAGTCAGGATAAATGTCGCCGCTCTCACGCTGAAGTCCCTCTGCTGTTTGCCCAGCACTTGCCAAGGTGACAAAAGAATTCTGTCACAAAGAAGTAAAGGCAAAATCTGATCATATTTTCCATACTTAACCTCCACTTTCACATGGCAAAGCTGGCTGAACAGGGGGATGGGTTTTAGGGGATGTGAATGAAAATACCATGGAATAGGCCATTAGTTGCCTTTAAAAAATCATTAAAGCAAATGTTGTGGACCAATACACTCATTTGGAAAGGAAAAAAACAGCATTATCTCAGTACTGGAAATGAGACACATTTCAATCTGAATATAAAGGGCAGTAACAGTTTAGTATTATCATGACAGTCCTTTTAAGTCTTCTGCTAGTTTTTGATTACAGTCAAACCTGACTTTGGAAGGCAATCTGACATGCTTATATGAATTTATTTCAAGAATAAGTGCTACCCTCAAAGTTTAAGGTTCAGAGTCACTGGGTAGGGATGATTTGTCTTTTATTTTTCCTTGGAAATGTTTGTTTTGTTGAAAGATGTTTGCCATTAGGAAACATTGTGTAAGAAGGGGTTTGGTCAACTTTTCTCCTAAATAATCATTTAGGAGAAAAGCATTTTTGTAGAGTCTCTGAAGATATTTTCTACGGCTTTGTGAGGTAAAGTTAGATGGACATAGGGTCTTCCTCCTCTCATCCATCCTCTCTGCTACTGGGAAAGGGAGGGGCAGAACTCAATCTGGCCCAAGCTTCCCTATAACTTCTGGGATGTCAAGTGACCTCTGAGTATAGCTGGGGCACTTTTTGGGAAAAACTCTTTAGTGAGAGATGAGAGCCTGGTGGGTTTTGTGTTGCTGAGGAGATGTTACAACTGTTTGAATGGCTGTAAACAAAGTCAGAGCATCATTTAGATATAGAAAGTTATTCTTCATTTAAGGGTGAACCCAAACCAGCTGTGACTCATCCCAAGTTTTGGATGAAGAGCATATTTTATTTTCCAGAAATTACGGCACCTAGAAATTGTAAAATGGACACACTTGGGTAGCTGAAGAGAAATCTGCTCCTGACAAATCATGCCTTGTCAGACAGAGGTTTAGAAACATTTGAAAAAAAAGAATTATTAAAAGAAATCTGAACAAGCAGAAAGATCATACGTGAGGGCAGAATCACTGCTGTGCTCGGGGTGAAGGGAGTGGAGTTGATTATTTGCATCTTCTCAGTAGGTAGGGAGCAGATCCAGCTCACTGGAGAGGAGATGGCAGGAATGTGCTGCACTTTGGCTCTGCTCTCTGGCAGGGAGTCCATCAGGGAGCAGTGACAAGCACGAGCTGTGTTTTTGTCCTGTGCAATTTTGCCCTTCCAAGTCAGGCAATGCAAGCGCTGAGGGAAAGATGGGCTGGGAGCTGGGGCTCTTCAGTCTTCATTGAGAGCTGCTCTCTCTCAGCTCCATCACAATGAGCTCTCCTGTCACTTAAAAACTGCATTTCTGCTGCTGCTGCTTTGATCTTCCCAGGGCCATTGTTGGCTTGGTGTGTGTAACTTCACAGAGCACACCAATCTCCCTCTGATAAATGGGGCCAATTGTTCAGAACCCTGATTATAATTACACTGTGCAGCATTACACTGTGTAATTGTCCTTGCCCACAGTTTGGTGAGGCTTTCAGATCATAATATGCCTTGGCCCAGTATTTCTATATAATGTGGAAGCGAGAAATGGCTGAAATTTTAAAGATTATCTTGTCTCTAGCTCATATTGTGTACTCAGGTGTCATGGCGGGGTAGCCTCAGCAGCACATCATCATTTTTAGATGTTGGTATGAACTGAGATTGAACTCCCAGTCTCTGGAAGTACCCCATGCCTGTTTGCCAACAAGAGACTGATTTTTATTTTTTAATTTTTTTAAAATTTTTTTGCAACTTTTTCTCACGTGAGCTCTGTGGGTTTGGAACTGTTGAGTCTTTGGCCTGACTCTCACTTGCACTTGAGTCCCTTTACACAGTTAAGCCATTCTGCTACAGGGGTCTTAAAATGAAAGTAGATGACATTTAATAGCTTAAATGAGAAACAGGTCCCCTAAAAAAATAAGTGAAATTGGTCTTCCCTAAATTGTTGAGTGCTGACCTTGGAAAAAACCCCTTACAGTCTCTGCAGGCAGACTGGAATCTGGAGAACAGATACCCCAAACTTCAAGAGATTACCTGAGGCAAGGTTTTTTCTGCTCTTCTTTTTGGGATAAAATTCTTCTCCATTACACTTGGTACCCACGTGTCTGTCGTAAAGCACTATTTATTTGTCACTGAACTTCAGAACTGCTGGTATCATGTTCTCACCCTTCTTTAGGATTTTTCAATTTGCTAGTTTTAATATTTATATTTAACAAGTATTTTGGTTATGTGAGCATGTTAAAGATTCTGTATTTTGAATATTGGGAGGACTTTTTTATGTGGGAGGCAACGTTTAAATATGTTTTGAGAAGGGGGGAGGCAAGAAAAGCTGTCATCCATCAACTGGCATTAAGTCCAACTTTGAAAGTTTGATACAAACTAAATCTGACTGTTAGTGCAGATATGATACAAATTAGCTGTGACTTTAAGATACCAGCTGTTCCTCTGACAGGGTAAAAGGGCACATAGCTAGAATAGCATCTTTTGTTGAAAGCAGTGTTTCCCTTTGTTAAATGTGGGAGCCTCAGGCAAAAAAATCGTAGTCCGTAGTTATGTGACATGTGCAGCCTGCAACATGTTCATGGAGCTCAGGGGGCTTTTTACTGATGTTTTTCATAGTCTGGGTTATCATAAGTGTTCTGTTTTTGCTGGTTTTATCACTGAGACACAAATCTCTGTCATGTTTTTCCCTCATGTTAAAAGTGAGGATAATCTAGGTGCTGTTTTCCTTACACTTACAAAGAAAATCCGGAATGACAAAACAAGAGCAAAGTCTACAAAACTCAACATAAAATTTAATTGATTTAGTCATTTTTGTTAATTGTTCTCTCAATGTTTTTTTTTTTTTTTCTTACCAGAACTTTCAGGGCATTTTATTCCATAAAAAGTCTACATAGTCTCTAAAATGTAACAATGAGCACTAACTGAGATGTCCCTGCTGTATCTCTGACCTTAACACCACACTGACCCTGGCTCACTCAGACAGCAGAAATTTGGCTGTAGCACGTAAATAAACGGAAACAATGGAATTTATGAAGAAATCAAATTAATCTTACTTCTGCCGCTGGACTAAGATCCAGCAATTTTTCAAAATTTATTTCTACAGGTACCAGACACAGTCCATTTGAATCAGTCAGGGAAGGGCAATATTAACAATGGAGTTATGTTATTATGTTATGTTATTAGTGCACAAATACTTAACCAGGAGTACTACAAGGAGTAACACTGAGGCTAGAACTGCCCAGAGAAGCAAAATTTATGTTGAGTATCTTTTACACTTTCTTAGCCACTGTGAGAGATGGTAGAGCAAACAAACCCACCTCCTACTGAAGATGCAGAAAATAAAAAATACATGTATCTAGAATTGTAGCAGGCATGTGAATGAAAGGGCAGAGTTAAGTGTATTGAAAAATATTCACTTCTACTTGTAAACTTCTTGGAGTAAATTTTAAAGATAAACATATTTCAAAAGAAAAGTTGAGGGTGTAATAGCTGTTGAGTTTTCATGCATTGCTGATGATAATATGAAGCATAAAACAGAAAATTGCGAGCACTACTAAATAGGACTCAGCCATTTTTATTGCAAACATCCAATTTTACTGTCTAACATCTGTTTCTGAAATTATGTGAAGTATTTATTTAAAATGTCTTACCATGATAGTCTAAGTGACAAGAGAACATCTTGTTTTCATGAGTGTGTAGAGGGGTATGTCAACAAACAAAGGTCCATACATGACATTTGAAGAACAAAACCCAACCACAAGGAGTTCCACATTCTGTCTTGATTTTTTTTGTTGATGTAAGAGTCCCCTTAGCCAGCTTTCTCCTTCTGGTTATATCCTTGCAAACCTGGAATATCTCCAAGGAGAGCTTAATGCATCCCTTCCATCCATGCAAGGAGGCTGGGTATGGGAGCACAGGGCTGGCTAAAGAGACAGCCAAAGTGAAAATGTGTGTGAGATGATAGAGAAATGTGTTAATCACAAATGGAAAGAAACAACCAAGAGGAAAAATGACATGGAGAACTGAAACAGGCAGCACTTTAACAAGAAAATTGTGTGCTATCAAATGTGTGATAGCTGCAGAAGCCATCATCCCAGCTGAGTTTTATGGCCATGATATGAGAAGGGATGCTAGCCCCCAAATCCCAGAATTTAAATTAATAAATTAATATTTTTATTATCTGAAAATGCATGCCTTTTAATAAAAACAACTTTCCCCCCTCATTTTAGGTTCTTAACCATTGAGTTGTATTGTTCTGAACTTCAAGTTGCCATATTCCTCTCCAAGACACTGACATTCAGTTGTGAAATAATAAATAATATTGGCTCTTTTGGGTGTTTGGGACAGGGAAGACAACATTTTGTACTCAGATTTGCCAGCTGCCTTCCATCCTCTGCGACAAGGAATTTGTGCAATGATTTGGTTGCGGTGAAATATTTGGGTGTCATTTCAACAGCACAAGGAGACCTGGGGCTTCTGGAGAAGCCTCTTTATCCACAGGGCAGATAGGTTATTCCTAAAGTTGAGTTACTCTGGGATTTATGGTTGATGATAAGGAAAATCCCTTTAGTTTACGTTCCCACTGTTTTGCAGATGCTGGTCATGCAAAATGACTCAAGTGTGGGTGTTTCATTTTGTCATCCCTCTGGCTGCTACCCTCATGTTCATTTATGTCTCAAATTGATTAATTTGTCAGCAAATCTTTATTTGTGATGGTTATTTAGAATCTGAGTTTTCCCTTTGGAGGGAGCAAAACCTCTATTTTGTAAGAGTAAAATTGGCCAAATTTGACCTTGGAAGTGAGTAAACATTTAAGGATTTGCTCCTGCCAGTCAGTGACATGCTGAACATTAGGTTCATTCTTATATATCTGTATTGATCTTACAGGTTCTTTTCTTTACCCCCCTTTTCCCCTTTCCATCTGTTGCTTTCAATTTACTTTCATCTTTTAATTTCTTCCACCCAGCCCAAAGCAGAAATCTATAAGCAATGGTTCTTCTTCAAAGCATGGAAGCTGGCTCCAAAACCAACCTTGCTTCAGTTTTAAAACTTTGCTTGAGGGAGCCAGAATCCCTTTACTTAAATGATTTAATTTTCAAGCAGTATGAATCATGCAGCAACTGCACAAACTCTGGCTAGAATATATTGTACATATGTTTGTTCTTTAGGCAGTAAGGAGAGAATACAGAACTGGAGGTCATTTGAGTTACAACTGCTTTGGGGGATTTTTTTTTTCTCTAAAACATTCCTTCTAACAAATGCAGTTTAAATGGGTTTGTTTATACGGCGTGGAATTGGAAAGGCCCAAACTAACCAGGCTTTACACAATGTGGCCTTCTTCCAAATTAATCTAAAATATTTTAATCCCTCTGGAGTTTCTTTATCCTCTGCATCTGGGCTGTAGTGGAGACACATTTTTAACATTTCTTTGAGCAAAATTACCTTTTTTCCCCTCCAACTGTACTCAGCAAGGTCAATGGAGCACTGTTATATGCTATTTAAACATCTGAGATTCATCATCTATCTGCACAACAGAAAGAATCATCATAAAAGCTCTAATGAATCCCGACTGCTAGCCAAGTGAGGGAGTCCCCTTACGGATGCTGGGGATTAGAAGCAAAGAATACATGCAAAACACAGGTTTTTACACTTCAGCTTTTGCAATTAATAGCTGAACTACCCCTCAAGAAGGGAGCGGGGGATGTTTGTGACCCCCAGAACAATTCTGGCAAATCGCAGCCTGCTGGAGCCAAATGCTGAAGTCATTGCAGGGGCCAGGATGTTCTGTGGGTCTGGCTGGGAGAAAAGGGGTTCAGTCCCCTTGTGGGACCAGCCTGGAGGGGCTGCTTGCCCTGGGAAAGGAGATGCTCCAGGCCACGGGCAAGTTCCAGTGCTGGCCATCCCAGCCTCTCCTTGTGTGCCTTTTCTTGGTTTTAAGCTTTTCTTGCTTTTCTTGTTCAGTAGCAGGCTTATGGGGCTGTGCTTGTTTTTACTACCTGGAAATTGAATACTGAGAGAGGCCTGAAAATTTCAATTTTTGTAAAATTATTTATCAGGCATTTCATAAGCCACTGCTGCTTATGAATCCTTCAGTTACCTGTAGTTCCAGTCAGCCTGAAATGGCCACAGGGAGCAGATGCAGCTTGGATCTTTTGGGATGTTATATCTGAAAAACTTAATTATGGGCATTTTTATCTGAAAAAATGCTACTTAGCTTTTTTTTTCTTTGTAGATGACACCTGGGCTGGTTTAATATCTGTGTTTGTTCTAGGCTCATTGATCCTCTGAATCCTGCTGGATCATGACGTTCAGATTGTTGTAGTTGAGATGGTCACAATACAAAGCAAACTCCATTTTCAGAAGGCTTCAAACCCATTTTTATTATAGCATGCATGCTTTTTATACATTCTTACAAAACTCAGAAGTTTATACTTTTACTCATTGGTCAGGAAAGACAAAGTGATCATTGGAATAGACAGTTGCAGGTTTCTCTTATTTATCCTTCTTTCTTTCTTGGTTTCTATGTCAACAACCTTGATAGGAAATTCTTTCAGGGGTAAACATGGATCCACTTATCAAACTCCTCTCTGGCTCACAGAAGTTGCTGTAAAACCCCTTCCCCATCAGATAACTTTAAGATTGAACCTCTGAGGGAAAATGAAATGCTGAAGACCTCTGTCCTCTGAAGGGTTTTACCACAGCTGTTTTTTAATTCTCATTGCTGAGTCCTGCAGGGACTGCAGAGAAAGGAGCTTCTCTGCCAACCTAAAGTTGGGCTGGTGGCCTTGTCCTTAATCCTGGTGGATTTTTCCTTTCTCAGCTATAATGAGTAGGGAACAGCACCATTCTCCTGCATGTGGGCTGTGGGATGGCGCACTGGGACAGCGATGATCCGAGTGAAATCATCACCCCAGAGCGTCCCTGCTTTCAAATGAAGAGCCATACCTACCCCAAACACATTTTCCCCATCTTTTCACATAGTCAGAGGTATTTTGGGACCACTGCAAGCCATACAGTAATGGAATAAATTCCAAGTGCAGCAGGAGACCGCATTGGAGGGAAAACTCATTATGTGCCAAGGGCATTTCTTTGACTTTTTCTACCGGTGCTGGAAAATATCCCCTAAATAATACATCTGGATGTGGAGGAGAAGAGAGGGAAAAGATGAAAAACAATCCTTTCAATTCAGTAGGAGCCTATTTAATGGCTTGTTTAATCTGCCAGCTGGCACAGCATTGACTTCTTGCTGCACATACTTTAAGACGACCTATGTAGTTCTTGGAAGTGAGTTTATATTAAGTTGTAGAAACTTAAATATGGATAAATTGGCAAGGCTGCTTTTTGGTACTTAATAGAAATCAAGAAACTGCTTAGTCATCTCCAAAGATATTTCTGTCTCCTTTTTAATATAAATAACAAAACAGTATGGACTTAAAGCAGTAGCAAAGATGGTAAAAATTCAGATCTGTTCCCTGGGTGTGCCCTCTTTGAGGTATGTGCACATCCTTCAGACTTTGAAATCACATGTATTCCCTATAAAACACTTTGCTTTGGGCAGTGGTTTTATATTGTTTGTGACACCATTTTCTTTGAAGTAACATTGAGTTTGCACATCATGAATTTGTGTCTTGTGCAGCACTCGCTGGCTAAGGAAACTGGTGCTGTCATTATGTGGATTTTATTAGGGGTGTCTTGCAGATGGTATCACCTAATAGGTTCATTTATTTTATGTGACTCTAAGGGTTGATGCATTTGGATTTTAATTGGCTTTGTGTGAAGGTAGATGAGTGCAACTGAGAGCAAACTTGATGGGCAATGTGATGTAAATAATTACATTTACACTTCCTGAAAAGTCAGGCTGCACCAAGATGCATGTCTTCTGTTTTCAATTACTTTCAGTAGTGGAAAAGTAAGGGAGAAAGGATTTAACTAGAGAGCAACCTGTCTTTTATGCTTAAGGGACTCCTTTAACAGGATCTGAAGTGACACTTGTCAGTATTTACAAGTTGTAAAGGTTTTATTGGGTTCAGGTAAACATTGAAAAATCTAGCTGTTTGTTTATGATTTTCAGATATGGATTTTATTTTCTTTGTTCTCCTTAAGGGTGCAAGCTGTTTTCAGGTTAGTGTATTTTATTTTTTTAAATCAGGAATATGGATTGTAAGAATCCTCCAAGTTTCCAAGTGTTATCATATGGAACTTTGGTTTGATTCTTCTCTGTACACATCCATCTGCACTCTGTGGCTGTGAAAAAGGGACTTCAAGTGCCTTTGGTGCCCAGAACTTTCACTGTGAGCAGTCATGTGTGCTCTGTGTCTCAATCTGAGCTGGGTGGAATTACATGGCAACAGGAGAGGCTGGAGGAGAGCCCATAGGGGTTTTGGAAACTTGTGGAAGAGGATTTAGGGAATGGTAGTAGGTAGCTTTTAGTACAGAAATGATATTTTTCCCCCCCACCTATTTCTTTGATGAATTTTTTTTTCTTTTTTTTTGCCTCTGGACCACACAGATATTTGAGGCACTGTTCCTAAAGAAATGAAACAATTTGAAAATTTATTTGCTTTATGCAGTGCTCAAGTGTGACTTACTTTTGTCACATTAATACAAAGCATTTATGTGTGACTTTGTGGACACGGGACACTGTCAGGTCTCATCTGTTTTATTTCACTCTGAGTCAGGCCAAATCCTCACTGTTTTGGGTCTTCTGGTTTGGTGACATTGTTTGTTTCCTTGTTTTCAGCTAAACTCAGCCTATAGAGGAGGTGTATGATGTAGACTTTGAGGGATATACATCTATTTTTTGATACGCTGTTTGCACAGTCATGTTGAAAGCCTTGTGTTTGTGCTGCCCTGCTTTACCTCTTTAAAGCCAGGACTGACCTCCTGCTTCAGCTTTCAGCCCAAATGACATGGAACTGCTGCTCATTAGAGATAAATTAATAGACCTACTTGGCAGGAAACAATCTGGGTTTCATTTTTAAGGATGACCAGAAGTGTGAGCTGGAAAAGCCCAGCAGAAATTTCTGCAGCTGGATCCGTGCCAGGTGGAATTCCAGAGGTTTCCGTGATGTTCTGCCATGGAATAACTGGACTTTGAGCTGCTGTGTGTCCATCATGGTGACATGTGTTTTTTAGTATAAGTGTGAAGATATTGGGAGGGAAGATGATTTGAGGGTTAAAAGCAACTGGCAGCACCTTGAAAATTTATGATTCATTTCTTCCAAGGAACTGTTTGGATACAAAATACTCAGCATCTCTTAGGGAAAAACTAGTTAAGCATCAGCAAACCAAAAAAGTTGAGTTGTGGGTTTTTTGTCATATTTATTTTTTCTTTAGAAATGCGGGGATGATGTCTAAAACCTAGTATTGTTTCTTGGTGTTGGCTCAATAGAGCGAGCAACAGAGACTCCCTCAACTCTCATTAGAATTGATCCTAGAGCTGGAGCCTGGAGCTGCATGTTTTAGCACAAAAAGAGTTGAAAACACAAAACTGAAGCCACAGTAAGCTGGCTGCATTGTACCTTCATATTATTTTCTATTACTGTTTTATGACTGACTGTGTAGCTTAATGTATCATGATTTTCTGTTTTGAAGCACGTTCCAGAAAACATGTGGAGTCTGAAGCCTGGCTGAGTGAATATTGCTGTTGGAACCTCACCTTAAGATTTGCTCAAGCATTTCATTATTTTTAATGGCATTGCCTTAGCCTTTTAATTCAAGACCTGAGAGATACAGAGAAAGTGTGTAAATAGAATGCTAAAATGTTTTTTAAACCTGCTTGGAAGCGAATACATTCAGAAAATGTATTGGTGAAGCTTCTCCACAGTTGTGCAGCTGCTTCTGCCTGTGTGATACTCTTTTCTATTCTCTTTTTTTTTTTTTTTTTCTTAATAGAAATTAGTGGGAAATTTGCATTGTCATTTAACAGGGCAAGAAGTGCACTTATCTTGTGATTAATTAGCAAAATTAAGATCTTTGCTGGTAGAGGCAGATAAAAGGCAAGGGTAACTAGTGGATGATATCCCATGAGCTTGCTTCCAAGTATTTGATTACAGGAAAAAGTGAACACAAGTCAGAGCTCATTTGAGGATGAAGCACTTTTACAAATGGTTTTGTGGACTACAAAATCCCTTCTGTTCCTTTGTGTTTTGCCTCATTGACATTACCTGGGTTATTCTCACTTATGGTTAAACATTGGTAAATAGCAATGAAGCTTTCTCTGCACTTTGTTTCTACTGCAAAGGCTGTGTTTCCTCAGTGGTAATGGTACATGTGAAAATAACTTGTTTCCCACAAGCAAGAATCGAAAGAGTGAAAGCAATGTGTGTGCATAAAGGTACGAGTGCATAAGCAGCCCATATTGGCAAAATCTGAGATTACACCAATTTCTGGCATGCAGAGTATGCCCATGGAGCTTCCATTGTGCATATTAGATGATTCTGGCCTGTGAGGGTGGAATCCAGCCCTGATTGAAGTCTCTGGGAAATGTGCCAAGGATTCCAACAGGACCAAGATTTCAGCTCTGGCTTGTATATGAATAATATTTCAGTGCCTTCTGATCTTTGGGGACAACATATTTGAAATAATTCAGAGGACACTTGGAGGGGAGAGTCAAGGGTCGATCCTCCTGCCATGAGAACCAGTGGCTGTGCCAGCAGCTTCCAGCTATGTCTTGTTTCTTCCTTCTTCTTCTAATGGGAAATGATGGACAAATGTCACAGGGATCAGGGGTGGGACCAGTGCATGCAAACCCAAATGTCAAGAGAAAGCTCTGCCTGGCCCTTAAGTAATGTGCAGTGGAGCAGAGGAAGGAAGGAAGGAGGAGGAGTGGAAATGGCAGTCAGCCTGCTTAAGGGAGTAAAGATGAATGGGGACTGAGATGAGAGCTCCTGCTGCTGCAGCATCAGTGTTTGCTGACACCTCTGGGGCAGTGCAGCTCCTGCCCCAGGGCTGAATTAATCGTGGATACAAGAAATGGGTCAGCCATGGATGTTTTAGTGCAGACCCTGATGCCTTAGGGTTTTAGCTTTTGTATTTTTCATATATTTGTAATCCTGCAATTCTTAACTCTAAACTCCATATAGAACGTTGGCTATGGTCTTCCCATTTTGGTCATACAAAACAATTCCTCTCCAAGCCTGGGAATCAAGGACACCTCACTGTGTCAGGCCCCAAGAAATGGAAACAAAAGTGAGTTGGGAGCGGGGAGCAAACTTGGGGGACACAGCGTCATTACTTCACTGAAGCTGTAATTAGAAGATTAACCCCCAATATGCAAAGGAACCAAATTTATAAAAGTATGAAAACCTTTGACCTGTCATCCATTTATGGATGTAGCCCCTGGGTGGGCTTTGTCTGCCCTAAGAGTACCTGAAGGCCCTTCAATACATATAACTGCTTTTTATTCCCTTAATTTTGTCTGGCCTCTGTTTTTAGGTAGTCCTGAAAAGGCATCGACCCAAGGAGTGAACTCTGGCAGGAACAAAGTTCTATAAAAAGCTCCCCATCAGCATTTTCATGGGTTTCTGTAGCAGCAGGGGTTGTCACAGGGTCTGGCACCTTCAAGAACATTTGTGATGTACAATTTGGTACTCTGCTGTGGAGGCAGAGTCAGGCTGTTCAGAACCTACTGCAGCTGAGGGACTGGACCATGGCCTGGTCCTTTGGGCTGCCAGTAGCTTGCAAAACACCATCTGGGAATCTCTATTCTGTGTAATCACTGTAGATTTTTGCTCAGGGTGCCACAGAGGTGTTCACTAATCTATTCACTGGGTTTGCAAATGCCCCACCAATGTGCATGACCTTCTTTCACTCCCATGGAAGATGAGATGGAAAATGTAATTAATACCAAAATCAGAGATTTTAACAGATGGGGAGTTTGATTTCCTTGTTGAAATTCTTTGTAATTGACTGGCTTTTTCTCATAAAGTCAGTTTGGAAATACTCATGTAGCTCTAAGTGAAAATTTTGAAGAACTGAAACAGAGACCTAGAGAAAACACCAAAGTTTGATTTTCTTATGCTGAGGTTGGTTTGCCATTGATGAATTGCCTTTGGAAGTCCTAAAAAGTGTGGTCAGATGAAACAAGGAACAGCTAAATAGGAATAAAACTGTGTTCATGTGACCTAGTATATTTATTTTGCCTCAAATCCCAAATGAGCTATTCTGTTTGGGAAGGAATAAAGCTGCTTGACACTGGTTTGTGGGTATGTGTGTTTATATGTATATGTACAAGAGTTTATTTTCTGCAGTCAATGTGAATGCTTGGCCAAATTTACAGAAACAATTGCAGATGTGGTTTTGCATGAAAGGAACATTGAAAATGAATTTATGGAGCCTTACTGTTGGTAATATATGATTCCAGTGATATGTAACATCTTGGATTAAAGAAGGAGCATGCATGAGGTGTGACAAAGGAGAAATCAATCCTTTGAACTCCACCTTTTGATTTCAATGAAGTCATGCCTGTTTCTAAAAGAACTGAGTGGCACTGAATGCTTCTAAAGCAGAATTAATAGGGGAGCAATAATTTCCAAATGTTTTCTAACAGATTTTAATAAAAAACACATTTATTTGTTTTGACTGAAGATAGATTAAGGAACTCTAATTCTCCCAGATATTGCAGTAGAATGCCTGTCATACCTGCATTTCATGGCTGCCAGATTAAACAAGTCACATTTAGACAATGAGTGTTGCTTGCTGAGTCGCTTTTAGCTTCAAAAGGGGCAATGGAGAGGTTATGTTTTCACTTCTGAGGTGGAGGAGGTAGAAAGAAAGGGCAATGGTAGTCTTAGGGATACAGTGCATGTCATGGCATTTAGCCAGCTAATGTGAAATATCCTTTGTGCTTCTCACTGACCAGTCCTTTGCTGACATTTGTAATGACCATGCTTTGACACCAGGGCTTTGAGCCACCTGAGGTGGACACAAGTGGGAAAATGAGACACTTGGATTAATAGGGTGCAAGTCACAAAGCTGCATGCAGTCTTGGTTTAAGTCAAAATTTAGTGGGAAATTTGATGGTTTTGGTGGTAGTATTAGGAAAAATAAAGAGAGCAATGATGGCAAAAAATTAGGTCAGAGGACAATGAAATGTTTAATTGTAAGCACATGGGTGTCATGGTTTGGCATGAGAGACATTTAGGGAAGTGATGCAAAGCTTTGCATGCAAATCATGACAATGGGAAACCTTTGTGTAGCTGGACATGGAAGGGTCCTGAAATTTCTGCCAGCTCCTGCAGAACTGGGATTATTGTGCAGGATGGGCCTGTGCTGGTATCCCACCTTTATTCACCATCCTGAGGGGCTTGTTGGGCTCAGAAAGGGAGGGGACACACCTGAGGCACAGCATGCAGAGGTCTTGAGATAAAATGGGAAATTCAGCAGATTTGGCCAAAGAAACTTAGCCTTAAGTTTCTTTGGCCAAATCCTCTTGCTTCCCTTCAGGTGCATGAGGAAATTGGGAAATTTGCTGTTGTACTCAGAGAGAAATAAGATGGAATGTGTTTGTGTGATGCAGTCACCAGGCATGGCCAGCACAGAGACTTGTGCTGGTGCCTTGAGAGGGCTGAGCTAGAACAGAGGCTGGATGGAGTTTTAAAGAATAAAGCAGGGATTTATTCAAAGGATCTCCTCAATGGATCCACCTTAGGCAGCACAAGAGCCCAGCCAGGGCTGCACCCAAGATGAACCCAAAATGGTCACAAAATGCACAACTGGTCACAGAGTCTCACTTTTATAAGTTCTGGTTCATTTGCATATTGTAATTGTCCAATTACAGCTTCAGGTTATGAAGTCCCATCCTTCTTATTTTTCTCTCTTCAGTCCACATTGTTTATGCTCTTGGGCCTGAAATTTGGATTGATCCCCAGCTAGAGAAGGAATTGTTTTGTCTCCCTGCTCTGTGCAAAGAGCTCACCATCCCCTAATATGAAGCTCAGACTTACACAGTAAAGCAGCACAGAATCTGAAAAAAATCAAAGCTCAAACCTGAGGTATCAGTGCAGTACATGGCAGTGTCACATCAGCAGATTTGCTTTTGTTTGAAGTTTCTTGGCCCAGCCAGGTTGAAGCTGGTGTAGAAGTTCAGCCTAAACATCGCAGAAAGGTGACTGGGAGGTCTTGAAAGACATTTCTTGTTCAAGACCTGAGTAGTAGTTTGCATTTTGCTTGCTGCCAGACTGGCTCATCTCTTTTTAAGACCCCCTGGTTGCTGAGTTCTCTCTGAAACCAGTGCTGGGAATAGGGTGAGGACTGTGTTAAATCTGAGCCAGAGCAGGAGGTTATTCTGCTCTCCATCCTGGATTATACAATTATATGGTTGTGTGTGTATTTCTACTCAGCCAATTTATTGTTTGCTTTCAAAAGGCATATTCCCACCAAGAACTAGTAAAATATTTTGTCACATAATTGCAATTACCACGTGCTTTCCTTTGATTTTCTACCTGGATGAAAGCTTGAAGAAAGAAGACAAAATTTTCAAAGTCTCTCGTGGGAGAGGGATTTGCATGTGTGTGCTTTGTTCTGGGAGGGATTAAATGTGGCTGTCCTTGAAGAAAATACTTTTTATCAAGACAATGAAAAGCTCAACAAATTTTAACAATAAACCATAGTCAGCTGAAGATCAAAGGCATTATGTGAGGTGCAGGGAGGGAGGTACTGGTATTGCTTTTGAAGGATTTTTTTGGGACAAATGACATTTTCAGGGCAAATACTTTGCTGTGATTCTGGTTCAAGCAATGTAGGTAAATTCTTCCACAGGTCCCTCTTTTGAACCTGGTGGTGGAAAACCCCCACAAGTTTAATTCAGATTATTTCAGTGGTGTAAAGCTGAAAAGATGCTCAGGGTCTTGTTTTGAAGTAGAAATAAGAAAATGGTGAGTGGTGGACCTTGTCACACTGCAAGAGTAGCCCATCTTCCAGTAATTTCCACATAGGTGTGGATGCCAGGGGAATAGAACTGCTCTAATAAGTTCAGACATCCGCATTTATTATATATATATATATATATATATATTTATGCTTCTTTAAAATTTATTGGTGTCTAGGTGAGTTTGACGAAAAACATACCTGAAAATAATTTGGAAAAAAAAATTGACATATAAAAATATTTTCCATTTTAATTTGAAGCCCCAAAATTTTATGTTTAAAATAAAACTAGGGAATTTTCCATTTTGAGGTTGAATGATACATTGCTTTTGAAACAGTTTCCTTGGGATAGTTTTCCTCTTTTCAGAAAATAAAACTTTTTTGGTTTGATACCAGCTTATTAAAAATAAGTGTTACAGGAAAATGAATATGCAAAGAGCAGAAAAATGAAATTTCTTTGCACACTTTGGAAGGTCATGCAGAGAGACATTTTTCCAAGAGGCTTTGAAGGCAGGCCATGGAGGGGGAGTTGTTACATTTTGTCCCAGGATGTTTTTACTCATGAATAATTTTAATCTTAAAAAAGAGACATTAAAATGTGCACACTCAAAAAAAAAAAAAAAGGCTTGTAGAAAACACTTTTAATTATTGATATCTACATCAATATGTAAAGCAATTTTTGAGTCTTCTGAGGATCTTTGATTTTATACTATGTATAAAAATGTGTCTTATATTGTATATTACATATTTTTGTGGAAATGGGAAGAATTTTTAGGTGTTATTGTCAAGTGGTTCTCAGAGGCTGAAAGACATTTTGTCATTTTTGGGGAGACAGTGAACAGCACTGAATAGCTGACTTCTTCAAGTGAACCTTCTGGCTGATGATGACTCCTTTTCTTGCACTAATATGGTTTTGCTAGCTAAAGGTCAAACTGTTGACCTGAACTCCATTTCCCAAGTGACTTCCTGAGTTTTAAAAGAGAGATTTGGATTGAAAGCTTTCTGAATGTCATGCAGTGGCTGTGCCTCAGTCCTTTGAGAGGAGACATTACACTGGGATAAACCCTTGACATCCTCCCAAGGCATCTGTCCATCTGATCTTCATTGCATGACAGAAAAGCATCCTGAGGATGGGGAAAATCTGCTGCATCAGGGAACTCCTTATCACTGCTGGGCAATCTCCCCAGTGCTCCTGGGGAGGAAAAAGAGGGGAGGAAGAACAGAGATAGTTCTGGGTTGTTGTTATTGTCATCCTCAGACTTCCTCAGCGAGGAAGAGCTCGACCTTTTGGAGATGGGAGATGGTGCTGAGGACCATGTGGAGAATGGGCTATGATATTTTGAGAGGGTTTGGGGGTAATGTTGGTGCACAGGGCCTTGAGAGATGCAGAGAGGGATGTGCCTGGCTGGGTAGGAGCTGATGAAGGTGCACATAAATCAAATATCAAAGCATGTCTGCTTTGGAGAGGCAAAGCAGGAAAAAGCTTCGGGATTCTTGTTTCTAGCATGTGAGCTGTCATCCCAACAGCCAGCTCTTTGTTTAAATTCCTGATGGCGACTGTGCTCCACAGACTAAATGCTGCTGCCTGGTAAAGTCTTAATTCCTGAGCACACTGTCATTGCACAGAAACCCAGCGTGCTGCTTTGAACTTGTTCTGTAGTGTGCCATTCCTCCTTTGATCCTTGTCTCCCAGCCAGGGGGAACCACATCAGCCCTGCAACTCACAGTCCTCCAGATTTAGCTGCACATGTGGGCTGAGATAGAAGCACTTCTTGGGACAAAATGGAAGATTTGCTGTTCTGGGCTCTTCAAGGGGTACCCAGCACTAACAGTAAACACAAGATTGGCAAAAAAATCTGTTCGCAACTTGTTTTTTAGATGCATGGTCTAACTGAATTTATAAAAAGGCAGCAATTGTAATGTCTCAATCAGATTTGCAAAATTAATCTTTCCCTTGAATCTCCACAAAACAACCCCAGACGAATGCAAGGAAAATCACATCAGCAACATCAAAAATTTAAATCCCCCAATCTGGGAACAAATCAAGAAGAAAAATACCCCCAGGGAAAGTAAACTAATAAAATAACCTTCACAAAACCCCTGCCCTCAGCAGTGTTTTAATCCAAAAAAGGGGCAGAAAAAGCCACAAATTCCCTGAAGCCAAGCAAGGCTTTGTTGGTGCCAGTGATTTTATGGGGAGGGCACTTGGCAGGAACATAAATAAAGCCATGAGACAGATCTCCATCTGCAAACAGAGCCCTCCAAATAATGCCCAAATACACCTTGGCTTGGTTTGCCCCCAGCTGCAAGCAGCTCCTGAGCCACCTCTGGAAGTTTTGGGCTTTTCCTGCGGAGTGAGGGGCTGGGAAAAGTGGATTTTGGGGGGTGGGAATGCTCCGAGTGCAGCGCTGGGGCTGGGATTGCAGAGGAAGCTGAGGCCTCCAGCCCTGCACAGGAAGCAATCTCAGAGCAGGCCTTAAATGCCAGATTCCAGGCAGAGTTTAACTAACCACTGACAGCTCTGTAAACAAAGCAGGGACAAAAAGAGAACAGCTTTCCCTTTTCTGGTAGTCATTTTTGGTTTGGGGGCTGCAGGGGAATTCTGTAATAGTCGGCTTGATGGGATATAAACCGAGGCTGGGAAGGCTTTCTATATGAAGAACTGTAAAGGGGAAAATACTTCATGGACTAAATCATAAAGAAGAAGGTAGGGCACGGGCAAAACGCGCGGATTCAGCTGCAAAAAAAGTATTGCTGCTCTTCGTTCTTTGAGCAGGGTTTGTACAGAATTTGACTTCCCTTGCTGATATTTAAAAGTAGTGGCTTATTTTTCTTGTTTCCCTTTGCCTTCTTTTTTCTTCCCCCCCCCTCTTTTCTCTTTTTCTTTCTTCTCTCATTTTCTCTTCGCTTTCTTTTTTCTGCATTTCTGAAGGTGGGGGTGGGAACAGCTTGCCGGGGACTAACTTCTGCAGAACTTTTAATTATCTGTGCAGCTAAAGAAAACAAGAACTCTCTTGTGCAGTGCTTTTATCGCTTGCGGTGAAAAATTGGAAGCTGGAAGTTAAAAATCCTGCTGAATTGTTGCTTTTGTTAGTGGAAAAGACCTGTGACGTTACAAATAGCTAGTCTGTGGCTAGCAGATGTATACAGTCCTTGCTTGAAGCATGTTGATTTAATTTTAACTAGGAAACTAAATGCAGGCACGGACTATGTTTATCCTACAAGACGTTTCATTAATCTTGTTTATCTCAACAATACCGAGGAAGTTGAGTTTTTAGATGGAAAAAGAAAATAGTTACAGCAGAGCTAAGACAGCAAAACAAAACTAAATGGACTCAGTTGGTTAGATGCATGCCTTGTGCTTTCACTCTCATCTAAGTGATCATCTTCCTTTTAGATTTGGATCTTCCCAGAGCTTGGAACGCTTAAGCACCCACCATGGATGACTTTGAACGCCGCAGAGAGCTCAGGAGGCAAAAGCGTGAGGAAATGCGCCTGGAAGCAGAGAGGTGAGTTACTGCAGCTGGAAAATGGTGCTGGTGCCTGCCCTTTGATTAGCAGTGACTGTGAGAATTTCTGCCTTAACTTCCAAAGAGTCCTTGAGCTAAAGATATGTGCCAAAAAATCAGCTTTAGCTAATATTGTGGGTTTTGTGCTGTCTAATTTCCTTAGACTGCTGTAAATGTCTGGCTATTTTGCTACATGGATAAATGTAAACAGCAGAGGTAGTGGAATATGGCATAGAAATATGGCAATATTTCTATGATTTCTATGGAAATCATAGAAAGGAAAGCTCATCCTCAGGTTCTGTGTGAGTGCTGTGCAGAAAGGATTGTGTTTGCCAGATATTTATATATCAGATATTATATATACTAAAGGTAAAGTTATATCTTATAATTTGAAAGGTGAGATACACTTGGTAAATGTAGTATAGCATATCTGTGAACTGTCTGCCATTACTGGGCAGTTGCTGTTGTGTTTATACTGCCTGTTGCTTTTTATTCATTTTCAGTCACTTTATGTGGGCAGCAAGAGCAGCATTTGCTGTCACTTGTCACAGATTTACCTTGGTGAAATGAGAGCAGAATTTGAAGTGGGTATGATGATAATGTCAATTTATGAAAGAAATGCCATGAAAATACTGGGAATGACATTTCATTAACTAAACCCATTTTACACCCTTACCATTCTGTTTGCTTTAATGAAATTTCATGATTTACACTGATATAAGCAGGGAGAAAGGCTCCATTTATTTTTGAAATGTCTTCAGCGGTAAAAAGATTTGATTTAACTTATTAACACTACAATGATTAAAAAAAGAGCTAGGTTTAAGCACATTTTGTTCTAATTTTTGTACTTAATTCTGAATAGAGACTTCATTTTCATTTCTTCTGCTTTGAGCAAAGCTGTTAAAGGAAAGGCCAAGACTTTGGGGTTTTTTGGGAATAGAGGCCTTGGGTGATCTGTGGACGATGTTAGGGGCTGTAGTTTGCTATTTTCTGTAGAAAAATGCCACTTGACTTCTCTTTGATGTTCTCCAGGCTCTCATTGAGAGCATTCAGAGGCTGCAGTGTGACCTGGGCATCAGCCATGTGGTGTGGCCTGTTTGGACAGGCAGGGACAGCCCCAGGGCTGGGGACAGTGGGCTCTGCCCTTGCCATCCCTGGAACTGGAATCCAGGGTGTCTCATCCTGCTAATGGGAAGTGGATTTTCCATGTCTGGGGTGCCTTGTTGGGGTTTAATGTGGTGATTTCATGGAGGAGCAGCTTGGTGGCAGCCTGGCTGGAGGAGAAGGGCTTGGGCCTGTGTGGGCCTGTGTGGGCCTGTGTCCCTTTTCCCCCTAATCACTGCAGATGTGATCCATGCCCTTTCCCACACAGTTGAAGGCTTTCAACAATAAATTACTGTACGCTAAATCTTGCTGTCCTCCCTTTGCTGCTGCCAGCTTCAAGCATTCAAGCACAATGACTCAGACCCCTGAAAAGTCACAAGACTGCTTTAAAAATCTCAGGATCTTAAAAATAATTTAGTCTGGCCTTTTTATTTTTGGTTTGCTTTAACAATAACAGAGCCTGATTCTCAAGTTGGGATGTTGCTCTGGGAGCTGGGACCTCCCAAATCCTGCCCACAAAGAGAGGGCAAAGTGGGGCAGGAGCTGAGCTGAGCATTTGCCCCCCATTGCAGGGCTCACACAGAGGGAAGGGCAGCAGCACTGGGGCTATTATTAACAAATGAACATGTGATGCTGCATTGGTTTTGGCAAATTCAGACTTTTGGGGATTTGGAGATCATCTTTGCCTTTAATAATATGACCACAACATATTCACATGTCATAAGCTGCAGAAATCTGCTTGCCAGACTTGCCTCTGAATGCTTTCAGGTGTTTTATGAAGTGGGTTATGCAGTCCTAAAGCGCAGCATGGAGGTTGGAAATGTTCCTTCGTAAGTTCTGAGCAGAGGCCACTTCCCCAGCCCTCCCATCAGTGGCTGGAGCCTTGCTGTGGGGAATCCAGCGCTGGTTGAAGGCATTTCTGCTGGGAAAAGGAGAGATGGATATCTCCATTTGGAGATCTATGTAGGCTATAACATGCTTGCCAGCTCTCCCAAACACTGTTTAGGCTTTGAGCAGAACAGCCAAGCCAGAAATGCCAGCAGCCATTCCCACCAGCAGTGTCGTAACTCAGCATTTTGCCTTTTCCTGGAATAAATGTCCATTGGAAGCCTCTTGGTAGCTGGATGCTGTGCCCAAGAAGGACTGAGGGGTGAAAATGTAGCAGCGGGAACTCCTGCACCACATGCCCAAGTGGCTTGGTGTTGTCATGCCTTCATCAGAGCCAGAGGCTATGTTGGAGTGATGAGGATACACGAGCTGTCAGGTTCCCAAGTGTTTGTGATGCTGGGGCCACTCATGTCCAGCTATTTTATATTAGGAGAAGCTCAGTGTCAGATCAGTCCTTGATGTCTGATGTTAGGCTTTGTGTTTTGGGTTTTTTTTCCATTTTCCATGTTGGAAATGATACTTTGTTGTCCTGTGTGTTCTGGGTTCATATGCTTAGGACTGATCCCGAGGACTCATTTTGTCTTTTGAAGACCAGCATTGCATTTCACCCCTGGTATGTGCTGTGGCTAGTAGTTCATGCAGAGACAACTCAGATAAAAATTGACACCAAGTCAAAAACTAAGTGGTTTTTTTTTTGCATTTTAAGTTCTTATAATTTCAAGGTACTCCAGACATTCTGGATTCCCCACACAGGCTCACTGTGCCCACCCAGAAATGTTTTCCAGCCAGAGTTATTTTTTTAAACTATTTATATTTGTCTGGATCTCTGGAGGCCTATCAACGTGTTTGGAGCAGCACTGCAGACCTGTCTAGGGGGCACATTTCCAACAGCAGACATGTGGGACTTTGTCCAGCTCTCTCCCAGGCTGTCAGATTTATTGCATGTGCTCAGCCTGGCAGGGACCCAGCAGCAGCTCAGGTGCCTCAGGGGTAAAGGAGACTTTTCAGGCACAGCCTGGGAAAGCCAGGACAAAGTATGGCAGTGTTAGCTTGTGCCCATCTGGCAGCATTCTGTATCTGCTGTGAGGCCAGGAAAAAAAGGAAAACCTCCAGCTGTTGGGATGATGGGATGTGCTGCATCTTTAATTGCTCTGTGGCAAGGCTGAGACTTTGTGCTGCTCCCCAGGGGCACAGGGAATGCTGTGCCTGGGTTTTGTAAAGCCCTGAGGAACCAGCCTGGAGCCAGAGGGAACCTTTGCACTGATTTCAGTGGCCTTTGGATTGAGCCCTACCTGAGTTATTCCAGCCAGCTGAATTATGAGGCAGTGGCAGCCCTGGAAGGAGCTGGGTGAAGGCTTTGCCATCCCAGCACAGGGTACATTGTGTGCTGGGGTGTCAAGGCTGTCACACAAGGGAGCTGCACGTAGCTGACAGGAAGAATCCCACATGGAATTGGAGCACAGGGGACTGACTTCTTTGAGCAAGGGAAGAAACAAATACCACCTGCTGCTTTGTGCCTCCTCCTAGGCAGTAAAAGATGTTCTCTTGAACAAAACCATCGGGTTTTGTCATTTTGATGTTGTAAGTGATGCTGGAAGAATTTAGCCTGGAGCTGGGTAGGGTTTGTGAGTGTCTGCAGGGGTGGTGTTTTCTGAGTGTCTTGCTGGTCCACTTCAGTCTGCTGCAGCTGCACTGAAAAACTGAGGTGAAATACTTGTTGTAATGACAATAGACCTAATTTCTTGACTTCAGCATAACTGAGAGCAAGAATAAGCCTCCTGAACTCTCTAAAGAATATTTCTCAGGTTAATCTATTTAGCACTTAAGCCTCAAATTTACAAGTGGCTGATTTTCAATAGTACCAGCAATGAATTTTCACTTCTACTTTGTGATTGTTTCGTTTGTATTTGATTTTTATTTGTTTGTTGGTTTTATTTATTTTTTTAAAATTATACTAGGAAGCCGATCCAATTTGCTCCATTGTCACATCATCACTGCTGCAGACTTCAGGAGGGTCTTAGGGTCATTTTCAGGCTGGCCTCTATTTTGCTGAAGCTTAACTTTGAATCTGAACCAGAGTTTTGCCCTGCGTCATGCTCTTCCCTAAGGGATTTCAGATTATGTAATGGGGAAGGAGAGATGTTGGTCACCCTGTTGTGAAAATGTGGCAAAAAGAAGGGGTTAACGAGATCAATTACTATTACTAGTTATTTATTTACTAGCAATTATTACTAGTAGTTACAATTACAAATTTCACCCTAAAAAGGGTTATGTGAGTAGGACATAGAGAAAAAACACTGCCAAAAAGCTGTATGGTTCCTGATAGCATTAATTTCTAAAGGCAGTTTCTTTATTTTTTAAAAAAAGATCCTGCAGGTTGGGGATGGCAGCAACCTCCAGGAGGCTAAAAATCTCCTGGGTTAGTAAATTGCTTAATACAACTTCTGCTAAAACAAGACATGTGGTTAATCCCAACTTGGTATAACTGAAAAAGAAATTAAATGAATTTCAGTTTGGATCTGTGAAGGTGTGTAGAGAACCAGAAAGACATTTAATGTGCTTTTTGCTGTTCCTGTTGAGCCTGCCGTGGCTCTGGTAGCACACAAAGGAATGATTCAGCAAGTTAAGAAGGTCAAACCAGCAGGGTACATCTTTGCAGGACAATGAGAAGCACAATTTTTATCTTCTGGAGAGGTTAACACTGGACACATTTGTGTCCATGGCATCTTAATGCTTCTGGAGAGCAAGGACGTGTCATCTTTGCCAGCCACAGAAAATAAAAAATGCCCTGCTCCTGTCCAGGACAGCAAGGGTAAGGCTGTGTCCATGTCAGATCAATGTGAATGACCACAATTAACTTTTGAAGCTCTTTTCATTCCTGCAGTGGAGTTAGCCCTGGTATGGGGTGTACATTAGTGAGAAATGTTAGACAGTTCTGAGTTTAGGAATTACACAAAAATGGTTCCTTTCTGGGTTCCCTTTTCTTGAAACACTAGGAGTGGCCCATTTCTTGTTCTCAAATGTCTGGTTGTTTTTATGAAGAGTTCTCAGAGATTATGCTTCAATTCAGGTTGGTGTTGAGGAAAGAAGAATATGATCTTAATACAAGTTTCCACTGAGTGCATGTTTGACCATAAGAGAATCTGGCTCCATATGTGTTCCATGTAATTTCCCAATGTCCATGTTTTATTTCAGAATTTAATTTCCCAAAAGTTTAGCCTCTGTCCTCCTAAGGGCTGTGCTCATGTCTATTCAAAGCCCCCTTTTCCACTAGAAAAAAAACCTACAGTGGTTTTATCTCTCCATGAACTTCATATATCCTGAAGTTGCAAATATTTTGGGGATTTCTGTTTGTCTTTCTGTAAAATACTCACTTTTTGCTAGAGCCAAGAGATGACATCTTCTGCCCAGGAGTTAAATATCGAGGCACTGAGTAAATAAGATTAGAGATGCGTGAGAGTTGAGAACAAATTGAAGCAGAGTGCTCCAGCTGTTAACCTGTCTTCACAGCTGCCTGGAATTCCAGGACTGACAGGACATATTTGGGTTGTTGGGGTGGGTTTGGCCCTTCACACTGAATCTCTGTTGTGCAATTTTTTGAGTTCATTCTCAACCCAGGCAGAAAATCATGGCTCACTAAAACCTTCTCTACTGCAGCCACTCTCAAGTGAGAGTGGATGCTAAAAAATCTTTGCTATTGCAGCATCTCAAATGCCCTGGAAGAAATAATCAGATGTATGGAAACCTTGGTAGGATTTAGTGGTTAATTTTTTGTGTTTTTCAGATTGCATTTTCTTTAAAATGCAAGAGAAATGTTTCATAAAAGCAGCTTTGTTTTTCCAGAGAGTTAGACATACAGAGCACAGACTTCACTGAGCTGAACCCACTGCAATTCCTAAACAGACAACAAAATTGGGTCCTTAGGATCTCATATGATAATCCAGATTTTGGATTATAGTGTGTTAAAATCACTCTGTAATCTGGGTACTCTGTGTCGTAAAAGCCAAGCTTTTCGGAGAACAGCTCCAGTCCAGCACCCTGACAGATGGCAAAATGCTCCATCTTTCATCTCTTGCAAACACCAAGGAATTTTGGAAATTATTGGTTCAAAAGAGTCCTCTCCAATCCTGTAATCAGGTAACCCACTTACTGCCAGTGGATAACCTGCCCTTTGTATCCTACTGCAAATTTATTAGCTTTAACTGGATTGATGTGAGCTGGATCTTATTTAAATATCTAATAAATACAGGCATGGAGACACAGATTTTTGTTCTTATTGTTGATAATTCTGACAAGCATGCCTGCTTAAAAGAGCACCATGTGAGGAGCAATATAACATGGGATTTAGTAATGATTTTCAGGATTAGACCAAAACATAGGTACTGCACAAAGAAAATAGTGAGTCTGAAGAAATGTAGCTGATATAGTACAAATAAGTGTCAGTGGCTTTCCTGCCATGTTTATGTTGAAAAATTACATATATTTAATATCTTAGATGGAAATTGGCAGTATGCAGTCTGTTAAGCCGGGGCAGACTGCAGCACTCTTGTATCTCTGCTCCTTCAAATAGTGTGAGTCATATCTGCCACCAGAATTTTCTCATACAAAAGACTTCAGATGCTTGAAATGCAAAAAGGCTGTGTCAATGAACATTGGCCTAAGGTTGTGAAGGCACAGAGACCTCAAACTTTCTGTGCCATCCACAGCAGGGCACACAGTTTAACTTCTCTTATCTCCACATGGCAGAGAACATGATTCTGATTCAGAATAAAAAAAGGTTCTGTTCTTGGTCCCTGGTCTGCTTCTGTCAGACTCTTAGGCAGGGAAATCCCTCTATTTCTGCATTTCTTCCTAGACAATAAGGATGTAATTGAGCTCTCAGCTGCTTAGTCATTTTCCATGTGCCTGATATCCACAACTAGTGCAAGTGGCAGAGTTAATTTAATTCATTGTATAAAGCATTTTCACGCCATGAGACTTTACCTCATCATGTACTTACAAATGAGTTGCCTGAAAAATCTGCATTAACCCTTCTTTTGACTAAATAAGGCCTTATATTTACTAGTGATGCACAGCAACAAATTTAATTTAGTTTAAAGAAAAGCAAAGGGAATACTGGGTTGTTCCCATGCAGAAGAAGATGATGGTTGAATATCCCTGTGTCTTAGGAAAAGTTTAAAAAACACTCTTCAGGCAAATATGTTTGATGTATTTACCTGCAGTAATGTATTCTGTAGGCTGCATATGTGTATTGCAAGGGTCTGGACAGAAAAAGAACTAATGTCAGCCTTTAAAACTGCAGATTTGCAGACTTGGAATGATATCTCTTAGTTATCACATTTAAATGACTTCTTCTAAGAGAACAAGAACATTGTTGAGCTTATTGCTTAATTATGTTACATTTTTTCAGGGCATTCTCGGCTCAGAAGGATAGAAATTATCAGGCATGAGAGAAATTGTAGTTATTGCCCAGCTGTAAGACTCTTTAAGAAGTAACATGAAAATAAATTTAACCAGAGTATTTCTAGGAGCATCTGCTTCTCAGTGTGAGTTTGTATTTTATTAACATCTTTATGATCTAATATCTGAAATTAAACCAGATAATCAGGAGATGAGACTTCCCCTTAAAAAGCTGAGGCCAACTGGTTTGCAGGGATAATAGATGAAATGAAGTCAAATGCTAACAAGTTTTACACACGAATAAGCAGAGTTATGTAAACACTATCAGATTGCTGGCAGCCCAGGCAAAGCCATTCCTTCACAGCTCAGTTCAAAGAAACACAGAGGAAAAATGTGATTTACAAATGAAACCCCAAGCTGATTTCAACTTGCAGAAGCATCTAATTTGGTCAATTAGCTTCTGCATTTTTGGCTTTGTGCCTTTAAACAAGCTTTTAATTACTGAAGATAAATGTTTATAAGCAGCTTTATTTCTCTCATCGTAACCTACTTATTAGCTTGTGCTAAACAAGGAGAATCCCTCTTGCTAGCAGATTGTCCTTGCATGATCAAGGTCTTCAATGGCATGAAGGAACTCATCAGGAGGCTGTGCTTCTTGGGCTAATTAATTCATCAGCACAGAGCTCAGGAAAAGTTCCTGGCCAGAAATAAGGTCAGTGGGCACCCAGACCTTGGGGAAGAAGTGTGGTGACAGCAGAGTCCCCACACAGGAGCCTGAGCAGAGGAACAGGTCAACACAGTGATACAGCCACAGATTAGGAGCAGTGGTGGTTGTATTGGTGCTGCAGCTGAGCCCTCCTCTTCCCGGGGAGCAGTGAGGGTGATGGGAAGTGGAAGAGTAAGCAGGATGCATTTCATTTTGTTTATTGGAGAGTATAAACCAGTGGGTAGTGTGTGTGTGACAGTGAAAGGTTAGCTTCATGTTGGTTGACATCAAGGAAATATAAATAGATGCTGTTTTGCTCCTTTTTATGTCAAAACTTGTCGGTTGGTCCAAGTAAAATTGTTTATTAATAGTCATTGCTAGACAGTCTTGAATGAAAGGCCAGCAAGTCTGTCATGCTGACATTGAAAATCAAGGGAAGGCTGCAACTCCAACAGCAAGTTGTGACTGCCTTTTGATTAGGGATTTTGGTTTTTGGGGTTTTTTTCTCTGACATTTTTCTGAAAACATGCCTCAGTTTCCTTTCAGGCAGGTTGTGATCCATTTTTAATGCAGACATGATTGAAGCAGGCAGCAAGGACTGCTCTAGCAAAGGTTATCTTCTAGGTGGGCTGGGTTTTTGTGCTGAGACCAGAAGAGGTGTTCTAAATTGGTACCCAAAAGCTTCTTCAAGGGTTTGGTGAAGTTACTTCTCCATACTGTTACTTCCTTCTTCCACCAGCCTGAGACTACATTTTGGTGTAGGCAACATTTTGGTGTATGGATTGATTGATTGAATTGAGCAAATACTCCCTTCTTAGTGAGGCCTCTTTGACATGATGCATGCATATGATGGCAAATTTTAAAGTCAATTAAGTGGACTTATATTTGGAGAAATAGATCTTTTGAGGTTGGGAGGTTGTGTTTGAGCAGAATTCCAATGAGCAGACAGTGTTAACAGGAGCGGGCTGGTTTCATTTATAACACTGTCAGCCCTCTAGTGATAGGGAGAAGATCAGATACTCAGTGTATCAATCCTGGGAATTTCTGAAAGGCAGACTTATAATTACAATGGTGAGAAAGATATAGGGCTGAAGTTGGCTCCAGAGCAGAATGCTTACTTAATATAAAGAATAAAACTTTTTCCATCTGTGGTTTTTAGCAGAGTAAAGAAATATGGTGGTATAAATGGCTTTAAATGAAATGGACCTTTTGGGAGCAGGGAAAAACAACAAGCAGTAAACCTCACAAATTTGTTTTTTGATCTTCACCTGAATTCCAAAAATGTTACTCAAAACTTAGCCATCAGATTTTCACAGAAATGCTTACAGCTGGGATGTGAACCACCACAAAAGCTGCTTCTATACCTCCCACTTTTCAGTGCTATCATTTCTTCAGAGGACCAGAGCACAGCAGAGACTGGAAATCCATAAACAGAAGGGTTTTTTTTGTCCTTCTGCCCCCTCATGAGATGATTATATCATTGTATTGGCATGTCACATCATGCCATCCTAAAGTCTTCCACCTGCAGTGTGTTTTGTCCCTTTTTCCTATATAGAAAATGTTTGGTTAGAAATGAAAACACAAAAAAATGTGTGTATTTCCACAGGAATAGGATGATGTAGTTTCTTCAGAAGAGGTTTCAAGCTGAACAGTCCTCAGAGCTTTTTCAAGTTCATTTTCAGCCCACACAAAATGACAAGCTTGTTCTGGGCAATGTTGCCCGGATCATTCCCAAGATTCTCCAGCAGCCACTACTTCAGTGTCTTAATAAGGCAGTGCCAGAGCTGGGAAGGACAAGGAGATGGATTTTCTAAACACTGCCTACCCATGGATTCCTTTTATGGTCCAGCTTGCACAGTGGGGTATTCCTCTGAAGGTCAGGACACGGATAACAAAGTGCTTCCCACTGCTGCTTATTTTTTGAGTGCTGGCATCATTTGTCTGGTGCCACTTATCCCAGCTGTTCTGAGAAGGAGAAAGAAATAGTTGGGTGGGGAAGTGTGAAATAAAGGGGAAAAAGCAGGGTCTGAAGTTCTGTATATTTTGCATTGATGCTATTGCTGCAGGATGGATGGATTTGTGACTATCAGGATGGATGGATTTTGCTGCTATTTCACAAAAAATGCCCCTCAGAATGTCCTCTGCAGGATTTCAGGGATCAGGTCATCCCACAGCAGTACCGAGGGCAAATTTTCATGTCATGGCCATGAATTTGGCTCTTCCTTCTCCCAGCAAAATGAGATAGAGTGCTAATGACCTTTTCAAACCAGTGAGTTATGATAGCTGGAGGGTTTGTCTGTGCTGGAATGCCACAAGAGGAATTTGTTTAAGGAAAAGATTTAATTCCACCCCCCCCTTCCCCCTCTCTCTTGTACAAGCTAGAGAGTATTTTCTCTCATTAGCATGTAATTGTCTTAGACTGGAGGATTGAGTAAGTTCCTTCAGGGCTATATTCTCATTTCTCACCCAAATTTCTGATGGCATGAGTGAGTCATTTCAATATTCTAACTAGAAGGAATATATTGGTGATTAAATTAATATGAGAAAATCTCCTACTAAGTAATGAAAATATCATCATGTTTTTTTAAGGCCTGAATATAAGTGGAGGATATACATAAATTAAATGAAGAAAATATATCTTCGAGGCAAACCTGAAATGTTCAGGCAAATCCAATGGACTTGTAATCTAATTTTTAGTTTACTGATTATTATCAGATGGCCTAATACAGTACCTAATAAACTATGAAGATAATGAAAGACTTCAGCTGTGTCACCAGCTCTGACACGGTTTGAGTGAAGAGAAGTGCTTGAAGGTGTTGTTTTGGTGACTCATATCTTGAAAGTCTAAATTTCTTCATCTGTTTCTCTGTTTCTCTTTGCTGGCTCCATCCTGATTTCACCTATGGTGCTCACATCATCCTTACAATGAGATCCTGATGTACTGCCTTTGATATCACCACAGGTCTTGGATGCCTGTGGTTATGCTGACTTTGGAGGAAATGTGACTTCTCAGTCTGTTGGCTGTGTGGTTTTGCTGGATGGAATATCTTGCTTTGAGGAGATAAAGGCATAAATGCACAGAAGTGGAGCAAAGACCACAAAACATGCAGTTTAGCTGATGAAAGCTTTTAAACTCCTGTCTTTGCTTGGAGATAACAGAAGAATTCTGAAATTCAAGCGAATAGAAATGAGGGTAGGTCTATGAGGAAAGGGTTGGCTGTCAGTTAAACTCATTTAACAGGCCATGTCATACATTCAAAGCTATTCCATGTTAAATTGCATTCTCTTTCAAGGCTTGCCCTCCTTCCATTATGAATCCTGTTTTCGGTGGTTGTGCGCGTTTAATTAACAATTACTCAGGATTTGAGGGATTGGCATAACTGAGAGCAGAGTTCATCTGTCCCATCCTCATTCTACTGCTGGCAGAAATTCTGGTAAGATGTCTTGGTGACTAGCAATGACTTTTCCATCACCAGCCCATCTTCATTTATTTATTGGTTGTTCTTCCCTCAGCTTGGGCTGTACCCTGTCATCAGTTTCTAAGCCAAATTCTTTATGGAAGCCCACAGGGAGTCCCTGCGCAAAGGGAAATGACATAATGTTGCCCTTTAGTCCTACCTACAGAGAAGCAGGCTTGGGATATGTACAGATTTTCCTAATTAGCCAGCACTGAATTTACAGCATGTGTTCATTTTCTATTGACATCCGGCAGCAACCCAACACGTTGTAAATTTGGCCTCTTGTATTCCAGACAATTGTTTTCAATCAAAATATTCTGGATGTTGTCTTTATTTGCCTTGCATATGGTGAATGTTGGGGTCTTCAGTGCTCTGAGGTAAAGAATGTGCCATTTTAATGGGCAACATGGAGTGTTCTCAGCTAAAAATGTTTCCTTCTCCCATTGGAGTGCATGATTTTGTAGGCTGCCACCTTTTACTGCATTTTGCTGGAGATGTGTGTTTCTATAGTTTGTGAAACACTTTTGATATGAGAGATGCTTCTGTAAATGTAAGATATTATCATGTGAATTGTCACCTTCCACAAGGAAAGAGTTTCTGTGTTCATGGCCTGCTTCTGCAGAGCCTCTTCAAGCTGTTCTGCAGTGCAGGATAAATAGAGTTGCAGAATGGGTTAAAAATTGAGACTTTCCTAATAGGACAACCTTTCTGCTAGTTAGAATTCAGACTCTTTAAAGCTTAAATGCTTAATTAAGTGAAGTAAGGATGTAAGCATAAACATAAAGAAATCTGGCCAGAGCAGACTGCTTGAAAGGGAGCTGAAAGTGATTCCTTCTATTGGGACTAGAAATGCTATTTTTTACTACTTTTGCTCCTCATTTTAGGACTGTAGTGCTTCTCATGATGAAAGCTGCTTTGTACACCTCTATAACTAGAGCTTCTGGCATTTTATCAATTATTTACTAAATGTATATATGTGTATATACATCTATCTATACATATATATATATATATATATAATCCTTTTAGCAGGGTATTCTGTTCCTTTACCTTTCCAAATGGGGAGTGAGGAGGGACTCAGCAACAAACCTATCAGAGGAGAACTATTAGTACTTTTTGCTTGCCTCTTTGCTTACCAGATCTTCTCCAGGCTGCAGAATTTGGAGAATGATGTGCAAATCATCCAGGCCCACAGCTTTTAGCACCTGCACTTTGGTACAGGCCACTTTTAGAAGGAGAAGCCATGAAAAGCAGACCTGGTCACAGACTTCAGGAATAATTCTCCAGAAGTTTTAAGGTCTTTGAAGGTTTTCCCACCTCTGTTATATCTAATAAGGACTCTGTGAATGTTGTATGGCAGGGAAAATTGCATGTGGAGCCATTGCTTATCTCTGCCACTGGATGCTGGCTCCTGGATGTTGATAGAGAGATCTTGCAGAGTGCCTGCTGATGATTTCTCCTGGCAAGAGAGGCTGATAAGGTGGATAGACTGATAATGCTGGGCCCAATGGCTGTTGGGTAGCTGGCACTGAGGTGATTTGCATGGGCTGCAGGGCTTTTATGGAGCAGCTGTGTTCTTAATAAACCTTTTCAGCTGGAGAGGAGTAACACCACCTTGTAACCCCTTACCATGTGGATTTTGTGGGATTTCACCTCTACAGGTTTTGTTTGAGGATACTGAAGGGTGTTTCAAATGCCTGTGTGAGCTGTAGAGTCACATCTTGAATGGTCAGTGGATAGGGCACTTTAATGTTGCTGAGCATGTGGTGAGACGTGGGAGACATCTGGAGACTTATTCTGTCCAAAACTAACAAACATGATGCTGCATCTTTGGGAAAGCAATCAGAAATTAGGGCAGGAGCAATACCAGACCCTTTGGCTGGAGGTGCTCTTCTGCACATTTGTGAACTGGATTCATCATCTGGGACAGCAGCTATGGCTCTATCAGATAGTATTTTTTTCCTGTTTTTGTCTCTTTTCTTCTTTCCCTTTTCCTTTTCTCCCTTCTTTTCTCCAACTTCCTCCTCCCTAGCCTGGTTCCCCATTATTTATCAATTAAATATGCTGAGAGTAGTGAGCTGTCGACCACGAAATCAGGGAGGGGGGCTGTGGGGTAATAGTTGTTATCCTGTTCCAAAAGCTGTAATGTGGATACCAGAAAGAATGAGAGGCAGATGTAGAGGATGCTGTTGAGTTGCCATTGGTAGAACAGAATGTTCTGCACTATCCAGCCATGGTTGTTGCAAACCATACATTATGAGTGAAATGTGGATGTCAGTCTGGAGCTCTTGTGGGGTTCTTAGGCTCCTCATTATGTTGCTACACTGTGTGTGATAGATTACACTGCCATTTAAATTCCATGCCTCAAACCAGCTTATTTTGCTGCAAAGATTTTGCTTCCACTGAGAGTTGCATGCAAGGGAAGAGAGTCTTATCACACTCTTATCACAGGTGCCTGTCTGCTGTTCCTGCTGCCAGCAAAATCCTGATTGACTTCATTAAAAAAACTTGATTAAATGCTTGTAGGCTTGTTTTCCATGAAAACAATGATGGCTGGTGAGAAGCTAGGAAAGAGTGCTGAAAACTGGGAATGCTTACCCCAAACTCTATTTCATGTATGAAATTGAAGGGGATGGGGACAAATTCTACATTTCCTGCAAGGTGACAATGAGCAGCTCTGGTTTTCTCCAGATGGAGAATGTTCTCTGATGATTGCTGCATTGAGATATAAGAATAGAGGCCTTGCCTTCACTGAGCTGTGACCCTGGTGTCCCTAAATTGTGCTTAGTAACTCCTCTTTTGCTGTACTTCAATTCAGTGTTTTTCAGTATTATTTGGAGTCACAAATTGGAAACCAACATCAAAATCTTAAACAAGTTTCAAGGTCATATTTAGCTTAAGCTGTTATTCTTTTCCTGAAAAGCAACTCGGTCCAAAAAAATGACTTTTAAAAGTATTTTTAAAATTCAAATATTAACTTGAATTGAAGGAGCCAGACTGAAACCAAACCAAAGCTGAGCTGAAAAGTATACATGAGTTGAACTTCATGAGCAGAGTTGTACTGCAGAGTTGCTTACACATGTGCAGTGAAGGGAAGGACCTCTGAAATTCTTGCTGTCTTAATTAACACAGGGTGTACACTGCTGATTGACACTGAAATGGCAGAACATACAGTCAGGCAATTACAGATAACACAAACTGTGGTCAGGACTCATCAGACTGACTGTGGAGTCGCTGGCAAATGTGACCCAGACACGGGGATTGCACTGAAGGATAAGTTTTATAGGAAGAGCTAGAAAGGAACAAAGCAAAATCTCTCACCTGCTTCTACACTCCAGGATGTTGCTGCTTGCCTGAGACAAAAAGGAAGGACACAGTTCCTTTGGGGGACTTAAGGTGTGAGGCATTTTTTAGACTCATCTAATGGGACACAGGCCTTTTATCATGTACAGGTGTGGGGATCCCTTACCCCACTTGGATCACAGGTGTGCCTTGTTCTAAAAAATTATACCGTAATAGCTGCAATCCACTACCATGAGATATTCAAATGAAGACTCCCATGGATTTAAAAAGTATATTTACAAGCAATTTTATTTTTCCTTGTTCAAGGCTGAAGGCAACCAAAACAATGAGAAGTTGGCAAGGGCTGGGAGTGGTCAGACCAAGGCTAGTTAAAAGATTTAAGAGAGGAAGAACACATTAGGAAGAGTAAATTTTTAAAGCATCTCCCACTAGCTGAGTTGGTGACTCTGCCCCAGGAGGCTTCCCAGCGGTGCAGGATCATGTCCAGGGTGTCTGGGTCCTCCTGAATTGTCCCAGGCAACCCTGGCTCCAGATTCTTGCTGTGAGAGAGCTCCTGGGCAGTCAAGGTAGGGCTGATACATTTGCACGCTCTTTATTTCAGCTCAGCACCTCGCCCTGCAGTGCTCAGGTTTCAGCTCTATGGCAGTGGGCATTTGTCCTGTGATAAATGTACCAAGGGGTTTTTCCTTCCCTCCCTTGAGTACTTAAAGCTCCATTGTCAGCATTCAGGAAAGCTGTGTTTAGACTGAGTTGGAAAAGGGTACCAGTACAGCTAGCTGATGCAAGAGTGGTTTATTTTCCATTTTAATAACTCTTCAAACAGGTCCTGCATTTGTATGTAGCTCCTTTGTTGGAATAAAAATCTTTGTTGGAGGCTACCAGACAGCTATAAATAGCTGTCGTGAGTATTTATGCTGAGGATAATCTCAGGAGAAGATATTTTTAACTTTGCACATTGTTTAGAGTAGGAAATTCTTTTAATGCCCACATTTTCCATTCCCAGTGCCATTAGCTTTTCCCCACCCCCTCTTATGGTGTGTGCCTCGCTCTCTCTTTCTCCCTCTTATTTCCTTTAAGGTTCAAGGTTACAGCCAATCTGCTCCAGAGGCAGACTTGAGTTTATTTTTTTTTTAAAGGAAAATGCTAACTTTGGCCTTTTGTGACTGTGTGGGAATTGGGTTCATTTCATGAGGCTATCAGAATGTAAATGGGATATCTCACCAGGCTGTCCCCGTAAATTGGGTAATGAATGAGCACTTTATTTCTGTTTCTCTCCTGCATGGAACTCATGTGCTTGTTAGAATAACAGGGGCCAATCTATTTTATACTTCAACAGAAAGTATTCCACTTTATTTTGGCAAGTTTGTGAGAGCTGCTACTTGTACCAATACTTAATGCTGGACCAGAAAAAAAAAAAAATAAAGGCATTATGCTGAACTAGGCTTGCAACTTAAAAATATGGTCCAGAACAAAGCTTGTTCTTACAGAAGCCAATACGTAATTTTAATCTACAAAATCATCAAATATGTGTTAAATTGAAAGTGAGGTGCAGGCTGTGGGCCATATTGAAAGCAGGTAAAATTTGACATAATTTGATGTGCAGCCTTTGAGAGAAGTTCATTGTTTACCTGTGATGCAATCTAGTCAGACCTTTTTTTATTTTTCACAATTCTCTTTAGTCCAAAAAGACTGACACATGCAAAGCCTAACAGTTAATGGGAATTGGGTACCTGCTAGACAGGAGAAATGTGGATTGTCAGTATGACGGATTATTTGACAGCAAAAAATATGTGAGGTCTGTCCGCTACATAGAGTCAGATTTTAAAAGGTATTTCAATACCTCATGAGATTTGCCTTTGAAATCTCTTTTCATCTCATGGGGCTGCACAAAAGACAATCTCTGTTCTCTTGAAAATCTCACCCAAGCTGCCTGCACTGCCAGCAGCCCTGGAGCATCTTTTAGCCTGCATGAGGGAATGGTGTTTATTTAGAAGATAAAAGATATTTTAAGCCTCTCTTTCTCGCACAGTTGATGAGTATTTGTGGCCTGTAACCTACCTGCCCACGTTTGTAGAACAGTGCTGTTGGCTTCATGGGAACTGTATTTGTGTTTTTGACAACTTGAGTTACTGTTAATTTGACTATTTAATTTGTGTTTGCCACATAAATGTGTAGGTAGATGTGCGCACATACCCTGCAGCTTTTAAATGCTGCTGTGCTGGAGGCCACACAGCTCATTTGCTGCACTAATAGTTAAAGAAAATTAATTATGAGGACAGGAAAATTAAAAAAAAAAACCTTCACTGCAGCCTGTACCTCTGTTTGGCCTGCTGAGTGAGCAATGTCATGATCACAAAGATCAGGCCTTAATTTCCCATCTGTAATGTTGTATGCCTGAAGATCAGAGGTTATTAAACATGACTACTAAACAGAAAATCTGACCTTCCAGGCTATGCAAATGTTGGAGAAAGGAGCTTGGTGGGTGGAGAGAGGCTGAGGGCTCAGATAGGCCTTGCTAGGGAAAGTGTGGTCAGCAAAAGGTTTGGGTCCTGCTGCCCAAAGGCAGCTGATGACTCCCCCAGGCAGATTTATGTAGTCTTGGAAAGTCTCTGCTGAAAGAGACCAATTTAGGAAGGTTTTATTAGCACACTGGCTCCCAAGAACCTACAGTTCCCACTGTGGCCTGGTCAGCTGTCGCTCCCCTCAGTACCCTGCCTGTCAGGGTTTATGGCCAAATCCCTCTGTAAAAGCACCTGAGGTAAAAAATCTCAGCAGGGTGAGATCCCACAGATAAGAACAATATGAAATAAGAAGTAGGCTCAACTTGTCTGGGGCACTCCTGCCCTGTGCAGGCAAAACCCAGGAGAAAAAGCAACAACCACGTGGAAGCAGGGCTTGGTGCTGTGCCCTGCTGCAGAGTCAGTACTGGCTGTGTTATTCCAGCAAGGAGGCCAGAAACCACTGGAGGTCAGCAAGGATAAAGGTGATGGATTTCAGCCACAGTGGTGTCTTGACTCCCAAGCCAAAGGTGGCAGGGTGTGCTCCAAATGGAAGTTTCCTGCGTGTGCCACAGCCTTGACTCAGAGGTGGCTTTGCTGAGTGAGCTTGCAAGGGTGCCAGGTGCAATGAGTCCAGCTGCAGACCTCCAAGTTTCTTACATTCCCAGTTTATGATTTCTTTACCTTGCCTTTCTTATCTGATGAAACCGTGGCTTTATTCAATCTCAGTATTTTTTTCCTTTCTCTGTTGTCTAGAATGTGACCAGATCAAATTTCTCCCTTCTGTCATGACCATTAGTAGCTTAGTTTTTTTTTACATGAACCTTTTTCAACAGTAAAATCTCTCCCAGACTGTAGTTATATAATATTCAAGGTCACAGTAATCATAACAGAATCTACCTCACTTATTAGGACTGTGGTCATGGAAATGAAAATGCCCTGGGAAGATTTTTTTTGCAGGATTTTGCTACTGCACACCATAATTCATGAGACTTGATCCATGAAAGATGACGCCATTTTCAGGCCCATTGCATTGAGCTGTTTAGTTTCCTAAATTTTTTAGTTGTGAAGTAAAACTAAAAAGCCTTTGGGCTTCTTCTCCCAGAGGCTAAGGAAAGAAAAAGTTTGTAACTACAGAATTTTTAGAGATTGGTGTTGTATGCACATCAAGTGGCTTTGAATCCAAACTGTCATATGATTAAAAATCAGCATTTTTATAGATGTACAGGGTTTTCCCAGAGTCCTTTTGTGTTATTATTCCTTGTGTTGCTTCTGTTGCCCTATTCAGCTCTAGATCACAATCATCCTCACAGGAACTTTTTATGTCAGAGGAAAATCTTTAATGTGCTTTAATATGCCTTTAGTGGTTTCACTGTGGGTGGAGGAATGGTGACCCAGGGGGAAGCTGACCAACTGTAAAACTTGTGTCATTTTCTTCATTAATATTTGTCTATTTCTGATATAATTTTCCTCTATCCTGGATGGCTGGGGATATATTTGCTCTTTGAAAACTCTGAGGCCATATGTGATAATTTTCAGAAAATGTCAGGACAAGAAATTTGGTGCAAATTTCACTGAAGGAACACATTGACAAAGGGATCTCCTCTTCACGTCTTCTGACATGAAAATACAACTGAGCCCTCAGTATTGAAAAGTTTATTGTAAACAAAGAGATGTGTCCACTCACTTGGTGCTTATGGGCTCCCCTCCATGAAGTAAACACAGGATGTGATTTGTGGGGGCTCTGTCACCAGGGAAGCTGCACTGGGATGGAGTTTGGCTTGATCTTTGTCAGGAGCTGTCTAGAACAGCTCCTTGCCAGAGGTGACTTCAGCAGACACAGATGATGCCTTGAGAGGCTGACCTAGAGCAGAGGCTGGATGGAGTTTTAAAGAATAAAGCAGGGATTTAT
>JAHXMQ010000028.1:9148358-9189798 GCA_020466415.1 Ammodramus savannarum pratensis | reverse complement strand
GAATCTGAAAAATATAAAAGCTAAACCTGAGGCATCACATAGGCACTGCTGAAACACAGCCACTGCTGGATCAAACCTTTTGTTAAAGTCTTGCAAAGCAGTTAAACCTGGTAATGGTTGATGCAACACTTATGTGGTAAGAATTTGTGCTGCAGACATTCTGTGCCCAGCCTCCATGGGGAGGAGCAAGGAGGGCTCCTTTCCTTGTGTTATCTCTTTGGGATGAGCTGTAATAGCTTGAGGGGTTATCTCTGCAATCCTCTGTGTTCCCATTGCCAGCATGGCAGGTGCTCCCTTCAGCACAGTCTGCTGAAAGTTTTGCATTGCTATTGTAAATCCAAATTGAGCCTCTGACTGCTGCAAAAATACAGCACTTTACCAGCAGAAGTGGATGTGTGCTTCCTTGGACTGTAGTGTGTCACAGAATATCAATATCATTGCCACGTTTTCCCTGGGTAAGGATGCATCCAAAATTTATGTGGTGGCTCTAATCCATCTGTGTGGGCTACAAGACTTGGGCTTGTACACACTCCTTGCTGTCAGCAGGATTTAAGGAAGTTTTGAGGAGCTTTGCTGTGTTGCAGCCCGAATGGTTTAGAAGTGCCCCCTTGCATTTCTGGATTAGATTCAAGTTTGATTCAGCTCAGCATGTTTCCATCAAGACAGGCCCTGTTTAATTCCACCAGTGCAAGTATGGAGGGTATGTGATTTCTGGGAGTGCACAGGTGTGTTGGAGCTCACCTGAGGTGTGGGGAGCCTTCCCAATAATGCAGCAAGGTGACAGCATGCTAGGCAGAGGGTGGAAATTGTTACAGAGGAAAAACACTGCCAGAACAACAAAATTTTGCTAACTGGTCTGTGCTAAAGTGATGCCTGACTGTGTCATCCTAGAGCCTTGATGGGACAATGCAAATTCCTTGAAATTCTGCCTTTAATTCTGAAAGCATGATAGTTTGTTTATAGTGTTCCTGTAATTTGATGGCAATTTTAAAATAATTTTGGCAAAGTGTTTGACATCAGTAAAAATGTTCACATCTTAACTTCCAAATAAACACAGGCTCTTGTAAATATGGACAAAGGTAAGGGCACCACAGAGTATCACAGTAAGAGGCCCAAGACTGTGCCAATAGTTGTTAATTTCGAAGGAAGCATTAATTTCCTTTTCCTGTTTTTCAAGAATTTTTATGTGTAGGAGAAATGCCTCTGCTGCATAAACATTTTTTAAAATAATGGCTTTAAAGGGCATGAATGAGTGCCTGAATCCAAATGTTATGCTAGTACTTAAAGACTCTTTGTTTAACTCTTGCTTCCTTTTTTTCCCCCCTTCTTTTTAACATAGCTATAATATGGCTGGAGCCAAGATCAGTATAGGGCAAATGTGGCCAAAAACCAATAATAAAATAATAATATCTGCCTGTCCATCATAACCTGCTCTATTTGCCTGCCTAATTTAGCTTAAAAGAATAAAAGAGCCAAAGCAGGAAGAGGAAAGGATCATTTTCTTTCCTCTGCATCTACAAGAGGGCAATTTGATCCCAGGTTTGGGTTCACTTCTCACCATATTTCCTTTGGGGACATTTGTCATCCTTCTTCAGGGGAAAAAAGAAACACCAGGTGATGTTTGTTTCTGAGAACATCATTTGGAGGTGGCAGTCGTGTGCTGGGTGTGTGACTGTATCTGGCTCTCTGGATAAATAGAGGAGGATATTTGGTGTAAAGAGGCTAAAATGGACCCACAGACAAGGGCTGGGGCACCTCTTAACTGCAAGGTGATCTGACATCAGTTACAGAATTAATGAAATTCTTTGTGTGTGCTTTTGGGGATGCACAAAGCTCTTGGGGGAGATGCTGGAACCCTGGATGCTGAGAATTTTAAACTTTCTGTGCTGAGAGGCACAGGACCATCAAGAGAACACTGCATTTGACCTGAGGGATTGGAGAAAGCTTCCAAAACTGATAGATAGCACTGGGATTATGGGTGTGCAGTTTGAATAGAAGTGTGTGATATCACAGGGTGGAAAACTTAGAGTTTAAGGTTTTAGAATACAGTAATATATATGAAGCAAGATGGAGGTTTTATGGCAGTGCCTGGTCCTTCTTCTTTACCTTCTTCTCCATGAGTTTGGGTGGTGGTCTGTAATTGGACAGAAAAGTCCACATTGCAGGGCATGAGGGATTAGTTATTGGGTTAAAAGTAAAAATCATTTAGGTGTCATTTCTTAATTGGATAGTTTAGCCTTAAGAGACCTTGTAGGGAAAGATAGGCATTTTGTAGCTTGTTAGTAGAATGCTGTAGAACTCACAGCTTGTAGGTCTGTGATATAGAAAATAAATAATGAACATTTGGGCCTGAATATGAAATACCATCTCTAGTGCTTCAATCCTGACCTTGACAGTGGCAAAAAGGAGGTTAAAGAGTTGACACTTGGTAAGGTTCAAATGGTAAATGTAACTTTTGAGGTGATGGGGTAGGAGAAGCTGTTCTTTGTCCCAGGCTCCCTCTAGGACAGGGAGCTGAGGATCAGGGAAGGAACCATGGCCTGTTTGATGCTGGGATGCTGCCTGGCCTTTCCATGCTCCATGCAAGACTGGGCAAGGCTCTGCTCTCCCACTGCTTTAGCTGTGCTTTTAAGGAAGGATTGTGGAGCATCTGGTCCTCAGCTAGAGAGTCAGGAGGCAGGAAATGCCTTTGTGCAGCATTTGCCAGCTGTGGTTTCTGGTATGTTGGTGGGTGGGTTCTCAACATGTCCATCTTGATAAGAAAATGCCTAAAGCCAGGCCCCGCTCATCCTTCATCAAAGGATCATTTTCTTTATCTCCAGTTTCAATTAAATGTGGAGTTTCTAAAAACAAAAAGGCACCGTGCTCCTCTCACAGCCACATTTAACCTCTTAAGCCTTGTTGTGTGCACCAGGAGTAACTCAGTTACAGCTGAGGATCAGGGCTTATCTTCCCAGTTCAATCTATTCCTCTTGACTTTCTCCAAAGAATTTTGTATCCCCTGAAATTCTGCATGTCATATCTTATCATAGGTGAGAAGCCTTTTTCAGGGAATATTTTAGAGGTCAAAAGCATAACAGAAGGTTATAATGGTTGAAAAATTGTCCCTGTTTTGTTTTTGTGAATTATAAAAATGTAAACATAAAAATATTCTCCTGTCTAGTGAATATTATTATTCATATTTTTCCTACTAAGGAAGAATGGAGAAAGAAAACATCCCATAATTTGGTTGGGTTGAGACGTATATAGTCTGGGTTTTGTGTTTTTAAGAAGTAGACATTTAAAAAATGTGTTTGGGATTCAAATGGAAGGGTGTGGACAAAGTTGGGTTTTGGAAAAAAGATTGTATTTAAGAATGCATTTTAAATAATGCTGATAGGAATAAAATGCCAGCAAAGGATCTACACTTGCTTCTTTTCTGTACAGTTTCTTACACCCCCAAAATATCTATTATCAATCTTTTTGTTCAGAATTGGTCCAGGCCAGCTGTTTTTGTATAAGTTCTTAAGGGTTGTGGATGTTAACTTGAATTGCACCAAGTGATGCAGGAGCCTTTGTCCATGGTGGTGTTCACAGAGGCAGGACCTGCTGCTGGTCCCTTCCCACTGCCAAAGGGAGAAAATCTCCTCTGGGAATTGCTCCAGTTTCTCCCAGCTCTGTATTTCCAACATTAAAAAAGAGCTAAGTTAAATCACAGAACATCACAGCAATAGTTGTTAGCTTACTTGCTGCCAGACCAAACTGAATTTGAATTAAACAAGTGGTTTAATGCTTCCATCCTGCTTTTAGGTTCTACCTTGGCATTTGGAGCTAAAGGGATTTTTCTACTTTCTTTGTGTTCTGAAATCCTTTCTTAGTCTTAAGGTCAGAATTTGACAGCAGCTCTGGTGTAAATAAATGAACACTGAGGGAAAAGCTGCAAACCTTTCCCAAAAGAAAAAAAAATTGCTCTCAAGTATTAGAAGTGCTTGAAATCCTGCCAAGTTTTTGAAAATGCTTCTGATTTCTTTATTTCAAACTTTTCTGAAATGTTTATTTTAATGTCTTTGAAGAGCCCTAGTGAACTAAAATGTCTGGTGACCATTTTAATGAGATATTTCTAATTATTCATATGGAAACCTTGAAATGTCAGAAGCTCTCTAAGTGTGAAGATGATGCCTTATGAACAGGGTTGTCTTCAGTTGCCTGTGCTTTGGAATGATAGAAAATTCACTTTCTGGATGTAAGTTGTTTAGATTGAATGGGCAAGTTCCTGTTATAATGGCTAATTTTGGGAGGAGGTTTGTAATACTCCATATGCTTTAATCTCTCCTGAACCTCCAAATCCTTTAAGAGCCCCTGCAGGAGGAGTTCCTGGAATCCTTCCCATCCCATGAGGTTAATTCATAAAATGTGACACTCTGAAGCCATGTCTCAGGGCACAAAACACCATCAGGGGATGAAAGTATAGCCACAGCTCTAAAACTCAGGCTGCAGCTTTTGGCAGATCTTGAAGGGGAGGTTTGCCATTGGAAAAAGGAAATTATTTTTCTTTGTAGACAGTGGTTGATATTTCTCTTTGCAAACTGAACTGCTACTGACTCTTGATAGCTATTTTATTGAAATCTCCTTGAAGACAAGTCTGTCTGGTATGGGGAAGGCTACATTTCTCTTAAACCTCTTATTGACAGGTTTTTCAATTTTTTCAGTTTCTATGAGGAGCTGAGTTTAAAGGGAGGATATTGGTTAGGGGCAGGTTGCAAAAATGCAAACCCATCCCAGCCAGTGAGAGCTGACAAGGATTTCTTTTCTATTTAGTGGGGAAAAAGGGGATTTTCCTGTTCTTTGAGGAGCAAAAGAACAGCTGGGGTTCAGAGCTTTTTTTTCAGCACACCAGAAACCCCTACAGGGTGGTACAAGTTTGGCAAAGTGCAGTGACATGGGAGACCCAGGAGATGAACAGGGATGCTGATCCTTGTGAGAGTGGTCAAGCCACTGGGTTACAAAGATGGTGAGAAGGAAGTAATTCAGCATTTTCCAGTTCCCTTAAACACTCACAGCTGCTTTTCCTGTTGTCATCTGTCACTGCAGATGGGAAGAAACCAGATGCTTGAGAGCTGGCTCAGACCTGTCCTGTCCTGGTGGTGTCAGGTATGGCCAGAGAGCCATTTTCCAGGAGAAGCTAGGAAGCAGATATGGAGTGCCTAAAATCAGAGTTGTTCACATGGTGTTTTTATGAATTATAACAGCTTCCAGGTACTTCAGTGCAGAAATAAGTTTTAGCACTTGAGTATGCGAAGAAAAAATATAGTTGGGTCTTTTACTGCACTAAATTTAAGTAATTTAAGCTCTCAGATCATTATGACCTTGATACACATGCTGTGATGCCATCAGTGAACATTTATGACAGAATAAATTAATTTGGAAAAGGCTTTTGAGATCAAATCCAACCTATGACCACGTACCACAGTGAACTAGACCATTGTACTGAGAGCCACATCCAGCCTTTTCTTACACACCTCCAGGGATGGTGACTCCACCAGCTCCCTGCATGCTGATCACCTTTCTAATGGTCTAATCACAGAAAGGTCTCATCAGTGAAGAAATTTCTCCCAATTTTCTGTAAAGAAATTCCTCCCAATGTTCAACCTAAACCTCCCCATGTGCAGCTTGAGACTTTGTCCTGTGCTATGGTGATTCAATTTTAATTTCTTGGTGCCCTTTTATGTCTATTACCATGCAATAAATCACTTTTTTCTTCTTTTGAAAGCCTGTAAGGCCTGGATGTGGCAGAGCCCCAGCAGAGCAGGCAAAGAGGAATTCTGTGTGCAGGGAGAGCTCTGCTCCATGGGCCAGGTGCAGTGGGGTTTGCATTTTTCCTTTTCCCACTGCTTTCCTCTAAAATGTTAGGCATGAGCCATGGCTGGAGGCAAGAATCCAGCCTTGATGGGGCACTCTCCTGATCTGATATGGCAGGACTCGTGGAAGTGTTCAGCCCCTACCCTTTGTTGCTTTCAAGAAGGAAATCCCATTAGATTGCACCGATGAGACTTGGAAGATTTCGTGTTTGGATTTCCCTAAGATGAGAAGAAAGGAAAGAAACCTTTTTTGTGTGTGTGGTTTTGTTTTGGTCTCCTTGGTCTCCTTCAAGAAAGGAGAACTGTTGGAAAAATAGGTGTTGGATGTACCCTGTTTCTTGAGTAATCCACGGAGTGTTGCGCTTCCAACACCATTTAATTCCCTGTTTGGTTCCTCCCTGGAGGAATCTAGCAAGGCTTGCTGCACAGGGAGAGTAAGTTTGATGTGTTGCTAGCTCATCTTTATAAACTAAAAATGGGTTGGGATGGGATTGCTGAGGAGATTTATCAGACAGGAGCTGTGAGTCTCAAAATCAGTGTGGAGATGAATGTGCTGCAGAAATCTCTGCTGCTAGCCATGGAAGTGAAGGAGCAACAGAGACAGTCCAGATCCACCCTCTGCCAGTTTGCTGAAGTGGATTTGAATGAAATTGAATGTACAACTAGCTCCTAATTTCCAAAGAGTTTTTGTGTGGGTTTAGCAATCTGATTCCTGTCAAGCCCAATGACTGTCATACTGACGCAAATACCAGGCAATATTTAGAAAATTTAGGAAAGGTATTTTGCCAAGCAAGAGAAAAAAACCCAGCCCCTCTCTTTTAACATGCATTTCTGTAGGAATCTGAAATACAGAAGAAAGGGGAAAAGCATACTGAAGTGTTGACCATTCTAACAAAAATCATACTGTACTGGTCTTTTTTTGGATTTTTTTTTTAAGTTTTCCGCTGGCTGGAGGCTTTTGAAGGAAAGAAAAGAAAAGACTCATCTTCTGTCTTGAATTAACTTAGTTAATGATTAACACAGCAGTGCAGTATGTGTGGTGCCTTTTAATTAAATCAGAAGAGACATGATTTGGACAAGATTTTAGTTTCACTTTGAAAGTTATTAAATAAACTGACACTGTTTGCTCTCCAAAAGTTCCTGGGAGCATCCGGTTAGCTGGTAAAAATAAAGCTGCTCCTAAAACACCTAAGGGCCAGCACCAGATATTAAAAATGACTGGTCCAGTCAGACAGGGGCATAACTGAGCATTAACCTGCAGGGGCCTGGTCTGAGGATTCAGTTTCAGTTCAGGGATAACAGAGGTCCAAACTGAGTGTTCCTGGTCAAGTTTGCATTTTGAATACTTCTGAGCTGTTGAACAGTTGTTGCCTTTGGTGGAGTTTGGATGGCTTTTGCTGAGTTTATGGGGTTGTTTGTGAAGTGAGATCCCGACTGGGGCACCTGTAAATGACCAATTTACAGGTCATTTATGGAGACCTTCCTGTACCAAAATCTCCTGTCTTACGATATTCTGAATTTTACCGCTCACCAGTTAAATTCAGAGTATGGTAAGACAGGAGATTTTGGTACAGGAATGTCTCCATAAATCGTCCCAGCAGGAAAATCTCTTCTCCTCCCAGAGCTGTGTGCACACATTCATTTAAAACTCTCCCAGCAGTGAAGGATCAAGCCCAAAGCTTGGGCTCAGCCCCTGGCTTCAGACTGGAGCAAGACACTGGATGCTCTTGCTGGCACACAAGAGCATATCCAACATTTCACACTCTGAGCTTGCTGTTGTTTACTGATCTGTCTGCTCAGGAGCTGTGGCTGAGGCCTCCACCCATGCCCTCCCAGCAGTAAAATCAAGGCAGGGCCTGTTTTGCCTGGAGATGCATCCATCATCTGTGTTTGTATCACACCTACCACATTGTGGCTCTTTCTGGCTTTTGTGGCCAGGCTTGAAGTGAATAGTTACCTTTGCATCATGCCTCCAATATTTTAAAAACAACAATAATCTCATATAAAACCTGTTGTTGAAATTACCTATTGCCAGGAACTGTTGGGGCAAAGAGAGCTTACATCTACATTATTGGAAGCTTTATGCAGCTTTCTGTTGTGAGGGCTCTGCAAGTATTATCCTACATGGCTGTGAGCAGAAGTGCTTCAAGTCTGGGCTTTGAGTGTTACCCTTCATGCTGATCAAGCTGAAATTTAGTAATAGCCATTGTGATTCAGGTATAAATGAGAGACAGCAAATTTTAAAGTTTGAAAGCCAAAATAATTTATTGTTTTTTATTGCTATGAGAACTGCCATGTGTCCCTGAAATGCATAAAACACAAAAGAATGGGCATGGAATTGAGTGGGGAGAGAAATGGGCTCCTGCTCAGAGCAGGAGGGCACCAGAGTCTGTCCCTAATCTGTGGCAGTGCCAGGGCATAGGGAGAAGTAATAAAGCCTTTGTGATTGCTTCCCTCTCAACTTCCCTCCATTCCAGTTGTCTGGTGACCAGAAATTATCTGTATCCTGGTGGTTATATGGAGACTGCTGTTTGGATCTCCATGTTTATTTGAAAGCAGTGAAAACATGACATAAAACAAAAGCTGTGCTTTGGTGGAAATGGTCTCTCACACCCAGGAAATATGATGCTGTTTTATTTCTGGATTTCCCCATAAGTGACTGATAGAGAATGCAAACACCAGCAAATATGGTTTTCTATTCGAGTTTCAATTTACAGTGATAGCTCTTCTTGGAATATGATTTTAGCACTTGTCTTGGAGCTTGTTTTGTTTATTGTTACAGCCATACATGCAGTCAGTAACTTTTCCATGTGAAAAGCAGGATAATATTACCTCAAAAACTGAGGACAGTCAGAGAAAATTGAATTCTCTTCCAAAATCCATCCTGTCTCAGTAAAGCAGGCATCAGATAGGATTGAATGCTGCATGGATTCTCTATGGGTCTTATCTGGAGCTCCATATCTTGCAAGTGTTTATAATTGTGGGCTGCAGGCTCTTGCATTCTAATGTACAAGGCTTGTGCTCCCAATCCTGCAGAACCTGTCTATGCAAATAGTTCTGTTTTCTGATAAGACATTTGCTACCTGAAAATGTGTTAGTGTGAACATGCAAATTCTGCTTGTGTGTGGCTCCGTGATTTGCACATGCAGATGCCCAAACCTACATATTTCAATTTGAGTACGTATTTTAATACATAAATCCACATACATGGCTGGTTACTCACAGGTTTCATTGGTTTCACAGATATCATAGCTGTAGGATGGATTCTTAGTCTTGAATCTTGAAAGAATTTGGCTTTTGTGGCCAAGCTGAAGTGAATAGTTATCTTTGCAGCATGCCTCCAATATTTTAAAAATAACAATAAGCTCATATAAAATGATTCAATTTGTTGAAATTACCTATTACCAGGAACAGTTGGGGCAAAAGAGAACTTACATCTACATTATTGGCAGCTGGGTACTCACAGATTTAATTGAACACATTAAATTTTTTGACACTGCTGCTCTTTATAGGCCCCCGAGTAGTTATAAATATGGGATAAAGTTAGAGAATGAAGGGAAGAATAGATATCATAGCTGTAGGATGGATTCTTAGTCCTGAATCCTGAAAGAGCTTGGAAAACTTACGACTGGGAAATGGCAGAATCTCTGTTACTTGGGATATTTACAGCTTGACTTAGGAAAAAATATACATAGTAAGAGACAGCTCAGCATTATTTGATGACAAAGTGCATATTCTTGTTTTCATAAGTGCTCAGGAGATACACTCCAAGAGCTCATGTATGAGCTGCCAGACTTTACCTTCAGCATGTGATTTAATACACAAAGTGTTGCTCATCTGTGAAATAAATTCCCTGCTCACATGCCAGTGTCCTAGAAGGAAATCTCCAAGGATGGTGAATGCAGATGCTTTTTGCTCTGTGAGATGCATCCACCGAGTTCCCTGCAGTGAACTCTATTGGGGCATTTCAGAACAGACCTTAAAAAAACCAGCAGAGTTTGTCTGCTCCGTGAGAACATGAAAGAAACTGTGGCATCTTTCATTTTCCCAGGGAGGGAACAGTTAAAAATATTCTTCAAATAAGGAGCAGATGGTAATGTCATTAGAATGGATTTTCATAAAAAAACAGTTGTTCTCTTGCAAAATGCCAGTAGCTCTGCAAATTTTTCTGCAAGTCTGCCTGCTTCTTTCAGACTTGTGGCACAGAGAAGGGGCAGTGCAGGGAGAGCTATTTACTGTCTCTGAAACCAATCAGGTGTGTTTCTCTAAGTTTCCTGTTTTAAAATTGCCTCAACATGGACCAAACAGCTAAAGAAACATGAAGGTATTTGAATAACAGGACAAGAACAGTGAGCATCACAGAGAATTCCCTGTTGGCAAACAGGTACAGAAATGAATAAGCTGCACATGGAAAGTAATGGTCTGGACATGTGCCTCTGTCAGGTTCTAAATTCACTGTCATTTCAAAAGAAACAAAGATTCACAGGCTTTTTTGATCAGCTCACTGAAAACTCTGCCTTGCCTGCAGGAATGGTTAAAGTAAAAATAACAAACAAAATATTAAGTGGCTCTCTGGATGACCTCTGGACATTCTTATTGTTAGTATGAGTAGACATTGGAACCTCCCAGTAATAATTTCCTTTCTGGAAAGCTCTCATGTCTCCTTCCTCCTCCTCATTTCACTGCTTTTAATGTTCAGAAAATAGGAAAGGCCCTGTCGTTCCTTTCCTTGCTGCAATAGATGACCTTACACTCTGCTGGAGCCATTTGCCTTGAGTTCATTGGCATGAATGACAACTCACAAGTGCTCTAGTGTTGCTAGCATTTGTTTGCTCTGGTTTTTCTTCTCTTTCTAGTGTCTTCCTTGGGGGTTTTGGTGTCCTAGATCTCTGAAGCATCAGGACATACAAGGAATGCAGGTTGAGACACGTCTCCTGCCCCATCTTTTTTTTTGTGCTTTAGATGCCCTTGTGAATTTTTGAGATTATCTGGGAGGTGATTTGCCTCTTCCTGCTCCATATGCAAGATCTTCACCTCAGGGCCACAGTGTACTGAAAGCATCCCTCTTGGTTAAGGTGCTGAAGTAAACAACAAACATTTGGCTTCCAAATATTAAAGGGATTATGAAGTGCAAGGATCTATAGCTGCTTCAGATCCTGCTTTTCCAAGGGGTTGCAAGCATGGCACAATGTGTTTCAGCTTCTTTCAGGGCAGCCAGTTCTGCTGTAAGCTTAGGGAGCTGCTGGATGCACGCTCAGCTGAATTCACAGAATTTCATTCACAGAATGACTGGGTTGGAAGAGACCTCAAAGATCATCGAGTCCAACCCAGCCCCAACACCTCAGCTGAACCCTGGCACCCAGTGCCACATCCAGGCTTTGTTAAACACACCCAGGGATGGTGACTCCACCACTTCCCAGGCAGCCATTCCAGGACTTTATCATCCCTTCCATAAAAACTTTTTCTTAATACCCAACCTATATCTCCCCTGAAGCAGTTTGAGACTGTGACCTCTGGTTCTGTCAGTGCTGCCATCTAAAAAGCACAGGATTGTTACCTTTCACAAAGAATCTATCTCATTAAAAGTGGAGAGAGAGTTTTTGGGAGGAAAAAAGAACCAGTTAAGGCCTATGGGACTTAAGCAGAGCTTGAATTAATATCAGTGTCCCTAGCAAAGTGCATCTGTTGGATTCTGGAAAGCTCTGAGGAACAAGGAGTCAGGATTGCTGCTCCCCTGGCTGTGCATTGTCCATGGCTCTGTGCAGAGGGTGGCCTGGGTGTCACTCCAAGGTGAGAGTGCCACCTGCTGAACCCCACGTTCCTCCCCACAGACAGGACAGCTCAGAGCAGAGATTTCCCTTTGGGGTATTGATCCACCCACAGCCACTCTGGTAATTTATGAGGGGTAACAAGATCACAGCCTGGGGTGGAGGACTGCAGGGCTGCACAGTGAGTGGTTTCAGTTTGCTCACATTTTTGGGATTTGAGGGGAAAGGGTATGAGAGCCAAGCATATGAAACTGGTAACTGATGGTGCCTCCATTTACATCACTGTTTGCACTTCTATTTCCTGCCCTGCTCACATGGAAAGACACTGAGGACAGTCTGTTAGGCTGCATTCAGCTCCAGCCCTGGTTTTAATCCTGTTGTTAAACAAAAGATGGTTTTACCTTGACTGCAAGTTGAGCTTGCAGCACCTCCTCACCTCCTTGGATTTGTTTGTGTTTAGAAATCACCCTCAGTCTTGATCCAGCCTGACCTTTCACAAGTTAGACTGGATGACAGTGCCTGCACAATGCTTAGGCAGCTATTTACCATCAAAAGGGAGCACTGCTCCCTGAACCATTATTTTAAATCTGGGTGCTCTCATCTCTCAGCAGGCTGGAATGTGACTTTCCTGTGAGCAAGCACTTGTAAAAACACCTCTGTGCCGTGCTGAGGCTGCTTGGATGAGCTGCCTGAACAGAATCCCTTCTTGTGAAAGCTGAATGGGAAGCAAGTTTGTCAGGCAGCTCGAGCAGCTGAGGAATCTGCAGGAATTTCTGTAACTGGGGGCCCAGAAATGAGGAGGAGGATCTATTAGAGAGAATACAGTAAAAAAAATAATCATAGGATCACAGAGCAGAGGGGAGGGGGATATGAGAGAGATAATGAGCTTGACAACAGGCAAATACCCAGTGTCATTCCAGGAGCTGCAGAACCAACCAAATGGTTAACCTGTGGGCTGGAAAGAGCATCCAATGAGCCTCACATGCCTGAAAGGATAATGGCATTTTTATTATCTCATTCCACGCCCTGATCATCCGTCCATTTGCTCCCTGGAGCTGCCAGCAGCTTGCACTGATTCATCCTCTGCAGACATGATCAGCAGATCACACTGCAGGCAGAACTTGTCCAGCCTTTCCAAGTGAGTGGCCAGTTTGTTTTATCTGTATGGATTCAGCCTTTTGCTGCTGGGGTGGTGCAAATGGCAAGGGGAACAGAACAGCTGGGAAGCTGCTTGAACTAGCAATGGGAAATAAGCAACAGATTGGGTTATTTTGCTTCTTTTTTTGCTGTATTGAGCTCTGTTGTCTAAAATCTTTGTATTCGTGCATTTCTCTTACCTGGATTGCAGAATTCAAATTGTTCAGTGGTAGAAGGATATGTTGGGAGAACTGGCTGCTAACTGGAGTTCTGTTGGTGGGAAGTTTGCAGAAGTTTCATACTTAGTGTGAAAGCTTTCCTCAGATTGCTTAATTCACTGAGTAAATACAGTCCTCATGGCACATTCATGCCTGAATGTGGAAGGGAAAGCAAGAGGAGAAAATCAATTAGCCTGTGTAACATTGCCAGTAATAGAATCTCCTTTATTCCTGTCCTGTATTGTTTTGTTGGTTTGCTTTACGAGTTGATGGGTAGGAAACAGGGCACTGCTATGTTTCTAAATTGCTGTGATTTATATAAGGGTTTGGTTTAAAGCTTGGGAGAGGTTTTGAAGAGCAACTGGGATTTCTATGCCTGTTTTTAGAGTTTCCAGCATAAAATCCTGTGCTTTTGGAGGGAGAGGGTGCTCAGGGATTTCCAAAACTCAGCCCCTCCAAGAAGTCCCTTTCAGGAATCTGAAATCCTTCATTGTGATTTCAGAAACTGGGTAAAAAAAAATAATAATTTAACTAAGGGCATGTCAGATGACATTTTTTTGTGTGTTGTTCTGTGGTGAAACACAGCCACAAGCCACAGTAGCCAGCCCTCCCATAGTTCTGTATGGGAACAGGGAGCACCAATTTCTCTGTACTCGCTGCAAGGGGAAAGCAAGGGAGGGGAAAGGGCAAAGTGGATGAGATTTGGACACTTTAGTGATTATGTAATCATAATTTTATATATATATATAAAATAATGTATAATTATATAATTGCCTTGTGATACCTGATGTGGGGAGCTGGCCCTGAGTGCAGGCTGGACCTCTGAGGTGACCTTGAGATCCTTTTTGGTCTGTGTTGGACCTGGTTCAGTGAGGTGTCAGGGTCTGGTTGTTTTGTTTAAAATACTGGGAACTACTGGATATCCTTGCTGGGAGATATTCTCCTCCAGTCCCTTTTGGGCAGGAGAGGGAACCAGCAGTGTGCTGCCTTTATACTTGGCATATCTGATGTGTTTGGGGAGTAAAAGCTGGGAGCAAAGCCTTAGCTTGAGTGTGAAGTGAGTTCACTAAAATCAGTGAAATTCTGCCTTAGTGAAAACAATATTTTTTCTCCTGAAGTATGGGTAGCTACTGTAGTGTTGTTTTGTGCATTTTGAGACCCCTGGCTCCTGTAACAGCTTCTAACAAAAGCAGACACACCTTGAAAACCAGACATGGGTTTCTTTTGTCAAGACTCACAGTAGCATGCTTGGGGAAGAAAAGCAAAGTTCTCCTTGGCAAGGACTCTCAAGAGAAATCAAATGTGTGGCCAGAACTTGGAAACTGATTTATTCCCTTGTAACAAACATCTCCATGACCTCAGGCCAAAAGAGGGAAGACACCTTTAGCATTACCCACAAAGGTTTCTTCAAAGCATTGCTCAGAGAAATAAATACATGATGAAATACTGCCCTTCCCAGGCTAAGGCATAACGTAATCATTCCAAGGGCTCATGGCTTCTCATTGCAGGGGAAAAGAAAAGGAGTATTAAAATCCTTATAAGTCCACTCTCTGGAGACTCTCCAGGGAAAAGGAGGAGGCTGTTATTGCATTATTTTGAATGAGGTACAATGTGATTGTTAACTTCTTGCAAATGTCCTCTAATGGCCCCTTTATATGATCATTTCATCTGCGTCCCTTAAAGATATTTTCTGTGCTTTCAGTGGACTTGTGGTATTTGTAGAAAATTCTGTAATTGCTAAATAGCTGAATATAATCCTGTTAGCATTTGATACACTAGAAATTAAAAGCAGAAGCTCTCAGTGGAGCCAAGAAATTCTGGTTGGCCTGAAAACATGAAGTCTGTTTAATGAATGTATAGGGATTGGCTTGGCTCGCTGTGCTGGACACTAAAGTGTTTACTGTGAAAATTCCTAGAGGAAACAGAAGTTCTCTTTGCCAACAGGTAGAATATTTTCTTGCAGCAAATGATAACTTCTGTTCAAACTTCAGTTTGGTTGTTGGAAGCCCAGTTTTTTGCAGCATTTTCTTTGTATTGCAGGTTATATTTTCTGTATCTTGGCTGAGTGTTCAAGGCTGATATCAGCTAATATTTTAGGGGAAGAGAGGGGCTTAAGAGGACTCCTCCACAGATAGCAGTGGTGTTGGTGGCACTGTGTTATCTGGTTAATTCTGCTCCAAAAATTGATGCTGTTAATTTTCATTTGAAGCTTTCTTCTTCTTCTGGTCTTCTCTTTTGACCATGCTCTTCCCTGTTCCTCAGCGGGCAAAGGCCTGGATCCTTAATTTGTAAAAGCCTTTTTACATTGCTATGGTAATACAAGAAGGACATAACGAAGATGTTTGCCCATAGTGAGGTTATTTTTCTGGTTTGGAAGCAAAGAATCCCAGTCCCAATTTCTGAAAGTGGCTCTTCCCCAGCAGGGACAAGCCTACACGAAGAACTGAAATGTTTATGAGTGGGAATTTCTGTGGCAGAGAAAGGACAGGTCTATAGGGAAACATCTGAAATTTTTGAGCCTTCTTGCCTCAGTGAAAGGTGTTGTTTTCAGCATAAGAAAAGCTCTCAGGAACACAAAACTGGAGTGGAGTTCAGAGCATCCACCTCAGTCTTAATTTGAGATTGTAAGCATCAAGCATCCAAAGTTTTGTCAGAGAACAAGTGACTTGGAAGAGTTTCATGAAAATTCTGAGCTAAATTCTCTACCCTGTGCAAGCCTTGGTTCAGGCCAGGAACTTGCTGTGAGTCCAAATGCCTGAAATGAGCTGTGAGAACTGCTTCTGATGAAAGGTAAATTTAGGAAAACCTAAAAAATATGGGAGAGTTTTGGCCAGAGCTCTTTCAGAATGGTTCAGAGCAGAGCTGGTTATGAGTTCATGTCAGGTTTCTGAAATTGGCTTTGTCTAAATTAAAAGAATAGGAAATACTTTATTTTTTAATTTTTTTTTCTACACTTTCTACATAAGAAATTAGTGAGTTGCACCTTTGCTCTTTTTGTAAATAAAGAATACTGATTTCAAAAAATATTTTTATTCCAATTCACCTACTTTTCAAAGAATAAAGTAAAAAGAAAAAAACTTAAATGAAAGATTTACTTTCCTGTTCCAGGATGAATTAAAAAAAAAAAGAAAAAACCAGCCCTGAACATTTTCCATATCACTTCACTTTGACAAGGGTTTTTGCTTCTGCTTCAGCAAAACTAGAAAATTCATTGTTAGTGCAGATCTTAAATCCAGATAGCTCCTCCACAGCCACACTGTTGGCATAGGTGTTCAACCAGTGCAGGATGGGGGTGGTAGAGCTTTATCCTGCTTCTTCCTACCCCTGCCTTCCCCCTTCCTGCCAAACCTGCACTGCCCATCCACCCTCTTCCCAATCCAGATTAAAACAGGAAAAACTCAGGGAAATTCTCTGGTGGTTGCTTCAGGCCCTCTTTGCTTCTCAGTTCATATATATGTACGTATTTCCATATAAAGCAGATGAAGCCAATTATGTCCAGTAAATTAAATCCAATGCTTAAAAATGTAACCAAGAAAAGCACTTCCATCAGTCATTGAAATAATTGAAACATAGAGGCTCAACTTACTGTAACTTTTCACTCTACCCACATTTTACTTTGTAAGAAACATTTGAAAAACCCTTTCTTGCACTATTTTCATGTACTGACTATTTGATTTATGTTTTAGGATGTGTAAGCTCTTAAATGTGGTGAAAAAGTCTCCTTGAGTTCAGTAAGGCAGCTTGCATATATAAGTGGCTGCAGAGCCAAGTTTATAATTATATATCTGTATAATGTTAGCCTTCATACATTTATCCATTCCAATTTTAATCCCCCATTTCATAAAATCTATGATCAAATTTTGGAGCCCGAGCTAAGCTGATGCTGTCCTTTTTAATTTAGGACTCAGCCCTTTTATTCTCCTTCTGTGCTTTCCTTTTATTCGCTGCTTTCTTTTTGTGCTGATGTGCAGCACATATTGTTAAAGGCACTTATTAGAGCCGGAATTTTACAGCATGGAGACTGTCCTAATAAGGGAAAAAAACAGCCCTTTATTGGTGAGGTAAGAGAAATCAGGCAGTGGATGGTTTTTTTTTTTTGCTGATTGAGAGGGATAAGGTGCGGTTTGGCAGGTACCGCATTGGTTTGGCATTTGCTGACACAGTTCCTCTTTTCTGCAGCTCAAATCCTTTGCAGGGCAGGCAGGGAGGGCTTCCCCCGCTCCCCCTTCTGCCTTGCCCTCCCCTTTTCCTTCTCCTTTTCACAAGTGCTCAGCTGCTGCTGTGCAGTCTCACCCTGACACTCCAGCTGGATGTGGTAATGAGGCATTTTTGTGAGTCCAGCAGTGCAACGCTGTAATCACCTTTTTGGGGAACAGCGAGCACTTTGGAAAACTGTTTTCCATGTGGGCTTCTTTTTTTTTTTTTTTTTTTTTTTTTTTTTTTTTTTTTTTTACCTCTAAAGCATTTAAGCAGTTTGTGAAGCTGTCAGAAAAATCACACTGTAGTCCAAAGTATTTCAATGCAATTCTCCAAAACCCACTATTGAAGCAAAGTATTAGCTACAAGGTTTAGCTGATGGCTCATCTTTTTTTTCCTTCCCATTGCTTTGGATGTGCATACTGAATTCCAGAGATGAGCAGCACGTCCCAGGCTTAAGTACAGGCTTCACATCTGAACTCAATGTAGTTCCTTGACTTTGTAGCTGAATTATGGTGAACAAAGTTTCAAATGAGGGCAGAAGCTGGAGTTTTGGGTTTTTTGTTCCTCAGTCTCTGTTTATCTCTTGGAAAAAGAATACTAAGCCATGTATTGGCTCTGCCTAAATTCACTTTGTGCTGCATCAGGAGATTGAAACTCATGTAAAGTGGCTGCCTCCTTTCCACCTGGTGCTCTGATGTGTTTCTTTGATTGTAAGAGGAAGAATGGTTGACTTAATCACTAATACCCATTTTTTTCTGTCACTCTTTTGCTTATTTTCTTCTGAATACTGTACATTTGCTCGCATCTCTTGTAAAGCATTTTTTTTCCTCTGCTCCCCACCATAGTAATCCTAGAGTACATATCCTGGCATAATTGAGGTTAGCTTACTGCATGGAAAGGATGTGAAAGACAAATGGATGATAATAAAGTAGAAAAGGAAAATAAACAGCTTTATTAGCAGAGTTGGAGGTACCAGTTCACATTAAGCAAAATATACAGACACATCATTAGGTGTGGGCTACTCCCAAAAGCTTAATAAACAAATTTTGGGGGGGGGATTGGTAGGGTTTGGATGTTTGTTTGTTTTGTTTTTTTTTTTTTTTTTTTTTTTTGCAAGATGCCTGTTTGTATTCAGACCCTTCCTCAGCAAGCATTTCTCTTGAAGATCAGGGACTTGGCTAACTTTGTCTTCTTTTTTAATTTCCATCCATCACTTTTCCACATACCTTGACTAAGCAACAGTGAGAAATATTCAGTTTCTCATGAGCAAGCCTGGCTCCAGCAGAACCTGGCCTACCAATTGGAGAGGATTAACTCTCTGCAAGAAGTTTCACTCTGAACTCTGAATCTTTTTCAGATCACTTTCAATCTGCTTAATACCTCTCTTTAGCAGGATCTGGTCCTGCTGCAGGTCCTCAAGGCAAATGTTGCTGTATTACAGAACAAAAAAATAAAAGATGATTCTGGCTCCAAACGGAACATTATTGAGAAATATCTCCTAAATTGTGTGCTATGTATTTTAAGAAATTGAGAAAAAAGCTCCTGGAGAAGCAATCCATGTGCATTTGTTTTTCTTCCCACGATTCTTCTGGAAATGTGGAGGCCTGTCCTAGAGGTGTGTCCTTGAGACCAATGCACTTGACAGTACAGGATGTAAAATTCTGGCTTCTCTTTGGTTTGCTGAAGCCAAATTGCCCACAGGCCTATTTAAGCATAAAAATGTATTACATGTTTCTGAACAGGAGGTTTTTTTGGCTTGCCAGATTCCATCTGCAATTCGTTCAGCACTGCAGTTGCTGCAGTGTGATTACAGAAATACCTTTTAACATCACAACTGTTGCTGTCCTGGCTCCTTTCTCACCATGGGTTTTTGTTGTTTGGGTTTTTTTTTGTTGTTTTGAGTTGGTTTTTGCTTGTTTGTTTGTGCTTCTGTTGTTGTACATGATTTAGTGGAGTTTGTGACTCAGTGATGTGTGCTACCATCATCACTCACTGACATGGCCATGGTGGAACCTGTGCAGTCTCTTGGACCATTTTCAGGTTGTTCCTGGCTTTCCAGCTCCCATGAGCTACAGTGACATTCTCCATTGTCATGTGTTTCCTTTCCCCCCTTTTTTTATTTTCCCCTTTCAGTCATCTCTTGATAGTGTTAATTTGATTATTTTTCAAAGCCCAAATGTCTCTAAAAGAATAATTCTATTTTTAAATCAGAGTGTGTATTCTGTGTAACACTCATCTTTCCTCTGTGAAGCCTGAGGTGTTTTTTTTTTAGGATTCTGTTTGTCCTGCAAGAGGAAAATCACTGGCATGTGCTCTGGGTGTGTAAGATGGTGTTGTGCATCTTGGCCTTAGTCATCTCCCTCCTCCTGGAACAGGAGTGGTCAGACACATCATATCAGCAGTTTTCTTTCTCAGGATTGCAGAAAGCCCGAATGCCTCATTAGCAGAGGCCACATCTGTTTCCAAAACCAGCTAAATTTTTACTTTGGTTAGAAAGATGAAGTTTGAGGATTAATTTCCTCCTTGCTCCTCTGTTAAATTTGCCATAAAGACTGTAGCAAAGCAGATTTGTTGTCCTCTGAAAACATAAAACATAACTTTTACTCAAGGCTTACCAAACTCACAAAACTCAATGACTGCTGTAACAGAGCTATCTTGGTGTTCCCATAGTCCTTATCTATATGGCTGTGAAATCTTCCCACTGACTGCATGTGCTTTAGTGATAATTTGCAGCCCATTCAGCTGAGAACAAATATTCCTTTCTTGCATCTCTAAGAGCTGCATTTGGTCCTTTGGCATTTTGGGAAAGCCATGGGGTTAATTACTTACCTGAATTTCTGGATTCTTCCCTGTCTTTCAAACTCACCCAACACTCTGTGAAGTGCTGAGGTTGGAGACAGCGTCTCCCACCCAGGCCTATGTTTATTGCCCCTGAAAAATTTTGGGTGGTGGTATTTTGGTCAAATGTCCAGAAAACCTGTTTGTGGGTGATTATAGCTGTGCACCAATACTGGCAGTGTGTCCCTTGCTCACCTTGAGCTGGCAGGAGCACCCCTAAGTACATCCTCACTGGAAGAATTAAGAAAGCTTGAATTAAGAATTAAATTAAATTAGGAATTAAAATAGCTTGAATTTAGAGCAGTCTTAATTTACTTTTCCAATTTAGAGTATTGCTGATCCCTAGACCTTTTTGTTACCTTGTAGCTGCTAAAGGTTATCTGCTTCAGATAGATAATGACCATATTCTTGTTTACTCAGTAATCTCAGTTGAAATGTGGTAACATTTCAACTTGAAATGTTGAATTCCAACTCCATTCTGTGTGAGTAGGAATTCAAATTCTCTTACACTTCTCCTAATTCTTTGCTGTGCCAAGTATTTTTCATTTTACGTGGCCAAATCCTCGCTTTGCAAATGTTGAACTTTCTCAAAAGTATATTGAATGTGAATTTATTGTCCAGTGCTTGGTTTTTGGCCCCTCCCAGTGCCTTTCAGGCTGCATGACTTAAATTCAGTGAGAACTTTGATAAAAGGATAGATGGAATTTTACCTCCCTTGCAATGGCCTTGGTGTGTTTCTGTGAATAGCTACAGTGGATGGCTGGGAAGAGAATACTTGGATGAGCAGTGCCTGGCTGGATCAAGTGTAAGGTCTGCTCTCTGGTGTTATTTCTGGGGATCCATCTGCTGTGCAAATGTGGCAGAAATCTCACTGACACCCCAAAACACTCAGTCTTGCAGTCCAGGTGAGAGGGGAGAAATTTTTACTTTGAATCAAGACCAATCCTGCAAGAATTGGTGTTGGAAGGGTTGGCTGGAATTCACGTCAGTCCCATCTCCCCTGTGGTACCAAAGAGGGAGAACTGAGAGCTGTGGAAATGCACAGAAGCATTCCCATGTGAGTTTCTGCAGTTTCTCTAGGACTAAAACCTCTCTGTTTTTTCTCACTCCATCAGCTTTTGGGAGTCCTGCCTCACCAAGTCCTGCTGAGCTTTCTGTAGCTGTGGAAGCTTGAGAAGCAGAAGGGTGTGGCAGCAGGCCACACCTTGTTTCCACTCCTTGTTTCCCAATGATGATCCCATTTCTTTCATACTTTCAGGCATTTAAGTGTATTTAAGTTCAAAACCAAGTGCTCCAAAAGGTTCCAGACTGTGTTGAGCTCTGCTGCCCCTGTGAAAAGTCTGAGGGGCTTTTGCAGTGATAAGGCCGCAAGATCCCCTGGGCTAAACTTGCTTTTGGCCCACCATTTCCTATTTCCCAGCAGGCACACCTCTTTTTAAAAAATGTAGACTACTGACTTGGAAATACCTTGGAAATAAGCATCAGAAGGCTTTATTTAAAATGTAGAGCAGAGCCAGGCCATCACTTGATCAGCGAGAGCTCAGGGGAACATGTCTCTTCGTTCAGTATGCCAGAAAAAGACATCTCAGGTTAATTCTGTCAGTGGCTTTCACTGACATGATCAGGACATGGGTATCCTGATAATACCTATCTCAGGATGATTTCTGTCAGAGCAGCAGTGGAAGTCAGCACAGTGCAGCTGCTGGGGATGGGGCTGGGAGGAAGGAGTCCACATACCCACAACAACTCCCTTCAAAAGATGCTGGAAGAGCTCCTTGTAGCTTCAACAAGTTTTTGGAGCAGGTGTGAGGTAGTGCAGCCAAAAGAAAACCAAATCTGCTGTGTTTAGACTAGAAGTAGTACATTCATCTATATATCTGTTTTTCCATTCCATAAACTGGCATTATAACAGCCATGGTACTCATCACATAGAAGTCAGAAGGGCTGCAAGGATTGCTTAACATTTGTAAAACATGTTGAGATCTTTTGATGGAAAGAATTTAACCAGTGCCAAGAACTAGGATAATAACAAGGGGGAAATAGCCATCAGTCTGCATTCACTTCTGGAATCTAATGGATTATACCAGAAGCCTTGGCTTAAACATCTGTGGGTGTGTACATTTAATGATGAATTTCTTGATTGCCCTCTCTGTAAAAATGTCAGTTGAATCTGTTAGACAGCTTTGCTTCTTGGTGATGGAAACTGGTGGTGATCAGGGCTTGTCTCCTCTCACCTTTGGGATCAGATCCTCTTTTGGCAGCCCTTGCAGTCTCTTTCCAGGGGCTGCATTGCTTTTATTATCACAGCAGCTCCTTGCTGTCCTTCCTGTCTTGTTGCCCACCTGTGTAAAGCATTTTGCAACTGACTGGCTATTGAAACTATTGCTATTATTGATTGGCTTCCTGTGTGGAGCTGCTGTCCAGGAATGAAACTGAAATTATCAACAGCAACACCAACAAGGGTGCCATAATAACTGCTGTGGTTTGAAATCACACTGAATATTGCACCCTGTCTCTATACCTCCACAGGGCAGTTTCTCTGTTTTAGGTGCCTCTTTATAGCTGCCTATGTCCCTTTGGAAGTCTCCAGGCTGTGGGCACTTTTAGGGCAAGTAAATTGTTCTTTTCTAGTGATTCCTGGTTTTTATCTGGACACTTCTGTGAACAGCTTATAAATGGTGGATAATTGGTTAGTGACGCTTTTAAATGGAATAGGTTTTTGTTGGATGCTAGAGTTCTGTGAAAAGAGTTGTTCTTCCTCCCTGCACCCCCACTTTTCAAAGAACAGTGGCTTTTGGATTTGTATTTGCAGTGTGATTAATCAGCTCTCATGAGCTCAGCCAGCTTTCCAGACAGCATCTCCAATACTGAGTTTGGTAATTTGTTACGAGTAACATCTCTGGAATAAGGATTCCAGTGCAGCAATATGAGAAGAACAAGCACATCTAAGGGAAAACTAATTGAAAGGATGAAGCCAGGATGTTTTATTGTGTTTGTGTGGGTGTAGTTACAATGGCTGCATTTCAAACCTCCAGCTGTTTAATTTGCACAGTGCTGTTATACGATGTCTGCAAATTGTTGTACCATTAGTGTGCTGTTCAAAGTGCTGTACATGACCCTGCAGATCTGTACAGACCTGTTTTATGGAAGGGTTCTTTACCTTTCATGGAGGTGAAAGACGCATTAGAATTATCTTTCACAGGGATTCATGGAATGTGTCTGCCCCTAATCCTGTTAGCAAATGACGGGATCTGCACTAATAATTCCTCTGCTGCCTCACTGAAAGTGTCTCCTAATCACCTTGGCTGTTGACAGTAGGCTTCTTAAACACCTCAGAAAGAGAGAGATGCTTGCCCATGCTAAAAGCAAAGAGCCATGAATTTCCCTTGAAACAAAATCCACACCTGCACAGCATCCGTGAGTTGTGTGCGTGGGGAATCAGAACCAGAAAATGTTGAGACATCTGATTTTCATTAATTTTTTTTTTTCCATTCACCACATGTTGCAGCACTGGATGTATTTGTAATGCCATATTTCCTCTCAAGTGATTTATTTCAGTTAGCATAAGGGTTCACAGTCTGCTCTGTTTTGGTGCATGTTCTGGCCTTGCATTTTATCTGCTGTCCTCTTTGTGGCATTTGTTTCAATAGTCTGCTGTGCTATGTTCAGGCTGTGTCCTCCTAGTGCATATTTTGTTCTGGGAAGAGTGGATAAAAAAAGAATATTCTATTATTATCTGAAGAATTATCTGGTAAAATGATTTTTCCAGACTCCCTGTACATGCCTTGTACTTTGTTGGTCAGCACAGTGTCTGCTGTATTTCTGAAAGCTGCAGCAGACATCCTTGGGGACCTGCCTGCCTCTCAGCAATAGTCATTTAATGACAATCTCTAGTCCCCAGAGCAGTTTTGATGCTTCACAGAGACCAGACTAATGCTAACACCCATTCCTTCAATGGAGCAAGCAACAGAGTTGCTGTGTCCTGGCTGTTTGTAGGTGTTTCAGACCACAGAACACTTCGGAAGTTACTGAGTGATGGGTAGTCACAACCTGCTATGTTACGGTTTCCCTTCCATCAGTCATGGAGGATTTTGGTTTTCCAGGCCCTGGACAGCCCTCTGGATCTGGTTGGGTGTTGGTGACAGCCACTTCCCCAGTCCTTGCTATTCCTGGAAGGATCTGTTTCCCTTTTCCCTGTTCTCCCATATTTCTCTATCAATGTTCTCCATCCCCCACTGCAGGGATGGAGGCTCCTGATCCATTTGCTGTGGTCTGTCTCCTCTCTCCCTGCCCACAGTCCAGGGACATTTCTTGTTCCTGTGCTACAGACCTAATCTGCTATTCCTGATTCTACATTCTTCCTTTCTGCCCCACTTAGTACCTCTGTCCCAAATCCGGAATGAATTTCAGGGTCAGTCCTAAATCAGAGACCTCTGGTTTGGGTACGAAGCCATCCACAATCTGATCCACCCCAGGCATGGCAGCATTTCAGTGACAGATGAAAAAACTCCTTCCAGGGTGGCTCCAGCACTACTGGTGGGCATTGTCCTTGATATCAATCCATGGGATGCTGGGATTTTTCTTCCTTTCAGCACTCACCCACTGTAGAGTCCTGGCTTGTGGTCCTTCATTATACCCTGCAAAGAGAAGAAACTGCAGGAGTGCAAAAGGCAGTTCTGCTCAGAAATTTGTCATCTCTGAAAACCAAAGCCTTGTTCCATCTCCAGTTTCAAAAATCTCATGTTTTGTCAGGGTGGATGATGAATAAATATATGCTGGGAGTTGATTGTGAGTAGATTGGGCAGGGTGATGGAGGATTAGGGTGTGTGACTGAGGTTGGTTTGGATGTTAATGTTCCATTCCTCAAATAAGTGATTCTCTGAGTTAACTTTGTTAGTTTTTGTCCTTACATGATATTCAGTGGAGCAAGAGCAGGTTGAAATTAAAGCTTTGTGTGTAGGAGACCTTATCCTCATGGTCTTGCATTTCCTTTTAAAATACAGCACTCTTAAAATGCAGCAATCCTGTTGATCTTTGTGGAGGAAATGAAGTGGAAGCATTGGCTTGTTAAGAGTCTCTCTATTTTCTAGAGTGCTGCATTAAAGAAGCCTTCAAAGCTGGTCAACAGGGTGAAAGTAGATAAGAAGATGAAATTGAAGGCTGAGTTTCCATGTCAGGAATACATACATGATTTATTGTAAATTCAGTTTGTGCTTTCTTGAAGTCATCAATTTGTTTTTGTTTGCTAATTTCTGAGGATGCAGCTTTGAAAAAAAAAAAAGGAACTGCAGAAATTATTATTTTTTTTTAAGTTGAAACTACATCTTTTCAAAAAATATTGCCTGCTGCAGCTACTGGGCTAAACTGCACATTGAGTTAGATCTTGATTTTGGATGCAATCAGTAAGCTAGCAATTTGACATATAAAATTGCCTTGAAAGCCATATTAAATATAGCAGCCCAAAACCACAAGAAAGAAAACTTCTTATTTGTCTTTGTAGAAATTGTGGATTGTGCATTCTAGGGCAAATCCTGTAAAGCCTGACTTATGCCTCAGCTAGGCAAGATGCCCATTGTTCTCAAGTCATGTGCCTGAAATATTACTTACTGGGTAAGGCTGTGGCATAAATTATTTTGGATTTTATATGCAATAAAGCACTAAAAGCTGGAGGTGGTGGCAGCAAGCAATTTGCTCCAGAGTCAACAAATACCACATTAACCACAGTGGTATGCACACTGATTGGGATTTGCTCCCACTTTTTTCATGTTTGGAAAAGCAAGCTTGTTTTGTACACTTTTTTTGCATGTTTGCCATCTGCCAGAGAAACAGAGATCTGGGTGGACCAAGCTTCAAGGAAAACAGTAAAAAATCATCAGGTAGAAGGCCAATTATTGTTTTCTGCTTTCTTCTTTTTTTTTTTCCACATGAAACTTCTAAATTAGAACAGATTGGATACGTTGCTCTGCTCACTGGCAGGTCAATGCCATGTCTATTGTTATGCAGTAAAACTGCAGAGCATTAGGATTCACATATTGAGAGAATTATGTGCTTTCCCCCTGGTACATTTCCAGCAAGCACTTTTATCTAAATATAATATACGTTGGAGGCAAATTTGACATTGTTTCGGTAGCAGAAGGGTTTTACCCTTCATGTTTGCAGCCCTGTGTTGGATTTATGCTGAGGTGCTCAGAGGCAATTTACCAGAGCTATGTGGCTGTGGTTGCAGAATCTGCTTGCATTTCATATTATGAAACAGATCATCAGTTTTAAGCCATGAGGAAAGGGAGGAAAAAAAAAAAAGAAAAATAGTGCATGAGTCATTCTGCCTTTGTGCAGAGAGATGCTGTGGTGGTGCAGATGGGTCTAACTGCGAGGCCCAGGTTTAGGGCTTGAGTCTAAAACCAAAGGGACTCTGCTGTTATGAGCAGGGAAAAGGGAAAGAGACAGGGCATGGGAAATCTGGGACATCTACAAAACTGAAATTTGCATTTTCAGCAGAAACTGATAATTTAGGAAGCCAGGGACTTTCCTAGAGGCTTCAGCAGCATCCCCAGCAAAGAAATCAAATCTCTGGATGGTTTTGGCATTGATTATTTGATAATCACCAAGGATTTTTCTTGTCAATATGGAGTCCTTTTTCCTTGTGGTTTCTATTTTGCATATCACTTTTTATCTTTCATTCTTCAGTGTGGATGGCTTACACCCTGGATGTCAGAATCACACTGTTAGAGGGATGAATGCATCTACTCTTTCCTTACCTGTTTAAAAACCCAAATGTCAAAACATCGAAAAAAGAAACCACAAAAAAAATAATTCACAAGCTGAACCTCGCAGAAGACCTTTTCTTTCCCATGCTTAATTGTTTTGTCCTGTAAACAAAATAACAACCTCCCAGCCAACTCCTTAACCAAAGTAAATAATCCAAAGTTTTTGCTCAGCTGAAACAAAAAAAGTGCTGTTAAAATGGCCAAAAGTTTTAGCCTTTTAGGTATTTTAGATCAAGGATTATGGCAGAAGAAATGCTTCTAAAGGTATAGTAGGAAATTAAGGATGCCAGGTCTGATAGAAAAAATGTTCTTCTGAAAACATATTTGATAAGAAAAAAAACAATAATCCTTGAAGTCTTTGGAGCTATGAAAAAGAAGAAAGTGTACTAGGAACACAGTATGAAAATTAAGTGAATATGAAAACATAATACACTGAAAGGTGCATCAGTGTCTGTTTTGGCCCAAGAACTGTGGGCATATCTGGGTAATTTGCCTGCTGAGAAGTACAGGCTGTGTACTTGTGGAGAATGGATGGATAAACAGAGTAAAAGTATTTCTGAGACAAAGATAAATTGTGGGCAAAATTGTTCCATCATATAATCTAGTCTAATTTCCCATACAGAAGTGTTAGTGGAATTTCACCAAGCTATCTAAAATGAACACAAAAATCAGAATTATTTTGTAGTATAACTCCCAAAAAGGCATCCATCTTAATGCAGGATGTTCCATCATTTCTTGTGTGTGTAATTATCCTCACTGTTCGAAACATGTGCTTAATTTCCAGTTTTAATTTGTCTGGGTTTCATTCCCAGCCATTGGTTAATTTTATCCACTTGTCTCTCCTGCATTCAATGTGGAAAAAAAAATGGTGCATGTCAAATTGAGAAATATGTGAAAAATATGGGTGTTAATAGCATCATTCATGCACAACATTGGACTGAGAACTGTAGTGGCATGTCTGCATGTCTCCACCATAATCCCCTGTTTTCACTCACTACATCTTTTGGAAGCATGAACATTTTGGACTGAAATTCTGCTCATTCCCTCATAAAAAAAATGAATCTTCTTGAGCAGGTCTGAGCAGAATGCTGGCAGCTCTCACTGAATGATGGAGAAATGATTAGAAAAAACAGTTTTCCCCACAACTGCCCCCCGCCATTCAGCACATTTTTAGGTATGATTTGAATGAAATGCAGCTGAGATTGACATGCAGAGCCTGAAAGAGAGAGGCACAGCCCTCTGTGGAAGCATGTGCCCTTGTTATGGTTTTATTTTTTATTTTGAGGGGAAGATTGGTCAGTTGTTTATATTCAGGTTTTGAAGTGTGCCTATCATAACACAAATTAGGCAAACAATAAAAAGTCTAAAAACATATTTCATCATAAATAAAATGGGGCTGAATGTCAACAGTGACACAAAGAGCACTCCCCAGTGGATATTTTAACCAAGTCCATCCTCACCCCACCCATCCTTTCAGGAAGAGCCTGGGTAAATAGAAAGACTTTCTAAGAGCACAGAAGGCCAACAAATTCAGCTTTTATGGGCTGAGTCTGGCAGTGAAATCTGTCATTGAGGACATTTTACTGACATCCTCCATCTGACATAAATCTGGAGCCACAAATCAGCAGATATCACCTCAGCTGCTGTGGTCTTACGTAATAAAGGGCAGAGGTCTTAGAAGTAGGTTAGGTGGCAAGCTGGAGGTGCAGCAGTTTGGTACAGGATGGATGATCTCATTTCTTGGGGTGGACCACAGGCAAAATCAATCTGTAATACATGTAAAAGCTCCGGGATAACAAAGCAGTGTGGGAAAGAGCTTGATGAATAGGTGCAGTTGTGTCTGATTGAGTCCCTGTTGTGAGGGCACTGCTGAGAGGATGCAAGGTGTTTCTGCAGGCATAAAAACCAGACTGGCATTTGAGTGAAACATGGAGGAAAGAAAAGACAGATATGATCTGCTTAGAAATCTTAAAGACTTTTGTTCTGTTTGGAACTTTTTAATGTATTTCTGTCCCTTGAAATGGAGTCAGAGTTCAGATCCACAGCAGTTCTTTCTGCCTGCCTCCTCTAGAATGGAGCAGTGGGGTCCAGCTCAAATTAGGCAGGTTTTTTTCTACTCCTGTGAGAAATGAAAGCATAATTTAGGTTCATCAGGTTTATTTTCGACTCACTAAGGGCAGATTGTGCTACAAATTATAAGGTTTCTCTTTAATCAGAATGCACACTCTTTAGAATGGGGACCAGAATTTACGCAATCTTCATAAATTGCCTAGTGTAGGAGCCCATGAGCTTGATCAGGAAATTTCAGTGCTGTCATAATTCAGAAAATAATAATAATGTACTAGTACTGGGCAAGGAACTCCAAACCCAAAGTGCCTTAGATAATGCTTGGGCTGATTTGAGGTTTCAAGTGGAAGCCAGTTAAATCTGGTTTGTATGCAATGGTTTCAGCCCCATGATCGTCCCAGCTATTACCAAGTTTCTTGCTGGGTTATAACTTTACATAAATTCAGTGTTTGGTGTAAAATACAGAGTGCTGTATTTCTCTGAAAAAGGTCTGAAGCAGATGGCCATGTCTCCTGTGTTCCCAATCCAGCAGATTTATTATTCACTCAAAGTCCCCCCCATTCAATCTGAGGGCAGCATTTTTCGACTTACTCAGATGTTACTGAGATTTGTTGTTGAGTTCTTCAGGTCTGGGATTTCAGTCCTTGAGAGCTGCACTTGATGTTCCTTGTGGGTCCCTTCCAGCTCAGAATATTCTGTGCTCTGAATATTCCACAAGGGAGTGTTATCAGCAGGCTTGGCACACCTCTTGGAGATCATGCTGTGCTGTGCCTGAGACTGCTGGAGCAGCTGCTTGTGGAGAGGTACTTGCCTGCAAAGCCACAAATGGATCTAAATTCAGTTTAATTGAGTTGCTGGGTGTGTGCTGGGCAGCAAGGCTGCTCTCCAAGGGTGGAGGAAGAGCACAGGCCAGCGTGGATCATCTGATAAACAGAGTGGAAATCTTGGATACATGCTTTTCATTATTTATTTACTATTGCTGAAGGATGTCAAAAGATGTAGGCAATTAGAAGATAAGCTTTGGAGAGCTCCAAAATTGATTTTGCTAGTGATGGTTGCCACGGAGATCTATTGCAGTGGGAGAATGATGGTCACCCCTTACACTCAATTCTGCTAACACTGAAAGCAGTGTTAACACAATTGTAAGGAAAACAAGGAACACATCTCCTAAAAAAACTCTGCAATTAGTTGTTCCTTATGACTGTTTCTGGATTACTGAGCAGATTTGATGATTGCTGGTGAACAGAAATGAATACTTAAGGTGATTCTCATGAATGGAGTATCTGATGTCCTTGCTCACTGTAGGAAACTGCTGTGATACGTAGCAAGGCAATGGATGTGTTTAGAAACATAATAAGAGAAATTTCCAGCTTTCTTAACAGATCATCTATGTGATAAGTGTCCAAGGACAGGAAGTACATATCTGTTTAATAGATAAGATTTTGTGGGAATTTTTGCTTAGGGTATTCTTTTTGTTTCCTTTTTTAGTTTGCTGAGCCACTGGTGGTTTAAATAAAGCATTTTAAAGAGGCTTTTGGAAGCAGTTGTTCTCCTTGCTGTGTAGGGGTGCTCTGTGTGGGTACAGAGAGTGGAATAAACTTCTTCATCTTTGTGTGGTCTCACTGCAAAGTCAAATCCTGTGCTATAGACACTGGGTGTTGACTCAGTTGTGGCCATTGTCCAGCTGCCCCAGGCTGGGAGCATTGTGTCCTCTCCTGTGCCCTTACAGCTGGACTTCAGAGCTGAAAAGATCATAGGCTTCTTGCAGCCAGAATATCTTACTAATGAGGAGGTTGTCTGGTCAGTTTGCTATTGCAGTTTTATTCCAGATTCTGCTTCCTGTGGAAATTAAAGACCCCACTGGTTTATTGTTGTATTCATATTCTTTTTGTTCCAGACCTAAATGAAATGTTGATAACCCTTGAAGTTGCTTACAAATGGCAGGAATTGCTTTTCCTTGTCTTTACTGTATCACACCTTTAGTGCTTTTAATTCAGCTCCTTCCTTTGTTCCTCATCCTCCACTGTGTTCCCTCATGGCCGTGCTCATGGTTTGCTCTCTCTTTGAGAAGAGTTGTTTCTATAAAGAAAAACCTCTTAAAGCAGAGCATGAAAATAGCAAATTAAACTCTTTGGTACACTGAGGATGAAAATCCTGTTCTAGGTCTGGCAAGTGGCTCAGCCGTGTTTTGCAATTTGAATTCTTAAAGCAAAATTGGGGTAGCTGAACCTATACTTTCACCCTTCTTTCAGCAATGGAGAAAAGTAGTACCAGAACATGGGAGAGGTTTGGCCCCAAAGAGTCTGACTGATGGCTAAATCAAAATTTAGTTGCTTTTAATGTTTAAATATTTGCCAAACTAACATTATCTGTACTTGGTTTTAGTCAGTGCAGAACTCTGGCTTTTTTCTATGTTCATGGCTGCACTGCTAACTTAAATATGTGACTGTGTAAAGAAGTGAGGCTTCTTAACCATGATGTGTCAGACCACTGCCAGAAGCAGAGTAAATGAATGTCATGACTGGGTCTGGCACATGTTAGCTTCCTAATTCCCTTTCCCTGCTCAAAAAGATAAGAGGAATGCAGGCCTTTCCCTTTATCTCCCACAGTAATAACCTCAGCAAAGATTTGAATGGGACACAGGATTATTAGGATTTTAAGGTCTTGCTTTCCTTTTCAAGCAGGATGAAACTGAATGTAATCATCTGTTGGGGCAGATGAATACAATGGGTTCTCAGCTGTAGGCTTTCATCACAGCAGAGATCTTATGTGATTTGGCCTGGCAGGGTTCCGGGCTCACAAACATTTTGTGGGTGTCAGATGTTTGGCACTCAGAACCAGCCACTGCTGTCCTACTTGTGTCTCTGCTTTATAGTCTTTAAAATGTAGAATTCTGACACTGTTTTCAGCATGTGATGTTTAGAGGAGACTAATGAAAATCTGCTTTGCTGAGTCCAGTTTCAGTTATGTGGGCTTGATCAAGTCTGCTCAAATCCTGTGAGTGCTCCAACGGGATCGTGGTGCAGGGTAAGAGGATATTTGCTCAGCTACAGAGCTGGGCTTTTATGGATTTGGTGTTTTCTAGCAGCCAGTGTGGTGTGGCTGCTACCTTCACAGGAACTATTTTCTCGAGTTCTTCTCTGAGAAAGAAAAGAAAACCAGGGTTTGAAATGATGCATCTCAATTTCACAGAATATTTTCACAACAGCACGTGGAGCAGCCACTGTCGCCATGCTTACTTTGCCCAAGAAAACTGCTTTCTGTGACTTTTTTCAGTGTCCAATATGCCATAGCACCAATGTTTCCCTGTCCCTGTTGCAGGCTGTCCTACCAGAGGAACGATGATGATGATGAAGAGGCCGCCAGGGAACGGCGCCGGCGGGCTCGGCAGGAGAGGCTGAGGCAAAAGGAGGAAGGAGATGTCTCAGGAGAAGCAACAGAGAAATCTGAGGTCAATGCCCAGAACAGGTAAATGTCTGATGTTGTTTACTGACAAGCCAATGGTAATTTTTGTTCAGAGTAGAGAAGGGCCTGGAAGAGGTTTGCTGTGGTGCTTGAGTTTGAAGTGCTGAGTTTGGCCATCCTTAAACTGGAGAAGGACCTCACACAGTGAGGCTCAGCCTGGCTGTGTCTACGTGGTAGGGTGGGAGCATCCCACATCTGCCTCATGGCGCATATCCAGGTGTCCTCAAGGCTGTCTGTGGGGTAATTCAGCCAGGGCTCATGGAGGCTCTCAGATTCTCTCAGGCGTGGGTGCATCTGGCCTCACAAAACACCACAGCTCTGGTTCTGCTCACAGGGATCATGGCACCATGGGGGCACCCAGTCCTCAAGCAGTGTCTGCAACACTCCTGCAAGGTGCTGGGTGTGAGCTCCAGAGCACAGCACTCACCTGGCATTGTCAGTGTCAGGCAGGTGTAAAGAGCAGAAAAGCTCATGGAAGGAGGTGACACTTGAAATCATGGAATCATCCAAGTTGGAAGAGACCTTTAGAATCATCAAGTCCAACCATCAACCCAGCTGGCCCCTAAACCATTACACCATATCCCTCCTCTCACCACCCATTTGTCACAAGCTGAGTGGCCTCCCTGTCTGTCCAGAACTGGCCTTCCTATCCATCCATCATTTGTTTAGTTTCACACAAATAATAATGCAAATAATATACCCAAATTTCCAATGGCCATAACACAATTGATAAAAAAACCCAAAATTGTGATGGCAAGTGCTAATAGATCAGTATCTATTATTATCATAAACTGCACAAGAAGCAGTTTATTTAAGGCAAGGAGAATGGCTGTAGATATCAAAACAGCAGCGAAATTTTGAAGCGTGCAACCTGTTGAGTTTTCCAACCACGGAATGATGATACAAGCTTTTTTCCTAGAAAGAGTGAAGTGCACATGTTGTTAAAAGACTTTTTGTGGGATTTGTTTTTTAATGCAAGCCTGTCTGTTTCACCCAGCGTGGCAGGAGAGGAAAGCAAGCGCTCCATGGACGATGAAGCCGCGTTGCTGGAGAGGCTGGCGAGGCGGGAGGAGAGGCGCCAGAAGCGCCTGCAGGAGGCCCTGGAACGGCAGAAGGAATTGGACCCCACGATCACAGATGGGAGCTTGTCAGCGCCCAGCAGGAGAGAAGTGAACAACGTGGAAGAAAACGCGACCACGGGGAAAGAGGAGAAGGCTGAAACACGCCGAGGGCGCTGCGAGATCGAGGAGACAGAAACAGTTACCAAATCCTACCAGAGGAACAACTGGAGGCAAGATGGGGAAGAAGAGGGGAAAAAAGAAGAAAAAGACAAGGAGGAGGAGAAACCAAAGGAGAAAACCATAGAGGAAAATCAGGTAGATGTGACAGCAGAAAAACCCACTGATAAAGAAGAGGCAGTAACTGTAAATGCAGAGGAACACAAAGCAGAGAATGATACAAATGCTGTGCCAGAAGGGACGCAAAGTGTAGCTGATGCTGCAGATGAAGAGAAGCTCAGGGATGAGGAAAAGGCTGAGCAAGAAAGGAAGGAAGCAGAAGAAAGGGAGAGGTTAAAAGCAGAGGAAGAAAAGAGGGCAGCTGAGGAGAAACAGAGAGCAGAGGAAGAAAAGAGGGCAGCTGAGGAGAAACAGAGAGCAGAGGAAGAAAAGAGGGCAGCTGAGGAGAGGGCAAAGGCAGAAGAGGAGAGGAGGGCAGCTGAGGAAAAACAGAAAGCAGAGGAAGAAAGGAGGGCAGCTGAGGAAAGGGCAAAGGCAGAAGAGGAAAAGAGGGCAGCTGAGGAAAAGGCTAAGCTAGAGGCAGAGAAATTAAAGGAAAAACAAAAGATGGAAGAACAGAAAATAGAAGAAGAAAAACGTCAAGCAGCTGCCTTAAAAAAGCAGGTACAGTAAGCATTTTGCACCAAAATAAGACACCTGTGGTTTGTGTGAAATGTAATGCAAGAACAGATTGAATTGGAATTTCCTCACAGATCTAGTCCTGTATGAAGTTACTAACACTTGTGCTGTTGCTCTCTACTTTTAAAAATAAATCCCCTCCTGCTTACCAATAATTCAGTGCACAACAGGCCTGACCTCACCCCATCATTCAGAGAAAACCTTGCATGTTCAGACTTCTGCATGTGCTTTTGCTGCCTTTTTTCCCCCCTCAGCTGCTATAAAAACTGGCCTAATGCAGTAACCCATGAGGTGGAGGCAGACACATCTTGGCAGAAAGTATTATGAGCACCTGTTGAAGTGTGTGAGGAATGCTGTGTGCTAAATGCAATCACAAGAAAGGGCTCTGTACTGGGACATGTGAGCATGATGAGGGAGAAAGGCCCAAAGGGGGGAATTTGGGAGGGTTTGGAGAGGGTGGAGGGGGCACAGCTGCACACAGAGGTGTGGGCACAGCAGCACTTGATGGAGTGGTGGCTGCACACTGGATTGGTACGTGAGCACAGCGTGGAGAAACAGAAAATGCAAACAGGTGCAATGTTTTTTGTTAAAAAATAAATTATTGAAAACCCAAAAAACAAGGAGGAAGAAAAAAGGGAAGCTAAAAAGGAAAAGCTGCCAGAAGAGAAGCCCCAAGCTACCTCCGTACAAGATCAGGTAACTCATAAACCACTGATTTAGATGTGATAAGGAAACTAGAGATGTGAAAACAAATAAGGCACCTATAAGTGGATGTTGATTCTCCAGAAAAATACTTAAGCTTGTGCTCCACTTCAAGAACATGGGTAATCCTGCTGAAATAAATAGGGATGAAGCTTCTTAAGTGCTTAAAATTAAGTAAATTCTTAAGTAGTTTGTTCTTTTGGGGCTTTAGGACCAATTCCTGTTTGTCTTAAAACAAATATTTCAGGAAACTCAGTTCAGTCAACAACACAAGTATGGTTTTCCCTCTGGGAATGGGTTTTCCAGGACAGTATCAACTAATCATCCTTCTCTGGTTTCCTCTCACTTTACTGTGAACTTTTTCCCCTATGAACAAAACCTACTCTAATAATCATCATCATCATGATAATTAATAATAATCATCATAATGACAATAATAATCTAGGCCCTTTGGCCAGCAGACTGCCTCAGCTAATAATTCCCCTGCAAACTGCAACACCCCATGATTTAAACTGTGCATACCCAAGATTCTTCTTTTGTTTTGAAGAGAAAAATCCACCAAAATTACTGCATTGCATTTCCACTGTAAACACAGGAGCTGGTGCCATGGTGTTTTACTGTATGGTAAGTAAATAAGATTTGGGGACCATTTACTCTTCAGGGTACACTGGACACAGGAAGCCATGCTCAGTGCTGTGCAGTGGTTTTGGGTCAGTGCAGGAGCTCTCAGATCTTTATTAGGGGAAACTGCTCAGAGCCTTGGAAATTTGGACCCATTTGGGTTCAGGCAGGTCTGTGTGGCTTAAAGGGAGCCACAGCACATATTTCTGCCTGTCTGGTGGATTGGGACCATTGAGGGTTGTGGAGGGTCCACTCCAGAGTCCTTAGCTAGCAGATGAGTTTGGAACATGCTCAGTTCACCCTCAGAGAGCAGTGAAGAAATAACTGCACAGAAAATAAGGGATGGATTATATTAAGAAGACAGAATAAATTTCCACTATTCACTTTTGCATGCCATCTTTGAATATCACAATATCAATGTAAAGAGGAGTCTGTAGCTGACCACAAACTTTGATTTGTGGGAACTTGAGACACAGTTGTCCTGCTTGTTCTTATGGAGAACTTGGCCAGCTCTCCCTGGAGCTCTCATCATGCTTTCAAACCCTACCCACTGGGCTGGATTATTCCAGGAAATTGGCAAGACTTATAAAAGTTGCTTGTGATTTTAGTGTTTCCATCTTTGGATGCTGAAGCTGAGACAACTTAATAGAATCCCACTTCTAGTGCAATGCTTAATACCCATCCTGAGCATTCAAAATGCCTTGAAAATCTGTTGTTGCTTCTTTACTTGTGAACAAAAATTGATGATCAGGCAAGATCAGGCTCCACTTCTCCCCCTCTTTCCAGGACACACAAATTCAGTGAGGTCTCTTTCTGAATGTACATGAAGCTGAGAGAATGCCAGTATTCCATAAACAAGACCCTGGAGGAACAGAATGTATCTACATAATCGGGTTTTGCTTTTGCTTTGGACCTCAGAGTTCAGGTTTTTTGATTAATTTGGCAAGAAAAAAATTTGTCTCTTTTTCTGAACTTCTGCACAGTTTTTCGTTCTTGAAAGTGACCTGAGAAGCTCACAAGACCAAGCTTTCTCATGATGTGAGACTCCTGGTATTTCCTGCTTCCAGTTTGGCCAGACATGCTGCAGCAGTTGCTTTTCTCATGGTGTTTGGGGGTGGCAGCTGACTCTGCAGGGGAGCCCCAGACCCAGATGCCCACAGCTTTTAACTCCCCAAATAACTGAGCCCAAGTGAGGAATCAGATCTGCCAGATGGGCCCCATCCTCAGTAATTGATTTGCTGAAGTCTGAAGGTGTTCAAACTCAAGATTCAGAAATCTCAGCTCTCAAATAATAGCATAAAAGTCAAACAGAAAAGAGGCAGTATGGAAAGAGATAAAAATATTTATATAAAGCTGGAAATTTGTTAACCATGCCTTTGGTAATGTTCTAGCTTGATATCAAGATTTGTGAGATTTATCACGTGAGCTATTTCAGTTCAGGTAATATAATCTGTCTGCTCCAAGTGGAGTCCTTTTTGAATTCAGCAGAAGCTGAAGTAGTCTGTAATTAGGTAGTGAGACAAAGAAAATAATTTCTTTTGTTGCCTGTGTTTGGAATGAGATACAAAGGATGCTGCTTCTTTGCTAATCAATCCCAGCTTTGGTATTAAAATTAGCAGGAGAAGGATTGAGCCCAAACGATGTGAAATGTTTCTGTAATATCTTGTTTTACCATATTTTTGAATGAAGAAGCCAAGCTGTGTTAATGGTTTTCTCAAATGCAGACATATTGTCATAAATCATACTGGCTTCTGAAATGCTATTTCCTAACCTATTAATTTTTAAACTATACTGTTTTAATATTAGTTTTCTCAGTGATTTCAATTAAGATGTAAGAGATACAACCCTCCCCAGTGGGCCTGAATCCATAAGGCAGCTGGAAGGGTTGGCTTTTAAAATGAAACTTAGGAAGGTCTTGATGAAAATCTCAGCAAAATGAAATCTTATGCCCTCAAAACCCCAGGACAGACATCCTGGCACAAGGAATCTTGCACCAATCAGCATAGACAGTTTCAGCATCATCCTGAGTGGGGCTGAAGGGCTGGGACATTGCTGCTGTGAACGTGATCACCCATTTGAGTTGGGAAGGCCCACAAGATGATCCTGCTGTCTGGTGGCATTCAGCAGGATAAATGAACAGCCCTGCTTGTCTCAGCCCAGCAGGACCATTCCTTGAGGCCCTCTCTTGCAGCATCGTGGCCAAAGAATGCATGGCCATGGAAGCTGAGCTCCCCCCTTGTCCCTCAGGGAGCTGCCAGGCCTTGTTGGAAGGATAGCATGGGAAAATCTGCTCTCAGAGCAGAGCAAATGCCTCTGTTGGTTGTGCCCAACATCCCCCAGCAAGCAGCAAATTTGCTGAAGTGTTTTAAGCTTCCTGTGCTCACTTCTAACAAGTTCTGCCATGGTGGCATCCACTGCTCACTTTCTCTGAGCAGCAAACTGGCCTCAGGTAGAGTCAGGCTCTGACTCTGGGGCTTCACACTGCACCAGCCTTAGGAGGATCTTGGCTTTGAAGGCTCTGAACTCATCCTTTGTAGACAAAGATTTTGCTTCTCCAAGAGTTGAGATGGATGGATGTTCTTCCTCTTTGATGAGGAAGAACAGAAATTTCTTTTGATTTGGGGTGTGAAGCAGTGTTCTACTTTTTCATTTCAAGGTGCATGTTAAGACACCTTTAAGAGCAGCTGTGTTGCAGACAGGAAAGTTACAGAAGTTCTTTATCTTTCTAGTTAGCAAATGGGATTGCAACAGGCTTCCAAAGTGTTTATTTTCTAAAGGTCTCCATTTGAATTCTACACAGAAGGTATTTCTTCTTCCTTCAGCACAGAGCTGGGGAAAGCAAATAAATACTTTGGAGGTAAATGTTTCATGTGCTGTTGAAAGTTGGTTTTGGCTGGTAGTCTTAACTAACAGAAAATATTTCTACCTGAGGATGCATAACTTAAATCAGTTCACTTTCTCCTTTACCAGCATCTAGCCATGACTCAGCATGCTGGGGTCAGGCCATCTGTATTGATAAATACTTCAAGCTCATAATTCTGAAGAAATACTGGAAAATGAAATTTATGCATAAAATATTCTTGAATACTATTAAGAATCATAAGACATATCTTTTTACAGATAAAGGAAAATTTTACTCATGTTTTCCAGAGCCTTTCCTTCTTCCCAGGTTTAAATAGTCATGTCTAATAATGCTACCTATGACCAACCCCAGGCAGGACTGTGCTTGTTGTCAGAGTAAGTTTTGCTCTGATATCAAGATGACTTTGTGTTTTGGCCATTGTTCTTGCAGTAATGAAGTTTCCCTCTGCTGTGACACTGAAAAGAGCATAAACTTTGTCAAACAAGCTTGACATTTGTCGGAGGTTTTGTGTTATTTTTATTGCACCAATGCCCTAAAACTGGTACTAAAAATGTGTTGGCAAGTCCCACCAATGCCCTAAAACTGGTACTAAAAATGTGTTGGCAAGTCCCAGAGAGTTTGCAACCCACAATCTTAAGAAGCAAGAGGTGGATGATGCTGCAGTGGGAGGAAGAGTTGGGGGTGCAGTTGCAGAGTGAAGCAGTATGGTGGCATGGTCCCGTGGCCACAGCAAACTTTGACTTTATTTTTCAAAAATATTATTAGAAGACTGATAATATTATTTTCAAGATGTTTGGACCTGGAATTCAGGTCAGGACAGCAAAATGACAGTTGATCACAGTTTAGAGCTTTGCAGACTAGTTCTGCCCTACAGCAGATAAACAGTTTGAAGACAGCTCCCAATCTTGCCGAGAAATTTGTATTTGCCAGCTGTTATTTAGAATGCCTCATTCTGACTTTTTTTTCCTCTTTTTTGGTGTGTCTTGTGGTTTTTTTTCTGTGATTTGTGCTGTGTTCTGAGCAGGATGACAAAGGTAAAGCCCCCAAAGAGGAAATGAAAAGTGTCTGGGATCGCAAGAAGGGCGCTCCTGAACAGAAGGCACAGAACGGGGAACGGGAGCCCCCTGCCTCCAAACTGAAACCCACTGAGAATGCTTTTGGGTGAGTGCCACGGGAGAACTGGGCTTGCTGGTGCTACAGGGGCCACCTCTGGGGCTCTGAGTGAGGAACTGGGCTGGCACCATCAGCAGTGGCTCAGGTGTTCACTGGGTTGCAGCTCTGCAGTATCTGAGCTGTCCCCTCTCTGCTGCAGGAGCATCATGAAGTTCTGACAGCAGCTGGAAATGGCCTTGCTCCCCAGCAGAGACAAGAGGCTTGGTTTTGTTCTGCTGGAGCTTTGCTTTCTTATTTCTAATAGATACACAGAGGCCAATAGTGACAAAACCCTGTATTTTGTGTTCTCCATTTTTTTTAGTCCAATCTCAACTTTTACTGTAGTAATCTATTTCCAATTACCCACCTATCTTTAGTTAGCAGAATAAAGCACAATCCAGTTGTGCTTTATGTGCTTTCTCAGATGTCCAAGAGAGAAGCTCTTTCTCTCTTGATTTCAAGGCAAACATTGAAATTAATGGCTTCTGTAGAAAAGTGTTTTTCCAGTTAGGTAAAAACCTCTCCTAGCCAAAATAATATTTTTCCTTTTTTTTTTTTTTTCCCCCTTCCTTTTTATAATCTGTGTCACAGTTGGATTCTTTTTTTAAGGAAATATTTGGCTGTGGTTATAGTGGGAAATTCAAAGAAGGTAACAATTTTCTAGTGAAAATTTAATTTAAAAGGATCCTGCCTGCTAACAGCATGGGATACATGAAATAGAAATCAAGTTCCTCCTTTCAGCAGGAAACTAGGAATGAATCAATTAGAAATCGAAATTTTTCTCCTTCTGCATCTCTCTTCCTTTTTTACATTGACACAGGCAAAGGAAAGGTTAAGCTCTCCAGGCACTTTGAGAAATCTGAGCATGGCAGATGGGATTTGCTATTGTATCTCAGCATTCCCCTCATGATTCTGCCGGGAAAAACAAACTTTCTCAAAATAAAATGCAGTTCAAAAGACCCTGGAGACACCCTGACCTAAGGCCAAAAGACAGGCAGTGATGGAGATGGAACAGCAGGAAATTGGCCTTGCTCAAAACTTGGGTCATATCATCAATAACGACAATGATTTTCTAAAAATATTTCTGATGTGTTTTCATTTGCTTTATTTCCTGTGGGAGACAGGCATTAGTGGCAAAATGTAGATTTGAGTTTCCACTCCTTTTTTATTTTTTTTGTGTTCTGTTTTGTTTTTTGTTTTTCTTCTTCTGTTTCATGAAGTTGTGAAGAAGCCTGTTCAGTGACCTTTTATCAGCTGAGTAGAAGATTTGGGTTGGCAGCATCAGCAGAGGTGCCAATGTTTGTTGGGTTGTTAGGTATGAATTAGGGCTGTTTTATAATGAACTGCCCCCACAGAGTTGGGCTTTGTCTGGAACTGTCCAGACAAAGGGGCAGGGAAGTGGTAGGGAGCCACCAACCAGGTACAGGAGAAGAGGTCAGGGGTAGAGGGCATCCTTTGAATCTGCCAATCCCTTGATGCCCTTCTGGAATTCCAGGACCGATAGTGCAGGGAGGGGAAAGGAGAGGTGATGGATACACCTGGGAGGGAATCTTCAGGGAGGGACCCGAGGTTCTGGGGTAAACCCTGAAGTGACAGCATGGCCCCATTGTGGCTGTCCTTGCCTCCGCAGGCGCTCCGGCGCGAAGGGCGCCGCGGAGGAGGCGAAGCCGGGCGTGGAGGCCCTGAAGAGGTTGGAGGATCAGCGGCGCCGCCGGGGCGAGAGCGAGAGCGAGGAGCTGGAGAAGCTGAAGGAGAAGCAGCAGGAGGCGGCGGCAGAGCTGGACGAGCTGAAGAAAAAGCGGGAGGAGCGCCGGAAAGTTCTGGAGGAAGAGGAGCAGAAGAAGAAGCAGGAGGAGGCTGAGAGGAAAATCAGAGAGGAGGTGAGTGTG
>JAHXMQ010000028.1:9117812-9148258 GCA_020466415.1 Ammodramus savannarum pratensis | reverse complement strand
TTTTTCAGAAAATATGATAGTAACAATTACTGTTTTACTTCCACTTTCCTTGCATTAGTCAACAGCTCTTTGCAGCGTTGTCTAGAGAAGACCTGAGGTAAAACATGCAGCATCCAGGTGATGCAGTGCTGGGTTTTTCCCCAGCCAGCTCCCAGCTCCATGCCAAGAGTGGGCTGTTCCCAGAAAGCAGCACAGTCTGGGATACAGCTGTGGGGCTTTATCTCTGCAGCACAAGCTGATAATCCTCAAGAGCAGGAGCAAGGACAAGAGAGAGGTCTTTAGTATGGTTTCCAAAAGGATTTATTCTATGGAAGGGTCAGGGAACCAGAGGCACAGAACACAGGTGTGGAGGGGTTTTTAAATGGGGGCTGTTCAAGAGGAGGGGATAAATCAGCAGCTAATCTGAGATATCCTGGGCAGGGGTAGAAGGCAGGGTTCACAAGAGCATCTTCCAGTGAGGGAAGGGCCACATGGACCCCACATGGACATGGAGGATGTGTTGGGTCATGTGGACTGATGGGAAGTCTCATTTTAGGGGATTTCTGAAGGGGAATTCCAAGCAGGGGTTTGGCACCAGGTAGGATTGACTCAAGGTAGATTTACACTGGAGTGGTGGGGTATAATTTGGACCAAACCATTAACTTAGGAAATAACAGAACATACCATTAGGGGTAAAAACACACCACAACACCCAGGGTATGAAAAAATGTTCTAATTCTAGTCTTAGGACAGGCAGGGCTCTAAAATCTGTTTTTATGAGTCAGGATTTCCTCAGAGATAGCTGCAGATTTCTTATCTTCTTGGGGATTCAGAATCTTGGGCCAATGCTGTAGCCATAGATTTTTTTTTTGTACATTATACAGATTGAATTACAAAGTGCATGTCAAAATTTATCTGCTGCAGATGGGCTGGAATGCTAATGTTATATATAGTTACAATGGGCTAGATGTCATTAGGGAGATATTCTTGTCTATTTAAATATTGAGTATCCAACACATCTGTTTTCTTGTACTTCCTCTGCCAAGGGACTCTACAAATAGGATTTCCAAGTCTCTGGTGCATCATTTAGGAATCCTAGTTGTTTGGAAAACAAATGGTAAATGAATAATACTGATAGTATCTGGCAGTAATGCCAATTCCTTTAATGTACTGAGCTCTTTGCAGCAGAACTCAGCAGATGCCAAGATTGCGCAATGCCCCAAGACTTCACAGACCCCACTGACCAGTGCTCACACTGGTGTTGCTTTGAGGGCTTCTGGTTTGACTTGTAGCTCTTGAAGCAAAACTCATCTCTGGAGGGAGATCTGCAAGCGTTTAATCTTGGGTTTCTTGGCCACATACTGATTCTTCCATGGTAAATATTAACCTTGGCAAAATAAATGTCAGAGTAGAGGGACACGAGAACAATATCAATATGACACATAAGAACACAGAGAAATTGAGCTTGAGCCTTTTTTTCTGTTTAAGTGGAAGTCTATGACAGTAAATTTGGTGACTTTACTGTGAGGAACCACTAGAGCAGCACACTCTAATTATCTTCCTGGCATGGATTGGCATTAACACCTTTATAAATTTCAGACAGATCACTCAACTGTTTCAACTGGTATAAAATCCTGTTTTTAGAAATATCTGGTAAATGTTTGCACAGCCTTGTGATGGTGATGTAGATTCTGAAAGAATGAGTAAACATTCATATTTTTCAAGGAGGAAAAGAGGAGGATGAAGGAAGAAATCGAAAAAAGAAGGGCTGAAGCTGCTGAGAAACGCCAAAAGATGCCAGAAGATGGTGTGTCTGAAGACAAGAAGCCATTTAAATGTTTGAGTCCTAAAGGTTCATCTCTCAAGGTAACCTTCCCATTAGCATCTATACAGGACATAAAAAACATCAAAAGCAACATTGAAATATTGTAATCATACCCAGGAAAATGCTTTGATAGATTTAGCCTGAAACATCTAGCTGAAAGACTTTACTGATTGGGATGATTGAAAATTAGATTTCCTGCTTAGAAATGAAGAGTAGACTGGCAGCTGTCTCTTCTTGATGAAGAATCTCCAAAAAGGATCTTCACCTCCAAGAGAAAATTATTTTTGAAACTTAGAGCAGTAATACTGTGTTGTTTGAAATTTCTTATAGGAGTGCTTTGTGAACTGGAGTAGAATCACAGAATCATTTAGGTTGGAAAGGATCTCTTAAGAGCATTAAGTCACAAATGTTCTCTCACTCCTTCCACATGCACAGTTATTGTCTTGCTTGCCAGATTGCTTTGTCCTTCAGCATATTCAGCCTAATCATCATTAATTGTAACTGACCTGCATGGGAATTCTAGCTTATGTCTAATCCCCCTAAAAATAACATCTAGAAGTACTGGGCTGGATTTCATTTTCTTACATAACAAAAAAATTACAAACCTCACCCTTCTGTTGCTGCAGGATTTCTAAATGGTCTTTTGTGGCCTATATTATATTAGAAGTGTGATAAATCAATTAAATGGTCTTTCAGCATGGAAGAGGAATCCTGGCCCCACTGAAATTATTGGGAGTATTGTTTTGGAATTCAGTCCATTTGCTTTCTCAGCTCAAATCTATTAATTTCTCAGCTCTGCAGATCTATTAATGTTTTCAAAGTTCTTTTCCTTTTCGCATTTTGTGTCATTAGTCATTTAAGAACCCAAAACATTTGTCAAAAAGGCCATTTAGTGGGAAATAGGAGAGAAAAGAACCAGGTAGGAGCTCATTGAACCATGAATTGAATCTCCATGAGATTAAAACTGTAACTATTGAGTGAAAAATTGCATTTGGGCAAAATTAGCTTTAGCTACACTTTGATCCAGTCTGGGGATTTGGGTCTGTTTTGGGTCCAGTTCTAGCAAATACTGAGTCCAGATTTTTGAACATTTGAACCTGCAATACTGGGACAGAATGCAAACAGTTGTAAACAAAGATTGCAAAGCTTCATGACTTACTCTGATTTGTTAAACCTGGTCTTGCCATTTTGGTTGCTGAAGATGATGTCTATAACAGACCCTATAAATGTACAGCTTCTTCCCAGTCCTCCTGGGAGGGCTTCCTTTTCTTCTGTTTATTGAGATGCCTTTTATGACATACATTTGGAGCTTTAATTCACAGAAGGCTCAGGATGGAGGAAATTGCACTTGAAAACACAAAGTAAAAAAGATATAGATCCTAGTTTTGGGGAAAGTGTGAAAAACCACTGGACTAGGCAGGAGGCTAAAAGCTTTCAGATACCTTTTGTACAGATGCTACACTATTCTAAGTCTATTTTCAGAGGAAAGCAGACCTTTTTTAAATGTTGTTAGGCTGCAAGGTACATATTTTTTTATGGGTTTTGTGTCTTTTTAGGTAGAAGTTGTTTGCTACAAAACCTGATATATGGAGCTCTGCCCATTTTTTCCTTTCTCCGTTTCTCTCTCTGGGAAATTGGTGATACTCTGCAGATTCCAGCCCAGTATCTGTGGGTGGCCAGTGTGGATGTGTAATGTTGTAAAAGTTCACACCCCAAACTGTTTCTTGGCATTCTGTGGTCAAGAGCTGCGGGGAGAGTAATCTGAGTTTATTAACCTGATCTGAAACTTGATGTCAAAATCCAGTTATGAGAAGACAGTCTATTTTGTTACCTTTAATTTGGATTTAATTTGGACTGACTTCCAGGCTGGTCTCAGTTGGTTGGCATGCAGCTCTCTCACTGTCTGCTCTGCACTGCCCAACTTATCTCTTGATTTTTAAAGCATCTGGCACAGGTTTTCTCCTGTGATGGATGTATCAGCTCAGATCTGCCATGAGTCATGTGAGAATCCCAAATGCACAGTGGTGGGTGGGTGGCTGGAATTAATATACTGAAAAAAGGGAGGCTCTGTGTAAAAATAATGCATGATACATGTGCACATTCTGACTCCTCCTGGGTAACAATCTGGCAAAGCACCTTTTTTACTCCTTCCCTGTCCTTCCTGATGTGATAAGCTTTTGGGAAGAAGAAGAAGTTCATAGGAGTGGCGAGTATGAGGAAAGTAGGGTGTGCTGACTGCCAAGGGAACTACAAGAACAAAGGGAAGAAGGGAGATTAACTGAGAAGCAGTGTGGCATTTTGCCATCCCATGGGTGCTGCATCTGCCCACCAGGCAGGCCATGGGCTGGCTGGGCTTGCAGACCCAGAACTGAGAGACAAAGATGTGCAACTCCTCTCCATGTATGACACAGCTCATGGATGCCCAAATGTACATGTGCATACATGAACATGGAAAAATACACATGTATGCTTATATTTAGGAAAACCTGCTGTGATTGGCTAGTCTGGCCTCTAAAAATCACAGTGTTGGCAGCTCCTGTTGTTTTAACTGGTAAATTTCCCTCAAACCTGAGACAAAGCTTCAGCAGAGATACCACAGTGTGTGGAGTCCTCTCAGTGACAGCTAGAGGGTTGGTTCCTTCTGAGGGGATAGTGGAAAGAAAATATACCAAATAAATACAGGCCAAGTTCATCCCCAGCTCAGGGACAGAAGCAGCTTGGATTTCTCAGGGCTGGGTGGACACCCTGTGGGCTGCAGTGGTACCAAACTTCTGTTCAACCTCTGTCCTGTATCTTGTTATTTTTTAAAAATAAGGACAAAGCCTGGAACAAGCTCTGCTGCTCTCCCATCTGCCTCTAGCTTGTCCTTTCCCTAATTTAGTTAATGCAAAACATGATGCATTCAAAGAATGGCGTTTCCTGAAAAAAAATCTTTGATCATTTTGCTGTTCAGACAAGTTCATTCCTTGTATTTTCTTTGAGAAGGAAGATTACTGAGTCTTTTTCTTCTATTCTCTGGGTTAATCAGGAGAGAACAGTACTAAGTCTCCTCTTGGGGATGAACACCACCACTAGAGAAATGGAAAAGCAGTTAAGTGTTGAGGGGAGGGAGCAAAGGCAGGATTTTCTCCAAATCCCTGTCTTTGGAGAAAATGTCTCCTGGGAAACAGGGGCTGATGTGGCAGCCAGCACTATCTGCAAGGCATTGCTGACACCTAACCCAGAAAATAGGACTTTTCAGAGACAATTTTTTCTTTAAAGACCTGTCTTGTCCTATCTCATTATTGCTCTCAGTACCTGACAGCTGGGGTATTGGAAAGAATTAGACTCCACACAATCAGTTCTCTCTAGATGAGCTGTTCTCGAGGCAGAGGGACAACAGAATGGTAAGAGCAGGATATGTGACATTTGTTTTTCCCCATCTTTGATGCTGATGGCAGCACTGGGGCCTGGTAGGTGAACTGAGCTGAATTGGCAGACTCTGCTCAGGTGCTGCTGACAGCAGGGAAAAGCAGAACTGTGCTTAATGAAGCAAGAAACTGTGTGAGGGGGTCCAAGGAGAAGCCTCTCCCAGGGACTTCTGCTCCAGTGGATTTCCACTAGGTCCTTTCACATGTTGGATATGAGACAAAATTAAAATACAGGGTTTTCTGTGTTTGATTTTTATTCCACTTCCTCCTTAACACTTTTTTTTTTTTTGAAGATACATCCATTTACAACTTTCTGTTGTATAATATCCAATACACAGTTTAAAACTCCTATGAATCAATGTAATACCTTTCTATGAAACAAGTTTTACTGGGAATATCCAATGGTTTTTATTTCCCAAGTCATGGTCTTGAATTGTGTGTTAACTCATTCTTTCTGCTCATAATTTAATTAGAGTTGACTTTTTTGAGTAGTTGTGTGTTCTGAAATTATTCCATGGTCACAGAACATAGTCCAAGCTATTTAACAAGATCCTGACAAGATGAATGCAGTACAAAGATGATAATTCTTAGTTCCTGAAAACTGAGAAAACATCTTGAATTTTATGTTAACCACCTTGCTTTGCCTGTTTCTTTTACAGATCTATTTTGTCATACTGTTTACTGTATGTGCCAAACGTTTTAAGTACTTTGCATGGAGTTTGTGTGATGTGCAGTGGGTAAATGACCTTTAGATGTTGCTGTGCCATCTAAATGTGTGTGACTTCTGTGTTGAATACACATGTGTAGAGGTTTGTTTGCTCTAGGTGTATTCAGTGTCTGCTTCTGCTACCTTTTGAGGAGGATATTCTAGGAAGTATCCTCACATAAATGTCCAAAAGGTATTTTATCCCTCCATGCTTACCCAGCCAGAGGGCTTTGATCAGCTGTGAGGGTTTCTTCCTAACTCTTTTCTGTTTATTTTCTGGTTTTGCTTTTCCATTTTCCTCTTCTGAACAACCTCTGAGTTTTTCCTGATCCCACAGCTGATAAATGAGTAATAACTGAGTAATACACAGTGATAGCTGCTAACTGAGAACCTCTTTTACCAGTGGGTAAAGAACAACTCCACTTTTGTCTTTTTACTACAACCAAAAGAAAAATGTTCCTCTTCTTTTCCACCTTCCCCCAGTGCCCACTCAAGCCTGGTTTTCCTGCTGTGCAGAAGCATCTCTCCTACCTGCACATAAAAAGAGGGTGAAGATCCTATAAACCAATTATTGGGCAGTTGCCTTGAGTCCTGGTTCTTTGAGAGAGCCCATATCATTTGTCCTTGCTGCCCACCAGGGTTTCACTGATGTTTATCTGGGGATAAACTGGAGGCTCTTGCTGGAATAACTCATCATTTTGCTGCACTGCTGGTTACGACCCAGAAATCAGCATTGGGGAAACTCTGACTGTACCATAGCAGAAGTGAGGCCATGTGTTTCAAGTGACCATCCTCGGTCTGTTTAGTCACTTTTGAACCATTTCCCTGCTGGTTTTGTGGCATTGCCATCTCTGGGTGAGAGCTGTAACCTTTTCCTGCGGGTGTGCAGGGCTCCTGCCGGTCTGTTGCTGCCACCTTGTGACATCCTTCCACTGAAACAGGGGGTTTGTCCTGGAAAAGCCCTCTTTGCACTCAGGACTGCTTTTAGCTCGTGTTTTGGCAGCTAAAGCTGGTGATGGAAATGACTCTGTAAATTGTATATATGTTTTAGAGTTTCAGAGGTGCCTTTGAGCTGGGTGGGTGGTAGCTGGAGCTCCTCCAGTGAGCTCCTCTGGCAAATCCTGCACTCATGTGAACTGCCTGCTTGCAAGGGCTTGAGAAATAAACTGTGCATGCCCTTTGATGGGATTGCTGTGGGGTTTGGTGTTCTGGGATAGCCTTGGATGCTAAAGGCACTGGAGAGAACCATTTAAAGGAATGGCTGTCATTGCCTTGTTTTAAAGGCACGAGTGCCAGAGCTGTCACGGTTAAAGTAAATTGAAAATGGAGAGCCCCTGCTGGGACTGGGGAATCCCCAGGAATCCAGCCAGGCTGATTATTAATAATTTCAATCCCCTGGAGCTGCTCGCATGTATTTTACTTTTAAGTGAAACTGTAGAGCCTGGCATGAGAAGTGGAACAATGCAATGTTGATAAGACTTGAGGAAGTTTGATGAAAATATTTCTTGACCCTGAATACAAATAGATGCACACACTCCCCATCTCCCCACCCCCCAAAGAGAAATGTTTTAAGACTTTATTCAGGGATGGAGTTTTTTGTTTTCCAAGTATTGAGAGATTTGACAGAACCCACATAAGACTTTCATGAGTCTTCCTCCTTGGAGACATCACAATATTTTTGTATTTACAGGGCAGAAAATAATGATGAAATGTCAGATACCAGTTTGTATAATAACAGCTTGTAGATACTGATTCAGCAGTATCCTGAAGATGAGAACAGTTTACACTGATGGGTTTTTTGGAGCCCAAATTTAAATTGATCATGTCCTCCAAAGACATGAGTAAGGGAGGCTTTGTGGCTGAGCTCCAGACCTGGCCTAGTCTGATCTCTCAGCTCAGAAAAACTTTATTAAATTTATAAAAACTTTATTATCTGTCTGTCTCAAGAGATACATACTTGCTCTTGTGTGGGAGATGTGAGGATGACATAGGTTTTTGTGCATATCAATCCCTTCCTAACTTCTTCCCTTTTCTTTCTGTATTGTTCATTTATTCTCTTGCTACATATGAGGCACTGAGGAAATGTATGGGATGCAAACATTCCTGCAGAAAATATATCCACTTTTATGAATCTGTAGTATAACAGGCTCCTGTCTATAAAACCTTTGTGTGTGTCTGTGAAATTTCTGTTGGAATGTATCTCTTTCAGATTGACTTTTTTGACATTTAAAATGACATTTGAGGCAGGCCTCGCACAGGCTGACCTTCATGAACTTTAAACTTAAAGCTTTTGTTCCTCTCTTTTCTAGATAGAAGAGCGAACAGAATTTTTGAACAAATCTGCTCAAAAGAGGTAAAGCAAAGAAACAGTAAGTTGTGTTCAATCAGCAGTGTTTAAGTGGGGGAAATAATAATTCTTAATTTTTTTTTTCTTCTCTACTTCCTACAGTGGAATGAAGCCCACCCAGACAACAGCAGTTGTCTCAAAGATTGACAGTAGACTTGAGCAATACACTAGTGCACTTGGGGTAAGTTAATTCCAGCAAATGGATCTGGTTACTAATGGCTCTGGGGCCTTTAATCAGCCTTTGTTTTGCTGTTCAAGAATTGCAGGGTTTTTGATCACAAACTCTTCTTTAATGTGACTTCAGGAACAAAGTGCTTGAGGCACTTCTGTAACCAACATCTAGAGATGCATCTAAACAAAACCTCAGATTTGGATCTTCCCTTTCACACTGTAATTTACTGTTTTGTGAGCTGGCAGAAGCTTTGGAGGGTTCAGCCAGCCTCTTGAGTGACAGTCACATCCTCTGCTTGGCTGGTGAGAGCCCTGTCAGCACAGAGCTGATGGTTGATTTAGGAGAACAAGCAACTGGCTCTGTGCTGCTGGCTGCCACCCCACAGTGAAATTCCTTGGCAAAGGCAGAGAACCAGTTAAGCAGTGGCAAAAGGGAAATCAAAATCAAATTAAAATGCAGAACTTGACCCCAGGTGATTTTGACAACTGTGCCTAAGAGCCAGAACTGAGGGCTTTTTCTGTCCATAGTCCAAGGTAAAATAGATTGATAGCACAGTCCAGCTGCCATCTGACTTAAAATATTTCCTTTGCTGAGTTTCTGATTTGTCCACAAGTTGTCAAATCTGCCTTGCTTTGCAATTAGAGGGGCAAAGCATCACTCATACAGGTTCTTATTCTCATCAAATCTATGATATGAAAAATGTGCAAGAATTTTGAAAAGAAGAAAGAGGAGAATTTGGCCAGTGTTTTTAGTAACCATGCAAAAGACGCATTTCCCCCAAAAAACAGCCAAAAACTCACACCCAATTGTCCACTCTTCAAAAGAACATCTTTTTTCAAGCATGTTGTGATTGCTGAGATTACAACTGAGCCTAGAATGCTGAGGTTCTGTTGTCTGGGGCAGATGGAGCAGTCTGATGGTGAATGACAGAACAGCCTTTTCCCCTGCCCCTGCAAAGGGATTCCTCTAGCTTGATTCCTAAAAGACCCAGGCTTCCAGGAGACAGGTACTAATTAAGATTTTAAATACTTGGAGAAGTTGTGTGCAGAGCTAAGGTTTGCCATGGCTTTTAGAAAGGTAATAAACACAAAAATAAGAGCTTTTCACAGCTGGTTGTATCAAGGGTGAAACTGCAAATCAAAAAGGGGAGAGTCTCAGTGGCATCTCTTGAGCTGGGTACTCCTGCACATCTTTGCATGACCAGTGCTAGAGCCACATGGAAATGCTGCATTCCCCAGAGTCAAACCCCCCTGCAAATCCAGCTCTCAATGCCCAGCACCAACTGGCCCCAATTTCTCCCCAGGGTGCAAAGGCTTCACGACCTAAAGCCTCCGACCTGCACGTTCCGGCCGAGGGCGTCCGTAACATCAAGAGCATGTGGGAGAAAGGGAATGTTTTCTCATCACCTTCTGGGACAGGAACACCAAATAAGGTATGTGTTTAATTATCCTAGTGATTGTAAAGAATTATGCTCTTATTATTAAGGACCTGGCCTTGCATTCATGTTCCTGTCTGCTCCTGTTGGCATCACTGGTGAAGGGTATCCCAGAGGATCCTGAAGGCCTCAGAAAGCCACAAGATTTTGTGGCTGCAATATTGAGTATAATGGAAGAATTCAGTGACCTACTGAGCTCAGTTATGAGACATTCCAGAGCCACATCAGATATCTTAGAAAAATACATCTGGGTCACTCAAGCAGAGTACAAAGAAATTCTTTGAGTAGGGCAAAATTCTTCTGGGGAGCAGAAGAGCTTTGAATAGGCAGGATAGTGATGATATTTTCTAGATAATTCATAGAAGTATTGTGAGACCTTTATCTTTTCTGTGTGAGACCTTTATCTTTTCTGTGTAAATCCTTGAAGCAATATTTTATTTCTATAAATTGATGTGAGTTGCTGAGCATTTATCATAGGAAAAAAGATGAGCCATGGACTGAAGTGGATTATGACAGATAGTGACTAAATGTCAGTAATTTGTTCCAGTCTTTTAAAGATTTAATGTTTTAAATTTTAGGCCAATTCTCTATTGTGTACTTTTTTTGAAAAAAAAATTGTTTAACAAGAGAAAAAAGTAGATTTGAACTGATGTCTCTTCTATTAAGCTAAAGATTTTTGGAGTTAGGGCTTGTGGTAGAAACAGCATGTTTATGTCTGACGTTTATATACTGGGGTAGCAGTAAAGTGGAGATGGTTTTGTCAGTCCATGTATACAATTTTTGAAAACTAGAGGGCAGCAGCACCGTGTAATTTATAGAGACAAAACTTTCAGAGCGCACAGGATGTCTCTGAGCAAGCCATGGGCTCAGTGAGGATTTCTCTCTTAAACCAGGCTTGGGTTTGCTTTTAAATCTAAGCCATGGCAAACAGAACAGAAGCCATTCTGAAAATCTTCTGACTGGATTTTACCCTTTTGCAGGAAACTGCTGGGCTGAAGGTTGGTGTCTCCAGTCGTATCAACGAGTGGTTGACCAAGACCCCAGAGGGCAACAAATCCCCTGCTCCAAAACCTTCTGTAAGTAACCTTGGAACAGCCATCTCTGCATCAGGTGGGCTCTCTCCTGGGGCAGGGGGTGCCATCTCCACCAGCTGATGGCCTTTGGAGGAGCTCTGCTGTGTGTCCTCTTGGCAGCTCACAGCCCTCTGGCTGCTGGCTCCTTGTAGCCAGAAAATGGGGAAAGGAAACAGGGCAGTTCTCACCCTAAAGCTCAGAGCAGCACTTCTCTGGTAGAGGGTGACTTTATTTACTGGTAAGCCTTTATTGTGAAAGGCTTACCATTAATTTAGAAATCACCAGGCACAGACCCCAGGTTGCACACTTGTACTTGGAGTTTGGCCCTTGCCCTGTAAAAATCTTCCGAGTATGTTTTAAAACACAACTGAAATAATTTAGTTCTTGATGAGCCTAAATGTAACTCCTAATGAAGGCCCTCTAGCCTGACCATTAGCTCAGCAGGAATCAGAGCAGAAAATGCTGTTCAGGTAATAAACTGGAGATGTGGGAAGCAGCAGGAGGAGGTAACTGTGGGGTGGGGAAGGGTGAGGATGAGGAACCTAAATATCCATATTGGAGAATTGTTTGTGATGGTAATGATTCAACTTCAGGATTTTGTTAAAGAACTGATTTCTGCCTGTATCCTTGTGCAGTGTTTTCCTGCCAAGTATTTTTCTGCCAGTTCACCTGCCCTTTATGAAAAGTGCAGCCTGAAAAACGCTTTCTCATTTCACACTCCTGTTTGTCCTGAAGAGGAGTTTGAAATTTGCAGCATTGTCCTCTACAGAATCTGCCTCCAGATTTTTCTCTCTTTTCTTTAAAGTTGCATCTTTTAGACAATGTAAAACTAATATCTTGTTTTTCCCTCAGCCAACTGTTTCTATCTATGTCTTGATTTCCCTCTTTCTCAATAGATTGTTCTTTCTTCTTTCAATGTCTCTGCTTGAAGGAACGCGTCCTCCTCCTATTCTTCTTCTTTGGGGGTCTGTTTGCTAAGTTGGTCAGGTAAACCTGTTTATACTTGACTATGAAGGTTTATATGCATCTACAATATGTGATTTGTACTTTTTTTAAGTTAGGATAAACCAAAGGGAAGCCTAGAATTTCTTATGTAGCAAATAACTTCTCACCCTCATCACATTCCACCAAAATTGAAAAATGTTCAAAGCTTTTGTGATCATCAGGATTCTTGTGGATTTTAGAAAAATATTGAATTCCAGGCAGAGCAAATATTTCAGTTTTACAGTGAACCAAAGTCACAGATCCCAAATTATTTCAGGAGTATGGAAATGAATTTGTGATGATGTCCCCTGCAAATTACTTTGTGATAAGCTCAAAATTGCTTTCTTCCTTCCTCTGTTTCTACTGAACTGCCTTTTTAAAGAGCAGAATTGGCTTTAAGTTTTAATCATCAGCAACCCTGTGTGGCTGCAAATTATGATCAATTCTAGAGGGTCTCTGCTGGGTGCAAATACCCTTGCAAGAATCTCATTTCCGTTCATTACTGAGCATTTCACAGGTGGAAATTCTCATGTGCAGAAAACTTACTTCCCTATGCATGGGCAGTACAAAATCCTGGAAGCCATGCAGGACCTGAATACTTCCTGAAAAGGAAAAGTTTTCATTTTCATTTGCAGCCCTCCTTTCCCCCAAGAAGCTAATTGATGTTTTTATGGAGTTTTGATTAAAGTCTCAATAATACACTCATTTTCAGAGATTACTACTATTTTTTAATCACTTTACCTCATCTGGTTCGTTTAGGTTGCTTTTTTGGTTTTTTTCTATCAGGCTAGTTGGCACATCACAAGGTTGCAAAGGATGCAATGGAAATTTAAATGCATATGAAGCACTACAGTGATAAGTGTTGAAATCTGTATTTAAGGATGCAGAGCAGGATCTGCTCTTCAGTTGTATAGAAGGTCTAACTCTTTTCTTATAAAAGTTTTTAAAATAAAATATTTTTATTTTCATCTAAAATATTCAAGAAAAGCTACTTCTGCTTTCCTCCCTAGCAGAAATACTTTCCTTAACAATGTGGGTTTTTTTCTCCAAAACATTGGATTTGATTTTTTGTAAAAATCTGAGGGTGCAGTAACTCTTTCCTGCACTCCCTAAGTTGAACATAATGAGTTAAGATTAGTCTGTGCCATATGAAAAAGATGCAACAGGATTTTTTTTTAGTCTTAAAACATGAATATGTGTGGAGTTATTTTGTGAAATACTTTATAACTGATAGGCAATGTAATGTTTACCTCTGGTGGATATTCCTCAATTTCTCTCGTGAGGAAGTTGCATTTTAACTTCTTATTTAACAAGTGGAAATAAACCTGAACTAATGTTGGTTTCTGTTCTCTGACATTAAAAATGCAGGATTTAAGACCAGGAGATGTCTCTGGCAAACGTAATCTCTGGGAGAAGCAGTCAGTGGAGAAGCCAGGTGCTGCTTCTAAGGTAATAACACTTCTGAGTGGTGTTTAGAGGATAATATTGTGCTACTAACCCATCTTTTTATCTATAAAAGAAAGAACAATGAGGTTCAGAAAGCACTGTATCACTTTTATATTCATGTTTGGCAGAGCTGTGTTATGTGTGCACATCTGTTGATTTTTTTTTCCTGTTATAAATAGCAATTTTCTCCTATATGTGTTTTTAATGATGTGTTTTTGCTTTTTCAAACAGGTATCAGCTACAGGGAAAAAATCAGAGACTAATGGTAAGTAATGCCATAATCATATGTTGCACCTGTTTCTATAGTTTAATATATATATTACATATATATAATATAATATAATCATGTTATGCATATAATGTTAACATACACTATTTAATAAATCATACTTAATAAGATATATATTTAATAGATAATTAATAATTAAAGTAAATTTAATATATTTAAATATTAATATGTACATGTGTAATAATTTAATTAATTCAATAATTAATTTAATTAATATTTAATGTTAAATAATTACTATTGATATATTATAATATGTATTTAATAAAATGATACAATATTTGATGATGTACATATATATACAATGCAAACATTGTAATACCTATTATTATACAGAAACATTGATACATTTTTGCACAGCTGTACCTGTGTTTTAAAATTCTGCAGCTGTTCATGTTGATGCAGAAACCCCTTTTTGCCTTTGCCTTTCAAAAACTCCAGTAAAATATCATTGAAACACGAATGGTTGAGAAACTGCTTTTGCTGGAGCTGTGCATTGGTGTCTTTTCAGGACAAAAATAGTTATGCTATTTTCATTTTGAAACCACTGGTTGGTGAAACACGACCTAGTTTTACTGAAATAAATCGGCAAAATATCCCTCTTATTTTTTAATTTTTATTTTAAATTTTATTTAATATGTACTTTTTTTTAATATATTTTTTATTTTAAAGCACTCCAAATAAAGCAAATTAAACTAATTGTATAGCTAAGAACCAGTGGGGAAGAATGGAAGTTCACTGTCCAATTTAATGGCATTAAGGATGCTTTGCAGCATCCCTTGATTCTTTTCTAAGAGTGAAATGATCAAATAGAGAAAAACTCTTGATTTTCTACACTTTAATGCATGCCCACACATTTTTAGTGGTTTTATGCATAGCCAGATGTATGGTGCACCTGTGAACTTTATTTTTTGGTTGCAAGTCAAGCAAAGCAGAATTGTTTTGCTCCTCTTGTCCTTTTCTAACCAAAGTGTCAGGAGAGGGTTTTTGGGCTGTTCTCCACCCACAGGAGCAGTCCCAGCACAGGGATTTGAACAATGCTGAGCCTCTCCTCAGAGGCTGAAATCCTGATTTTTGTCCTCCTGGGAACCACCCCAATACAGGAGCAGAGCAGCACCCAGCTCTGTCCTGCCTTCTTATATGTTATCATAGAGAGCTTTTTCTGTTCTAGAGATGTGTCTGGGTTATTTCAGGCCATATTTAATCTGTTTCTTTCTCAGCAGGTGTGAGACAATTTGAGAAAGAACCCTAGAAGGCCACTAAAGACGCTGGACCAATCAGTTTGGGGGAAAAAACAAAAAAGGAAAAAGTGCTAAATTGTTCTTTTTATATTTATGTTTATTTACCAAAATGTCTCTTTTTTTTTTGTTTGCATTATCCCAGTTAAAACCATGTATATTAGCACTGTATTTAATAATCAGTCTAGACATTCATCAGAATAGTTACTGCCTTTGCACAAGAGCCTTTATTCCTAAAGAAACCCATGCTGTGAAATATATAGACTCTCCTACTGAAAGTCATAAATATGTATCTGAACAGTGATTTCAGCTGGCGTTAGAGGTCAACCCAAAACACATGTAAAGTGAAGTTGCTTGGGAAAGGTGTGCAGTAAACCTATGAAACCAATGGTTACTTTTGTAATACAGAAGTCTTTTTCTTTCTGCACTTTAGACTAAGGCATGGAAGAAATATCTTTAGTTGACAATGTAATATTTTCTGTAAGTTGCCCATGTCATGAGAAATACTGCATCAATAACTGTTTAATTTTTTTTTTTGTTTTATACTTTTTTTTAAGTATCAATTTTTCCATTCTAGTTTAAGTTAATGCCTAAATTTGGATGATTATGTTAGCTGACAGCGGTACTGATATTTCTTTTTGTTGTTAGTGACTAGTAATTGAATGCCATCTAGAATATATATACACACATAGCTTTACAAAGTTTAGCCTAAAGGCACTACTAATGGTAGAATGCTTTAATATGTGCTAGAGTATTATATTTAGCAATAAACATACATAATTAGCCAATATCACAGCTTAAAAAAAATAAAGACAAAATCACACACTTTTCTATAGTAAGATTTCATAATTGTCATTAGAGGTATGGTGAGATAAGTATTAAAAAAATTTAAATGTCAGTTGCCCAGTAATGGGTAATTTAAAAGAAAGTATAGTTTTTAAAAGAGGAAAAGGTAAGGGTATAGAGGGTCAAAAATAGGTCACTTGTATAAAACGTTGTAGTTTAATTTATATGAAACTACCATAATTAAAAAGAAAAAAATGTAAACAGAGTTGGAGCTTGTTTCAAATGACTATACACTAAATCTTGCCATCCACCAGTGCCCTACACCAGCTCCAGAGAAAATGAAGTAAACCTCTGTCTTTGTCATGCTTCTTTTTACCTCTCTCCCCTGAATATCCTATTGGCAGACGTTTTCATTTGTACATAGCAAACACATGGCTTTAGGACGTCAGCTTGGTTTGGATTTACATGCCCTACAGTTTGGCATTTACATCCTACAGTGTATGGGTGGCATAAACTGAGCAACCCAGGCAGCCCTGGGCACATTGATAACAGCTTTGCTGTGCACCAGAACCCCCAGGAGCTCCCTCATCACCACTTCCACGTCTTACAGCCCCTGGCTTCTTCCTAAAGAAGTGTAAATTCCTATTCCAGCCCAAAGCTGGGCTCCCCTGCCTGGCTGGAACATCTTGTTTACATCTAGGGATGCACAAAGTTATCTGTAGGGGAGGAAAATGTGCCTGGCATTGTCTGTGGGTTGTCGTGGTTTTTGTTTGGGGGTTTTGTAAACACTCCTCTGAGTCTTTCAAATACATCTGATAGCTGCAATAAAAACCATTTGTTCAAACAATGTATTCTGAAACTGCATCTGCAATAAATGGAATATTTCCATCAGCAGCCCCGCTTGTTAATGAGCAGGAATGGAGCAGTTGTTGTAAGTGGGGTAGGAATTGTGCTTAGTCCCTGTGAGATAAGGTGAAGAACCCCTAAGGATGTCCCTCATGATGCCACAAACCAGCTTGGCTTTAGCCTAACAAAATCTCAAAACCAAAAAATTTGAATATGAAAATACTTGAATTTGAATATGAAAATATTTTAGAGCAATTAACTGTGAGGCTGTCTCAGGGTTTGCTTTGGTGATTTTTAAGAAAAGTTTTTTTTCTGTGCTTTCTTTAGATCAAGCCAGCCTGTCTCTGAGTGTAATACCCTGGGTGCTGCCAGCAAAGCTGCAAAAATCTAAGTTTATGTTTGAGACTCCCAGTCTGGTGTTGGAGGCAGCCCTTGTGTTCAGCTGGCTGGGTTTCACTGTGAGTTATCCCTGCCCATGATGCTGCCTTCAGCTTTGCCCAGGAATCACACAGGAGTTCAGTTTCTAGGTGTTGAGAGGAAGGGTTGTGTGAGGAAACCTATGTCCTTTAGGTCCTTGCTGGAGCTCAATCCTGTTTTGAAGTATAAGCCACAAACTGATCTGTATGTCCTAGTACAGAAATTATAGAAACTTATTTCTATCTGTATTAAAATTTGTAAAACCCCAGACTTTGGAAAAACTATATAAAGCACTTTAAGGACTACACTGTTCAACTTTTATGGTTGATAAACTTTATTCATATAAAATTTTAAAGCATTAGAAATACTCTATGAAAGTCACAAATATATAAAAAAAGCAATGTAATTAGAGCATTCTTTGACAGTGAGCCAGTATGACTGACCACAGTGGAAGTAACATATAACATGCAAGTCCCTGTTTTTTTTGTTAAGTATGTCTCTAATTACCCAGATAAAAAAGAAGGAAAAGGAAAAGACATTGTCTTTTTACTACTAATCAAAACCAGACTTCTGCTAAGCATCTTTACAAAAACCCCACCCTTATTGCTGCATTCTTGTATCAGTTAGTGGTGTCCTCCTTAAAAAAAAGGAGGAAAAAATAACTGCTCACAACAATTATCAGGTACAAAAGAAGAAATGAAGATCAAGCTGCAGAGCACATCTAATCTGGAAGGAGGTAAATGGAGGAACCACCTGCATTTAATACTCTGCTTTGAATGGGTAGTCCTTGTGGTTGACAGCTCTGAAAAGAGAAAGACAAGACATAATTCAAGCACTGCAGAGAGGATCCTGAGCAGCATTTCCCTTTGCAGCCTCCCTCCCCAAATGCCAATGTACTCTGCAAATGTAATTAAACTGAACACAGGCCTGGAGAAAGCCCCTGGAACACCAACATGCTGGAGGGAACACTCCAAATGAATCTCCCTCCTGAAGATCCAGGACATGCCTCATTCAAGTTTAAAGTTTTGGTTTTGGTCATGTTTTCAAGATGGGGTGTGTGAAAATACAGGCAGAAGTAGGACAAATGGATAGTAAGGATGATAAGGAACGTACTGGGTCACTGGAACTGCCCTCCAGTTCCTGTTAAAGCTGAGGATTACATCCATCTCCTTTTTGGACAGTTCAAAATCAAACACCTAGCAGGAAAAGAGAAAAAAAAAAAGCTCTTTTTAGTTAGATTGTGAGTAATTAGCTCCTAAGTGTGCTTCATGCACTTAGGACTTGAGGCCGGAATGCATTAAGCACAGTTAAGCAATCCTCTTATTTCTCAGGCAAATAAGAACCCTTGAAGTCATCAAGACAGTCCTTTTGTTTCTGGGTGCTGCTCATAGCAAGGTCTTACATTTCTGGGTGGCTGAATTCCAACACTGCTGCACTTTGGGTTGTATTGCACACAGAGAACGCTTCAGGTGCTCAGGATGTGTCACAAATACTGAACTGGAGGTAAATTTTCTGCTATGAGAGAGGGCTACTGGGTATCAACTGCAAACAGTTGCCTCACAGGTCATCATCTGAAGAGTTATTGACAGGGGTTCATGGGAGAAATAACTCCAAACACTCTCACCACGGATTGAAAGCAATACAGAGGTATTGTATAAGATGCCACACCTTATGAGCAAACAACCAGCCAAACTTCAGTGCCAAGGGGAGCCACAGCTTCACAGTGAGACAAACTCTAACAGGTCTGGTGTTTGTTCTCAGCTTGTTTCTTTACACCCTGAGGACTTGTTAACCTTTTCCCCAAGGGCAAGTCCAAACCTGGGACTCCCTTTCTGCAGCAGAGCTGAGGCAGCCCTGGTGTAACCCATTTCTCTCCCAGCAGGAACAAAATGCTTCTCCCCAGATTTTCAAATCTCTGTGCCCCCCTTCCAGTGCCTCAGGTGCTGCTTGGAAACACAGAGGGGCTCTGGGTGTGGGTGCCCATCCTGCACAAAACCAGGCAGCAGCATTTCCCAAGGGAATTTCACCTTCATGTTCTCCTCCACACGGTGAGGTTTGTCAGACTTGGGAATGACAATGATATCTCTTTGCACCAGAAAGCGGATCAGCACCTAGGAAAGAACAAGGAGCATGAACACTGAGGTCCCAGGAAATCTGTTCAAACCCATTTCGTGGATATTTTATTTCTTTAATCTACAATTTATTATTCACTCTTTGGAAGACTACCACTTTGCACACAGGAGTTTGATATGCCAGGATTTGCTCATGTATTTGACAGAAGACTGGAAAACCATAAGTTTTTCTAGCGTATGTTGTTTCTACATTGTGGCTTTTGCAGAATTTGGTTTGGTTTTGTTTAGGGTAGTAGCAAGGGGAGAAAAATGATGATGCTCTGGCTTGTATTATGTGAGTGCTCAGATTCAATGAGCATAATGACACCACAGGTTATTTTGGGCTCACAGGTAAGTACTCACAAAGGTTCAGCTTTTGGAAGTCCATAAAAGGAAAAACATATTTACAGAATTTAAAAGCTCCCTCCCCCCAAAAAACCACCCAATTGTTGCATACAATGTTTTTATCCTGCTCTGCCTGTCTTAAAATATGATTGTTTTTGATTGCATGTGAACATGGGGCTTTGTTTGAAGTGCAAGTTCTGCACACCCCAGGCAGCAACTAATTTGTATGACTAGCAAACTAATAGAGAGAAAAAAATCTTAAATAATCAAGCAATAATTCCTTGTGAACACAAGCAGATTGGAAGCAATCAAATATGTCTCCAAATTACAGGACTCTTCTGAAGAATAACTTAGCTGGAGAAAGGAATAAAAATTTAGGAAGGTGAACACCTGACGTAAGCATGTGCCATTCCTGATCAGTCCAACCCAAAAGTTGGAACTCAAGACCTCCTTAGCTGATAATTTTTATGAATGCTCTTAAGAACTTGGGCAGAATGAAGAGTCATTAATTTGACTCTTCAGATATGAAGAGACTCTTCAAATGTGAAGAGTCATACATTATAATGTATCTCTAGAGAAAGTAGCATCTGCTGGGACTGGCCTGTAAGACATCTGAGGAGGAGGAATGGTTTGCTCTCACACCTTACCTGGGCAGGGCTTTTATTATGTCTGGCTGCAATGTCTTTAATCTTGGGGTCTTCCATTAGTGTGGGCTCCCCTGGCTTAGCCCTGTTAAAAAATAGAGATGGTGGTAATAGAAAGGCTCCTGTAGGAACATCATGAGACATAATCTGCAACAAGACGACAGAAGTTTTCTCATTTTAACTGTATCATTTACGTAATATAATAATAGTAATAATGATAGTAATAATAATGATGATAATAATCTTCCTAGTTCCCCTGCAGTGTTTTGTGTTCAGAAAGGCTGCAGAGCTCTCTTACCAGGGGCGGTTGGGAGAGCCCAGGGGGCTGTAGGCTGTCACAGCAATCCCTTTGGATTTACAGTACTTGACCAGCTTCTCCTGGGTCAGGTATGGATGACATTCCACCTGCAAGCACAGAAAGATGGTTGATGACAGAGGCAGACCTTGCTGAGCTGCAGAGCATTACATTTTAAATCCTCTTGGGTCAAAGAAAATGTGAAGACTTGACTTCCAGTAGCATGATTCAAATCTATCTTATAAAAAAGTTATTAAAGCCACAGCAGTATCTAGAGGGCTACCAGAGAATAGAGCTTTCTCATGCTATGTATATATTATTTATAGAATATGTATATTATATGAATTTAGGTATACTCTGATTATATACACACACACATATATTCTAAATATATTTGGGAATACTCCTAAGTGGAAGGTCCCAGCCTCATGGAAAGGGGATCTAGGCAATCCTTAAAGTATGGATTCCAATCCTAACCCATTCTGTGATTCCAACCCTAATCCATTCTATGATTCCAGACTACAAGGTTAGCTGAGGAAGGGAAAGAAAATTCTCACCTGGTTCATTACAGGCTTGTGCTTCAGTCCTGGCTTGTTCAAGATTCTCTCAATCTGCTCATGGTTGAAGTTGGAGACTCCAATGGCTTTTACCAGGCCAGCATCCACCAGCTCCTCCATGGCCTAGTGAGTAAGGACAACCAAGGTGGGTGTGAGTTGGTGGTTTTTGCTGTCAAACTGCATTATGTTATTTCTCTCAAGCTTGTGGCAAATGAACAAACAACTCTAGATTAGATTACATAAAAGTATCTCAGTTCATAAAAGAAAATAGAATCCTAACTGTATGAACGCCCAGTAAATTAACAGCCACACCTAGATTAATCTGAAGGGTTGGTTCTACCACTGTGTGTATCCAAATATTTTAGGAACAGTAACTACAGTGCTGATAGCTTCCTTCTCTTTAGCCTTACTAAAAACATCCCCTTCTTGCTCCCCAAAACAAGAGATACAAGCAGGTTGAAACACAATTTTGTGTGGCCGTCCTTCACACCCAAACATATCCCTCAATTCCATTTTGCACACAGATCTCTGCTCCATCATTAGAGCTGATACTTTCTCTGAAGAGCAAATAGTGACTTACCTCCCAGGTGTCCAGGAAATCTGTGTCACTGGGAACACTGTGCCCCTTGTCATCCAGGGGATGCAGCTCTTCACCAGCCTGTAAAACCAAGGCAGGTTATACTCAGACTTTTTAAAGTGTTGGATTTCCTACAGTGTGCCAGCACTTTGGACTGCATTTAAAGCAAGTTAGCAGGTTGTTTAAACATCTTGCATAAGTAAAAATGATGCTTGTCCATTAGTATTCTCTTTTGGATGAGGGCCATATTTTGCAAAATGAGTCCCTGCATGCAAAGAGTGCGGGGATTAGTAATAATTATGTAACTTTGTCAGGCCTGGAGATGAGGGAACTGACACTGCACAGCCCCTTTATTCTAGTTTCTTATTTATTTTACACAGATGTAGACTGGGGGAAGAAACACATTCCTTCTGTGCTATGCTTCATTTTTCACTGCTGGTTACTTCAGGCCAAGCCAGCATCCCCCAAAACTTAGATGTCCATGCTATAACCACAATCCTGTGCTGGTTGCCAGAGGGCCCAGGGTGCTCACATCTACATCTCATTCCAAAAGGCATGAAAAGCCAGACCCCTGTGACAAAACACACCCAATTCTTGCCACCACAGGGATGAAATGAACCCCAAATCCCAGCTGTGTGATGAAAATTGCCACAGCAACGATGAGAGAACTCAGTGTGCTCCTGGGCAGGAAAGGAGGAAAGGTGTGGGAGAGCAGGAGTACCTTGAATCCCATGGGGAAGTGCATCAGGTAGAGGTCCAGGTAGTCCAGCTGGAGGGCAGCAAGGCTCTTCTGGAACCCTACCTTCACCAGGGGCTTCTCGTGGAAGGTGTTCCACAGCTGTGGGAAAAGAACAAGCCCAGCTGTCATTTTACAGTCACTTTACAGGGCAGACCAGAGCACAGAAACTTCTCACTTGGAGGTGGGAGGAAAACTTCCTCCCCACTGAAGTCAGAGCATGCTGAATATGGGGATGTGACATTTCACTGTTAGGGCAGGACAAACAGACCCCAAAGGCAACTGCCAGGAAGGTGGAGTCAGGATTCCCACTCCTGAGAAAATATTCTCAAGTATTAATATAACAATCTGGCATCTGACACAGCAATGCTGTCAGTGTTACAATTATTTTTTTCAGCCTAAATTTTGACTATTGAACAGCTCATAGGTACCTTCTTTCTGTCCCTTTTAAAATTGACAACTATTCTCCATTCTCTTCTTTTTCCTGTCAGAAAGAGAAGAGAATGGAGAATAGTTGTCAATTTTACTTCATTTTTGGAATCACAATACAAATCATTTAATTGGAAGAATAAGTATTGTTAAATGAAACCACGTTCTTTAACAAAAACAAAGTTTAACATGGGAAGTCTTAGTTATACTCTTATATCCTTAGTTATAGAAAGTTTTCTGATTTTCCTTGTGAAAACGCCCAAATTTATTAGCTGAACTGTTCTTTTTGTTAAGGAGCATGTCTGGGGCAAGTGGATGATACAAGGAACGAAAAAGACACCTATAAAATACTTCGATTTCTGCTCCCTTTCAGAGCAGAAATCAAAGTATTTTATTTCAAATTTTTCATTTGAAATTTCAAATTTTTCATTTGAAATCTCTGTTATGTCCCATAACAGAAATTTCAAATGTCTTGCTTAGCACTGATGAATCCAGACAACTATCTTGCTTTTTTTATTTTACTTTTTCCTTATCTTGGGTGTGTCCAGTTGAACATCCGGTACAATTGACTTAATCGATGTCAGGAAATTATTGGATAATCAATAGCTGTGATATCTTTCCTAAGTTGTCAGCAGTTCCTGATAAAGCCGAGTCCAAGTTGCAAATATAGGATGCGATGCAAATACATAACAAGAAAAGTGAAGAGAATGTCAGAGAAGGGAATAGGTCCCTATGTGACTTTACAGCTACAACGAGGGTTTCTCTGCAAGAAAAGCTAAATGCCCCAATAATCCTGCATCCTTGTACCTTGGTGACAATGAAGAGGTCTCCCCGTTTCACAGCTCCCTCCTTGATCTTCTGCCGGACCGCGTTCCCGATTTCATTCTCGTTCTGGTAGAAGTAGGCGCAGTCGAAGTGGCGGTAGCCGGCGTCGATGGCAAACTTCACCACCTCTTCCACCTTCCCCGGAGGAGCCTGGGGGCAAAGAGCAGCCAGCTGTGAGCTCTGCCGTGTCCCCCTGGCAGTGACATCTCACTGTCCCCCTTTCCAGCTGCTCCAGGGGTTTGCTCATCACTGAAACCCGACGGATTTTCCAGGCACAGCAGTGTTTCTGTAGGGAAGGGGTTTGTTTCTGCAAGACCTCCAGCTCTGCCGCTGCCAGCAGCGCAGCCCGCACTGTCATTTCCCCTCTTTGCCCCTGTGTTGCCCAAGCAGTTTCGCCATTTCACCTTCCCCAAATCCTCCCGGCCAGGGCGGGTCCGTGCCCAGACCCCAACTCCGACCGCGACCCCGTCGCGGGGCTGCGGGCGCTGCCGCTCGCTCTTTTTGCTCCGTTTCTTTCTTTTGTTCTGCACCTCCTTCCACCTCCCCCAGCCCCTAATTTCTATTTTTTCCTGCCTTTCCCCCCTGGCCTGTTGCTCCCCGCTGCCCCCCCTTGCCTGGCATCCCGCCCGGTTACACAAGCGGCCGCCATCGGCCCACGCAGGGCACGGATCCCGCTCTTGCAGGGCTGGTTCCTTCTCTATTTTATTGTTTTTATCTTCATTTCGCATCTCGGCATCTCCCGCCGCATCCCCAGCCTCCCTCCTGCGCCGGTACCTGCCAGGTGCCCAGCCCCAGGGCGGGTATCTTCATCTTGTTGCTGAGCTCCACGCAGGGGATGGCCATGGTGCCGCTGTCCGTCTGTCCGTCCGTCGCTCGGAGCCGCTATAAGCACCGGAGCCGGCCCGGCCCCGCCTCGCCCCTCCCCGCCTCGTCACCGGCCACACACACGGGATGGGATGGGATGGGATGGATGGGATGCCTGTCAGCCTGCAGGGAGGCTCGGGGATGATTTAGCTATTTGTTGGAAATGAGGAAACCCAGAGCAAAATGTCTCAGCAAAAAACCCAGAGCAAACGTCCCAGCAAACCCGGAGCAAAACGTCTCAGCAAAAAACCCAGAGCAAAATGTCCCAGCAAACCCAAAACAAATGTCTCAGCAAACCCAGAGCAAACGTCGCTGCAAACCCAGAGCAAAATGTCTCAGCAAACCCGTAGCAAAACGTCTCAGCAAGAAACCCAGAGCAAAATGTCTCAGCAAACCCAGAGCAAAATGTCTCAGCAAACCCAAACCAAAAGTCTCAGCAAACCCAGAGTGAAATGTCTCAGTAAACCCAGAGCAAACGTTTCAGCAGCCGAGCTGGCCCGCTCTGCACACGTTCTGCTGCAAAGAATCAGCAGAATCAGCACCCCTGGAAGCTCTCAAAAGGTGTATGGATGTGGCACTTGGGTGTCACTCTTGTGCTGAGAATGACACAGGAGCGGGCAGGAGGCAGTGTTGTGGAAACAGCAAAGAAGATTTATTTGAGAGAACCGTGCGATTTTTGTAGAGTAGTACTATAGATTCTATTTAATTGGCTAACTAACAAAAACACCTTCCTCACTGTCCTTGAGAAGAACAGAAAGATGAAGTAGAAAAACACCACCTGCAGATTGTTTATACTTGTCACATCCTTACAACTCCCTTAAAATTCTCACAAGCCACTGTGAGAAGCGCTTGCTGTTTCTCTGTCCCATGGCATCCACACTTGGGGACATGGATTGATGGCAGATGTGATGGGGACAGGTTGGACTCGATGACTTTGGAGTTTTTTCCAACCCTGATCACTCTATGGCCCCACAGCTGCCAAAGCCTGTGGCTGCCATAAGAATTTCTGCCCAAAGCAATGGGTGCCTGTTGGAGGATTTTCTCCAGTGATAACAAATGTACTGATTTTTTCATATTTTTCCTCAAAAATATTAGCCTCACCTATTTTATTCAGAGAGGAATTCATCAAAAGGTAACGTGGCCTTACCTTTGAGCTCATTTCTGTGCTCCCTGTCTCTGCAGAGTGCTGGGCTCCCTGCTGGACCATCAGTCTGTGTGAAGGAATCTCTTCCCTGGCCCCCAGTTAAAATTTCACCCAATTAAAATTTCACCCAGCCCTGGTAGGGTGTCAGGTGCTGCACAAAGGGATTTGTAATGACAGCTTGTCAATGCAGAGTGCTTTAGTCCAATAACCCCCCCCTTCTTTTTGCATAGGGTGAAAAGTTGTTGTAGTTGAGATGGTCACAATACAGAACCACACTCCTGTTCAGAAGGCTGCAAACCCATTTTTCTTAAAACATGCATGCTTTTTATACATTCTTACAAAACTCAGAAGTTACACTTAATTCATTGGTCAGGAAAGACAAACAAAGTACTCATTGGAATAGACAGTCACAGTAGGGATGCTTTGCTGATTGAGTCTGCTGTTTTTCTTTTCCTTCTATTGCTATAAACTACTTGCTCACTGCTGATCCCTGACCACCAACTTAAATGCTGTGGAAGCTCCACTGGTGTCATCTTGTGACTTGTATGGTGTAAGCGAGAATTAAATATTTTATACTTAGTTTTTAATGTCTGCCTACCAAAATGTAGAAGCAACCATGAATTATTGAGCCACTAAATCAATGTTTGATGTGATTTGTTAAAATTTATGTGCATTTTCACTATTTAAACTGCTTTTGTGGGGCAGTATTTTCAGCTGGCTAGCAAATGCGTGTTCTGGGTTTAAATATAAACAAAATCTCTTCCTGGTTTCCTTGGCCTGGTTTCTAAGCCATTGGCTTAACCAAGCTTTATTGTCATCTTTGTGTTGCCTTGGATGTCATCACAAATTCCAGAATGGGAAAAAAACCCCAAACTGATATGAATTACAGACAGAGAAGCAGGGAATCAGATTTTTCCAAGTGGCTGATAATTCCAGTATGGTCAAACTGGAGCAGCAAGAGGAGGTGTCTTCTATCGAAAACAAATATGAAAAAACACATAGATCATACAACCCCACCCAAAACAAGAAAAAGACAAAGCTACTGTGAGAGATGTGATGAATTTGACAGAAAAGAAAGATGTTAAAAAAAAAGGGGAAAAAAAGATTTTATAAATTTAGTAATGGTACATTGTTTATGAGGCTAGAAAGGACCACACTATTCTTCTTACACTGATCTCCAATTACATTGAAAAGATTTTATACCAAGGCTTTGTCATATCCATATTGCTTAATTTTTTATTAAGGGCACTTGGGTGTTACAGCAATAGGAACTGATTAAAATTATGTACAGATTAGACTAGGAAATGCTGAGATGGAGCTATTAATTGCTATTTATTGCTTTAATTGCAATAAATCTTGGTGTGGAAGGTACAAACCCCACATAATTGCCTTTTTATTTTTTTTACCCATTTGTTTAACAGAGCCATCAACAATTTTCCTCCCTATAAATTTTTATTTGAAGACATTAATGATTTTGGAGTGAACTTCCTGCAGGCCAGGGAGGAGCAGGGAGAGATTTTGGCAGCTCAGCCCCAGCATGGGCTGGCAGAGGAGAACTGCTGGAAGGACTGTTACGTGTACAGGCTTTTCTCCTCCAACATTTTTGTTCTGATTTCTTTATCTGCACGGAGAAAGGCAACTCATCATTCAGAGCCACATAAAACCTGACTTTATGAGGGTTTAAAAGGCTTTAATTGTTTTCTAACTGCTATTATTTGCTGGATGCAATGTGGGTGGTGGCTGGAGCCCATTCACCTCAATTTTTAGCTGAGTCACGGTGATTTCACTCCTTGCAGAGCCTGGCAGCTCCCTTGGGCAGCCTGCAATGATATTTAATGAATCAGAGCCTGCAGGCACAGGTGGAGACTTGTCCACAGCCTTGTTAACCATGCCCATGGGTCGCTACCACCTGACTGGAAATTTCCTAGTGCCTGATTCGGAGCTGTCCCTCCTTTGGAGTGACTTTTCTAGAGATTAATGGTGCAAATCCTGCATGGCAGATTTTGGGGAAAGGCAAAAAAAGGCAAATCTCTTATGTGGGCAGTCCAATGGGAGTGTTTTGTCTGGACAAAATCAAATGTGGTGTGGTGAGGTCCTCAGGATGAGGTGAGAGATGAGAGTTTGACACCAAGCACTCAGAAGGCTGATTTATTATTTTATGATATATATTATATTAAAAGAAATGGTATACTAAAACTATACTAAAGAAAGGGAGAGGATACATCAGAAGGTTTAACAAGAATGAATAATAAAAACTGTGACAGACCAAAGTCCTGACACGTGTCCAAAGCTGGACCATGATTGGTCATGAATTAAAAACAATTAATGTGCTGGGTAAACAATTCTCCAAATCACATTTCAGAGCAGCAAAACATGGAGAAGCTGAGGCTTCTTATCTTCCCAGGAGAAGAAATCCTGGCGAAGGGATTTTTCAGAAAATATCACGGTGATAATCATAGAACCATTAAGGCTGGAAAAGATCTCCAAAATCATTAGGTCCAGCTGTTAGAGATGAAAGTTTTTAGGTAGAAAGTCCCAACATGAGTCAACCTGGCTGATAGGGTTCCTTGGGGAAACAATTTGCTTTATTTTTCTGAATTAATAATGCTAAGGAGCCTGTCACAAGTGTCTATTCCTGCAGAGCTGACAAAACATTCCAATGTATTGATTGCAACAACAGTGAAACAACAAATGTGATTTTTTTAACTGCTAAGAAGGTAAGCATTGCTATTTATATTTTAGTAAAATTTGGGTTGTTTTTTTTCCCTGTGAGTCTAAAGGAACCATCTGGTCACCTTTTTGGGATATGCAATGGGTGAAGACTGAGACAACACAGAATCAGAAAATGCTGAGATGGGAAGGGGCCTCTAGAATTCACCTTGAGCCTCTTCCCTGCTCAAGCAGGTTGCTCAGAGCTGTCTCCAGATGGAGACACCACAACATCTCTGGGAAAACTGTGCCAATGCTCAGTCACCTTTGGAGTGGAAAAAATGTTTTGTAATGATGGAGGGACCTTCCTCTGTGTCACTTAGTGCCCATTGACTCTTGTCCTGGCACTGGGCACCACTGAAAAGAGCCTGGCTCTGTCCTCTTTGCACCTTCCCTTCAGGTATTTGTGTACATTGACAAGATCCCCCTTGAACCTTCTGCTCTCCAGACTAAGGATCCTCAGCTCTCTCAGTCTCTCCTAACAGGAGGGAGGATCTAATCCCTTAATTAATTAATTAATTAATTCCCTGTGCTTTGGCTGAGTCACCTCCCTGTCATGCCCTGGGCAGCCCAAATCCACCTTGTAGGATGCCTGTGGCACCCGAATTTTTCCCTTTTATGCTGTAGCCTGTCCCAGTCTTCAGCGTGTTTGTGAATTGGTGCATGCTCTCAGCCTGTCTCTAAAAACAAAAATAAACAAGCCCCAGTAACTTATAGCAGGAGAGGTCTGCTCTTACTGAGACAGATCTACTTCTGTCAGTCTTAATTGCACAACATCATGTTCATGGATCTGACAATGTCAGAAGGAAGTGGTACATTAGCAGTGAAGCAAGTTTTTATGAGAGGAAGACATTTGTAGAATGCTTTGATTGGTTCTCCCCTCAGTGAGTGCAATGGACAGTGCCCACATTTATAGATTTATCAGCAAGCTCTGGATTTTCTTACTGAAATCATTTCCCTGCAGCAGCTGCCTTTGGAGTGGTTGCAAGACACCAATTGCAGTAACACTGAGGTGAAACTTTTCACCAAAACTCTGAGGAGTTTTGGTGAAAATTCCTTGGAAGGAATCACCAGAGCTGTGCCCACTGAATCCCAAGCTATGTCCCGTTTCTCCATTGTGGTGGTGCCTTTGCTCCCCTCTCCTTTGGGCTGCTCTACAACCTTTGGGATTCCTGTTAGGTCCTAAGTGAGGCCTTTTGAGCTCTCCTGGACCACAGTGGGCTGTGCCAGCACCTCCCTGTGAGTTGGAATCCTGTTAGAGCTCATGAGCCCTTAATTCTGATCCTTGGAAGGCTGCTGCTGAAAGCTGATGACAGGGCCTGGGCTGATAATTCCATTCCTCCACCCACTGAGAGATGCAAAGGCATCAAGTGTGAGTATTCCACTGCAGTCAGGGGGAATTTTTAACAGATACCTTTGTACAGATAGAAATAGGTATCTCTGTTTATGCATGCCTCTGAATTAATTCAAATACCCTCTCCAGTAGCAATGGTGCTGTCTTGAAACTGTAACTAGGTCATTCTAGTAATTGTAATAAATCCTATTTAATCACTTGATAAATATTAAATTAGTCAATGACTAAGTGCTGTTAAGGCCTTTTGCACCTTACCCTTTTGCACCATTACCCTTTGCACCTTTTCTTTTTTGTTCCCCATGTAAATTATTCTGAACTGATTCTAATGCAATTTTCCTTTGTATGCTTCACCTGTGTGGTAAGTATTGGAGTCAGTCTTGCCACTGGACTCTGTTAAATTACATCTTAACAAATTTGTGTTAAAAGCTGCTTTCACTAATACCTTTAAGCAGCCTAACACATTCATTTGCCACATCCATAGGCACACACTCCAACTGTGTTCAGAAGAGCCTTGAGTTAAATCCTGCAAGGGCTTTCTCCAGTTGTACAGTCTGATTGCTGCTTATTCCTTGCTTTTAGGGCCTTTCCCTCTCTGAATCTTGGATCTCTTCCACTGCAGTTTTTGAAAAGAGCTGAGACAACACCTTTGATCCAGATAAGAACGTTGACAGCTCAGATCACCTGAGATTAGCCATACAAAGGAAGCGGGGGTGGCTGCTCCTGGAGAAGAGTGTAGGAAGGTTGTGATGGATGAGGGAAATGGCAGCAATCCAGCTCTCTGCACTCTGGAGTGTTGACAGAGGCCCTTGTTTGTGAATATGAACAAACAGATATGCCAGGGTGACATCCCTGAGAAGATATTTACATTTACTAACTGGGAATAGTGGATTTTTAAATGGGGTGGAT
>JAHXMQ010000028.1:9091405-9117712 GCA_020466415.1 Ammodramus savannarum pratensis | reverse complement strand
GAGTAGCCCGAAAGTGGGTAGGTGGCAGCATGCACAGAAATGCACCAACCATTCACTGCTTGACAGATCTGACAGAGAGGAAGCAAGCTGGATTAGAGCAGGGAGAGAGAAAAATCCCTTGGCGCTGGGTTTGCTAAGCGACTTCAAAAAAGAGAAAAGTAACTTCAGAAAGGCTGGGTGGTAAGATGCTAATGCAGAGCAGATGGTAGTTTTCACTTCAGTCAGTCCTTTATAGATGTTATCCTAACTAAATAGCTCACATAAAAACAACACAGTCTTTAATTTTTGCTGCATTTTTATACTGAATTAGCTCTCCAGAATGAAACATATTTTATAACTTGATGAAGATAAACTCTTTGTAATGCCTTTGACTAAGGACATTTGGCATGTTTATTTCTAAGTGTCACACTGACTGATTATTTTTTTCCCCCAGCAGAAGTAGTACTTGTACCCACTGAGATGTTTTCTTAAAAAACAATAAGAAAACTTGAGCTATTGAAGGCCACCCCCATTACTTGTGCAGGTACATTGTGTCCTCTCTGAATAAAAGGAGTTCATGGCTGTTGGGCTTTGAACATTGCCTACATCTTAAAAATAGATTGCTGTTATTAAAATCATCTTTCTCCTTTCCACTTTAGAAATTCCAGAGTTAAATACTGTGTAAAAGAGAAGCCATTTGCTCGGTCATTTCTTGTGCAGCAGGGAAAAATACCAAAAACCAGGATACCAAAAGGCAATAAGCACAATATATCTACTGGAAATGATCTGAATATTTAGATTTGCTCAGTGTCTTGCTGATCTCCTTGATAGTCAGAAGATCCACCCGGATGGGAGGTCTCAGCTGTGTGTTCTGGAAAGGCTGAGAAGAATTTCTCTCTCCTGAGCTGCTGCTGTAGAGAGAATCACATCTAACATCACAAACTCTCTGATGTTTCTCCTTGTATGATTCTGGCTTGGTGGTGGAGACAGAAACTTGCAGAAGTTCCATTTTGCTGTTAACATCTTACATCAATTGGAAAAAGAAAAAAAAAAAAACCATCACTTACAAGTCTCCTGAACAATCCACTTCTGAAATTCTAATGACTTTTGTGAATGTTGCTCTTTCACACTCCAGCAGGCTGCAAGAAGATTACACGTTTCTTCGTGTTTTATCAGAGCATTGCAAATGTTATTTTGCTGAATTCTTGAGAAGAAGCTCCTCTATCTTTTCCATAAATGCAGGATCCAAATGCAGGATGCAGATTCATTAAAGCTTTGTTATATAGTCTCTTTTATTTCACATTCTTGGGTTTATGTGTGAAATTCATTTTTTCTGTGCTGCTGATTTGCAAACAAAGCCTATTGCTAATTTGACCCATAGAAGATGTGCTGAAATAAAATACCTGACTGCTTCCAAGTGTTTTGTTATAAATGCTGGAAGACATCCAAGCAATCAGGTGTGTTAAAAACTGGTGTGCTATTTTGGGCATGGAGTTCTTTTAATGTGATTCTGGAGTTCTGACCACACCATCACAGCTGTGCTTGTTACTCTGCTGCTGTACCTTAGCTGTAAATACATTATTGCATTTGCCATTCACTGACTTCTATAGCCTTGTTAGCTGACTCCTCCTCATGGTCACAAAGGAAGATCTTTGATTTTTAATTTTATGGAAACTTTTGAAATTGCTATTTTTTTCCCATCTTTCTGGTGGATTTTTAAATCCTTGCTATATACTGCAAATCACAAATCTTCTCTTTTGGCTAATTCGTATTTCTTTGAGGCAATGGCATAAAGCAGCCTTGTAATATTTATTTAGTCTTCCTTACAATTGTCAGCTTCAGAATAGTTTCTCTAATGCTTACACCTCTGTATTGAAAATCATGTCAGGTTTCTCCAGCACTCCTGTAAGAACTCATGATATGTGCCACCATGTGATTATTTATTTTTTCTCTCATCCAGATCTTTACAGGCTGCAATCAGGTCCACAGAGAGTAGAGAAAAATCTGTGCATTTTCATTTCTGAAGATGACAGCCTTTCTTGTACTACCCCTCACAACTATCAGCTATTTACAGAGGTGATGACTATTGGTGTGGTAGGTGGATAAGGAAGAAGAAAATGATTCTTGACTAGCTGAGACTTTCACTAACAAGTGAGAGTCTTTCTTGACCTCTGGAATCATGATAATACAGCTCTGCCTATAGTTTCCACTCAAAACATTTTCCTTTTACACAGGAGATTCCCCCTCAGAAATATTCAAATTTAATTTGAGGGAAGGATTGACTTTATATGATCCTTGGGAACAGGGATGTTTGCTAGGAGCACAAACTTTTCCTTGCCACTTACACCAGGCTACTTTCACTCTGTTTTATAGCATCATGTTTTCCTCTTGATTTTTTTTCTTTTACTTCATGCCCTTATTTGCACACTGCTGCGAAGATTACAAGCAGAGCAAACAGGATGATTTGTTGTCTGTAATTTCTGTTAAGTAACAGCATTCTGTGGGAGGTGCAGCCTGTGACTGCTCTGAGCAAACTGCACCCAGAGCTGAATGAAGTATTGGTCTGGTTTGCTAATGGATACGTACAGAACATTTATTTGTCTTGTGGGCTTGATAATTACATCTAAATTGATGACATTATCTTGATAATTACATCTAAATACCAAACTGCAATCTGATCACCTTTTTGTAGGGTGCAGTGCCTGGTCCCATGGATGTGTGTGGCTCTTCCTTGTTGTTTTATGTCCCACAACGTGCTTGGCTTCTCCTCTCCCTTCCCTTCTCCTCCTGCTTGCATTCATCTCCTCTAGAGTCCCATTTGCTTCTGGACTGGCTGCTTCTTTTAGCTTTGTAGCCAAACACAGCTAAAATAAGGTTTATATTGTGTGGCATCAAATCAATACTTTGGTCGTGGAGTCAGCCTTCTGTTTCTGCCCACAATGAAAATTTCTGTAACACTTTTCCCCTGATTTAATTCAAGGCAGCAGTGCCAGAACTGCATTCAGTAGTTTGGGGTTTTTATTTGTTTGTTGGGTTTTGTTCCTCTCTGTTTTCCTGTTGTTATTAAATACTTCCCCATTTTAAACTCTTAAGGGGGAATACTCTACCATATATAAATTAAAAAACCATAACAGTAGGGAGATGGTCATGCCATGAGCCTGACTGTGAGAGGTCCATGCTTGGGGAATTGAATCTGGAGGAGTCAAATCCTTGTCCCTCTGCTCAGAGCAGGCAGTGACCTCTCCTCTTTTCTCCTCTTTTCATTCAAGTTCTCCTTCTCTCTGCACTCCTGACAACACCTGAGAAATTAGCTGCTTTTTGGCTCAAATTTATTTGAAAAGCTGAATGTTTCTAAACATAAATCACTTGCCTGTGTCTCCAGTGGGCACAGTTTTCCTTCCATTTGGTTGCTGCTGCTCTGAACAGTGAGATTACCTCAATTTATGCATCCTTTGCTGTGAGTCACCAGGGCTGTAAAAGTGACTGTGCCATGGAGGTTTTTTCATGCAGCACAAGTGAAAATGTGTTCTTTTCTAAAGTGACACTAAATTAAACTCCTGGACCAGGACAACACCTGGATTTCACTGCTGAATACAGGGCAGATTTTGCATTTCAGGAAGACAAGACAATACCCTGCTTGTTGCTTTGTAGTTATCTTTAGATAAGCAAAATCTGGGGGGAAAGAGACATTGGAGATATTTGGGCCAGGACCCTGTGGATGCAAATTCAGCCTCACCTGGCCTTTCTTACACTCCCTCTTGGAGCATATGGGGACTTGGCTTGATCAGACACAGTGAGTTCAGCTGATACCATGAGGATACTGATAACTCAGTGGCTTGGTTGGGTATTTTTTCTTCTAGATTTTTCCCCTCTAAAAGAGCTACAACTTTCCTATACTCTGTGCTGACCCACTGTGTTTTAAAAAATAATATCCCCCCCAAAAAATCCAACAAGAACATTCTCCCAGGCACTGGGTGTTGTGGATGTCCAAGTGGTGAGCTTTGCTGGGAAAATTCCAAAATCAGAATGTAGGCAAGCTTTTTGTGCTCATAAAATTTCACACTAGACAAGGCTTTTACATGGGCAGCTTCTTTTCTGTTTAATTATTTCTCTCCCACCCTTATTCCTAAGGCCTGCAGTTAAGTATACTTGAGTTTTGTTATGTGCAATCTGTAGCAATAAGATTATGATCATGTAAAGATTATGTAAATACCTGATTTCATTGCATCCAGATTAGATTTGCATCCAGAATGTCTTTGCACACAGATCTAGATTTTTTGCTAAATTAGGTCCCTTGGAGGCAGCATGCTTGGAATGGATTGCAAATTAAGACCTTTATTTTCCTCTACCTTTCTTCAGCAATCCCTCACAGATCTAGTTTTTATTTTGCATCCAGATTGCTTTAAAGGGGATAAGTAAGTTACAGTGTCATAACTACAAATTATTTTTTTTCTATACATTTCAGGGTCCATAATTACTGTGGCTGCTTATTATGCCATTTATATAATGTATGAGAGTTTCTGTTCCCAGCTTTTGTGTTTTAATGGTTGTCATTTTCTTGCTGGTGCCTTTTACATCTTAGACTTTAATGTGACACAAAGTAGCTGGAGAATCAAGGGTTTCATTTTGGGTTTTGTGCCTTCTATCCTGTTGCCCAGTGTTCTGAAATGCTCACATTTTGCTCAGTTTCTATGTTAGATGTCAAAAGAGAGGATTAAAGCCAAGTTTGAAGAAGCCTGCAGCTTTGGCTGTTTTGGTTATCTGTAGCAATGGCAAGACTGAGACACAAGGGAGAAAGTGAGGGAGTTGTGACATGTTATACCCCTGAGCCTCAAAAATTAAATTTTCTGTAACTTTTCCAGTGTTTTTACCAGGCTGTGACAGCAATACCTTATCTTTAACTTCTGTTCAAGTACTGAATTGCAGATTTCTGGTTATACCTGAACCCAAGTGTGGCTGTTTGTGGCACAGCATCACTTGCTTGGGCTGGTTGCAACTAAAATCCATTTTCATCATTGTCTCAGTTTCATATACCCTGCTCCTCTGAGCATCTCTGCAACGTGAAAAAAGTGACAGTAAAAGACAGTGAAACTCTCTGTCTTGTCAGAGTGATTAATGAAAAGAGACATCCTTTCAGCTGCTGTTTCTATTCCATACCTCCAGCCTGGCCTCCCACATCTGTAAATCTGGGCGTTTTACTCTTTGTACTGGTGTTAAGTGTGACTTAGCCTTAAAACAGAATCAGTTCTTCTGGTAAATAACTGATCTGCATATTCCTTAATTGGATGTGTCTTGTAGCACACAATTTTTAATTTTTTAATTTTTAATTTTTTAATTTTTATTTTTTTAATTTTTAAAATTTTTTTGTGTTCTAAAAAGCCTCTGCAATTAAATTCAAAGTGCTGATCTCCACAAACTTGGAGCTGCCTACAGGTTTTATTGTAAATGCTTGTTGGATAAAACTGTTCCCCCTGTTAATGAAGGTTGATAGGAGGTAAAACAGTTGTCACAGTTCAACAGGCAGAGAAAATTGTTTGTTTGTCTGTTTTTCTTACTGTTTCTGCTTTCATTAAAGCAGTGCTCTCACTGGAATATCTAAGTAGCTGCAATACTTGCCAGAGGAATATTACTTCTTCATTACAGTATAAATCAGCTCTGAGCACAATTTTGAGTACCAACACACATAAGACGTTTCTAAAAAACCCCCAATGTAAGTTGAATTTTCTGGAGTTCCATTTTGAGCAGAGCGTGTCGAAGCCATAAACAAGAGAAACAAAATTTTATTCCAGCTTTCCCCCTGCTCCTTGTGCTGAGGACAGCTGTGCCTGAGCTGGTGGCTGGACCCCAGCGAGGTCTGAGAATCCCTTTGAGGCTGGAGCATGAGGGATGGTTTGGGAGGAGGAGGAGGAGGATGGAAAAATCTTTCTTTCTCTCACAGGCAGCGTGTGTTATAAAGCCTTTTATGAACTTGCTGTGAATTTATGAGTTTATGAGCCTTTTATGAACTTGCAGAAATTGCAGGCAGGCATTCAGATCCCCATGTTTCTCTGTCTGGTTGACTAGACTAGTTCATTTTATTAACTGGTGCTTCCAATTTAGCACATCTTCCCTTTTGAAACAGAAATCTCTTGCTACTAGCATTGATTCATTTACTTGGAAAAAATATCAATTTGACTGCTCCAAAATTATTTTTGAGGTCCTAGAACACATTCACTGCTTACTGGAACTAAGAGTTCGTTTCTTCTCCCAAGTGAAAAGGAAACAGGACAAGAGGAAAAGGCCTGAAGTAGCACCAGTGGAGGTTTAGGTTGGATATTGGAACAATTTCCTCACAGAAACTGTTGTCAAGCACTGGAACAGTCCCCAAGGAGTGGTGTAGAAACCCAGGGCACTGGGAATATTTCTCTGTCTGCTCTGGGGTGCCCTGACCCACAGGGCAGCACTGACTCTGACCCTCATTCATGGAGAAAGTTTCCTGGACTTCAAGATAGACTGGAATCCACAAAAGTGTGAAATAGATTAGAGAGAGCAGTGTAGGTGATCACTTGGTGAGAAATTTAGGTTTTGGTGTTTTTAGTGTGTTGTGGATGGCAGCAAGATGGAGGGCACAGGGTGTCATCTTGGGTTTCTTCTTCATGCTTCTTCTTCCTCCTTCTCCATGGGTTTGGGTGGCATTTTGTAATTGGGCAGAAATTCTGCACTGGGGACTCTTTGGGATCGGGTATTGGGTTAAAGGGGAAAATAATCCAGGTGTCAATTCTTAATTGGATAGTTTAGTCCTTAAAAGACCTTGTAGCCAGAGATTGTTGGCCATTTTGTGCTGCTGAACTCACAGCAGTGAGACTGTTTTACTGATAAGAAATAATCAACACCTGAGTCCAAACATGAATTACTGTCTCAAGTGCCTTCAATCCAGACCCAGAGAAACCCACAACTGGTATTGCCACAGAGCAGAGTCCCCAGCCCTGGAGGGATTTAAAAGGAAAGTACATGTGGCACTTGAGGACTTGGTTTAGTGCTGGAGTAAATCAGACTCTGTGATCTCACAGCTCTTTTCCAGCCTAAATGATTTAATGAATCCCTGGCTCCTGGGTCCCAACACCTTTTGTAGCAGCAAGGCCTGTTGGCCACCAAGGCCTTGGCTGCCACATTCCTACACCAGAGCCTAAAATTGAAGGATTTTTGCAGCAGCACAGGGCATGGCAGAGTGGATGGGGACCCTGGGAGCTTTCTCTTCCCCCAGCACCCACTGGGAAAGACTGGGAGTGCACCAGGAGAAAAAATAGCTGGGATCTCCATTTCCATCTCCTGTGTTCCTAATAGTCTCCAACTGACGTAATTAAGAACCTCATCACAGAGGTTCTAGACAGGAAATATATATTAGACAATATTGTTCATTGCCTTGGGACCAGAAAAATTAATCCAGAAATAAAAAAAACCCAAGTCGAGGACAACAGCAATAAAAGCCAAATGTGAATGTCCTAGATCCTATGCTCACAGATTCTGCATTTCAGAGATAACTCAGAAGAAAGTTTCCAACTCTTCATGGTTCTGCAGATTTCATTTTCTTGCGTAGCTTTGCCAGAGTTTTAGGGTTTGAATGCCAGCACACGACTCTCGGGAACATGCTTCATTATAGAAGTCACCCTTGTAGTTCTAAATCAATAGATGCACATATTTATTAGATATATATTTACATAAGTATCAAGCTGATAAATATGCTGATAAACATGTAAACAAGTCCTGGAGTGTGTCCCCCACCTCTTGCATGAGGAGAAAAAATAGCTGGGATCTGCATATCCATCTCCTGCGTTCCTAATAGTCTCCAACTGATATAATTAAGAACTTCATCACAGAGGTTCAAGATAGAAAAGATATATTAGACAATATTGTTCATTGCCTTGGGACCAGAAAAATAAATCCAGAAATAAAAGATTGTTTCCTGTGAAATAGTTTGCCAACTTCAGGGGAAGTTGGGGTCTGTAGCATCATGCAGGCTCAGGCTCTTATTGAAGAGCTTCAAGGCTTATACATACATCTTTATTAAAGCTTTTATTAAAAAAAAACTTTTATTATAAAAAAAAAGAAGGCATTTCCATGCCCACTTGCTCTTGCAGATTTCAGCAGTGCTACTTTATTTCTCTGTGATAAAAAAATACTTATTAGTTTTGTGTGCTCAAAGGGAAATAGGAAAAAATAATAAAGGAAGAAATTGGAAATGATAAAATACTTGGCCTTATTAAGTCAGTAGAGGCCTTCAGGTGCTTTGAAGTTTCAACCAGATCCTCATCCTTTTTCCAGCTTATTTCACTTCGAGACAAGAGCTGTGAAAGAGGCTTAATTTGTCCATCTTATTTATCATTTTAACGAGGTAGCATATTATTCATAAATATCTTTATTTTCAAGTTAAAGGAGTCTTTTTAATCATGACCAACATGGAGTCAGATGCAGGGCAGTAAAATGTTCAAAGCCTTGCACCCTCTCAGCCTCAATGTAGCTTGAGATTAAATGAGTTGCAGAAAATTGAAGATGAAACTAGAAAACTGATATTTTATCTCTTCTGTGATCTTACTGTGGCTGAGATATGTGGGGCAAGGTCAGAGGGTGCAGACCAAGAATTATTATGGTCAGTATTGGTCAAATGCTGCCTCTGAGTGCTCGCAGTGCGACCCAGCCCAAGCTGAACTCAATTTCTTTTCATGCAGAGAAAAGTGGAGAGAGTCAGTCTTGATCCTCAGCCTGTAATTCCATATAATAAGAAGCTTCCTCCTGTAATCATCACTCTGATTGTTGTACAAGTGAAAAACAAGTGCTGCTGCTGTGAGGAGCAGCAAAGCACAGCTCCACATGGCTTGGCACTCGCTGGCACTTAATCTGCTGTGTCAAAGGTGAGTTAAGGATAGAAATTAGGTCTATTAACAGAGTAAATTATCTCAGTGACTGGATCAGCTCCTGCAGCCTGGCAGACCACAAATGCTGAGCCTGCTCATAGTGACTCTGAAAACAATGGAGCAAACTTCTGCATTTGTTCCAAAACAGAAAAGAAATCCCAAACCTTTATAAAGAGTCTTGCTGGGTTTAGAATTTCTGCTGTTCAAATGTTCAAAAAGCTTCCATTCATGTTGCATTGGTTATAGTCAGTTTGGATATTGAGGCTGGCTGAAGAGACACTAACTGAAGCTGTGAAGGAAAATTTTATTGTACTGTTAAACTTTACTATTTATTAACTTTATTGAAATAATAAAGTGGGAATAATAAAAACGCAAGACTGAAAAGACATAATTGCAGGCTCTGAGGAGGAAGCTATTTTCAAGAGAATCCAAGAGTGGTGTCTAGGGTTAGAAATAGGAGTGAAATCTTCAGATCTGTTGGGAATTATTTTTCCCTATGAAATATTGTAGCTGTGATGGCTGTGCCCACCAAGATCAGGCTGGATTTAATCTGCTACGGTAATTCTTGACTGTAAACCCTGTCTGTGCAAGCTGGAGCTTCAGGCTGGGCATCCCAGAGTGGGTGCACGCCCAGCACTCCCACTTTGGAGGGCTTAGCTGTGCTCTGACAGTTTAGTGGGAAAGTAGAAGGACCAGAAATATTTTCAGGCTACATTTTATTCAATTTCAAATTGTTGATTCATTGCAAAGTTTCTATTAAAAAATACCTTTGCTTCAGATGCTTTAGTGTGGATTGTTTAACTAAAGGAATTGCTATGATCCTTTTGTCCAAGACTAAATAAATATATATATATGTATCTTTATATATATATATATATATATATATATATATATATTCACTTAGATAGATGAAGAAAATTAATTTTAAATGTAAGCAAACTTAAGTGATTGATAATGTTGTAGTCAGACGAAATCACAGCAGAATCATATGGGAAGCTTCCTTAACAATAATCTGTGAACCCTGCAGTAGCATGTATATTGTAGGTACTGTGAGCTGCCAGAATCCTGCCAGGATTTTGCTCCTGTCCCCTCCATGGGGCACAGGGACACTGGGAAGGGTTTCTGAGCTGGGCTTGGCTGAGCCCACATGGCTCTGCTGGATTATGGTCACATCAGGAGCTCAGAGACTCCTCTAAAACCAATCACAGAGCATTTCTGCCTGCTGCACACAGGATGTACAACTAAGAGGCTTTAGTCTGCAAGTGCTAGTAAAACAGCCATCAGTACTGATAATAATACAAGCAAGCTTTTAGGAGCAGTGAGTACATGAGAAAGAGCAAGGGGTTGAAAATCAATAGGCAAACCAAATGATTACTGACTCTACCAGAAGCAAGCTGTAATTTAGACTCTCCAGGACTTGTTTGCATGTTTACCAGCTTATTTATCAGCATATTTATCAGCTTGATACTTAGGTAAATATATATCTAAGAAATATGTGCATATATTAATTTAGAACCACAAGGGTGACTTTCATAATGTAGCATGTTCCAGAGAGTCATGTGCTGGCATTCAAACCCCAAAACTCTGGCAAAGCTATGCAGGAAAATGAAATCTGCAGAACCATGAAGATTTGGGAACTTTCTTCTGAGTTATCTCTGAAAGGCAAAATCTGTGAGCATAGGAGCTAGGATTTTCACATCTGGGTTTTGTTGCTGTTGTTCTCAACTTAGATGTTTTTATTTCTGGATTCATTTTTCTGGAAATTAAAAGATAACAATTATTCTGGGAATGGCAAGTACATCTTCTGGACTTTGATGCTGTCAGAGGAGATGCTGAGCTTGTTGCATGCCTTGCCTGCTGGGTAACTGAGAGTTGTTCACTTTCCCTGGTATGTTCTGCTGAACTGGAGACTCAGAGCCAGATGAGGATGTGGGATGCTCACAGCCCATGGGATATGCAGCCAGGAAGCCAAAGGTTCTACAAATAACTGTGTTTTTGCCTTAAGCTATAAACCACATTCTCTTATGCAGATCTGGCAGGGTTAGGATAAAGCTTCACTGCTTTCATTCCTCTGAACACTTTCATTCCACTGTGCCCTCTGAAAATGAGGAAATAATTGGATGGAAGTCGATTTGAATGTATTACTCTTCGAAGAGTAGCAGGATTTGTGCATGTGTTTGTTTTACAATGAGTTCATACCACTAGCCAGCTTTCTTCCTGCCCATAAATTCCTTTCAGGAGGAAATATATTGCAGGATTTACTCTGAGCCTCAAGGTGCTGGCTGTGAATGGACCATAGCAATCCAGACCTGGCACTGAGGCATCGTCCTGCTTCCACCACCTTCTATTTCTGGATGTTCACATTTCCCATAATATCAGTGGCAGATACCTTCTTCCTTCTTTGGAATACAGTAAAGTATCTCATGTCATCTGTTATTTCTGCCTGCTACAAATCTGCTGCCTCATTCATGTTGCCTATCTCTCACTGGGTTGCAGAAACCATTTTGAGCATTGACTGTGTGAGTCTTTGGCTTTTGAAAAGGTGAGAAGTGAAAAAGCACAAAAAAGAGAAGTCCCTGCAGATCAGATGAGCTCTAGACACAGACCATTTGCAGTGAGGTAAGAGATGTGAATCACAACTTGGTTTAGCTGCTCAAGGCCTGAAGAGATGCAGCTCCTATGTGCTGAAATTTTAATTCTGGTTAAAGCCATTAGGTAGGGCTCTGTTGTAGCTGTTTTCATGTACTCACGCTCATACTGCCAGAGCCTGACTTTGGGAAATAGTGTCATTTTTGGGACCAGTGTCATTTTAATTTCAGATGTAGTCATTGCAAGACCTCAGGCAGAAGGAACCCAGAGGAACCCTCACACCTGAGACTGAAAAACCCTTGAGAAAGTTTCTGAGCCCTTCAACAAAGACAAGCACATCATTGTACGATGCCACAGCCGCTTCTTCTTGCAGTGTTAGGAGAAAAAGTGCAATTGCAGTGGGACACGTAAAAGAGAGATTGAATAATCTGATAATCAAATGGATTTTCTTATCCTAGAGATCTCCAAAAACAATTTTTACAACAGCTCAGATCATAATCAGAGCCAGAGCAAGATTGCTGACAATGGCAGGCAAATATTTTGCATTTCACAAGTGAGTAAGAACAGCATGTAGGAAGTAAGGTGGGAAAAAATGAGGAAAATATCCATTTCTTCTCATCTCTGCCTCCCCACAAGCATAAAGAAGCTTGGAGAAGGAGGTTTTGAAGGTTGAGGTGAAGTTTTGATGCTTGAGGTGAAATAAGGCACTCCTCTCTAGCAGCTGAAAGAGAGCTAAGGCAGCTAAGACAGCTACAGGCTCAAGAGAAAACAATGTGCTTTAATAACCAAAGAGAGAATTAAGTTATTAATTTACACCTTACACACTTCTGGCCATAATGTTTCATGGGACAGTTCCTGCATTAACTGTTTGAGAGAGAGAACTGCTTTTTGGAGGACTCACAATATTTGTAGATAAGTTCTCACACCTGAGGAGTTGCAGCTGTGCTAATCACCAAAGATTAGGAACAGCCCTGCCCTTAACAGGCCACAGCTGTGTCCAATAAGAGGAAGAGTGCCACAAAAGAGTGGGTGAGGAGAGGGATGGAGTTTGTTGGTTGTGCTGTGAGGAAGGAGTCAGTGCTGTGAGGAGCTGCATATGAGAAATCACCAAGAAGGTATGGGAGCTTTTGCAATATGATGATAACAATTGGTGATCTCATGGTGATTTGGGCAGAGAACTGCAGAGAGAGCCTAAAAATCCAGATTGGTCATAGCCAAGCAGCTATTGATAAAATTATGTAACTGTTGGTTTGTTACTATCGTTATATATAGCCTTTAACTTATTCTTGTGAGTTGCCTTATAAAGTTGTACAGCTATTGATATTGTCAATATTCTAGAAGTGTAAGTATAAGAGTTCCTGATAATATGTAGTGTAAATTTGGGTAATAAATTAGGGTCAGCACACAGACACATTCCAAAGTTAAATGGAAATTACACAAAATGTTATTGTACTGAGTTTACTGTCTTTTGCAAAGGGCTCTGCAAAAGATAGTAGACACAACATTAGTTTATGAAAACCCTTAGGTTGACGTTCTTGCTGTGACATGTTGCCTGAACCTTTGTATACTGTTAGTCCTAAGTGAAATATGTGAATATGTTATAATATCAATTTACTTGGACGTATCTTTCTAGAGATGCTGCAACTTTGTCATTAAAAGAAAAGGGGGAATTGTGAAGGGATAGAATGTAAGAGAACAGTGCAGAAGGCAGTCTCACACCTGAGGGGTTGCAGCTGTGCTGATCACCAAAGATTAGGAACAGCCCTGCCCTTAATAGGCCACAGCTGTGTCCAATAAGAAGATGAGTGCTACAGAAGAGTGGGTGAGCTGGGTGAGGAGAGGGATGGAGTCTGTTGGTTGTGCTGTGAGGAGAGATGGAGTTTGTTGGCTGTGAAGAAGGAGGAGTCAGTGCTGTGAGGAGCTGCATGTAAGAAATCACCGAGAAGGTAGGGAACTTTTGCAATAAAGGTGACAACATGCCAGGAAACAGGGCAAGGACTGCAGGAGAGCTTTGTAATGACCTATGGGAGGTGGTGCCACTGAATTTTGGTTTCTTATTAGTAGACCTGATAGCTACAGTGAAATGACCCATTAAGGCAAATTTTCCATACCATTGTCATTAGCGTAGCAGCAAAATTGGCTGAGCGAGAGGAGATAACAAGGTCACTTTTGCAATCAAATTTCCATGCTAACGGTGCAAAATGTAAATAAAAATAATTATAAACGTTCCCTTTGTCAAAGGGTGGCCTAAGATTGGCTTTCCAGCTCACAGAATTTGGTTTAAAGTTACAGCCATGAAAATTGTGGGCAGCTGGTTTCATTTGGGAGTCACACGATACAGCTCTTCTGCAGCCTTTTCCTTGCCACAAATTTAGGCAAGCTTTGCACAGAACAGAATTAATGCTTGCACTGTGCTTTTTAAAAGATTGTGGGCCAAGCCAAGTGAGCTGGAGTGGAGCAGGAGAGCAAAAGGATAGCACAAACCAGTAATGGAAGCAATATGTGATATCATTTGGCCAGAGGAAGATGAGAATGGTGGTGGGATTTAAGGGTTCGTTATAAAATAACCCTCCCAAGAGGAAGAATGTGTTCAGGGATTAGGATTGGATCCCAGGAACAGGGAAAATTGCAGTTTATTCCTGACCTTGTCACGTCCTATCTGTGTGCTCTTCTGTCTGTGACTCAGTTTCCCAGCCCACAAAAGTCCTCACTTCAAAGCTCTTCCCTGGGCTCCTCCAGGAGGCTTCTGGCTCTTGTGGGAGCCCAGCTGAGCTGCTGAAAGGCAGCATTCATTATTAAATGTCTGTTCAATGCTCTATATTTCAGATGAAATGAAGAGCTGAACAGAATGAGTTCTGTGCAAGCCATTGAAAAAATTGGGGTTTCATAAAAAAATACAACAACTCTGTGTGTTTTAGACAGATTCACCTTGCATTAGGCTCTCCCCCAACACATCCAGTTCAAACACCTCTGACAAGCATTCTGTGCTCCAGATTTCTGCTAGCAAGTGCCTTGGGAATAAACTGTCTCAGAGCCACTAAATAATGTGATGGCTGAAATTATCACTACCATGGCAGCTACAAATTCCTGCTGCTTTTAGACCCTCTCATTGCTGCAGGTCTTAGGAGAAGAAGAACAAAAAGCAAAACCATTAAAAGATTTTTGCAGTGGTACAGCAGAGGGGTTGGATGGTTAAGTCTTTTCATGAGGATGATTTCAGAACAGATAAGAGAGAAATGATAAATGGCATCTGGCAGAGAAGTTATTGAGGCCTGAGAGTGTGTGTGCAGAAATGTTTCCTCACATGGTGAGAGGAAAAATGTGTGTGCTTCTCTCAGCAGAGGGTGGTGTTCTGCTTCTGAAATGAACCTGAGCAATATTTAAAAGACAGCTTAAGGAATGGAGCTCAAAAACTATTCTTCTGGGAGCAAATTAGACCCTAAAACTATCCTTATCATTGCTTATTATTGCAGCACAGTCAGACTGTGTCCCAATGGTTTTGGAAGTTCACTTGTGTCTCTGTTAGGAAAGAGCATCCCCAGATTTCTTTATCCCTGGGTGGGGGTGAATTCAGGTATATTTAAAAGACCGGAGGACCTAGAAAACTTTGGGGGAAACTCTAGGGAAGAGGACTGCTTTGAGGCACCAGGATAAAAGATTTAGGAAAAGTGAGAATTTATAGATTTATCAAGTGAGGATTTGCTGAGCTTGTTGCGAAGAGACAGAGAGCAAATCAAGTTATTTCTTCTCTGTATTTGTCCTCCCAAAGTGCAAACTATGGAAGGGCTTTCCTGATGAGCTCTTTCACACCTTTCCCGATTGGGAGAATGGGAGAGCTCAGACAGGGATGGTTTGGGATCAGGGATCTCATTGGGATGTATCGGGAGAGGGAAGTGTCCCATTTCCAGGGACACCACTAGAGGCCACCGCAAACCTCGGCAAGGAGCTAAAAATCCTCCCATTTCCAGCAGAGAGCGAATTCACAAAGAGGAGACAGAAGGTCCCATATGAGCATGTGTTTTGTGTCTTCTGTAACGAGGGAAAATGTGCCTGAGCTTCCATCAAGCTCATGTATCCATCAAGATTTTAATCTTTTTTTTAAGGATTTTTTTTCCTTGAAAGAAGGGTTAGATTGAAGAAATATTTTTCATCATATTGCTAATTTTTTCTCAGTGTAATACATGCCAAATCTGCTTGATGTAGGGGAACTATTAGGTCCAGAGAATTTTAGAGACTTGCAGAGATTATTAGATATTGTTACTAATTTTTGCTGCAGAAACATGACCTGCTCTGGGCTAGAGGTTGTTTAAAGCTTTTTTTTATTTACTGGGCCCAGCTCTCATATGTGTTATAATGAAGAATATAGACGACAGCTTTCTTAAAACCCAGCCTTTATTTAATACAATGAGCAGCTTTGCCCTGAAGGTGCTGTTTTTTCCCCAGCTGAGTGCTGACACCAGTTTCCAATACTACCTCAGCTTCTATAAACCACATTCACCTGCAGCTACAGCATCAGGAAGCCTGATGCAGCATTTTTCATGGCTGAATGCAGACATTTGGCTCAGCCAGAATAAAGAACATAATTAAATATAATTTAAACTAGAAGGGTATAGCCATTCCACCCTTCACCCCATTTAGGAGCACGCCCAGTGCAACATATTTTGCTGTGTCTTAGAAAAATTAAATGGATTATGTTACACTTTATGATAAATTATTTAGTAAAGAATTGGCTTTTCTCCATGGAAACCCTCTATCTACCACTTTGACAAGTAAATATTGGCAGCAGTGACCCCAGGCTGTAAAATCAGCCTTTCACATTAGGTTGCACATTGCTTTGTAGTGTATCCTAGTATTAAAGCAAAAGATTAAATTCTGTCAGCTGTGTCTGAAGGGAAGTGTCTGGCATTGGGAAAACTGGGCATTTTAGAGCTAAGGATCAGACCATGTAGAGATGTATTTGAAATTCACACCAATGGGATAACACTTTTTTCCTAACTCCTTTTTTTTTTTCCTAAGTCATTAATGGCAAAGGATGGGCTGGTATTGCATAATTAATTTGGTATAGCATCTTATTCTTTGCATGCTGGAAGCTGTAGGAAGTGTGGAGCTGTGTGTTCCTTCCTAATTTTTTTTTTTTTGCCTAAACCTCTCAGTATTTTGTGCTATGCTTTTTATTAGTGTGAAAATACACATTAAAACCCAGCTGATGTATTTTTATTGGTTTAAATAGCCCATTTCAGCAGGGAGAAGGAGATTGCACTTTTTCCCATAACACACAGTGGAGATGTGCTAGATACAGTAGGACGTATTTGTTTTCCTTTTTCTAATTACATGTGGGATGTTATCAGATCTGCTCTGGTAAATCCTCAACTCTCTTTTTGCAGGCTTAAATAAGCCTGGCCAATTTCATGTGTGTGTGTGATGCTTTTCTCCTCTGAGTCCCTGTTTACTTTCAACAAAAGTTTTGTTTGGGCTGTAGCAGTTTATTTTTGCCAAAAAGATGATTTTATCTAGCAGATAAATGCACAAGCCCTATGTAAGTGTGTTTTAATGAAGGGTTAAAGTGGTGCATCCCACAGAGGGAAACTCTGCATGCTCTTATTGCCCCTCTGCAGCACTGCCAGCTGTGCCATCCACAGCTGCTGCTGCCCCCTTGGCCTTCATGAATTGCATCAATCACAAAGCCAGCAGGATTCTCCAGGAGGTGCTGGAAATGCCTGTAAGGCAACTCAAATTTATCTCTTCCCCATCACCTGCTACCTGTCCTCCTTAGGTGCTCTGTTGTTCTGTTGCTGTGCCCAGGCTCCCAAAACAGTGAAAAGCAGAGTTTTCTCCTGTTTTCACAGGTGTTTTGAGGAAAAGTCTTCATTAAGCAGTGTTCACCAGCTCCCAGTTAATTCAGTGGGAATGAGGTACCTAAAAATGTAACAGGAGCTTTAAAAACTCTTAGAAAGCAGGAGCTCTCCACACAAGTGCTTTAGGTGCAGTGATTCTCTGTAAATGTTATGTCTGCATAAGCCTGGATGGCTTTAGGTGCGTAATTAATGCACTTCAGTCAGGAAAATAATTGTTCTGTCTCCCCTGCAGCCAGGGAGAGAAATGAGCAGCCTGTCCCACCGTGATCTCAGCTGCTGTCAGGAGGTGCCTTGCTGTTTCCTGCAGTGCTCAGGGTGACAGCAGTTAATGTCTAAAATTAGTTAGCACAGGGCTGGGAGCTGCTCATCTGTCAATCACTGTTAAGACTGCAGCATAGATGTTTTTAAAGGTAGCTTGTTAACTTGAGATGTGTTTCTGACAGAGGTCAGAATGAATTTTAGTTTTTACTAAGAAATAAAGCAGGTGGGACTTGGAGCAGATATAAAAATCAAAACAATAGAAAAGGATGGTTTTTGATTGTAAATGCTCACTTATGTGGAGTTTTGGCTGGTGCTTTGGAAAGGGTGAGCTCCACAGCAAGGAGCTGAGACACCATAAAACACTTTCTGTGGTTCATGTTGCCTGCCTTTGCCTCCATGGCAGGTGCCACACACCTGTGGAAAGATGCTGCTGTGAGCATACATTTTTAACCCCTTATTTCTGGCAAATAGTTTCAAAACTATGCAGAATTTGTGCCTTTAAATGGGAGGTTTCTGAGCAGCAGTCACTGAAACATCAGGCCTTGTCACAGGCCATGAATGGATGGCACCAGCATCTGTAAAAAAAATAGATCTTTAGTGAGCTGTGTAAACATACCTCCTTATGGAATCCAAAGGGTACAAAGTGAGGTGATCTCCTGAGTCAGAGGTTCTTTTATTTCCCTTTCTGGTTCTCAGTGTGTACCACACTGCCTGTACTATTATTAGGCCCCTTTGCTGACACAAACACAGAAACTCATTGGCAGTCACCGGTGGATTAAAGGATTTATCTCAAGAATTGCTCGGGCTGGGGAATGGATTGCAGAAGTAAAACCACTCAGATATGAATAATGTGGTTTCTTTCTTGATTTTTTTTTTTTTTTTTACTGCTTATGATCTATTTTCACAGCAAGCCATTAGTAGTGGAGACTCAAGAAATGGTTGTGTAATAATTTACATAATGAATCCTGGCATCAATCTGCAGTACTGACAAACATATGTTCTGGTGGGCTGAGGCTCATTAGGTGTGGCTCTTTCTCCCCCACTGCTGTTGAAGATGTTAAAGGCTGTATTTAGTTAGGTTGGAGCTATTCTTGGTCTGAGTTAATGGTATGGACATGTAAAGACATTTGTAAAGGTTCCTCAAAGGCTTGCTTTCAATTCATAAGAACAGTGTGAACAAATTAGTGGCAAAATCATGAGGAAGTGTAAGCCCAAAGGTTAAACTGACTCAAATTAGCAGGAGCATCGTGCTGCCCTGCAGTGGGGGGATGAACGTGGGCCACTAAACTGCTTCCTACCAGAACTTTTATATGGCCACAAATTAGAGATCTGCTGGAGTCTGCTCCTTCTGTGAGTGCTGCTTTTAACCAAGTGAAGTCAGGACCTTTATTCCTGCTCCTTAAGAAAGGATTTAATGCAGCAACAGCAGAGTAATCTCTGGGATTATCCCAGTGAAAACTGAAGAGTTCCAATGGGGGCAAAGTCTGCCTTGCAGACCAAGAGCAAAAGAAGCAAAAGCAGCTTTCTTCCACTGGCCAGGGACCTTTGCAGAGCATTGAAATTCTTAAGTTGGAACATGAGTTCCAACTTATTGGAACATGAGAATTGTTGGAACATGAGTTCCACCAATTCTGAGATCTTGCCTTACATAGGGCCTGGTTGGGTTGGTTGAGTTGCTCTGGTGTGAGACTCTGATCTCTGCGTTACACGGGGCAGTAGATGGGCACAAGAATTTACAGGCAATGAGTGCCCTGCAGCACTGTATGCTCAGACTTTAAGTAAAAAGACTTTATGAATTTCTTACCATGTTGAAAGAAATACTGTCATGAGAGGATAGGTTGAATTCCTCATCTGTATGATGGCTCTAGAAGCTCCAAATATTACCCCTGTGAAACACTCCAGAAAAATTAATGCTCCAGCTCCACCACTTTGTGAGGCTTCAATTATCAGTTCTGAAAGCAACTCACACTTAGAATCAGTGATGCACAAAATACTCATCAGAATTAAGTTAGCTTTGAGTGGAGCGGGGCTGGGATTGTTTATGCTGCACACTACTGATTGCAAGATGTTGATGAGCTAATTAATGGTGAAGTTGAGTGCCTTCAATCTGTGGTTATTCATTGTGTTAAAGTAGGTGGTTAATGTTGCCTCACAACAGGAAACTTGTGAGGTTTTTAGGGGTTGTGTTCTTTCCCCTTGCCCCCAGCAGCTGTGTGTGAAGCTCTGAGTGAGGAGAAAGGAGCTGTTGGTGTTCTTTGCCTGGGTTTTTGTCCAATATTCTTGAGCTGAATTTATTCTTTTTGCCATATTTATTCAAGCTTTGTATTTTGGTTGGCTTTATTTATGGAAAGAAGGAAAAATAACTTCCCTCTTCCAGGATTTGTGAGCTCATCTCAGGTGATGTGAGGGGATCTGAGGATGCAAACAGAGCAGTGATTTCTTGATCCTCTGTTTCTTAGAGCAGCAGAGGCTTTAGCATCCTGATTAGCTGCTTACTTTCCATCAGAAATATCTATTTCTTTATTTATTGTTTCCTGTGCTGCATGAATTTCTGGTGCTTTGGCCTTTTGCTGTTTGAGGGAGTCGAGTCGACATTTTGTGGGCTCTGTTTGCTCGTCCAAGGTTGGGTTTCTCTGGACAAGGTCTGCTAACTGCTCCCAGGATTTATAAAGTAGGAACTGCTCAAAGTTATCTCCTTGCTATCCTTTAGCTCATCCTTCTGGCCTTTGGCTGCTTCCAGTGTTTGACTCATGTCTTTGTGCATGGGAGAATTCTGGACTGCACTGACTCACAAGTGTGACCAGTTCTGGCTTTATGCCAAACTTTTCTCAGTGTCTGTTTTGCTTGTGATGCCAATTTCTTCAAAATACTTAAAACAGCAGAATGTTAAAAAAATGGAATTGCTTTCCTACCTAAAACATATATAAAACTTAAACTAAACCCATCGTTTTTCTAAGTCAAGTTGGTTTGGTTTAGTTCTTTAGTATGGCTCTTTTGTTGTTTCCTTTCCTCAAGAAGAGCTAGGGCAGAAGTTTCTTAAAAAAACGTTGAAGTTTGCCAAAATGTCCAGACCTTCAAAACTTTTATCAGCCATGCTAATGGAAATATTACAATGTCATGCAAATGTGAATTAGTTGGCAGAACATCTTGTTGCAGCCAGGGAAAAAAGCCCTGCATACTGAGTGGCATATTTATACTTTTCAATGGCATCCTTATTGGCTAAAGTGGAACACATGTAGCTGTACTTTGTAAAAATAATGAAGTCAAGGATATAAAATGGCTGGGCTTCTCCAGTGTTCAAACACTCTTTCAGATCAACAAATTGAAAAGGTCTTTCAGGATTCTCTGGTGGCTTTGTGCACAAAAGATGAAATCATTCAAAGAGCAGGGCATAAAGATACCATCTGATATGTGGATCAAAATGCACTCTATGCTAGGAAAATAAGACCAGTCTTGAAACAGAAACAGTCTTGAATGAGGTTTAGCATTCATTGTTCCCTATAAAATTGATTGACAATTCTTTTTCAACTGCCTAATTTTTAAAAGAGCTACAGGAATTGTTCAGCCCAACCTCATTTCTATTTTGAAATAAAGCTTTGTGTGCTTTTATTCATCATGGCAAGCATAGAAAAAATATCAGCACTTATCTGATCCTGGCTTTACATAATGCAGCATTAGTCAACAAAGTTTTACCTGCATTCCTCCTGTGAGTTACTGGGCCAAGTACTCAAAGTCATTACCATTTCATGGCTGCTTAGTATCTTCTTTAAAAAGAAGTTGGAGAGCTCAGCTTAGCTCCTGATGGATCAGCAGAGCTGTACCAGAGATGTGTAGGCTGTTTTGGACAAAATGAGAACAAACTCAAAAAAATGGAGCTAAACCCCAGATTTAGGCTGCGGTCCAGCAATGAGTTCCATTGTTGTTTCCATGGAGCTCAGTGCAGGATCAGCCACAGTTGTTTTTTAAAAATATTCTCATGAGGCCATAGTGTTTCCTGTCTTGCTGGGAGCATGGGAGGAAGAACAGCAATTTTGTGTTATTTTGGCACATCTTCCATGCCTTTCAGTGGAGAACAGAATGAAGACAGGAGCAAAAGACAGCTATACTGAAACATATTGATTCTTTTTCTTCCTTTTTTTTTCTATTTAAGCCCCAAAGACGTTTAGACTTGCAGTAAATTGTGAAGAAAGGATTGAAGTGATGGTTTGTGTTGTTTGTATGCTTCTTTGGGAGAAGATTGCCTTGTCTCTTTTTCTCTTTTTGTTTCTCTCTTTTTTAATTAGTTTTTCCTTGCAATCTATGATGAGGATTACAAATTAAAGATATCCCCAGACAGCAGCCTGGATCAGAGTAAGACAAATGGATGGATGCTGCTGCATGAACCTTCTTTCTGATTTTCTAGGTGTACTTTATTTAGCTCTGCAGCTGCCAATCATCATCTCAGATCTGAACATCCCCACCTGTGAGATTTGGCTCATACCTTCCAAATTTGATTTCAGCTGACATGGTCACTGTGGCAGAAAGGAAGGAGTTCTTGAAAGAGGAACTTTTCCTTATGCCTGTTCCCAACCTGGTGCATGCTGCAAAACACTTGCAGAACTTCCACAGCTGCTGTCCTTTCTCTCAAAAAGGCTGATGAGGTGAGGCATTATATAAACTGCATTCTGAAAGTTGATGCAAATAGGCCTTGCTCTTTTCCCAGAGTTGCTGAACAGCTTTTGAGTGGGGAATGATGCTGCACCAGCTCCTGAGAGGAGGGAGGGGGGGTTATTTTAAGCCAGCTATAATTCTGGGTTTCTGCAGCTGACAGCTACACTGGCTGGGGTGGGAGCTGGCTCCTGTCCCTGGAATGGAATACAAAAAGGTCCTGCCCACCCTGGCTTCTGATGGTGCTGGTGCCACCCAATTAGTGCAGGGATTAATGGGACATGACGGTGCAAGTGCTTTGAGATACCTCCATCCTGCATCTCACCCACCCATAGAGCCTGCTCTGGCAGGAAAAAGAGCCATGAGAGCTCCTCCCCAAGGTGATTCACCTCACCCCAGGGCAGGTGGCTGAGCCCTGTCCTGTAGGTGAAAACCTGTGCAAGCTGGTTGCTGTCAGGTGGGGTCTGCTGAACAGAGTCTGCACAGCTGGAGCTGCATCACCTGAATTCCCTCCCTGCACCTGAGTGCATCTCGCTTGGCAAAGGGATAAATCCTTCCAAAAATGTAGTGAGATATTCATTCTTATCAGGAAGGTGCCTGCAGTAACTGGTTTGGAGTACTTAGGTTCTTTGTAATGCTCAAAAGGGCCCCACACCTTCCTGGGAGCCTGTTTTCCCATTTCTCCATGCTCAGATTGCAGCAGGGATCATCCCCCAGCCCTTTGGTTTGGTTTTCCCCATGTCCCTGATACTGTGCAGCATTTCAGACACTCTGGGTGGGCAATCCAGACTGGCAATCCATCATGGTGCTGGGTTTAAGGTTCCTTTCTTGCTCTCCACAACTCACATCTTTATTTCAGCATTCATGACTTCCTTTCTTTCCATAAACCCTATTTCCCATCTTACCTTCCCTGCAGAAAATTAAACTTCGTCACAGTCTGAGCATCTTTGAATGCTTGTCTGTAACTTGAGATCTGAATTTAGAGCTGCTTTTTATTTCAAGAGCACTGAGCCAACCAAAACAGGCTCGAATTTGTTTAGTGCTGTGGATCTACAGAGAAGCATCTCCATCTGTGCTCTTGGTGTTTTGATTTGCTCTGTGAAGAGCTGCAGGTGTTACTAGATCCTTCTTTTGATTCTGGGGAAATATGTGCCCATGACATTGAGCTCAGATGTGAGGAGTAAAAATGCAGCTCTCAGATGGAACAAAAAGATTTTCTTGCTTTGTTTGACAAAACAGTAAAAACACAAGAGATACTTTAGTAATATATGACTGCCTTGTATAAGTAACTCAGAGCTGCTCATGTTGGAAATAGACCCAGAAAATGAGGTAAAATTAAAAAGTCAATAGTTCAGGTGTTTTTCCCTATATACTTCAGATTTGCCATTTTATGATGCTAAGATATTTGTTACAAGTGCTATTTATCCCACTATGTTCCCTAATTAGAATAAACATGTAAGCAAATTTAGCTTGCTTTCCTGTATCTTTATCTTGTTCAGCCAATATCCTGTGGAACCTCAAGGAGCAAATAAAATATCCCTGTAGTATTTTTAATCCTTTTGTAAAAATTAAATTCTCCCTCCACCTCCCAGTTGAAAGGACTTCCAGTGTTCATCTGGGCCTCTCTGTTTTCCTCAGAGAAAAGTAAAGAGTATAGAGAAAATAAGTTCTGTGAAGTATTTCCAGCCGTTGTCCTAATACTGGAGGCAGGAACAATGAAGAGATGTCACAGATTCTGTGATTTTTGTTTAATCTTCTGATATCTGTTTTTTCAGCTTGTAGTGTCTATTTGCAAGTAACTAGGTGAAAGACAGCCAAGTAGTAATGGAGACCAAGAAAATGAACAAGGTCAACATTAAGGCTGAATATTTAACTAAAAGTGGGAGGGTTAACTTTAGAAAAAGTCTATGATTTATTTCAAGCATCTCTGACTTTTTTCTTGAGCATCAGTTAAGTGATATTGTTGGTATCAGACATGCCAGTGAGGTGAATTAGCTGAAGGTTTCTTTCACCTCCTTGTTTCATGATTCAGGTGTCCCTCAGGTATGTTTTGTAGGTGTTCTGATTTTCAAAGTGCTCAGAAGATTATAAGATTATACCTCTAAGGGCTGCCAGGAGCCAGGATTTGGTTTTGGTCTGCGGCTCATGTGGGGAAGATGATGATGATGGAGCAGGGGACATCAATCCCTGTCCAGCAGTGCTGGGTGCTGGGCATTAAGAGAGGAAACAGGTGAGTCTTAGAACAGGGCTTCCACAAAATCAAAAGTATGGAAGAGCATCTTGCAAGACTTTAAACTTTTTATCATTAAAGGTTACAGTTCTGTGTTGTATTTCCAGCCATGGTGCAAAGACAAATGTTCTTTAAGCAACTGTTTGGACCATTTCCTCTTTTCCTGATGTATTTGTTCACCCACCAGCTCCAAATACTGATATTTTTAGTTGCCTTTTCTTCTAACAAGCTTAAGTTTAAACCAAGTGACTGAATGTATAGTTGCTGAGAATATTCTAAACTGAGATGGTTTGGCTTCTGGAATGAAATCAGCTTGTTTCACATAATATTTAGAAGCTGAAGAAGTTGTGTGAGAATCCTTTATCTTCTGCTGTTACAGGCTTCTGGAAACAGCTTCATGGTGAGGTGATATTCTCCTGGAAAGCTTTGGTGCTCTTGGAGCAAACCCCCAGAGCTCAGGACCCTGCAGCTCCCACCCAAGCAGTGCAGGCTGGTGGGAAAAGAAAACTTTTCCTTTTCCAGAACGAACCCCCAGGGTCCAAAAGGGCCAGGGATGAAAAGCAGAAAAGGAGAATCATGGACAGGGATAACATCTAGGGCTTTATATAAGTTGTCTCACTTTGATTTACAGCCAGGACATGTTATTTTTGGTGGCACTCCAGATCAGTTAAAATGAAGAGATTGCAGCAGCCTCAGCTAAACTTTAAACTGGATCATTTACACATAAAAAAAGTGTGCTGTGTGATTCACATTATTATTATTCTGTGATATGCTATTTATTTTATGTCTTTCCCACATTTCCTGGTCCTTAAAAAAAAAAACAAAAAACTTTGGAATGACTGCCACCACAAAATTACATGGTTGTGTTTGTCAGGAAATCTGTGAGTGTGGCACTTGGGACTTTGGAAGTTGGGATACTACCAGAGAACATTTGGATAGCAAAAATGCTGAACAATAGAAAAATGAATATTTGTCTATAAATAACCTCAGTAGACTTCAGAATTCCACAGGGGTGAGGTAAATAAGGCAACAGCCTTCTTGGACTTGGGTCTGTCCCAAATGTTTAAAAAGTTATTCTGGTTCATAGAAACCTGACTTTTCAATGCAGTCTTAGGACTTGGAGCAACTTTTTGGCTGTGCTCCTCTGAGAGTGAGAATTGCCAGTTAAAAGAAGGGTGAGGAGAGGTGGAATGTCACCATTTGATAAGTCTGGGAGCTCCACGCATGCGTGTATATTGCTGTAGTTGTGTGTCTGACCCTGCTTATGGATGGTCACCCCAAATTCTGCTCAAATGCATGTTTTCACTGAGATTTCTTGTTAAGAACCACAGGATTTTGTTCTAATTTTGCTGCTGCTCTCAGAAGCCCCTGCAAGGCTGAAAGCCTTGTTCCACTGACTTTTCCCTCAATGGACCATGGTGGGTTTCTGTGCTGCCCTGCCACAAGAGCCTTCCCCATCCCATCACCCGTGGCTGCAGAGTAAAGTGCTGTAAATCCATCTGAGCTGGAATCATTGAGTGAATATTCATGGGTTTTTTTAGCTTTTATATTTTTCAGGTTCTATGCTGCTGCAGTGTGCAGTTCTGAGCTTCAGATTAAGGCTTGGTGAGCTCTCTTCTCAGAGTAGGTGGAGAAAACAATTCCTTCTCTAGTTTGGAACCAAGGACAACCACCCAAATTTCAGGCCCAAGAGCATAAACAATATAGACTGAAGAGAGAAAAACAAGAAGGATGGGACTGCATGGGCTAAAGATGTATTTGGACAATTAACTGCAATATGAAATAGAGCAGAATTTGTAAAAGTGAGAGACCCCATGACCGGTCATCCATTTTCTGTGACCATTTTGGTTCATCT
>JAHXMQ010000028.1:9051412-9091305 GCA_020466415.1 Ammodramus savannarum pratensis | reverse complement strand
CAGACCCTGCTTTTGGCACAAACTCTCTGTAATCACTCTTCCAATGCTTTATCTCACAGCTAATGTGTACAGCAAAGCAGATGTGAAGATTAAGTCTCAAATGCAGTGAAATGGTTTGCAAATCTGCCCAGTGGACTGAAATTAATTGCTAGGGATGCTAATTTAATAATACATCTCCTAATACAAACCAATGAGCTTCTCCTCCGAACCTCACCACTTCCACCTTGTGTTTTATAGCCATAGATTATGGTTTACCTCTGTTTTTAAGGCATGAGGCATTATTTGTATAATGAAATAAATTTGTGATATATTCATTGGGGCAAATGGCTCAGGATAGTGCTAGTTAGTTGTTGCAGATATGAATACATTTGTCCTCAATGTAAAAATGATGCCTGACATCCTCAGCATGCCATGCAAACTCAGGTTTTACCTTTGTAGTTAGGCTGAACCCTATTAGCATCCCTAATCACATCAGCCCTGAGGCTGGGACTGTTTTCTCCTCTTACAAGGGAGAAAAATGAAAAAGTAAAGTAGGAATGAGATAGACAAACTAGGAGAAGGTCCCTTAGAATTCTCATCTCCAAATCAGTACTTGGTACCCCAACCCTTTACACATGTCACAGGAAAGCATTTTGGGTGCTCTGAAATATATTTTATTTTGGGGAATATAGTTGTGATTCCAAGAAAGGCATTTGCACTTTTTGGGCTTTCTTAAGCAAAAGGATGAATTAGATGACAAAAAAACCCCCAAAAATTAAAAAAAAAAAAACAAAACCTAGCAAAAACAACCCTAAACAAAACCACCCAAATAACAGCAACAAACCCATCAAAAGAAAAAAAAACAAAACCAACGAGAAGACAACCAAACAAATAAACCTTCGTCATCAGAAAATGGATTTTGATGGTTATTTCTTAACATTGAACTCCACAACTAAATATCAGACTAGAGATGGGTTTATAAAAGCATTTCAGATGCTTAAGCCCCAGAGGAAACGTGGAACAAGGACGGGAAGGATAGGTGTGTGCATGATGATGGATCCATGCTAGAGGAGAAAAAAATAATTCTGGAGTAGTTGGAGTCTTCTTTGTCTTGGAAAAAGCAGTAGACAAGCAAGGTGGAATTTCAATTTGATACTCCCATAAAAATCTTTATCTGGTGTTTAGGAGTCTTTGTTTTGTAGCCAAGGTGTTCTATGTGTGCACCTGCTGATGATGTAAATGCTGTTGGATGTTCTTTCCAGTATGCACTGCACCAGCTTCTGCTTCAAACATCCACAGCTTTTGGGCAAACTGTTCTGAAATCCTGAAATTAATACCAGAGACCTTTCCAGCTGTAAAGAGTGGTGTTGGCACCAACCAGTTCTGCTTGGATTTCCCCCACCTTTTGAGCCTTCACCTGCCTGTGGCTGGTTAAAGTCATTTTTTTGTAGCTGTTGCAGTTACCTTAATTATTTTTTGTGGGGATTAAGTGTGTGGTAAAGCAGTTACTTGAGTTCTTGATGTTCATGTGAGCCAGGATGAGGCACAGCAATGGTCCAGCACCCAAGCTGGAATCTGCCTTCCCTTGGGCTCTGGGCTGTGTGCTCAGCATTTGACACGGCTCTAATGGATGTTATCACCCCTCAGTCTGGCCTGAGCCCTTGGAAAGGCATTGCAGCACACAAACACATTTGCAGATGTTTTTATCCTCACTGGTTTTGTGATTTGTACTTTGTGCTAGTGGCTCTGTTATGACTTGTTTAAAGAGCTCGAATTTATTGTTGTGTTTTGCAGGAATGACAACACTCTGCTCAAGGGTGTCTCAGTTTACCACAGTTTTAAACATTTTGTCATTAGTGAGCAAGGGGTGAGAGAAGGGAAGTGCTGGTTCAAGAGAGGCATAACTCAGCAAATTTCTAATTTGCTCAAGTCTATAAAGCCATTAAACAGTTTTTCCTTTTCACAGGAAGATCACATGAGTTTGATATTTTTTGTGGAATCTATCAAACTCAATTCCTCTATTTAACCTTATTTAAATTTATTTATTTACTTTCCTTTGGCCATTAAAGTATGTGATTTTATAGGTTTTTTTTTGTTAAACAAGTCACCATTTAAAAACCAAAACAACAAAAACCACACTCAAGGCAATAAAACTCCCAAACCTACAAACAGTCCTCACACTAAATAGAGACCATGATGTGTAGCAGGTCCTCCTGCCTCGTGGCTCTTTGTTGTGACTTAGAGGAAATTTGTCAGTACTTTGTTTTTTTTCACGCCTGTCACAGATCAGCTTTATTTTCCAAACCCAGAGGGATCCTAAAAAAATACAAAGATGAGACCTTATTTTTAATTGAGTTTGTGGTACAGGGCCTTGTAAGATAATTCTTCATCCCCATCATTCAGAGACTTAAATTCAGCTGTTTTTTTGCAGGGTTGCATTGTTCAGCGCATTCTCCCCTTTTTAAATTTCAAACTTTTGCACCACTTTCAACCTTTTATTTCTCAGCTCCTTTTGTACCCACTCTGTGTGTTGCCAGTTCTGCTTTGAAGTCCTTTGCTGTTCTGTCAGGACAGAGATTTATTTTGCATGGCTTCTCTGAACTCTCTTGCCTCTGTGAGGATGGTGGCAACCTTTGTCAATCTGTTTTTAGATTTTACTTTTATTTTTGCCACTAAGTATTTTATATAAAGTATCTGGCCACTGTTATTTTCTCTGGAACCCCTTCAGCTGGGTCATTTCTGCCTGAGAGTTGGTGGAATCCTTTTGCACAGAGGGTTGGCTGTGACAAAGCTGTCTCCAAGAACCACCTCTTACAATGGGGTCTGTGGGGTCAAGGCTTTGTGTACTGGGAATCCTGCAGAATTCTGCCCCACAGATCCTGCAGGATTCCCCACAGAGCAGCCCCTTTGCTGGAAATCCTTGGAGAACAGTGCCCAAGGAGTGAGGCTTGACCCCTGCTGCTCCCCCCACTCTGTTACCAAACTCTGAATCTGCACTGACATCCCCATGTTTCATCACCCCTTTGTGTTTTGGGTGCATTTGCTCAGACTGATGGCTCTTTAATCTCCCCCTGGTGTCCTGTTACCTCTGGGCTTGCTGCGTGCTGGAGACAAAGAGGCACGAGGAGTTAACACCAAAAAGTTCTTGTGTAATCCATCTTGCCTTATTCTTCAAGTCTGACTGCAGCATATAAGGAAAGTGCAGAGAAGAATAATCTGGCATCCATAGGGGATACACTGAAAAGGTAATTTTTTTTGTGTTTGTTTGTCCTGCTGTTTTGAAAAAGCACTCGAGCGTGTTCACCTTGCTTATATTTGGAAACCTTTGACTTCTGTATTCATTTTTCCCTTTGTGTCTTTCTGCAGCTGAGAAAAAGTTGTCAGAGATGCTGGGAGATGGCACCTCTGAGTCTTGGGACTGAGGCTAATGGAAGCCTCATGCTCCTGTCAGCAAAGTGCTTCTGCTCCCCTGTGACCCACCAAAAATGCTGCAGGTTTATGGTTTGGGCTAGTTCCTCACAGGAGAGCAAATCCAGCTCTGTAGCTGCACCTGGAACTGGCAGGAAATCTGCGCAAGATCCGTTTCACCTGTAAGTTTCTCATATTGCCATTTATTTGGATTTCGCTTGTCGAAGTAACACTAAGCACAGTTGATGGATTGTTAAGGATTCTGATATGGCAAATTATTTAAATATTTGTGATGTGTGAAGAAAAGCATGTTTTAAATGAGTTGAGGAGATGCACAGGGGGCAAATACATAGTAAATAGTAGCATGAAAAGATGGAAGCAGGTGAGGGGGCCAAAAATCAAAATAAGTAATAGTAAATAAATAATAAACAATAGTAGGAAAATAATAAATAAGTAAATAGTAAATAAGAGAGTAAATAAGTAGTAAATAGTAAATAATTAAATAGTAAATAAGTAGTAGTAAGTAAATAATAAATAGTAAATAAGTGAGATTTGTGATGTATGAAGAAAAGCATGTTTTAAATGAGTTGAGGAGCTCCACAGGGGGAAACACATAATAAATAGTAGCGCAAAAAGATGAAAGCAGGTGAGCGGATTCAAAAATCGAAATAGGTGAGTATTTATAAGCCTTTTTTACTCTCTCTTTTAACTAAGAGACAATTAACAATTAAAGCAGTAGAACTTTGAATGTTTAGAAGCTTTGGGACATGCCATATCCCCCACTGCAGAGCATCCACACGGGTTATCTGCTGACCCCACTGCCCTTTCTTCAGGCGTAAATTCTTTGTAAAAGAAGGTAAAAAGAACATGGTATTGGGTGGTAATTAGACCCAGGAACAGGTAACAGATGCTGCTGTTTCTTGCTCTTCTCCTGCTTCTGACATCTCCTTAACACAATGCCACTCCATTAGCGCAAGGGGGTTTTCCCTTTTAACCTTTCCTGTAACTTCAGAGAGACTGTTTCCCTTTTCACCTTTTCTGTTTAAACCTTTTCTGTAGCTTGAGAGAGACTGAAAGCTAGCACTTGACCCAAAAAACACACAGGAGCCATGATTTGCACCCTGAGCCCTGGCTTGCAAGAGAAGAAAGCAATTAATTGTTTCAGACAGAAGAACTTCTTGTTTTTACCTTCTGCATTATTGCAACAGGAGTCCATTACCTCTGGGAATGAACAGCTTCAAAACTTAAGAGTAAGAAAGAAAGCAGATAGGAAACTATTCCCTTTAAATTATTCACTGCCTTCACTTGCTTTTATCTGCCATCCATTGTGGGCTGTTTATTTTTATTCCCTCCTAGGAGGGTGTGAGAGCCAGGAGTGTCCCATCCCTCTTTATTGAATCACACTTTAATGGCACCTGCCCTGCTTTGCAGTGGGATTCAGTATCATGGGCTGTATTTCCAGCCTTCATGTCATCTGCAAAGCAGCCAGGCATGAATCACACCAGGAAAACACATGCTGGTGCTTGCTGCAGGGATTGAGGCTGGGTTAATTAGGAAAAGCCCCTGGAAGTGCTGGGAGAGACATGCAAAGAGCCACAAATAACAGGAAACCTCACAGCTTGAGTATTGACCTGTTAGGAAGCACTATCCTGTCAAACACAGAGGATGGAGGATGTCAGAGGTGGACAAGGAGTTCTTTGTGAATCCCAAGCTGCCATGGGGATGAGCAGCACAGCAGAATGGGCAACAGAAGCTCTGCTGTTGTTTCAGCCCCTCAAAAGCCAAAATTTAAAACAATTACGAGGCTATCTTCAAAACTAGCACCACCAGGTATGTTTTAAATGATGCACTGGTAAAAGATGTGTTTACCATTAATTTGGATCTGATGGCAAACTTTCTCTCCTTTCATGTTTCTAGCTGGATTGTTCAACGTTGTGGCAGCTGTGTCATCTCAGCCTTTGTCTAATGATAAAATCATAGCACACAGTACACTTACTGCTGAAATTTACCAAAATTCTAATTTTAAAGGGCAGTTTTCTGTCTGTCACATGGGTAGTAATGCAAGGAGTTTATCACCAGCGTTTTTCAGAGAGATACACATACCTGCCATTTCCAAACGATTCAGCAAGGGACTTTTGTTGTATAATGTATATTCAGGTTTTGTGACATAAAGCAAAAATTCTTGCCATTTAAAAAACACACTCTTCTGTTTCATAAACCAGACCCATAATTTAGTGGAATCTTGAGATGCCTTTGGGTAGAAGCCTGCTTTTGTTGGAATGCGTTTTTCCCCCTGAAGCACAAGGAAAAAAAAAAATCATTGTTTTGCCATCACTATCAAATTTTTCAAACCCAGCAGTTTTTAATTCAATATCTGTGTTGATCTCATGATAACCCAGACCTATGGGAATCCAATATAATGCAAGTTTTAGGTGAGGACTGTCCAGAACTGCAGCACTTGTAGTTTAGCTTTTCCCAAACTTCCACAAGACCCAGATCCAATGATTTTTTGTTTGGGTTTTTTTGTGCCTGGGGGAAGATCAGCAGTGTTTTTTTTCTTTGCTTCACCTCTATAGCTACCCAAATCCTCCAAACAAAATCATAAGGCACAACAGGACGATGATCACACAGCTGCAGGTTCAGTGTTTTGATGAAACATTGAAAAAGCCCCTGGGCTTTTTTTTTATAGGGATATCAAACCTTTATCTAGGAAGCCTCTGGCTCCTCTTTTCTTCTCCTCCCTCACACAGACAGTGGATTTCCAGAAAGTTTGTAAAGTAGCCTGGGGAGTGCAGTCCCACACAGTACTTGGGAGTGGGGGAGAAAGGCTTTAATCCCTCCTTTCCTCAGCAAAGCAGGAGTGATTTGTCAGGCAGCATGGACAGGTTGGAATTTTGTGAGATGTGGTGGATATTTGGCACAAATCAGCTGTTTGGCAGTAAATCAGCTGTCAGAATCAGGGAAATTTGGGGGCAATTTTATCTGTTGTAGGAACAGTTTTGCAGAGTATGAGCAGCCTTCAGTCCCACAGGACAAAGTAGCTGGTTCACTGCAGGGACATTCCTTTCCCAGTGTATTACATGCTGAAACCATCCTGCTGTTTTTGTTTTCCTTTCTGCTTCTCCACACACAGGGAACCAGAAAGCCTCTGATGCTGAAATCCATGGAAGGAAGCTCCAACTTAAGCAAACTCTTTTTATTCCTTGATGTTTCTCATACTCTCAGTTTCCATGAGTAAAAGTAATTCTGCCATCATTTAAATCATTGGAATATGTGGTAGTCAATGCCAGTAATTTGTTGTGTTTACTCTTTTCTATCATTCTGCTTTTGAAGTTTCTGAGTCAATGCAGTTCTTGCATTAAAGACAAACAGAACAATTTTGTAACACCTTCCTTATCCCTTCATAGAGAAAACTCAAAATGCATCACAGAGGCTGTGGCCACAAATTTGTTTCACTAAGAATTACCCAGAAATTGCTAAATAGTGAGTGTTAAACAGTTAAACGTTGAACAGAATGAGAAGAGAACAAATAAAAAATAACCACAAAAACTTGACCCCTTATTTTCTCAGCAAGGATGTTATTTTCTCTTCAGAGCCAGGTGCATCCTGAGCAGATGTTGCATCTTCCAGAGTCTCTTGCTGAAGAGGTTTCTGTCACTGCATCTTCTCAGGGGTTATGGCTGAGGTTTCTGTGGTAAATGTCTCTCTTAAGCCCAAATAATGTGAATCAGAAAAGGGTTAAGGTTGGAAGAACCTCAAGCCTGATCTTGCCCAAGTGGTGTCACCCAGAGGAGAAGGGCTGGACACTGCTTGGCCACTTGCTGAGGCAAAAATATCATCTGAAAATAAGAACAAGAGGGATATGGAGAGGATAATGCTGCTGCTGCACCTGTCTCCTGCTTAGGGCCAAGGGAAGCAAAGAGCACTTGAAGGCTGAAGGGAGCTCAGGCAGTGCCAGGGGAGGTTTAGGGGGTGCCTGGTGATGTGAATGGATGAGCCATGGAGGGCTGGCTGAGATCAGAGATGGATGGATGGGGCAGCCTGGGCTGTGCCAGGGTCTGATCCATGGCTGGAAGCAGCAATGGGAGTGTGACAGTGTGCACAGGGGTTCTTGGAATGGGGGAAGAGATGAGGATCTGACTCTATGCTTCAGAAGGCTGATTTATTATTTTATTATTTTATATTTATTACATTAAATCTATACTAAAATAATACAATAAAAGGTTTCATCAGAAGGCTAGCTAAGAATAGAATAGCAAAGAATGATAACAAAGGTTTGTGGCTCTGCTCTCTGTCCGAGCCAGCTGACTGTGACTGGCCATTAATTAGAAACAAGCACATGAGACCAATCCCAGATGCACCTGTTGCATTCCACAGCAGCAGATAATCATTGTTTACATTTTGTTCCTGAGGCCTCTCAGCTTCTCAGGAGGAAAAATCCTAAAGAAAGGATTTTTTATAAAAGATGTCTGTGACATGGGAGCCCTTGGGCCAGCTCAGAGCAAGCCCCACAGCTCTTGGGAGCTCTCCTGTGGGCTGCTCTGCTGTGTTGCCATTGCTTAAGGTCGGGGAAAAGCTCTTTCAAAGGATTTTTATTTAACTATTTTATTTAGCTCTACATGAGCTTTTTCTCAGCCTACATTCTAATGCTTGGCAGCTGAGCTTTTACAAGGTTTTGGAGCCATTAATCAGCGTAGTGTTTTGGGAAGATTTTCCAATGTATATTTGAGAATTTGTATGGCACTGGTTTAAATTAAAGCCTAAGGCTCACTTTTGAGGCTGCTTTTGGCCTCTTTCTGTAAAGCATGGAGCCTTGTATTATTGTTCTAAGAACCCATAATTAGTAGCAAATGTTTGCAAAATGCTGGAGGTTGTTGCTAGGGTGCTCCTTCAGGCTGGGATGTGTGAGAGATGGTTAAACCTAATTTAGATCTATTTCAAAACCTGTTTCCATAAGCTGCAAGTACAGATCATTTTTTAGGCAGTGTAGTACATTCTGACCTTCAAATGGGCAATGGAAATAAAGGCGTTCCTACAGGAATGGGTGTGACTTTGAATGAGGAGAAATTAAGCTCCCATTCTCTGAAGTAATTTACTGGGAAATCATGCAGGAGATAGCAAACAGAACTTCAGGCCTAGGCTGGTTTTCTTTTTCACAGAGGCGTTGAGTCTTTTGCCCAGAACCCCTCAGATTTCAAGCTACTTTTTCAATTCAAACAAGGATCAGAAGCACATTTTTATTTGTTTTGAGGGTCAATGATAACTTTTCTAACCAAGAGTAAAAAAATTATGGAGAAGCACTAAACAACGTGTTTAAAAAATTGAGGGCAAGCATGAAATCATCCCCTAAAAATCTCTCTCTCTAACATTATATGCCTCTTGAACCTATACATAATGTATGTAACAATGATGATTGCTTTTTGCTGTGTTTGATGCCAGACTTTGAAAGACCCATGTAAAAGGTGCTCTGATTTTTGCCTAAATACCTCTGCATGTGTTTTGTTGCACAGTGCCCTCTCTCCTGATGCGCTCTGCCAAGTGTGGTGACTCTTTGTGGAATTTTGGGACTCCCAGAGGTGGGGATGGGGAGGGCAGGAACCTCTGCAGGAGCTGTGTGTGGTGCCTCACCCTTCTAGAGGAGCCTGGGGGCAAGGAGTGCCACCAAAACTCATCCTGGCATCGGGGTGAGCGTGGGCAGCACCTTCCCCTTGTCTGCGGATGTCTTGCTGAATTAAAGTCTATTGTCCAAAATGTTCAGATGTGGGAGCAGAGGAGGAGGAGGATTTGAGTGTTTTGGGGTGAGTCAGGCATTGATCCAGCCCAGACTGGAAAGTTGCCATAAATTCTGGTGCTTTTCGCAAGCAGGGATGCACATGGACTGACAATGTGGCTGGGTTTGGAGAGGAAGGTGTCTGTGCTTTGCTTCCAGGGCTGAGTTGTAGAGAGGCACCTTAAAACTTTCATGGGTCTGTGGTGATTTTCATTAGACACCTGTGGGAAAACCATGAAAAATAAAGGTGTTCCAGAGGTCAGGAACATGAGATTCACCATGTAAACCCCTTGGATACACAGGTAGCACCAGGGAACCTGAACTGTTTCAGTGCCACCACTGCATGCACAGCAATTTTCTGCCACCAAAACATGGATGAAAGGCCAGAGAGGGGAACATTTAAATGAGCACCTAATTTACCTTTACACAGGCTTGCTGTGTGATGGTGTTCATCTTAGGATGAGGAAAGGGATGACGATCCGACTCCATGTTTCAGGAGGCTTGATTTATTATTTTATGATATATATTATATTAAAACTATAGGAATAGAAGAAAGGATTTCATTTGAGATGCCACTAGTTTTGTCTTGTGTTTTGGGTTTTTTTTTTACCACCTTGCTTCTAGTTAGTGCTCTTGGCTCCACTTAAAAGCTTTAACATTTTGCCCTAAAGTCTGTGATCAAAGTTGAAGAGTTTGTCTACATTTAGAAATAGTTTTATCTTTACTCTAACCTCACAAGTCAAATCAGTACTATTATACCCACTTTTTTAGTGAGGAACAGAAAAAAATTATAAAATAATATTTCCCTAGGGTACATAAAGCTGTGATATGGCCCATTTGCAAATAAGCAAGATAGGTTAATCATTAAGTTGGGTTTTCTTCCTGGAAGAACACTCAAGATAGACTTAAAACTTATTTGAGGTTTGGGTGTTTTTGTTATTATCTTTATTTTATTTTATTTTATTTGTTTGTTTATTTTTATTTTCCTCTGTTCCCCTACCCCTCTTTCAACTACCCTAAAGAAGGATCAAGAGTAACCACCTTGATTTAAAGTCCTTCTTTTAAAGTCCTCCTAATTGTTAATTATCAAAATGCTGATTTCCAAGTGAAGTCACCAGATTGACATGTTGCTGCTAATTGAAGAATCAGAGGTATTAATTACAATCAGACACAGTGAAATCTAAGCCATGAAGTCTACAAAGACATCCCAATTTCTCTTTTTGCTTAGAACAAGTGGTGACTTAATTTTTATTGTTTCTCTGAACTGTCAGTCTGATGTCAGTCATTGGGAAGGGTGTATAAACTGAACTAGTAGTAAGAAAAGAAACAGAATTTTCAGACTGGTGCATCAAGAATTTGGAATGAGTTTCATGGAAGCTGTAGGAATAGATTGTGTTTCTGAGCTATATAGTATTGGCCTGGGACTATTTGATGTAGTTGAAAAGCTTCAGCCAGAGCAATGGTTGGTAACTTTGGGAAATGGTCTTTTCTCAATTTATTTCCCTTTAGCTGGCAATAGAGCTTGGCTTTTAGCTGAATGTGAGTGTGGGTGTTTCTTGAAAAATGTCATCTTCTCTATGTGACTTGGCTTCTTTATTTGTCTTGAACTTGTTAAAAGATGTTTCAATGGCAGAAGTGAAAATAAAAAGGGATGTGAGAGCCCAGCATTTGGAGGAAAGTACCAGAAGCTAAAAGTTATAAAACTGATTCTGCTTCCTTAAAAATAACTTCTCAAGGTGTGCCCATGCTGAAAAGAAGTTGCATGGCTTGTGCCGCAACTGGGTGATTCCAGATCGCTTCAGGAAAGGGATATATAGATTTATAGCTGCTATTGCCCAGCTGGGACTTGGTTAGCATTAAAATGTGTTGACAATGTAGATAAAACCTGAACCTGATTCCACGTTAGTAGACTGTTCCCCCCTTTCTGAGCATATTGTTTGCTGTGGTTGCTAAGGAGATCAAGCACAGTTTAGCTTTTGTTGAGCAGTCAGGAGAACCTGCCAGTTCTTCAACAAAGGCCTGATAAGGGAATTTCCTTCATCTCATGTTGATGGCAATGAATACAAGTCAAACACTGCAAATGGGAAAGTTGTTTCAAACTCTCTTTTCTGGTAGTGGCTGTGGTATTTGTGGACTTGTGAACTGGCTGCCTTTGGTCTTAGTGTTGGTGGTCTGAGATCCCAGGACCCTTGGGGGAGAAAAATTTCCCTTTGTGGCATGAAGAGATACTATTGAAAACCCCTAAGTGCACCGTGCTGGTACCTCACTGCTAGCTGCTTTTCCATGCCATAAAATGATGGATTTCAGGGGAAAACTAGGTGAGATATAAGATAAAAATCGTAGTGGGAAGACCACCAAATTGATCACTAACACATAAGGGGGACTGTGGAGTCAGGAACAGGAGAAGTAGCCAAAGGTAGAAAGGGAGAAATTATTAAAAAAAAAAAAAAAACAAACAAAAAACAACATCAACAGAACCCCAACAAAGCTTGTAGCTGTTTTCTGGTTTTTAAAAAAGGCAAAGATTTAGACAAGTATGTTATATATTTTGGCTTACCTGTCTACCGTCATAAGTAACATTGACACCCCTGAAATTGAAATTCTTTGTTCATCTGTTTCCACCAGCCTTTATGCAACCACAAGGTGAGCTGGTTCTGTAAATTTTTGGTGTTATAGAGGGATGTTTTAATAAATATTACCATCTGATTTGTTACAATATTGATGAGCAGAAGGGTAGCAAGATTGGGAGCATGGGGGAAATAGGAATTGGAACTAATAACTGGCAAATATCAACAACATGACTGTGGGCACTGCATAGCCTGATGAGTGTCAGGTAAGTTCTTCTATCTACAAATGATAGCTTGGACTCCTAATATCTGCATTAGAGCACTTATTTTCCCTTGGACCAAATTTTCTAAATTTACAAACACAGGTACTTTTCCTAATAGGATCCACATCCTCACTGAACCTGTTCAACCTTGGTCTGGCCAGCTGGGATCACTTTCTGTGCAACTTGTGAGCTGAGAGATGGCATGCAGCTGTAGGAGAGCAGCTTGGATATAAACCACTCTGGAGTTGGAAGCAGAATGGCATTTAAATCTAAAATACACAGTGGTGAGTGCTGGAGCAGTTGCACCACCAGTCAAGTCTGGCTCTGTCCTGGTTTCCATAAGAGGCACTTGGGTGTAACACTTCGTGCACTTTAATTAGGGAACAAAATCTACTCCCAGCTCAGTTGTTAATAATATATTTTGAGATTGACTGCTGCTATGGAAAATGATTCCATACTCAAACAAAGGGTTCAAATCTGGCTTTTGGTGGCTGTTTCTACTTAGACACCAAGGCTTGGAGCTCAGCGTGATGCCTGCACCAGTGAACCTCTGAGATGAGAAACCAACAGCATTAAACTCCTAAACTACAGTTTCTTGAAAATACTTGGGCTATTCTCCCCTGGAACTCTGCAGGAGTGCGTGCAAGGTTTGGAGTTGGCTGTCACTGAACTAATCAGTGCTTTAAAGTCTAGCAGGTTCTGTTTAAATCCCTTCTCTCTGCCTTCACATGGGTGTGTCTCTCACTGGCACTTTGATTTTAAATCCCTTTTAAAACTGGAGGAAAACCTGCAGGATTAATTTGCTGCAATGCCCTGGAACCTCTCTCTCAGACTAAAGAAGAAAGGAGCATCTCTGATCTGATCTCTGTGCTGAAGAATGGGGATTTTTGTGAAGAGTAAGTACAGATAACTGCCTATATAGAATTGCAGCTGGTGCAACTGCTGTTATCAAATTCACGAACCATAATGAGAGGTATCAAGTCATAGTAGAAGAGTCATCAAACTCTATTCTGAAGGTGATTTTTCCCCATAAGGAATACTTTTCCAGAGGAAGAAGCATGCTTTTGAGAGAGCTGCTTGAACTTTATGAGGAACTACTTCAGTATGAATGAAGTCCGTGTAGTCTTACAGCCCTTAAACACCATTTTTCTCTGGTTCTTTTATGGAAATCCAGTAAGCTTTCGCAACTTTACTAGAGAAGGGTGTGTGCATTGAAAGAAACCTACCCAGAATCAGAATTTGTGCTGGACTTCCTACAAATCTCTGTCTGCACTATCTTGAGTACAAGCAAAGCAGCCCTCACAACGCACCTAAAAAGCCACACAGAACTCGTCTGTCCACATCTGCAACAGTAAATTCCCCACAAAAAATCACTTTTGGCATTCCCAGATTCTGCCTCTGCCCTTCCAGGAACATGCCCAAAGTGTTCCTGCAGGTGTGATGCTGAGCAACCACTCTGTAGCAGATTGAGCTCTCACTGGCAAGCTGGAAAGGGCAAAACTGTCAGGACAATGGGGAAATGTTCTGCAGAAAGTGATCACTCTGGTCCTAGCCAGACCTCTCTTGAGTCCCTTGCTGCAAAAATACCAAAGATGAGCTCAAAAACTACAATTCATGATGCTGCAGTTGCTACTGGATTCCAGAAGTATGTGTATGTTGAGTGGTTTATAGCACAAAAACCCCCATGTTATTCACAGAAGATACATTTACTTATCTTTTCAACCAGCCTTTGTTCTCCTGAGGGTGAAACTGCCGTATCAATTTTCTTTCTTCCTCGCACTCATCAGCTCACTTCATTCCATGGGGATGCTGGCTGCCTTTTGCTCTCAAAAAGTGACATTGCAGTTATTCTTCTGGTGAAACTTGAGCACTGCATTTCTCATCTTGCCTCTCACTTTGCAATCTGTTCTTTCAATTTCCATAGAATCACAGAATCATTTGGGCTGAAAAGACCATTTTAGGCCATTGAATTCCAGCTTTTACTGTCCAGCCCACCACTAGCCATGTCCCCAGATGCCACACCTACACATCTTTTAATCATCCTTTGGGATGATGAATCACCTGCTCTCCTGGGCAGCCTGTTCCAGTGTTTGATAACAATTTCTGTGAAGAAGATTTCCCTGGTACCCATTCTCTGTGGTCCTGCCTTCCTGCAGCAGCTCCAGATTGCTCAAGGTCATTACTCAAAGGCGCCTGAGTTGTGGCACTGTTACCTGGAAGCCATGGAAAGCCATTTATCTGGGAAATTGCTCAGCACCACTCCTTTGGTGCCTGCTCTTTGGGAGTATTACTCTGTCAAGAGGTCATTCAGCAGACTCCAGATGAATGAGGGAATGCTGCAAATCAGTTCATCTGATGGACAAGGGAAATGTCAGGAGAGGAGTTTATGAGGAAAAATAACTTTCTTTTCCCAGCCTTTAGGATTACTGCTGCTAATCCATTCACTCATCTTTATAGCGTGCTGTTTATTAGTATTTTCATTTTTTTTTTCCCTTTGAGTTTTTTTTTTAGTTCCCATTTTCTTGTATTTTTTAACCTTCCTAGTAGATTACTCATATAAGATGGGGCGAGTTGTTTCTAAGTGGCAATTTATAGAAAATATTGTGACTTCCTCATTGTTGTCTCAATGGTTTACAATGCATTTTATATCCTCTAGCTACAGAGGCTTTCAGCATTTGTTATATTTGGCTTTCATAACAAGAACCATTTGAACAGTTTCTTTATTTAGTTCACATGCAATTTACTATGTGTGTGTGAATGCTTGTATTTTCTTAAAAGAAAAATACGAAGAAAATTGTTCTTTTTTGCGAAAAGGGTGTGAAATCTTTGGCCTCCTCATCTCTGCATCTGCAAGGAAAAATCCAAACTTACAGAGAAGATGTTGCTGTTATGGAGAGTGAATGTGAGAAAAAAAATTGACTCTGCTGGGCAAGGAATTCCCTGGGTCACTTGACTTTGTTATCCTCACAGTTTATTTTACATGCTCTATATAGAGAAATTCTGGAAGGAAATTGATTTGTTCATTGTCTTATCTGAACCATCACCTTTATCATTTGTGCTTCAGTTCTGCTGATGTCCATGTTAAACCTCTCTGGTTTAGACCAGGCCAGGATTTGCTTTTTGCAGTCGCTGTGATAATAAGCACAGAATGTTGCTTTAGTATTCCTGTGCTGCTGTTTAGTTTGCAGGGTGTAGGGTGCTGTTGTTTGCTCTGCTCTTTGACCTTCTGCTTCTTCATCTCGTGTTTCAGCAGTGTCTGCCCAGAATCCATCTCTAAGCAGAATGTAAAATTGAAGGATGTTACTACCTTCAGATGAAACATAGGTTTTGATGATAAAGACCTTAACCTCTGGGTGTTAGCCAGCAGTGGTGCTGCTGCCCCTCTGTATGATAACTTCAGGGAAGACTGCTTGGAAACTGCATGTTTTGTGGGAATTTGAATGATTTCAAGATGTTTATTGTGTGTTAAGTCCAAACAGAATGGCATTGAAACATTCAGTGCAGGAGCTTCTGTGATAGTGCTGTGACAAGAGAGCTTTTGACTGCGAAGACCTCTCACAGGAAATTTGCAGAAACACAGAATTTGTATTTTCCGTGAAATGCTTGGATGGGAGAGAACATTCAAAACAAATTAGTCACCAAAATACAGGGAAAACATTGAGAGGCAGCTACTTGTTAACGAGAATGAAGGACAGTGATTGAGTTCTAAGAAAATGTAACATGGGGATTCAGATTTGAGCCCAAAACGTTAGGTTGAGTCTCAAAACCATGGTGTGCAGTTGGAAGTTGCAGTTTGCTTGGCTTCTCACTTGAACACCTCAGTCCAGGTGAGTGCTGTGATTTTCTGGGACATCTTGACTCAGATGCACACTTTGAGGGGATATTTCTGGGAGTTTTGGGGTCCCAACAATCTTCTGGCATTCATGTACAGCATCCTAACTTCCCAGAGCACAATCAGCTTTCCAATGGTAGGGGCAATGTGCTTATGTTTTGCCTCTTCCTCTTCTTTCATTCCTTCCTTTGCTCCTTTCAACAGTTTTGTCTGCATTGTAATAGGAAAATAATTAGGGATTCTGATCTTTAAAAAACAAATTAGATAGTTTGGATTTCTTTAAATCATTGCCTGGTCTTGCTTTAGAATTTGACTGTAAGCTGAGGAGTTGAGAATGAAAAAGATTTTTCAAGCAAAAAAATTTCAGTGTAACCCTTGTATTGGGATGAAAAGGAGGGAATATTTATAAAAATATATTTAACTTCTTTCAACTTCTAAGTAGGATATGGTCCCTGTCTTCAGTTTCTTGCCTTCTTATTAGATATCCAAGTATAAAAAAAGAAGTTAAATCTCAACATTCTGATATCTTTAGGACTTAAAAAGCAAGTAATCTTTTGTCATACCTTCTCCCACATCAATGAGGATGCTTTGCATCTTTGAAAGCACAACAGAGTTTTACCAGCGAGGCAGAGAGAAAATGAAAGAGATCTCCCTGTTTGTCTGCTATTGACACCTGTGTGCCTGGCCAGAGTTAGGATTTCTAGAAACTTTGTTCAGAACACCTCAATCACCTGAAAGAGCCCACAGAGCTCTCTCCTTCCCCTCTGTGCTTCTCTGAGTGCAGCTCCCTCATCCTTACTTCTGCTCGACCCTCTGGTGTGGAAACCAGGGCAGAGGGGGGAATTCTGGGCAAAATTTGAGACAAAGGACAGGTATAGAACCTTCCGTGAGAAATCTGGTGGTAGCAGGAGAGTTGCTGTGTGTCTCTGCCTTGCTTTTCCCTTTCTTGTAAAGTAGATTTAAATTCTATGTGAAGTAGATTGAAATGTTAGACTCCCTGATTAACCTCCCCCTTTTTTTGTTGCCTTAAGGTGTGTTGTTGTCCTTGGCTAGGAATAAGGCTGAGCATAACAGATTTGCAAATGGAGAAAGGCAAGGCCCTCTGCATTCTCCAGTTGTGTTAAATACAGCTATGGTAACAATTGGTTTGCATTGGAAACAAAAGGAGTCTTGCTTAATAGAAAAGGAATGAATAGAAACATCTTCAGTGCAGAGCTATCAGCATTCAGCATTCTGTTTTTGTTGGGTGCATTTGTTGCTTGAAACCTTGTCCCTGAAAGACTTCTGTCCTTTCTGTGGCTGGATTGTGGTGCTCTGGAACACCTGCAGCAATTTCTTGCTATGCAAGGAGAATATGAGTAATAACACAAATTTAACTAAGTTCCAAAAAACACATCAGAAGAGTAGCGATTGCAGAGGGACTGTCTGAATTTATACTGTTTTTTTTAGGATGTGGTGCCATGTGAGACAAAATTCTACTACCTTTCAGGCAATTTTCAGTGTTTTCAAGCTAAAATACAATTTTTATTGAAATGAAATGGTCACCAGAGCCATGTCCATGCTTCTATCCCCAACAGGTGACTGCCCTTTGCATATACCAGCAGCTGACCTTGGTTTTACCTCCTGATCTTCCTGCTCATGTAGAGAAAAATATAAAAGAAATTGCTCCTAAAATGTATTTGGTCAGAGGCCAACTTCCTATAATCAAAGCAAACAGATCTAAATTCCAAATATTGAGGGTAAGAGCACCTTATATAAAATGATGGTGATCTGATTTATTGAAATCTCTCTGGTAATATCCAGTTCCTGGATGCAGTGTTTCCCTTCTGCTCTCCTGAACTCCTTGAATTTGAGTTCACCTATATAAAACCCTCTTCATAGGTAACAAAGTTTAAAAGCACTGACAAGGAAAAGAATCTGCAAAACAGATGTTAAAGGAAAGCAGTCAAAAATCACTGCTCTTATCCTCTTATTTATTCCCTTATTTTTCCAAACTGCTTTGGATTATCTCGCATCAGTGTCTGTAGCCATGCATGGTTATGCTTTAGGGGACAAAATGCTGGGAAGGAGAAGTTAAGCTTTGCTCTTAGCAAGAAAACAAGATTTGTTGCCATACATTGTCTGTCAATTCCCTGGAGTGCCTTGCAGTCAATTGCTGGGGTTTGCTGAGTTCTGTTTTCAGTTCACTGGTGTCTCAGCTGAGCACAGCACTGGTGGGACAGAGGGGGCCAGTGCTGCCTGAGGTGACCAGAAAAAGAAAATTCCAGATTTTTTTAGCCAGGAAATGCTGCCTGAATATCCCTCTCCATCTTCTGTTCTGTCCAGCATCTGGGTGTTTTGACAAATCACCATCTGATCACCAGGTGGAAATTTCAGTTCCTTCCGCATAATTTCAAATACTGGCTGGTAATCCATGGAAAAAATTGCTGAGGTAGATGGGAAGCAAAAATCCTTAATCTAGATAATGTCTCCACCAAATGTGAGCAAATAAATTTCACTGTACATTCAGCATTTCTTTGAAACAATTTAAATGTGGTGGAAATTCTAAAGAGTGAGGAGCAGGGATTGATTTACTGCTCTAGCTGAGCAGAGCGAGGGTAGGCTTCCTTAGGAGGAAGAGGATGTGAGAAGTGTTAGAAGTGCTTCTCCAGAAAAAAAGCAGGCCAAAATAAATTATCTCTCCTTTCTGGAGGACAAGAAAGCCAAGCCAAAGAACTGGGAAAAGTTTTTTTCTTTTTCCATATTGGCCTAGAAGTGTCTTAATTCTGGGATTTTCAAGATACTAAGGAAGTGGTGGTAACTGGGATTATTAAATCACTACCCAACTTAGTTGTTTTTGTTATCAAATTTTGAGGCTATTTTTTTGGGATAAATAACTCATTTTTTCATCAACTAAAAAGAGAATTTTATGTGATCCCTCAGATCTATGGCCTGGGTTTCTCCAGACCTGAGAATTTTGCCCAGCACTGATACCTTATTTAATTCTTGGTAGTTTAAGAAGCATTTCCAAACATACAGGTAACTCATGGAATCTATTTTGTATGACCTAAAAACCATTTTTTAAAATCTAATTAGGTATTTTATTAGAATAAAAGCCCTACTAGTTTTTCAGATATGTTTTTAGTCATACCGGTGTGGTAGGATTCTCTGTGTAGACACTGAATGTTCTGCTTTCCAGCACTCTTCATTACTGTTGTTATTATTATTTGGGGTGGTTTTGTTTGGTTTTTTGTTTTGTAAGGATGAAAAAAATAGAACAGGAGGAAAATCAGGAGCAGAAGTGATGTCTGCATGTATTTTTATGCTCGGCCAGGGGCTGAGCAGTTTGCTGCTCTCTCTGTGGGAGACAAGGGCTGAATGGCACTTCCCAGACTAACCCACTGAGAGCCTCACGTCCAAGAAAACAGAGGTTGAGAGCATAATTATCCTTTGAACTGCATGAACAGAATAGTTCAGAGCCCACTCTGGAGCTGCTGTGAGGGAAAGCCCCTGAGATGCACACGGGATGGGTTTTGGCAGCGGCTGCTTTGATCTCCTAATCCACTTCCAGTGCATTAACAGGAATTTAATCTGGGATCACTCTCTGCAATTCAGCTCTGCTCAAGCTGAAAAGCAGAGTTTTTTCTGGAGTTTGCTGTGGGCAAAATGCACGTTAGTGTGTTTGGTTGAGCACTGAGGAGACAGAGCCTGTTGACAGAGAACATTGGGAGTAAATCTCTCCGTGGCACTTCCTACATGAGAACCTCCACTGATCTGACCCTCTAAGCTGTGGGAAAGGATGAATGCCAGAGGAAACCCAGTAAAAACCATTTTAAAACTATGATTTCTTTATTTATTTATCTCTGCTTTTTTATTTTTATTTTGAAGTTGATTTTGTCTCTGCAAGGGGCAATGCAAAGTGAAGATGTCATTGATCTGCTGAATTCTGTGGGTCTTAGAACTTCACCAAATCTCATCAAATCATTTAAAAATGAGAACATGCTTAGATTTATGGACCATTTTAGTCCTTTGGCAATGGAACACAACCATACTGGAAGCTACTGGATATTATGGTTGCACAAGTGTATTTTCATCTGAGAAAGTGAGCTGAGCAAAGCCCCTCAGTGCTGGTATCTGTCATTTAACTCCTCCCTCCTTCTCCCCAAACCTGTGAATTCAGTTTTCTATTTATGATAAAGCTGCTTCAGAAGCAGAATTATTATATTTCCTGACAACATTTTTTTGGAAAACACAAAAGTGGCTACACCTCCAGAGATATATAATCAGGTTTCTTCATCCTTTGTCTCTTTGAAATTTGAAATCAATACTGCCTCATTAGAGATGCTTAAGCTTTCTTTCATGCAGATGATTTCACCCAGAATTGTCCCAGAGTACTTGTCAAGCTGTTGGCTGAATCCAGAGCCTGTGGATGTAAATGGAAATGTTCCCTCTGACTGCACTGACCTTTGGGTAAGCTCATTAAATTGTAACAAGGACCAAAAAAATTCAATGTAGATTGAAAGCATTGTAAGAAAAGTTATCGTTATACTGATCTCTTTAAAATATTTTGACCTTTGCAATCTAGACTTATGACTTTTATCTGACTGCTGTTGAATTGTTCTTCTCTTTTTTAACTTATTCCCTAAAATATTTCAATTATACAAGCGTCTGAGATAAAATCAGGGTATTTCAAGTACACAGTGACCATCTCTGGAGCCTGGGAGGAGCACAGGCATCAGTGGAGGTTTCACCTGCAGTGTGACATCCCTGCCTGCCCACAGCTGGAATGGCCAGGCTGGGGCATCCTCAGGTGGTGGCAGCATTCAAACCCCAAATAGCAGTTAAATACATGGTTCTCTGCAATTCCAGGCAGTATCCAAGTTCCTGGGTTTTGTGATGGCATCTGCAGAATGTTAACAAAACTGGTTTGGGGTCTGGAGATGGCTGATTAATTCTGCAGGTCTGCTTTGAAAACACACTGAGCTTCAAACAGAATTTGGAGTAGTGAGACTTGTGCATTGCAATCCTAATGCAGGTAAAATGAGAGTTTATGATTTAAAACAAAATTTACCCTTGGCTTTATTCTGGCTTGTTCTGGACTAGAACTATTCTGAACCTGGTTGTGTTTTTAGTTTTATTTCCTTTTTCCTCCTATATGTGGGGACTTTTATCATTTGGAAGAAAGCTGTCACTAATCTACGGAACAGGGTTTTTTAATATCACACTGAAATAATGAAAACTAGTCAGTAGAAATATGCAGGACTGTTTCTAGTAAACATCTATTTAAATATTTGTAGGCATTCACAGCTCCTGCCATACCTATCCCTTTGAATCATTCCAGAAAAGCAACATAACTTGCATAAATCTCTCATGGTACTCATTGATAAATCAAGATGTGTGTATTTGTGAATCTGGCATCATTTACAGCCACATTCTCTGACTTCCCCTTCCCCAATTATTGAGTAAACAAATACCATCTTGAATTTGATCTTGCTTCAAGTGAAGTGAAATTATTACAATGCAAATTATCAATCAGTTACAAACACTTTGAGTCTGGAAAAAAAAAGCAAATTGATATTTTAAGCTTTATCAAAATGTTAATTGCAGCTATCACTCTTTTTGCCTTTTAGAAAAGAGGGAGCTTCCCATTTACCTTTGCAAATTTATGCTGAACAATCAGGAATTTGGATTTCTTCCCCAAAGACCAAACTCATTTGTGCCACAAGCAGCTGCCGGCTGGGAAATCTCCCTGGGCAGTCATTTTAAACTTCTGCCAGTCCTGGGCTGCCCAGTGGAATTAGAGTTGGAAAACACCCCTGTGGAAATGGCTGTGGAAGGCTCTGTTTGTTCTCCTGCAGCCTTACCTGTGTGAATCAATCTCGTAACTTGCAGGCAGAATTATGTAGGACAATCTCTTGCAGCCTAAACCATCAGGGTTTGAAATGCCAGAGATGTTCCTTCCACCTCCTGTGTCACTCTGCAATGAGAATTATTTCAGTCTGGTTTTTGCTGACAGACCTAATAACGATTCCCAGTGTCAGATTCCTCTGCTGCTCTGGCCAGGGCCCAGCAGTGAATCAGAAATAAGTACTTGATTCACCCTGTGCATTTCATAATTGAAGCTTCCCCCAGACCCAGAAATTTCCACAATGCTAAATTTTCTGACCGTAACTGAAATTTTAGAGTGGATATTTCCCTACTTGCTACTGGAAATGTATTTCCAACAGAAAACCTTCAAACAGTGTAATAACTGCAAATCAATAACTGCATGTAATGAGCCAGTGAAAAGGGAAGCGTGAATCTTGGAGCCAATTTTCTTCAAGATACAAAAAAAAAGGTTGTCTAACAAAGTCAAAGCCCTAAAATCAAATTTAACCAATAGAATATTTCCATTGATTTCAGTGGGTTTGTCCAGTTTATTTGATATAGGGGGAATTTAGGATAATGTGGACTGATAATGGGCTAGTTTCTAAACCAGAATGCTCTTAGATGTTGAAATGAAGAATGTTTTTAGTGTCTAAAGGGGTATTGCTACTATCCTTGCTGCATGAGGGCCCTGCAGCCCTGGATACACCCACATGCACCAGAATATTTTCAGATAAAAAATCAATCATTAAGACTAGCTGTAGGTATCCCAAACTTCCAACCTTTTTCAGTTGCAAGGAAATTAAATTTATTTCACAAAATTCTACACAGCAGGCAAGTGCTTCTCTTGGCTGCCCAACAGTATTATCATAATTTTGTATTGAAAGTGAATATTGGATTTTGCTACTGGCAATGCTGATTTCTTTTTACTCAGTGCTGTAGTGGCTAAAGTAATTTTCATACTCCAAATCACAGGCTTTTGTGCTTGATTTACTTCAGTCCTCATGTACTTGGAAAAATTTCCTTTTTCTTAAAGGATGTAGCGGTTTGGTGGGTTGGATTTATTTCATTTTTTGATCACACTGTGGCTGTGCTTTGGATTCTTCCTCTCTGTTTTCTATGACTTCTTTTCCTTTCTCTTTTCCAGCTCCTGTAAAACTTCTTGATGCTCCCATTTCCTTTCCAGTGCTCGAGGAGTGTTGCAAACAGGTCCAGGGATGAAACTCTGCCTTTTCCCCAGCTGATGGAGGGGACTGAGCTTCCTGTCAGTCTGAAATCCAAACAGAGCACTGAGGGATGCCTTTCTCCTGCTGGTGGGACATGAATGCCTGCAGGAAATCCATCAGTAGAAAAACTGAGCTGGAAATAAATTTGGGGAAAAGAGGAGGGAAAACACCAGAGTGCCTGGAGGGGTTTGGACAGGCTGCTGCTGAGGGCTGTAAATTGTGCCCTGTGTGTAAATTTCTTTGTTCTCACTTGCTGGTATTCACTTTTCTGGGGAAGGTCCACACATATTTGTGGAGCTGGAGGGATCAGGTTGCATGGTGGTCATGTGGAGACTCTTGTGATGCCACATCCTTTTATTCTTGGTTGTGTGTACCAAGATTATTTTGATCTTTATTGGGTGGGTTGGGGTGTTTTTGTTGGTTTGGTTTTTTGGTTGTTTGGTTTTGGTTTTTAGGGGTTTTTTTGTGTTTTTTTTTTGATACAGAGATTGTATTTTAACTTTTCTAGGTGGATCTGGCTGTTTTGAAGTCAGGAGGTATTGAGAGCTTCTGCCCATCAAAGTAAATTGCATTTCCAACCGTAAGCAAGTACCAAACATTAGTAGAGTAAGTTTCCAGAATCCCTAAGAGGTGAAGCAAGCCAAAGAAAGTGAAAAGATGCTGCTCTCTTTATCACCTGTGTCTTGTCTTATTCCTTGAACAGAAACAGGCTCAGTCTTTGGATGCATTTTCTGAATTTCAGGTCACTGAAGTTTCACCATGATTATCTTTGGATTTACGGCTTATACCCTCTTCCTTGGCTTGGAAGAAGATCCAAATGTAAGCAGATGAACATTTTTATTTATTTATTGCTTTATTTCCTTTTTATTCAAATTCCTGTAAAATTTGCTGCCTCCTAATTTTTTTGACATTGTGTTTGTCCTCTTGGAGATATATATGGAGAAGTAAGGTGACATTTTTTTCCTTACAGCCATGATTATTGGTCAAGAATTATTTCTCAGGAAAGAACTGTTCTGATAAAAATTGGAATGATGTCTACAACAGAGGTAAGAGACAACTACTCTCTAAACCATCTTATTAATGTCTTTCCTTCAGTAAGAATGTCTTTGTTTTCTGGGATAGCCTTATATAAAACCATATATTTTTATATCCAACAATAAATCCCATAAGGTTGTGTTCAGGGACATTTTTGGGATTGATTTCTTTGTATTCCAGGATTGAGGGTAATGCTAGCTTTTCTGGGAGTAATTTTGAGAGAGGGTTTCTTCTCTTCCCAGAAGCTCTCGTGATTTGAAGAGTTGTGTGGTAAATCTCATCGCACACATTTCATGTGCTGTTTAATACCACAGTTAATAAGCTTAGCAATGGAGCCAAGGTGATTCCTGGCTTGGCAGTGCTTTCTTTAATTTGGAAAAGTGAGTTTTGGAATAGAAATGAAAGTTCCTGGCTCCTCACAGCAAACACATTATGTGCTTGGCTGCTGAGTGCCTCTGAACCCCACCAGCACCAAGGAGTTGTGTGAGTTTTGTGCAGCTTTCCTGACAAGGTAAATATAAATAACCCCTGTCAGCTGTGTTCCTATTCTTTTACAAGTCAGCATCTTCAGGACTTGGGGCATTTTGTTTCTGTTGTGTCAATGCACTTCTGGATCATTTCCTAAAAGCTCTTAAAGCCCTGATGCAGGAAAGAGGGCAAAAGCTCCAAGCTCTTTATTAACTGAGAAATCAGGAGAGAAAACTGATTTTATTGGGTTGTTTTTTCGGATTCTTTGGTCAAATACATATTGAAGGAAATTACACTTTATATATACACACACATATATATACATATATATATATACATATATATATACATATATATACACACACATATATATACACACATATACATATATATATACACACACATATACACATATATATGCATATATATACATATTTATAAAATATTATATATAATATTATAGATATCATTGTATATATTATTGTATCTATTATATATATTAATATATCAGTGTAATTTCCTGATGTTAATTTCCTGAATATCAGCATAATAATTCCCTTAATATCAGTTATATATATATAAAATATATTATATATGTACTATTAATATATATTATACTCTTAGTATAGTACTACTAGTACTGTACTACTAATATATACAGTACTACTAGTAGTACTGTATATATTATTTATATAGTACTATTAATAATATAATAAATATAACATGATAAATATAATATAGTATAATATATTATATTGGCTCTAATATATCGATATTTTATATTTAAATATATTATGTAGATATAGATAAATAATATCTGATAGATAGGAAAGGAGAAGGGAAACTGATTATTCTTTCTCTTGGGCTGAATGCTGGCTTATTGCCCTGTGAGGAGGATGTAGTGTCCTACCTAGTGAGTCACTGAGTTCTCTTTCAATGGGCCTGTGATTACAGCTGGACATAGGCTCAGTAGGTCTGAAATCCTTAGTGGATGATGATGATGATGGCATTTTTGTGTCTAAAAAGAGTGAATCAGGGAATTACCATGGTACTGTGCTGAACTGGTGCTGGCCTGTCCTCCCTGATTTCACCAGTTAATTCAGACATTTGGAGTGAAAAACAACTGAGAGCAGAGATACAGGGGGGTTGAGGCTTTAAGAGCACAAAGACTGGAAAAAGAGACTCAGCTTGAAGCTACAGTAACACAGAATTACCCTTTTCTCTGGAACTCACAGCTCCTGCGTTTTATTTTCTTCTAACTCAGAGCAAGCCTGTGCATTTTTAATTTCTCTTCTGAGGAGTTTTTACTTCTTATCCTTAACACTTTTCAATAGATAAAATTTTTCCAAAGTTGTTTTCATCTCTCCTATATATTGTTTTTCCATGGCAATTTTCAATTCCCTGGATTGCAGCAGGCTCTCAGTTTGCAGGATCATTCCTATAGCTCATCCTCCCTCTTTTCCTTTTCTCCTCATCTGATTGTTCATAATTTCAAACTTCACACTCTCACCACCAAAACCTTGACATTCTTTGGAGCATAACTTGAGAAGGAGCACAGACCTCAAAAATGTCACTGAACTCAGAAGTCTCAAAACAAAATAATTTCTCTGCTTAAAATGGATACTATCAAGGAGTCTGGGCCAAAATTGAAACAGAAGAAAATATGTATATAATGTATAAAAATGCATACAATTAAATATATAAATACATATATATACTTATAGAGCATTTTGTAAGTATTTTAAGTGATTATTTGGACAACTGAAAAAAAATATTGAGTAAATGTAATTGCTGCCTTTTTTGAAATCCATGAAACAAACCAAGAACCACCTCCAAAGAATTGCTCTTTCTCACATTTTGGCTTTTCCTTTCTCCATTTCCAAGGCTTCCCAAGTCTGTGCTGTTCCACACCCCAGTGCTGTGTTTTCTGAAATGTCAAATTTGACTTGGAGACAACAGACTGATTAAACTGCTCTCACTTCACCACCAACAAGTTTGCATCTGTGTGTGTCCATCCTTGTAATGGTTTTGCTTTGTTAATTTGAGATTTTTTTAATTTTGAGTTTTGTTTTTTTTTTTTGTTATTGTATTAAAGAGTGTGGTGGGTTTAGTGTTCATTAATTATTAATATATTTATTTTTTGTTGTGAGGTAGGATTAGGAGAAAGATAAAGTAGGTTTAAAACTTTAAAAGGGTATAAAGAGAATTGTATTAATAGCAGTTAAAAGAAAGAATAATAAGAATTAGAGTACTATTTTCAGAATACTTTTCTTTAAATTTTTTTCCTTATTGATAATGTAAAGAAATAAAACCTAAAATTTTACTTAGTTTATTATTTTTAGAATAGGCTTTTTTAGTAAATTTAGGGAGAGAAGGTTTTTTTGTAAATGTTATAGAGACTTTTTTATATGAAAAAATAGGTTTTTTGTGGTTTGTTTAATGAATTGTAGCTGTTTAGGGAAATATGTCATTGTGAAGTTTTTTTCTATTTTTATAAGGTTTTTTTTACAGTTGGGTTTATGGGTTATGTTAATTTATGGGGTGTTGTTTTAAAGATGACTTGTTCAAAGGTAAAGGTTTTTATTATTAATTTTAAAAATTGTTTTTATTTTTGGGAATAGAGGGGTTCTTTTTGACTCTTCTAGTGTAGCTTTTAACTCCTCTAGTGATAACTTTGACACTGCTCAACAGGGAGAGAGGATCTGCACTCAGAAACGTCAATTATGCTGCAAACAGAGCCTGCTAATGAGATGTCTGCATTTTGAGTCAGGGAAGAAGATTTTCTGAATGTGCAAAACCTTAGAAAAGGTGTTACAGCAGCATAAGGCTGGTCCTCAGTGAAAGGCCTTTAAAATTAAATCACATTTGTCTTTGTTGTTATATGTGTTGTTATATTTGTTGTTTCCCTCTGGAAAAAGCAAAGCGAAAAAAAAAGAAGGAGAAATAAATGGGAAATACCAGGGTCTCAGTTTGAGGTAGGTGAAGAAAAAAAAAAAACAAACAAAAAACATTATCAAGTCCTGTGGCAGCAGGAATGAGCATGGCAGGGTTTGAGGCAGAGCCCAGCACATTTTGGATTTCTGGGAGCAGGGAAAGCTGAGACTGGCATGGAAAACTGAGCCACCAGTAACGTGGTGTGCATCCTCTGTGTGATTATTGTCATCTTGGCTATTGCCAAAAACATCTCCTTCCAGAGAGTAGCCTTGCTACTATTCCTGTTTTTTAGGCTTTCCCAATGTTTTTCATGTTCTTTCCTTCCTTTCTGTTTTCCTCAATGTTCTTCCTCTTATTTTTGGTGACTGTGAGATTTCTTGTGGCATTAGTAAATAGTTTCTGCCAATGTCCTTTCTGACCTTGCAAATGAAGCAGAAAACCTTGTGTGCCAGGCCTAATGTTTAAGAAAACATTAGAAACTATCAAAGCTAAGTCCAAGTGAATTGGAAGAATGCAAAAGCTGCAGAAGTAAGGCCTCCAAATAGACCTGCTGCATTCACTTGGCTTCTGGTTTTGAAATGAGCTGAAACCAGATATTGCAGATTAAGAATGTGTTTTTAGAAAAATCTTTTTTGAAATCTGGGCATAAGGGCTTCTCTCTGGAAAGTATGGGGGAAAACCTTTCTTTGCCATTTTCCTTGAAGGTATCTAGCAGAATGGGCCCATTTGAATAGTAAATAGTGTTAGTAAATATATAATGTTATAGTAGTAAATAAATAGTGTTAGTGAATCTATCCTGCTGTACTTCTATTGCTCCCTACTAAATTTTTTTTTCAGAAGTCTTGGTATTCTGATGGGTGACAACTTAATATTGAGTTTGTCAGTTTTAATCTTGGGCTAGGAATCCCTTAGGTGTGTCCTCTAAGAGATTCCCAATTGTAAATCTTTGGATTTAGGTGTGGCTAAATCAATTATTGAAATTTAAACCTGGTGATATCAAATTAAAACCTTGCTTGTTTTTCCAGTTCTCCTTTCTTTGCTGAAAACAAAGACAAGAAAGGACTGCAAAGAGGATTAACATCTCTTTTGTTTGCTGATATTATGACAGGATGACAATTTTCCACATTATTACATGGTTTTCTGGAAGTCTGGATTGTCAATATGGATAAGCAAGACTATTTTCTCCTTCTGAAAGACTGGTAATATTTTTTGCCAACTGCCTTTCATTTTCCCAGTGAAATCTTCTCAGAAGTAGCCTAAAATAAAAATACTAAATGAATTAATTAATAGGATTGATGTAAATTGCCACTTCTTTCATACAGGATTAACCTTCCTATAACTTTAACTTAAAATTTTCATTAATATCACAATGATAACTTAACAGAATGCATAGATGGTTATCTTTTCCTATCTTTGACCTTTTGTATTTTAATCCCATTCACACTGCTTCTATTAAAAATAAACCCTTGTGCAGGCACGTTTAAATTCTCTGTTCCTTCTACATATTTTGTGGATCCCATTATTTAATCCATAACTTCTTGCTGCAGTGCATGAGAGGCACAATTATTCAGTTTAACTTCTTTATCAAGAACTCTCATTTAGCATCAGATCAGCATGGTGCTAAATCTTTGGCTGAGAATCTTTGTGCCAGGAAGGAGTTTCTTCTCCTGTTCTCCCAAAGGAACATTAAACTTTGCACATGGTAATAATTTTTTTTTTCTGAAATGGAAAGGTGGAAATAGTCCTTTAACTTGGTCAAAACCAATAGTCTGATTATTTTTCTTCCTAAGAGTTTTGGAAGAGGATTTGGCTTACTTTGAGTATGATGGACATGATCTTGGAAGGTTTTACCTAGTGAGTAAAATGAGCCTTAGCTGCAGAAAGATCAGTCCTACATCCCAAATTCTCCTGAGCTTAATGTTTGACACAAGCTCATCTGTAGCAGAATTTTCTCCCAGGCATACTGATGTAAATGTCATAATTTCAATTCTTTTAAAGAGATTGAATTGTTTAACTGTTTGTGCTCTTTATACCTCAGTTTTCAGATTGCCAACATTGCCCAGAGTGAGAGTTGAGCTTTCTTTTGCTGTAAACCAATAAAAAGGCAGATAAATTTTGCCCAGCTTTGTCTTTGCCCATTTATTATAAGTAAAGAAGATTTCAAGGATGTTTATATTGTGCTGCTCAGCAAGCTGGTTTTGGCAGTAGTTTTGTATACAGTGAGCACCACAAATCGTGGCTGCTTTATCCAACTCCACTCTGCTGTGAGGTTTTGCATGATGAGTTGAACTGAAGATGCCAAAAATGTCAGGACCTACATAAGTGGACATAAATCTAGGGGCTGAGTCATGTTTTATGTTCAAGGTAACTAAATCTAAAACCTGCAAGGCAAGCCTCACAACTTTGACATTTTCACCTGCTGAAGAGGAAATGTTTCTGCCATGATAGTCTCTCTTACATCCCAAATTTCATTGGCCAAACAAATTTATTTTTTTTCTTTTGTGATTTTCCTGGATTTTTTGAGTAAAGGAAGGGTTTGTTTTTTTCCTGTCCAAAACCAGGTAGATGGCTTCTTTCTTGCCAGACTTTGCCAGAAATAATTTGCATTGATGACTTGCAGTAAGCAGCCTTGACGTGGTTTTAAGTTTTCAGTAGAATTTTTCTATGTCCAGCAGCAATAGTGTCAGGCCTGCAGTTCTTATTTTATTGTACTTTAAGAGTGTTTTAATCACACTCATGAATCTCCCTCTCTCCAGAGTGCAGATGGCTAACATTTATTCAAAGAATTATGACAAAGGAAGAGTTAGATGACTTTTGTTCTTGAAAAGAGAAGCTATTAAACTATATCAGTCTATTTAATCAATAATAGTTTTATTTCCTGAAACTAATTAAATCCTAATGAGGAAATGAGTATTTATCCCAAAATGTATTTTATATTAAATCTCATTGTGTAGCATGATTTTACCAAGAAAGGCCTTCCAAAGGCCAAACCTTAATTATTTTGCTGCCATTGTATTCCAAATAAGCACGAAAGCATTTCTCCCATATACTTTTTTTCCCACCAAAGATTATTCCTAATAAAATCTAATTTTGGTTTTGTACATTCCAGAGCAACTTGCTTTTAAACAGTGTCTTTCAATGAATTCTTCAAGGCCTTTTAATTGCTAGAGCAAGAATGTGAGTTTCATTATACTCTTGTGTGGTTAGAAAATATTTTAAGATAATCTCTACAGCTGGGGATCAAATGTAACAGAAATGGTGAAGTGTTGTGATGGTCACTGCTTGATCATTTGGGCTGTCTAGCAGAATTTGGGGCCCAGAATTAGGTGTGCAGCTTACCACAAATGAGAAGTGAGCTTTTTGGGTTCCTACAAATATAGGGATTATTTTAACAGTAGATCACTAGTTATTTAGTACTAGAAATTGGATAGGGGTCGTTGTGTTCATGGATATTTGGAAGATTAGGTGCTTTTTTCTCCCTGACTTATGAATTTGGTTGTTCCTTAATTTTAGTCACTGATGGATTTGAATAGCTCCATTTAAAAGAATGAAGACAAATTGCTTCTCCATGAGAGCTGGAGAAGTGATTTTTTTCTTTTCTACCTTGAATTAGATCTGAGGAAAATGATTGAAATCCTGCCTTGTGTGGGTGGTTCTCTCAGACTTCTGCTGTCACTATTTTGGGTTAATTATTTAGTGAAACTACATCACAACCCTCCTATGCACCAAGTGAGCTCTCTAAACACTGGGTAAAAGTCATGCTCATTCTCTCCTTTATGTCAGCAAATAACTAAGAGGAAAAATGTTTAGAGAGGGAGAGTTCAGGGAGAATTCAGGATTTGCATGGGGAAAGAGGAATAACATTGTTTTCTGCCTCTTTCTCAAACAAAGTTCAATGTTTTGTGTGCTCTGCAAAGACCAGCAGGGTCCTGGAATATAAGAAAACCAGTTTTCTATAAATTAATGTGTCTTGGACTCCTGATGGACACAGAGCTTGCAGCTGAAGTGCAATGGGTGGTGTTTTGCAGGCACGATGAAGACAGAAAAAAAAACCCAAACCAGCAGAAACTCAGTGGTGATGTCAGTGAAAAATCTGTCCAATATCACAACAGGGTAAGCAATAAGTCACTGTATCAATTTACTTGATTAGCGCTGTCTACAGAGTGCATCTTTATTGATTCATTTCTGTGGGGCTGATAGATCATCTTGAACTGGCATTAAAATGGGATTTAACATCATGGGATTCAAGGGGCTCCAGACCAAGAGTTACAGAGACAAGTTAGAGAAGCTGCTGGATCTGAATGGCCCCAAGGGGATAGAGATCAGATAATTGTAAGATGAGGAAAAAGTGTGTTAGAGAAATAGGAGGTTTTACTTGCACAGTGCTTGATGGATTTACATCTACAAGGTGACTGAGTCCAGCCAGCAAACTCCCTTCTTTTTCTCAGGGGAGGGAGAAGAGGAGGTGTTTATTCTCTGTAACACACCTTGCTTTGCCAAAACAACCCAAAATATTACCAAAGGGATTCATTCAAACCCATTGGGATTAAGATTGCTGGCTATGGTTGAGGACCCCTTTAGTGCTGGGCCATCTCAGTGGCTGATTATGCTGAGCTCAGAGGTGACACCCTCTAACAACAGATTCCTGTTCAAGTTTTAGCTGCTTTCACTCTCCCCCCAGTTTTGCCATGGGAGATGAACAGCAGAATTTCTCCTTGGTATCTGGGGAAACAGAATTGTGGATGGTTCTGCCTGTTTGCTAATTTGTGACATTTGCAGTGCTGGAGAGCTGTACTCTGGGGCACATATTGACATTTAATTAGGAAAATTACTCTGTGTTGGCTAGATCTAAATGTCAATTTATTAAGGCAATGTATTGGTAATTTATCATGTAATGTATGTTCTGCACTAGATTAAAAGAGGATTGAAAATAATAGTAACTAAAAAATCCCATTCCAAAAATGTGTGAGCTACCATATGGCTGGCTACTGTAGCATAACAGAATAACAAGAACAGTTAATTATGTCAAGCAAGAATGTGTTAAAAAAAATCTATTTAAATAATCGTGGCTCACCTGGTACCCATCAGTATCTGCTTGGAGATATTTAGTATGGATTTCCTCTCCTTAGGGCTGATTTTGGACAGGATCCTGACCCAAAATTGGTTCAGCTTTAACAAAATAAGCCTATCTAAGGGTGTTAAACTCCTTTGGCTATTTGCTACACACGCAGCTGAGCTCATCACTTCATCACATATCCAAGGCCTTTTCTCTAAATAAGGACAAAATTCTCCAATGCATTTGGGGCTGGTTTTGCTGGGAGCCCTCAGGCTGTGCCATGGACACTGAGATGTTGGACCTGGACACCTCCACCAAGGGAAGAGTCTGGAGGAGCCTCTCGTGCCCAGCCCAGCCAAGCTGCTCCAGCTGGCAGCAGGAAAAGGGACAGCAAAGTGGGAAGCTGCAGCAAAGCACAAGCTGGATGGCACAGGGTAAAAATGCCTGCTGATGAGCAGCCTTTTTGTGATTGCAAATTAAAGAGCAGCTTCTCTCAGTGCTGGGGCTGTTTAAGCAAAACAAACTTACTGGAGTGCACCTCTGCAGGGGTCAGGTCATTTAGAAAATAAGTGATGCTGGTGAGTGGTGAGGACATGGGTATGCTGAGTACTAACACCTCGTAAAACTGAGCTGAAAATACAGATTTTAGGTTGACAGAGTCCATTAATCCACAGCAACAACCCTACTCCATGCATGCTTTAAGTAGTGTTGCAGAGCAACCAAATATTTTCCACCAAGGAAGCACCCAGAAGTCTTGCTGATTATCTGAGCTACAGCTGCATCTGCAAAACTGGGCTGGAAATCTCCAGAGGACTTGCTTTTCATGAGATTTCTGATATTTCCCTTTTCTAGTCAGGCTGGAAAGATGAGAGCATCCTGCCCTTGCTCCTGGTCCCAGCCAGAGCCAAGAAACAGAGAAGCATGTGAAAATGAAAAGGGTGTGGGGAAGAATAACAAAGTCCCTCTTGCCAAGTCTTGGATTCTGTGAAAGAGGAGAAGGATTGATCAGTCCTGAGCTATCTGCTTAGCTTCAGGCATTCCTAGGGCTTTGCTAACATCCACAGGTTCAGCACCAGAGAGCTGGGTGATTATTTTGTATTTTTTCTCATCAGTGACCTTGGAAAAATTTAAACTTTTTACACTCCCTGGCAGCAGATGGCTTCTCTTTCTAGTTGCTGTCTTGGCAACTGCCCCAGTAAACAGAGATTATATACAGAGACCTGGGGTTAGGCTGGTCTGAGTATATCAGCACTGTTTGGAAGGGGCAAGTAAACAAATTATCAACATATTCCACTGGGGCCGTGCAACCACCAGAGATCTGTGACCAGCCAGATATCTGCAAGCTGAGACTTAACCTAATGTATGTGCTGCAAATTAACTGGGAAACTTCAGATGAAAGGGAACTTAACCACTTCTTATTCTGGCACAGAACTAATCCTGTGTGTCAGAGCTGAGCAAACAAGCTCTGCTTGATGCAAAGGGGCAACTTGATCTGCTACTGCTAATCTGGGGACACCTTGAAGGACTTTATAGCCAAGTTTGTTCCTTCCTAATAATATATCTTAATTTTTCCTTTCTTTTCATTCATTCTTAACAAGGAATGGTTAACAGTTCCTTTTTTAAATTCTATTTTCTCTCCAGCTGCTCACTTAATTTTCCTATTGGTCTTGGATACTCTATTGTGCATCACTGTTTTCCTCCAAGAGATCAAAGTTCCTTGATCTGTCTCACTGTGATTCAAAGAAAAATATCTTCATTTTCTTCCCTGAGGCTGTGAGTTGATCATCTTTGGTTTGATCAGGCCTAGAATCCAACAGCACCTTTGCATGTAAAAGGCAAGTGTGCACTCCATCAGTCTCTAATAAATTTTGTATGACGTGGGAAATCCTGTTAACAGGAAAGGGCTGGCGTAGGAAACTGAGGGAAAGATGGCAAGAAGAATTTTTACTTCCTATGAACAGTTGTAACATAAATCTGTTCTCCTGACTGAATAAATATGACAGCTTTTTCTTCTTCCCAGTGCCAAGGACCAAAGTAAGTTAAGAATTGTCTGTGTTTGTCAGTCAAGTGGTTGTGTTGGATCCAAATTGCTACAAAAAGTGACATTTCAACTCCTAACATTCCCCTGCAATTCCTTTAGTCAGCATCCAGTTAAGGAAGGAAATTCTTCCTGTGCTACAAATGTTAGTAATAAATGTGCTCTCTGTGGGTTGGTTTGGATCATAAGATTTAGCAAAGGAAAACTTAGCTGCAAGATATACAAAACATACTTCTGTGCACATTTACTTTTGGCAAGAAGTGTTTAATTACCCATGTGGCAAGACAAATTAGAATAAATGGCCACCTCTGACTTTATCCTGCACTGTTATTAATCTTGTGTCTCTGCAGCCACTGTGTGAGCACCAGAGATTTGTAGTGAGAGTCTGCAGCAAACGAAACCATGAGGATTAACTGGGATATTAGTGTGAGATCAAACTGGCATTGATTAGAAACTGCAGTGTCTGGTGAGTGAGTAAATGAGGAGCTGGACTCAGGGAACAGGAGGATTTTTTAGTCTTATTCCAGCACCGCAATTGCTTGGTGCACTTTTCAGTCTTATCAAGACACAAATGTGTCAATGAGATTTTGTCTTTAGGAAGCTTTGGACCAGAAAGTGGATTTTAATTGATTTCTGCCTGTTGGAACCCAGGGCATAGGGAATATTTCTCTGCCTGTCCTGAGAAGTCCTGATCCCCAGGAGAACACTGCTTTTAACCTTTGTTCGTGGAGAAAGCTTCCAAGACTTTGGGATGAGTTGGAATCTACGAGTGTGTGAAATACATACTAGTGTAGTTTATCACAGGGTTTTTAGTTGGAGGTAGATAGGAGTTTTGGGTTTTTAGTATGGAGGTAGATAGGAGACAAGATGGAGGATTTTGGGCATTGTTTGATCTCCTTTACCCAGTCTAAATCTGGCCATTTGAATCAAGAGATCCAGCTGCATTGCACAAGGGCTAAATTTTGCCTTGCTCTGTAAACTTGGCTTGCTGCTTGTGGCTGGGATGCAACGTGCACAGAGTGTGCATTAAGGCACAATATTCCATTTTAATCCCTAGGTAGCACAGCCTGTGCAAGAATGATACTGTTGATGACAAATAATGCCAGGCAGGAGAATTTTCTGGGTCTATGAGCAGACTTAATGAAAAACCAAGAAAATACGTTGAGGAGAGCAGGTGATGGTATCAGCCTTTTACACATCATTTCAGCAGGGCTGTCAGGGCAGAGCTGCCCTTTCTCCCAAGTGTCCCTTCCAAAGTTTCACACTCTGTGCTCTCCTCCCAGAACACCTGGCTGTGCCATGATGTGGCATTCACATCCTCTGAGCAGAGAGAGAGATAATTCTCTCTCTCAGGGCTTTTTCCTGGAGAAGCACAGAGAGAAGAGAAAACAATCCTTATCTCTACTCACTGCTCCTGGCTTTTTTGCACATGTGGAATGTGTTAGGAAGATTGTTTACCTGAAGTGGTTTGGCAATTGGATTCTGCTGAAGATTGCTTTGTTTCCTTGGCCAGTCACTCAAAGCTGTTGGGAGACAGTCACAAGTTTTCTTTAGTGCGTAATTTAGTATAGTATATTTTTAATATACTATAGTATATGTGACTATATAGTATAGGACTATAATATAGTCCTATACTATGCTAAATAATATAGTATATTAGTATATTATTTAAGATAGTATAGTATAGTTGAGTGGACAGCATATGCTAGGGTAGGTACCAAGCTACTTGGTAACTACCTTGTAAAATTTGAAATATACTTAGACATAGATAGGAAATGTTTCATTTTAAACTGAGTACTGCATTTATAAAACAAATAAGATTTCTCAGAGCTTGGATCATGGGGAGTCTGTTTTGCTAATGTAATACAGTATAGTTTGATGAGGCACTTGTTCAGCATTCTGAATCAATGGAGTCAGATACCAATCATTCCTCATGGATTGGGGGAATGATTTTTAAGCCCTGTTTAAAACAGGGTTTATAGTAAAACCCTGTTTTTACTGTATCATGACTGAGCTCAGCCTCCAAAGCAGCTGGCTTCCAAAGCAGACAGAGCACCCCATGTCTTAAATTGCATCTTTTTTGATGCAGTTATAGACACAGCCCCTGGAGAAGGTGAGGTGGAGGTACATCAGCAAAAACCAGCCTGCAACATCAATTCTGCACACCCTGAGCACCACAGAGCCTCATGGCACAGGAAGAATCAATTTGTGGGTCCTGATTTGTAAGCCAAGAACTCTGCTTCCCAGAAATTACTCTGCAATCACTACGGGGATGAAACAAATAAGATTACTTTGCTGTAACCACAGCATATACTGTTGGGTTTTGTTCTGTAGAAAACAATTTAGTCCTGAGGTCTTGGAAAAGGGGTAAAGGGGAATTAAATGTTAAATGTTGTGTTGTTTCATATTATTTTTGTTTTAAGGCAAATTGTGGTCATTATAATAATTTAAATAGATATTTTGCATAACCCAAAGCAAAGAATTCAGCCACTAATAGCTTATAGCATCTGGTTGGGTTATATTTTAGCAAGACATCCAGAAAGAGTGCTGTGTTTTTAGAAAAGGCTTCCCATCTGAAAGTTGAGGGGACAGCATATGCTAGGGGAGGACAGATCAGACTATTTGGTAATTACCTTGCAAAAATTGAAATATACTCGCATATAGATAGGAAATGCTTTACCATAAGCTGAGTATTGAATTGATAAATCAAAAAAAGAGCTTGGATCTGGGGGAGTCTGTTTTACAGAGATGCCTTTAAGGGGGAGGGTACCAACGTGATGCTCTGATGGCGAATGAACACATCCTCTAAGCCATAGCAGAAATGCAGAAATTCTGTTTTTCTGCCTAGATTCCTTCTTACCTATCTATCTATGGAGTATGGACCTCCCAACTTCTTTTGCTGTCTCCCAAAAATTACTGTATACCCTAAACATTTTGAGGCCAAAAAATGCTAAAGATGTAGGTGGTTTGATGCAACTGCTCTTGAATGCTGTCTCACAGAAAATAGTGTGATAAACTATTTTTTACAGGAGCTGATCCTGTAATAAACACTCCAGATTTGGTTCCAAGTGTTCAGTGATCACCAGAAACTAGGTTAAAACTCAGGATTTATTTTTAATTTAGGAGAATAAGTTTTTCTAGCTAATTGTCAAGCTTACATAGGTGACATGTTTTCCTGTCTGTTCTAGAACAAAAGGTGCTAAATTAGTCATACTTGGCTAAAAATGAAGAAAAATCAAAAGGTAAGATCTTAGCAGTTTTTAAGGAAATCATTAAAATAATGCATGAGCCAGCAACAGTCCAGTTTGGGACAAAAAAAAAAAAGAGAAATAACTTGTTGCCCAGTAAGTTTTACATATAATTGCCTCAACAGCATCTATTTTCACCTTCAGGAAAAGACCAGAGCTTTCATGTCTTTGGAGAGCAGAAGCATCAAAGAGCATTAGGGCCACAGTTCAGGTAAATCAGCATAATTGTTATCTCTGCTTGCAAACAGCTCACAGGAGCAGCTTTCTACACCTTCCCAGCAGCAGAATCCCATTAATCCCTTGTTTAATGGAGCCTAGGTGGGTTGCAGCTGAACATTTCCAGAAGTGTTTGAATTTGTGATGAATGAAGTCATCGTAATTTATGATAACAGAAGTGTTTGAATTTATGGAACTCCACGTTGCAGGAACTTAGAATTTCTGTTATCTGCAGCAAGTATCTTTTTAAGGGTTCAGTCATTGCCCAGAGTCAGTGGCATCCTTGCCATTGACTGTGTTTGAAGCTTGGGTGAGCCTTAATGTTTTGGGCTGCTGAGTTAAAGGAAGCACAGGGGGAGAACTGGAAATCATCTCCTGTATCTGCAGGTGGACAGAACAATGCCATTGTCACTCTGACAGTGCCAAGCCAACAGATTTGAAGTGACTGCTTTGCAGAGAACCTCCTTTCGTTCTTCTTCATCTCGTTTTAGAGTATAAATTACTGCATGGACCATAAAATGGAGTTATGCCAGGAGTTAGTAGTTTGCCTTGATTCAGTTATTGGAAAGAAAAAATTGGAATGAGCTTGCCTTTTTGTTGTTCTTGTTGGGTTTTGGTTTTAAGTCTCCCATTAGAGGTTTTAAAATTTTCTTCTAAATGACTCAAATGTTGTTTTGTAACATTTAACTCACAGTATGAATTATTCTTAATCCAGCAGGATGTCTGCTCTTAGCTGCTCTCCCCCTCCTTGTCATGGTACAGGGCTTAAAGTCCTAATGCCAATTCCTTTATTTGCAACAGTGGTCAAATTGCAGCTTGTCCCTTGAAGGCATTCTGCAAAATTTATTATTCTCTTAATACTTCAGCTCACATGATGTAAATACCCTGGGAAATCTAATTTATTGATTCAGCATTCTGCTGGGCAAATTTCTGTCTCCTAGAAATTTGTGTTAATGGGCATATATTGAAAGGAATTTTTGTTGCTGTTCACACTATTGCCAGCACAGGAATTGTCAGTGAAACAGAGACAAACAACTTCTTTGCAGTGTTCTCTGCCTGAGCATCATCATGAGAGTCCCAGGGCATGGGGATGTGTGTACTGTTAAATAAGAGAGAGTTCTTGTGCAAACCTTTGATTTCTAACACTCCTTTTTTTACTCCCTCTCCCTCTCACTGTGATGCAATGAGTTGGGTGGGAGGAAATCAGAAAGTATCTTTTTGTCTTGAGTCAATCCATGACTCTACTCTATTTAGTAGTTTATTTATAGCTGATGCCCCAAGAGTTGACTCTGGTTCTCCAAAATTTGCTCTAGGTAAGAATTCAGATGGATTTAAATTCCCTGCTGGCTGTTACAGCTTCTCTAAAGAAATAAGCATACAAAACAATAAAAATATTTCTGTCTGTTAGAGCAAGACTGCCTGCAAACAAGTTGGCAGCTCCTGTGAAATTATGAACTTATTAATCCTGTGGAATCCATACCAAAAATGTGTTCTGATATATTAAGAAATTCAGCTGACCATATTTCATTTTTGCTTTTTGACTGAGAACATAAATAACGGGTTATGATACCCAAGTTCAGTTTACAAGCAGCCAGAGTTGTAGAACTGCTAAATTTAAAACCTAATCTTATATCTTCAGAATGTTTTTAAAGTAGGTTTTAGTGAAGAAAACTCTGGTGGATCTATAAAACTGTGTTTTGCAAGCTTAGTGTATTGCCTGTAATCCTAAGGTCACATTAACACATAATCTTCTAATATTCAAATGCCATTTTCTTTAAATAGGCGACCTTGCATTCAGGAAGAAATATGCTTTGAAGTGAGTTTTTTTTCTGACCTGCTTCCCAGCAAGATGCAGCCTCTCTCATTGCTCAGCATTATTGTTTTCACCCTGTTAACTTATGCAAAGAGAACGTAGTGTATGCACAGTAGCTCAGTTCTTTGGAATGCCAGATAATGTAGATTCACCTCTCCCCTCTTGGTATGCTGTCCTGTGTCACTGTCATATTTTC
>JAHXMQ010000028.1:9024396-9044820 GCA_020466415.1 Ammodramus savannarum pratensis | reverse complement strand
GGGGGGGAACTACAACAGCACATAGTGACAGGAGAGGGGGAAATGGCTGGAAGAGAGTGGGTTTAGAGCAGATATTTGGACAAAAAACCTTTGCTGTCAGGCTGGCGAGGCCTTGGAACACATTGCCCAGAGGAGCTGTGGATGCTCCATCCCTGGAATTTTTCAAGGATGGATGGTCCAGGGAAAGGTGTCCCCACCCATGGCAAGGAAATGATGTCTGTGGATGTGACATTCTGCTCAGAGAGAGAACACTAACACTAGACAGGTTTTCCCATTAATTGGCCTGGGAAGCTTCAGGGAGCTGGAGATAAGCAATGGTAGTCAAATATTAAAACAATCCGCAGGTGGTGTTTTTTAACAATCTGTTTTGCTGCTTCTCTCATAAAGTTTTTTACAGATGGCTTCCTAATTAGCCAATCATGTGAAAAATGTTGATTAAATGACCAGTCAGGTGCACCTGTAGCAAACTAAGACATAAAAGGAGAAAGGCTCAAATAAACAGGGCTTTTGCCATTTGCCTTCTGATGTGACTGTGTCATCTCTGACTCAAGGATAACAGGATGGACCCAAAATTTTCTTCCAGTTCAGGCCAGTCTAAGATTTTAGGATACTATGAAATAGAAATATGTACTTTGAAAGAGGTTGTATCTGTACTGCCTGGAACAAGGTGTTCCTTGATATTAGGGAGGCAAAATGAGACCAAAAAAAAGCTAGAGCAGGATCCCTGTGAATTACAGATGTTTGGAACTCTCTGAATTCACCACCTAGTCCCTGCTGTTATCCTTAAATTCTCTCTAGCATTTATCATGCCTCACTGAAACAGCTTCACAAAAGTATGCAAAGAGATTTGTACGTCTGAGAGAGTGTTTTGATAGCAAAAGATTGATGAGCCTGAATTCCTTTGTAGGCGTGTGGCAACCCCTCATTTCCCTGGGTTTGTCACCATTTCCCAGCTCTCCAGAAAACTTTGCAGGCTGTCTTATTAGCAGAGCTGCTCTCTGGGCTCTTGGTACTGCAGAAACCACAGAGTAAGATGTGTTGAAGGAGTGAGATTGCAGATGTGGGGCATGAATTGTGTGTATGGAGAATTAATGGTGTATTGGAGACCGTGTTAAGGCAGCTGCCAGGAGAAAAAGGCAGGCTGCAGTTTGACCAGATAATGATATTACCAGATGGTAATATCAATTACCAGCCCTCTGTTTTTGGGATTGGACAGGGAAACTGCCCTCACTGAGGTGGGCATTGCCTCAAGCAGCAGAGCATCAGTGATGCTGGTTTGGTTATGCACACACATGGCCCTTGGAAACTGGTGAGATAACAACCAGCAGCCTTTTGCTGTCCTTAAATCCTTCCCATTCCTCTTCCAAATAAAGCCAGTCTGTCCTGGATTCTTATCTCCTTTTCTGACTCTGTCTCCAGAGAACGTGTTCCTTCTTTTGATGCCCAGTAGGTGCATAAAGTCCAGCTCAGTTTTCAATGCAGACTTAAACCAGCTCATTTGTTTAGAGATGTATTTTGTACCTCAGTTTGCTTTATCTTCTGTTTGCATCTACTTTTAAAATGCAAGAGGTCATGACAAGCTTAGATTATGGCCTAGTGCTCAGCTGGAATTATCTCAGCTTATTTTTAATGCTGCCCTTACTTAACCTGATTTGTGGAGTTTGTTATAACTTGAGATAACCAGCTCTTCTTCCCAGCTGTGGAGCAAATTATCTTTGTGACCCTCACATGCTCTTGAATGCTCTTTGAAATGTCTGTAGGGGCCCTTATCTATCTCATCATCCAGTGGCTGGCTCTGTGACATTTTGCTGTATTCCTAAAAAAATTGGGTGCCTTGCTCTAATTGCTAAAATGAATTGTGCAGATTTCCAGCCTTCTGTGAGCTGATTAAATCCAACAAATAACTGTGTTAAAAGTGTCTGTGGTGCCCTTGGAAACAACTTCTCTGGCTGCCATCAGCTCAGAGTGACTATGTCAGCTTGCTGAAGATCTCTAGATTGTGGAAATTCTGCAATGCTGGGGTATTGGGAAGTGATGAACACAAAAACCTATCCAGAGGAAGGGGCTTGCATGATTCCTAAGCTGGATTTTAGGAAAGACAGTGGGAATGGCAGCCAAAGGCCAATGGAATTAAGTGCTAGTTATTCTTTCTGCTCCACATGCTGGCAGTAGATTATCTGGCTTCTTTCTCAACCATTGGAGTGGATCTCCCAGTGGCAGCAGTCCCTGAGGTGTGTTCTTGTGCATCTGGTGATAATTATGGTGAGAATCAGTGGGGCGCCATTTATCCTCATTTGTGGGCGGATTCCTTCGCTGTGGACCCATTGGTGTCCCTTGGCCCGTGCATTGCCCCATGTAAATCTGTATTTCTGAGGCTGAGAGCCTCTTTGGAGAGGAGGGCAGCTTTCCTGGGGGGTGGCAGAGGGCTCTGAGCCTGCATTTCTCCTGGCAGGGTGGTGCAGGAATCAATGTCTGTTAGGGAGCTCGTGGAGGCAGCTGTGTGTGCTTGTGCTGGATCTCAGACATGTACCTGTGTGTTCAGCATTTTCTATGGGCTCCCACACATGGATTTCCTCATTTGGATAGAGGGGTTTTCATTTTGAGTAGCAAAAGGCCTTGTTCCTGGCTCAGATTTAGTTCTCAAGCTTTTACAGAGGTTCTTCTTCTTCTTTACATCTTTAACAGAGTAGCATTTTGGTGTTTACAGGACCTTACTTGGTTTACTTTTAAACCAATTATTTCTTTTGCATCTTGCCAAATTGATTTATTTGTTTATTTATCTCTTGGAGAGTGATGCAATTCCCCCATGCCATTTCCTTCTTTTATTTTCACACAGTCTGTGTTCTCCAACACTGAATATTTTGCATGTAGGAGGCTGTGTTTTCCCTACACAGGGTATTGGAAGGTTTTCTGTTAGAGGACCACCTGCTGTTTAGGTGGCATATATTATTGCCATCATTTTGGACTCTAATAAAAATATCACCTTCACTTCCTTCTGGCAAGACAAGCACCTTATTCCTAGAATATTCTGGAAGGGATGGCACTGTGGCTTTTGTCTGACAAATGGATGTCCCTGAGTTTAGATGTGATATAACACCATTTTGGACTATAATAAAAATATTACCTTCACTTCCTTCTGGCAAGACAACCACCTTATTCCTAGAATATTCTGGAAGGGATGGCACTGTGGGCTTTGTCTGACAGATGGATGTCCCTGGGCTTTGGAGCAGCTGATAACAGAAGGAACAGTCTGCTGCACACCCTGGAGCTTGGACGTGGGTGCTCCTTGGCCATAAACTTTGCAATTTTGTGTCACACCTTTTTTTGAACTGACTGTATTCTTTTCAATATGCCAGCAATTTACTGTGCCTCAGGAAGATGTAGATATATTTTTTTCACTTTACGTGTTGAAAACTCTATTAAATTTGGAAGTGATGTTCTGAATCTTTAAAATGCATTGGCTAGTCAAATGTCAGTGAATATATCTGTAAGTTTGCTTTCTCAAGTAACATAATTTACAAAAAAATATGCAGAATATTATTTTGTCCCTCAATTTTATTTTATTACTCATTCTAAGTTAATATATCCTGAAGTTACACTGAAAAATATTCAAATATTTGTTCAGGGAATCTAAATGGACTACCTAAAGTGAAGGGTGATAGTTCTTCTCCTTTCATTTTCTCCAATAGGTTATTTCACATATTTCAGATTACATCAAATGGAAAAAGTCTCTCCTTTGCGCTGCTTTATTAACTTTTTGGGTGCATACAGAGATAGATTGTTCCAATGTATTCTTTGCTGAGAGCTGGCTCTGAAAGCACTCAGCATAAGGGCATGTGGGAAAGTAAATGGGCTTTTCTGCACTTTTAAAAAAGTATCATTGCAGGGGGAAAAGACTGCTGTACTTCATTTAACATATTTTGGCAAAATAACCAAAGGCATCTTCAACTGACACTGTTTATCAAATGTCAGTTTTCTTTCCCCTTTTCTAAGCACTGACAAGAGTGTTTGGCTGTTATCTTCTCCATCGCCTTTTCTCCATCATCCCTTTTCATCCCTGCAGTGCTCCATTCCCTCTTTTTGCTGATAACACTTAGAGTGAAACTTTTTACCTTAATCTACTCTGATGTGCTGTTCTCTGAAAACACCCATTGAATTTGTGTGTTCTGCTGAGCTGCCCTGCATTGTCTCCCTCTGCAAAGCTGCGATCAGGATGTTCAGGACCTTCCTCCTCCTCCCTGTGCCTCTGGTTCCAGCTGTTGTTTTCCAGAAGGCAGCTCTGTGACCCAGACACACTGAGCCCTCTGGAGCAGCCAGCAGTGTCACAGCAGCTGGGATCCCACAGGAAAAGCCATTTTAGGTTGTTCCCACAACCCAGCCTCTTTCTTGACTGCTTTCTTTCTCCAGGGCTTGCCATTTCTGCTCTCCTTCCTTCCAGAGGTTTTTTCTTCAGATTTGGAACTGACCTGCTGACCCCAGCCCCTGCATCGAGCCCATTTTATCTCTCTGAGCTGTTTTGTGCTGCTTCAGTGATGCAAAAAAATCTTCAGGGCTTGGTGAAGTGGGGAGTGTGGAAATTTTCTGACCTGGCCTTGGAACTCTGTTTAGTTCACATGTTTGCTGGCTGGTGAATCAGACATCAGTATTGCTTGACCTGGGGCTTGATACAGAGTTTAGATCTGGAAAGGATCCAGATTTGAGGGATATTCAGACCTGGGGTTTGAGATCAGCTTATGGCAGACAGACATCCCAGCAGCAAAGTTTGAATTATTGTTCCTTCTCCAATCACTCTCCACAGATTTGAACCATTCTCTGATAATAATAAAATTCCAGCAAAGGGACGCTGGAAAAGAAACATCATCCTTGGTTAACATATTCCTTTAGCCACCTTGGTGCCAGATAGACATCAGCATGCTTGGTATATAAACCTTGCATTGATAGACCAAAAACTCACACCAACCCACCAAAATTGCATTTTGCATTGACCAATAACATGTTTCTGGCCAAATTCTGTGTGTTCAGCACTCTGGGCCTCTCTGGAGTTGTACTCTGGCCCCAGAGTGTCTGTTCATTGCTGTTTTGAAATTCAAAAGAGAGAGAAAGCTGATTATGTCAGCATCTTCTTAAAGTCATAATTCTTCCTGCTGTTTCCTTTAGAAAATATTCAAGATGACAGGAATTCTTGTAAATTCTATTCCATCACACATCAAAGAATTGGCCATGATATTCTACTCTTCTCAAAGATGCAACCATGGCTGCATAGTTTCTTCTATGAGAAAAGCTTGGGTAAAAAAGCTTCCAAGTTCATTAAGATCCTTGGGAGTGAGTATCTTAAGTTCAAAATTTGCTACTGTTATTTTTTTGTTGTTGTTATTCTAATGGTATTCTAAAACTAAAATTGTTATTGTCTGGAAGTACATCTGGCAAACAAGACTCCTCACAGATAAAAGTCTGAAATTCTAGATATTTTTCACTCTTCCAGTTATCACCCACCATTTCCCTTTGAAGTTCTTATCTTTGCTGAGTGGCTCTGCTCAGTACCTCTAACCTGTCATCAAGCACATTTCCCATGTGTATTTCAAATAAGGAGAATTTGTCCTTTGCCCCATTTAGAAATGAAAAACAGGCTCAGAGGGCTGCTCCATTTAAAAATAGAAAACAGGCTCTATGATTTTAGCAAAATCATAGAGATAAATGAGATCAGGCTCTGGTACTGTACACCACAATGTATTGGGTCTTTTTTTCTCCCAAAGTTAGATCCCCTTTATTAACCATTTAAACATTTCACTGTTTTCACACTTGGATGAAATACATGGGAGTGGTGGAAACAATGCAGTTTTACATGAAATTCAAGGGTTATGAAACCACCATCTGACCTTGAGGAGGGAGAGGAGGGGACTGTTTAACATTCTTTTATTGCCTAGTAAAACGTTCAAGGCCTTGTGCAGCTCCAGCACAGCCACTTTTCCCATTTACCTTCACCCCTGGTGACCCTGGGAGGGTGGCAGCACACCATAAACTCTCCTATTTTGGTCTCCTCACTGAGATAGCCCCACAAGAAGTCTCTGCTCAGCCCCTGCTCTCCCTGCAGCCTTCCCTGGCTTTTATCGCAGTGCAGAAAGTGAGTTTGCAATAAATAGCGGAAGATGTGGCTGAGGTGCACTGGAAGCAAGCAAGCCAGCCCCATTAACAAATTGAGGCTCAGGAATGCCCATGGGGTGGATGAGGGTTTCCAAATGAGCAGTCAGAGCTTGGTGCCAACAGAGACAGAAGTTTTGTGGCAGAGCCCAAACCAGAAATGCTGATCTTTTATTTCCTAGATGCATTTCTTAATGTTTCTCAGTGGGGCTTGAAAAGAGAAGGATTCCCTGCAGCTGAGGAACTGTCCCTGTAAGCCATCAGTGCAGTACTTAATGTACTAAATAATTTTATGCGTGTAAATTAAAAAAAAAAAATTAAAAATAAGCCATTCCTTTGGGCATGGGGAAGCAACCACTATTCTTGTTATTATAATGAACCTGTGCCTCTAATTTTGTATGATTACCAGCACTGCCAGCTAGGACAGAGATATGACAGCAGTTCTTGGTTGTATTTCTATTCTGTATTTGCAGTATTGCATCCGGGAGAAGATTTTTCCTGGGGCAAACATCCACTGAGGACAGGAGAAAAACATTGGAGCAATTGTGACCACAGTGAAAAATGTGCAAAGCTGAGGTTCAATATCTTGTATTCAGAAATTGCAGAATTTTTTTTTCTCTTGCCCTTCTTGAATATGGAATTGTGCTAGGCCTTGGACAAGGTGATCTTTTCAGGATGGTGAGCTGATTTCCTATGGACAAGGAGCAATTTTTAGGGAGAATAACCAAATCTAGGGGTTGGAGATGAAAGGGTTGATATGCTTTTGGCTTTCCTATTTACCAGAAATAGCTGTCATTAAAGTAAGAATATAATTATTTTCTCTGTCTCTTCTCCTTACCTTTCAATATATAGTGCTAAGAAATGCTAATTATGCCGTTACCCTTTGCTGCAGCCCTTTTTAATATAACTTCTCATTATTGTGAGTTGAATAAGGAGTCACCCTTTCTAATGCAGTGGTGTTAATGTGTGCACGCTGCCATCACAGGAAAATTCTTCAAATAAAAAGAGAAGTAAAAGCAACAGTGAGATTTTGTATTAGATTTTTTTTTTTTTCTGTGCAGAGGTCAACATTTGAGGTGTGCCAAGTGCTACTGCTGTGGTGATAGTTATTTGCTCAACACTGGGTGGAATATATGGGGAAAAAAATTTCTTATTGCAAAGAACTTGATTTAGGAACTCTTCTGGTAAGTTCTTGAAAGGTATGATTTTTTACTTAGCAATCAAGTGATTTTTGGACTGAATTGGAGGGAGAATATACCTACAAATATGGATAGAAAAATAAAATACACAGGCCTTAAAAGATGTTATTGGTACACTGACAAGAGTGTAAGACAAGTTAATGAACCCAAGGTGGGTAGGACCTTAGGGAAAAACAGCTCAGTATGAGTTGCCAAAGCCACTGGCAATTTTTGTTGTTATTTCTATTGGAAAAAGAGAAATAGAGATTATAAATCTCTAATTTTTTCCAGGGATGTCAGTGATCTGAAGAAATGACTGTGTAATTTTTGAGTTCATGTTTAACTGAGTGTGGAAGGAGGCAGGAAGAGAACTACACTATGGGACTTCTGGAGTGAAAAATGGAGATGACTGAAGGGTAAATCTGTCTTTAGATGTTTGGACAAGGAGGAACAACTAGAAGATTTACCACAAAGGAGTTTTTATGATAAAAAACCATCCCCAAATATCTAACTGCAGTATTTTTAATGTCATGACAAGGTTTTTAATCATCAAAAGCAGAGAAAAAAATAGCAGTTGGTTTGAATAAATATCTTGATGCAGTTTAATCATTCTGGTAGGAACACTAAGATTCTTTCTCTCAGTTTATTCCAGAGGAAGGGAACATTGAGTCTTGATAGGAGCTTTTTCGTGGTTTTTAATGATTTATTTTAATTACAGGTGCTATCAGAGAGTCATCCCTCTTTTCCATGGGAGAATCCATTGGTGAGCCTCTCAGAGGAGGGTGAGATGACATCAAGCTCTCCTTTGTGTTGCAACAAGCCAAGCTGCTTTAAAGAATCCAATATTCATGTAAAAGAGAGGAATTGGTTGAAAATGCTACCTTGGAGCTGATAGGAGGATGGGCTCATAATAAATACAGTAAGTAGTTTGAGCTTTTACAAATTACCCCCTATCCACTAACAGAATAAAGTCAATAATCTCTTTTAGACAGTTGGATAATTAGGCTTGGTCATGTTCACTTTGGTGTGGTTTCCCTGAGGCATTTTAAAGGGGCTCAGGGTTTATAATTTATTAATAAATTATTAAATTATTATTACCCTTTATCCAGTTAAAGGAACAGAACTTGTAAGTGTCAGGGTAAATATTCAGATCCCAGAGCTCCTGAGAACATACTGGGAATTTTTTTTATTAACTTCAGTAAACTATAAACAGCTCTAGTTCAGGATCAAAAGGGGTAAGTCTGAAGGCAGTCTGAAAACTGAATTTAGTCTTGGTGAAGGTGTTTAAATAGTGAATTATTTTGCATTCTAGTCCTGTCCTGCTATGTATTTTTGAATATTTTGCAATTCAGCAGAGTGCACTCTTACTGAAACATTCACCAGTCTTTGGGAGTTTCTGAAAACTCCCTATGACTTCTCCTGGGGTTTGCCATTGGTACACATTCACTTCATGTAATTAGAAGCAGCTCATTCCCTTCCTGAAACTTGATAAGCACAATAATTGCATGTTGGAAACACCAACTTTTCCAAAAAGACACTTTTTGTGTATTTTTGTGTCCAGAGCTCAAGCTGGGTCTCAGAAGCCACTGGATCAAATCCATGAAGATCCATGTGGGAGAAGTGCAAGGCCTTTCTGCCTGAGCTGAAATTCCTGCTGTGGCTGCAAATCAAACCCAGGGACATGATCTGGAGCTGCTGGTCAGCCAAGTGGTGTGGCCAAGGACATTGATGTGATAATTATTGTGATAATTCCTTTTGCTCATCTCTTAATACAGGAAATTGATTAGAGCATGGTTAGTAACCTCTCACCTGCTGACATCAGCTGTGAGATCATGGCATGCTCTCTGCAACTAAATTAATAAATGAACTTGTTTTTATAAAGGTCTGTGGGAGTCAACAAGAATGTTTAAGAGCTCTACTGACCAGAAGTTCACACTAGAAAATAACAGAGTGCACTGAATTGTGTATGAGCTCACCAAAAAATGGTTGGATTAGCTCTCTTTTTAAAATAATTGTGAGAAACAACTCTCTCAAGCAGTTATTGAGATATTTTCACTGAGATCATCACAGTTATCTAAATTAAAATGTGAGGGGATTGTTCTTTTGGAAATCTTTTCTAAATATTTCAATGTAAGACTAAAGCCAAACTGACTTCAAATCCCTAAATTTTGCACCAACAGTGTTTAGGTCTTTCCTTGAAGAAGACAAAGGCATTAAAACAGAGCAGAATCTGAGGGAGAAAACAGAGCCAACACCTGAGAGACACATGGCAGAACATTGTGTCTGCCATTTTACGGATGTAGCTTATGAATTTCTGTCTGCAGCAGTTTCCAAAACCCCAGGAAATGTTCATGGGCTACACAGGTAAATTAAAAACTGTGATCTTTCAGTCTCCACCTTGTTATTTTTATTTTTTTTTTTTCTGCTGACATCTGTTTGTGAAAATTGGAGTGGTGGTGGTTGGGGTTGGTTCTATTGGAGAAAATTATCTGAAACCAGAATAGTAACTCTGCTCCAGAATGATAACTCTAACCTAAAGATCAGATGGTTGCTACTAAAATACACCATCTCATCCATCTCTTCTTTGCTCCCTGCAATAATAATTATTTTTTTAAAAAATCTGAGTTTAAACTTCAGGTATCAGCTCACCACTGTATGAAAATGTCAGAGCCCTTCACAGAACTTTGCTCAGATTTTTGTCTAGGAAGTCTGAGGATGTCACTCTTCCCCCACTTTCTGCCTCGCTAAAATAACTCTCTGTCATTCCTGCTGCATTTTCTATGGAGTTATAAACTTGAATGTTTTAACTCTATTGCAAAGAAATACTGTCCTTCACTGAAACTCCCTAAAGGAAGTTGAAGGCTTTTTGTATTTATTATGGTTATTTCAAATATTGTAAAAACAGAGAAAAGAAGGTACAGGCAATTTATTGGTCTGTTACAAGAGGTTTAATATTTACAGAACTAGCTAACATTCTTTTGCCTTCTTCAGTTCTCACAGACAAAGCATTCTTTTGTTTATGGATTTATTTTAGATATGTAGTTAAACTATGTGTATTTTATATTGTTAATAACACTCACTGCTTTAGAATTATTTCTATTCCAAAGAGGAGAAATGCACCCTGAATGCAAAAGTGAAATAATTTGGATTGAAGTAGATGTAAACTTCTAACTCAGTCTGGAACTGAGCCTGAATGTTTACAGGAGTGTGGTTTGGATTGTATCTGCCCTTAGGAGAAAAAATGTCTGTTGAACAATACTTATTTTATTTCTTTACAGTTAGATTTGCAAAAAGAAATCCAATCCTCAAAGTATTCCAGTGTTTCTGATTACTCAGTTTGGTCAGATCACCTGTGTACCAGCACTGGTGTATGAAATCTTTAAATTGCTTTTCAGGAAAATGAGAATTCAGCCTTTATTTGGATTATGTCCCTCTGGGGTTATTTATTGGGGGTTTTTAATTTGATTTTTTTTCAAATCAAAAGTTCCATCTGGGTCTCCTTGATATTCTCTGTAGTAATGGCAGCTTTGACCAGGCTACAGGAAACAGAGTGGAGAGTTTAAATCATGTGTGCTGACAAAGGAGCTTGATAAAAACCCTTATTTTTTACATTACTGATACATTCTGAGTCACCAGAACTTGGTGGATTTTGAAATGAGATTCTGTAAATTCCTGATACCACATAAAATTTAAAAGGAAAGAATGTGCAGGTTTCTTCTGTGAGGTATAATTTGAAGTCTGCCTGTAAATTGTTTTCTTTTTTTTTTTTTTTTTTTATTATTCTGCATGTTAATATTTCATGACAGGCCATGGCTGCTCCTAGTGATGCAGAATATTTCAGTCTGGCTTAGGACTGGTACTCAGCACAGGTATCTGTACTACAATGATGAGAGATTCCCTTTTGGAAAAAAAAAAAATATTTCCAGCTCTTCAGAGCTGCTGTGTTCAGTGTTAATAATTTATATCCAGAGGCATTAGCAAATTTCCATCCTTGTGAGGAGTGAACTCTGAGAAATGGTACAGCCTCTTTGCCCATGGGTATCAGAGTTTATTGACAACTACCCTTAAAAAGAACCACAAAAAAATTGACAACTACCCTTTTAAATAAAAAAACCCAAACAACCAAACCAAACTCAAAATTACTTTGTTTAATATGCTGGAAACAGCAAAAGATAAATGCTGCTTTGGGAAATCAAGGCGGAAATGAAAGAGACCAGTCCCAAAAGGCCAAACTACCCTCAGATTCTTGGGTTTGTTTAACAGCCAGCAGTGTGGACTTAGGGTTTCCTGATAGTCAATTTAAACTAAAAATGGACAAAATCCTTCAGGTGGGTGAGAGGAATTGGCCATTGGGGTGTGTTCTCATCCCATGCAAACCCCACCAGGAATCTGCCATCTCTCCTGCTGCATTAACAGCTTTCCCCATGGGCAATGGTGCTTGCAGAAACCATTGTCATTATTAGCTGGCCTCACACCATTTTCACCTCCTGGAAACCTTGCACAGCACTGGACAAGCTGCTGCTTTGTATTTTGGTAATTAGTGCCTGGCATCTGTAAAGGAAATAAAACGCACAACACTGGAGTCTCTAGGATGACACTGTTTTCATTATAGGTTTAATTTTGCAAAGAGCATAAAGGCAGATACATCAAAATGCCAGGAAGCCTCTGTTAATTAAAGCCTCTTTTTTTTTTTTTTTTTTTCTCTTCTTAAGATTTGCATATGTATTGATCCATTAAAGAAAAAGATGAAAGGAACCCCAAGACTGAGCCTTTATGACTGCAGCTACTCACTTTGCAGGAGACATTATTTTGACTGGAGCAAAATAATGTTCTGTGGTTTGACAGAGCCCAAGGCTGCTTTGTAGTGCTCCAGAGGCAGACAGTGACTTGTGTTGGGAGTTTTCACCCAGGTTTAATGCAATGCTCTGCCTGTTGTGACATTCTTATACCATTCTTATACCCCCACTCCTGTTCACCATTTGGTTGGCCCAAAAGGTTTGGGGGAAAAGAATGGATTAAACTCTCCTTTTCAGTGCTGAAGCCTCCTCTGCTACAGCTTAATACCCCTGATCTATTTGATTATTTACCATTCATATAATGTACCTTTCATAAGGTACAAATTTTGTACATCCTCCTCAGATTAACAGTGAATTATCCATTAACAGGGGCAGAGTTGGCAGCAGGTGAAAAGTCACCTCTGTCCAGATCACCAGCATAAATCTCCCAGACTTCTTAGCCCAGGATTTCACCTCAGAAGCTTGGGACCAAGGTCTGTGTTAGTTATTTGGCAGGACAGATTTTGGTGGGTTTCATTGAGGTTAGTTAATTACCCTGTAACTTTTTTCCTCAGCCTTGAAATAGTTAGCAAGGGCATTTGGAGCTGTGCCTCACTGTAGATGCTGTTTGACTTCTCTATTCCAGGACTAACAGCCAAATTAGTTCAAGTAAAATGATCCAAATTTTACAGTGCTTATTCTGGTAAAATTCACTGTTTATTTTCCTTAGATAAAGATTAAATAAGAACCAAATCAGACCTTTTGGAATTGTCCCCTTAATAGCTGGAAGGAACACTGGAGAAATCTAATGGAAGATCAATATGCGAGAGTTCAGTACAGAAAACACTGTATTTGCTTTTTGATTTTTATTTTTTTTCTTATATATTATCTACAAGCACAAGCTTTCATATTTTTAATGTAAAAATGCATACAGATCATTATATATATAAAAATCAACTAGCCTTGTAGCAAACTGCCAGATCCAACTATCCCCAGGTTGGGGACAACCTGTCTGGATCCAGGTACAAACCCAGTGGCTGATCCTCTCTTCCATCTGTGGATGCACAAAACCCCCAGATACAAAGATTCTCAGAGTTCCAGGGAAGTCTTGGGTCCTGATCCAGGTCTTGCAGCACGGGCATGACTAACTCTTCATCAATTGAAGATAAATATTTTAAAAAAACTTCATAAATGACAGTCAACTTGTTGAAGGTAACAAGTATCCCTTTCACCTCTCCTCCCCATTTTTATCTTCTTTCCCATCCTCTCTCTGCAGAAATGGCAGAGGGCAGAGAAATTCAATATTAGTGTCACATACACACACATAAACAGCAGCAGGAGAAGCAGAATTGAATCTGCTGATGTCTGCTGCAGAAGGGCTACTGATTGTGGGTTCATGCTGCAATCAGCCCTTTCAATGCTTGGGCAATTTTGGGCTCAATTTGCACATTGTGGGAATATGAAAGATTTACAACATATCCAGTAATAGGTTGCAACATTGGGAGCAACAGTAGATCAAGTTGCATTTAATGCTATGTAATGCATATCAACAGAAATAGCTTGGAGGGGAACAAATGAATGAGCAATTAATTAAAGAAGTTTGGGTTAGTTTTGGAGGAAGGGTCACAAAATGGCAGCCTCCTTTTTGACCAAGTGTTTATCTTGTTTGGCAGCTTTCAAATTCAGTCCTTGTAAAGGAATGTTACTATTTTTATTGTAGGTTCTTTATGTAACAAGGGATGTTTGCACAGTGAAACATTTTATTTTCACCAGGACTTTACAATTTATCCACACAGATGTTATTAAAGAAGATACAATTTGCTGGAAATCTTTTGGAAAGTATGAGAGCCATAACTTAGCCTCTCCTTCCTTTCAACTCTTCTCGTATGAATATGATTATTTATTTTCTCCTGTCATTCATTTATAACCTTTTTGTATTTTAAATGCAGCTCCAACCTGAACCCCAAGAAAGGATTTTCAGATAAAAGAACAGTTGAGGTTTTCTAAGAGGGATGAACCAATTGCTCAGCACACCAAAGTAAAGACATGACTACGTTGCCATGGGATTGCAGGTAGGGATTTTGTTTACTTTGTGCACCAGCACTGATTTGAAAGATAAGAGAAACTCAATGCTTCAACTTGCAAATGCTCACTCTGGCTCCTAATGTAACTAAACTGCTGGCAAGTTCAGTCCCTCAGCTAAAGAATTCTGCTTTGTGAACAGGCACTAGCTCGCTCTTTTACACTTGTGTTGATTCTACAATACTAAAAATGGCAAAACCTCTATTTTTCTTTTTCTTTTTTTTTTTTTTTTTTTTTTCCTTTTTAAAAAAGTTAATGATATGATGAGTAGTTTGGGAACAAGTGTGTCACAAAGGCCTGTTGCAAGAACCCCCTGCCCAGAAGCACACAGTGAAGTTTCCATTGCAGTGTGTCCAGCTGATTTACAGCAACACACATGAACAGGAGGAACAAAATATAGACATTCCAGGACAGTGAAATGAGTTTTTACCACCTAGAATACAGAAGCAGAGAAAACAAACAACAGCTCAAATAAAATATACATCTGAATGTGATGTTCTTTGCTGGTTGGGTAGGGGTGAAAGTTTAAAAAAAAAAATACTTTGGTAAAATATCTTTACGTGAATACTTTTGACAGAAGTTGTAATTTGGAACTTTTCTCTGTTCACATGGATATACACACCTGCCTCTTCAGCCTGTTCCACCACCTATATGGCTACCTAGAGCATTACAAAGTGCTAGCCAGTTAGATTTACTCATTTTCCTGCATATGTGGCAATTTGAATTTGACAGGCTTTTGGAATAATTTCCTCACAAACAACCACATGAAGTACAAAGCAGTGGAGAATAAAGTTGTAACCAAATGCTCCAAGGGGGCTGTTCCTCAAAGGAGAACATTGCTAATTTGTCATCCCAACCCTTGGCTGTGGTTCTACATGTTGACAGCCTGAGCTGCCCAAAGGGATGCTACACCACTGGTGGGAGACCAGCACAATCTGAATTAAAAGCTTCCAATCTTGGTTCCTGCATCTTTTAGCAGTTAAGAAACTAACTAGACAGGAGGCAAAACTTAAATGAGATGATGAGGGAGAAGGAAAGCACTGGACACCTTTTATCCCAGGCACCAAACTCTCATAAAATGCATTTCTGCTTCAATGTGCCAGATAAAAGTCACAAAAAACCTGCACTGCTTTGAGCCCCAGAGTGCTCCAAGCAGCGTCTGTGAATTTAACCAGCTGAAAAGTATGCTATTTTGATATGGTAGAGGCCATTCAGATCTGATTTACATTTGGGCTTAGACTTTAAATACTTGCCTTCCCATGGATTCCATTCTTCTTCAGTATAAAATACACTAAGAGGAACTACTTGGATTGAAAATAGAAAAAAAAAGAAAAGAAAAATCTAAAAACTACCCATAGCTACATTAATAGTGATATGGTTCTTTTTTTTTTTTTTTCAGTTTGATTTCCCAGCACACATACTCCCATTTCCCCAAGCACTTTGAGGGGGAAATGGTGAAATGCTGCTGGACTAGATTATTTTGGAGAACTCTGCAGTTTCAGAGGAGCTGGAAGAGCAGCTGAACTTTAGCTCTCTTGAAATGTGTGTCTAGCTGGCTAAACACTCCAGAAAATAGACATTTCCTATATTTTTTGCATACTTTGCTAAGAACATCAACACTCATGGATTTGACAAAAATAACAAGGAAGGAGTGAAAGCATATAATGAGCCAACTCAGAGCTGGTGATGGTGTCAGGTGAATTTGTTTCCACACAGCAGCCTCTGCACATATTCAGTCCTGGAGAACAGCAGTTGTGATGGTTGTTGGTGGACTGAGGGCTGAATCTTACTCTCCAAAGGCTACTGAGCAGCTGTCTGGCTGCAAGTGATGTTTAGGCACTACTGACTTGCAGGGGATTGGAGCTAGCCACGAAGAAGCAGCAGATTCTCTCTTGGTTGCCAATCCCCACAATTGTCTAGTCATTTGGAGTTCATTTGGTGTTTGTTTGTTGGTTTTTTTTTTCCCCCACATTAGTCAGAAGCAGTGTGGCTAAATACATTTCAAAACAGGAAAACAGTATGATTCTGTGTTACTCCAAAAAGTGGCGGCGTTTGTCTTTTTGCGTTTTTTTTCTTCATTGCAAAGATTCGACCATTTCTCATTAAACTCTGCTCGTCCCATCCCGACTCCAAGCTAACACAGTCTAAAACACTTCTCTGGCTTAAGACAGCTCTTTTTTAGCTGCTGATTTTGGTCAGCATCTTGTTAATGGCCTGCTTGACGTGGGTGGTGGAGCTTCTCCTCCGGGTCTTGCCCTGGACCATCTTGCGGCGCCGCACCTCGCGGCACAGCTCATAGAAGGCCTCCATGATGTTCCCCTCTCCCGTGCAGGCCGAGCACTCGTAAAAAGCACACGCCAGTTCCGTGGCCAGCTTCTCCCCTTCCTCCGTGCTGACTTGCCTGGAGTGATCCAGGTCTGCTTTGTTGCCCACCAGGATCAGCGTGACGTTTTTGGGCTTTTTGACCTCGTCCAGCAAGTTCTTAAGCGGCAGCATTTCCTCGAAGCTGCCTCTGTCCGTGATGTCGTAAACCAGCACAAAGCCCTCGCCCCATCGCACGTGTCCCTCTTTCTGAATGGCATCCTCCTGTTGGGAAAGACAGAACACCACCTTAGGAACTTGATTTATGAAGAAGACAGCAGGTCTTCAGGCAGGTGATGGTGCTACAAAGCTGTGTGCATCTGCTTTGCTTTATACTTTGCTCACATCGCCTTTTATATTGCATGGCATAGGAGATCTATTCCACCCAGTGCCATGAACTATCTGTGCAGCATGTGCACCTGCAATGTTTTACAAGGGAGACCTGACTGTGACAAATCTGCTCTTCACTTTAGTGGGAATCATTGGCTGAAGTTGCCAAGCCCCATCACTTGACTGTAAAAATAGACCGTGACTTTGTGCCTTCTTTCTGAGATGGCCCTGAATAAAAAGGCATGACAACAAAATAATTTTACACCCTTTTCTTGTTTGTTCTTCCAAGCAGGATCCCTTGCAGAAGGGTGATTTATGAAGAAGACAGCAGGTCTTCAGAGAGGTGCTGGTCCTACAAAGTTGTGTGCATCTGCTTTGCTATATACTTTGCTCACATCACCTTTTTTATCACGTGGCATAGGAGATCTCTTCCACCCAGTGCCATGATCTGCCTAGACCTGTGCAGCATGTTCACCTGTCATGTTTTAAAAGGGAGATCTGACTATGACACATCTGCTCTTTACTTTGGTGGGAATCATTGTCTGAAGTTGCCAAGCCCCATCACTTGCCTGTAAAAATAAGTCATGACTTTGTGCCTGCTGGCCAGCCCTTCTTGTTGGGCTGGCCCTGAATAAAAACGCATGGCAACAAAATAATTTTACCCCCAGAGTAAACCCCTTGACTTGCTTGTTCTTCCAAGCAGGATCCCATGCAGAAGGGTGTGGATCCAGCACGGGGGAGGAGAGAGGGGGTCCTGCCCAGAAGGAAATCTGTGTCCCCAGAGTGGGGCACACCTGCCAGCCCCTGCACTGCTGCCACCACCACAATTCCCTGCCCTGCTGCACAGCCCAGCCAAGGCACTGGGTAGCAGCAGCACGGGCACCCACGCACCTGGCCAGCTGTGTCTAGTATCTCCATGGAAACCACTTCATCATCAATGGTAGCTTGGTGACGGTATGTCGACTCTAAAATAAGAACACATGTTGTGAAACGTATTAGAAGAACGTAATTTTTTTTTTTTTTTTATGTCTTCCTCACAGATCTCCCAGCGCAAGAGCAGACATGTGACGTGCAGTTTGGCTAAATTTTCTTTGCTGGAGCTCTTCCAGCCCTCCTGAAGCACACTCAAGTCCTATTTTCTGAAACAGCAGCACTTACCTCTCCCCTTAGGACACAAAACCTTTCCTTTCCCATGGGTTAGACCTGCAAAAGCCTGGTGGATGCTGCAGTCTGCACCCAGCAAAAAGGACAGTTTGCTGTGGCAGAGAGCTCTGCAAAGCTGCGTCCCATTTTTCCTGTTTGCTTCCAGGAAAGGCTGCTACCTTTGGAAGACAATACCAGAACTCTCAAGGTATCCAGCTCCACAGACTGTCACTGCATAGCTTGTTGATCCAAACCAGAGTGAATTTATATATATACAGCAGAACAAGGAACCCAACCACTAAGTTCAGGCCTTATGCTGTGAAAAAATTACAGACCAGTTAGGTATGTTAGGAATGTGTGTTTTAAACATGCTGAAATCATCACATTCCCTTCTTCTAGCAAGGGATCAAGCAGTGATTTCCCTGTTTATAATTTATAAGGATAACCAGTGGGCATTAAGCATTTACACTATGGAAAAATAGAAACCAACAACCCTATTTACTGTCCCCGGTTTTGGAACCAAGCAACTAATCAGAAAACTAATAACAAAGCAGCTTGTTTTATCTTAATAAGCTGATAAGCTAAATTTGATAGCATTTGACCTAAAATGTGGAAAACTGCCTGTGCTAACATTCAGATTTATTGCTGTTGCTAGCTCACAGATGTCCTATATCAAAAGACAAATATGCTTGCTGTAAAAGTCTGGCCAGTGACTGTGAATGCTTTGCATTGTCAGAGACAGAATTCTTTCATTTGGTGCAAATCTGTTCAATAGAAACAAAGGACGGAAACTCATTTCTTTAACTTGAACTTCTGCAAGGGCTCATGTTCTGTGAATGCCTGTTTTCATTATTCTCTTAAGAATGTCACCTCCTCTCAATCAGGAATGTTTCAGTGCTGCAAACAGTCTCTTCCCAAACCAAAAATGTCACTCCCTCCCTGTGCCACCTTAATTGCTTTAACAGCCCAGCTGTCTCCAATAGGGACAAATGGCCAATTTACTTGGGCAGATGGCAAGCAAGCTTGCTGTAGGGTTTCAGGCCATGAAGACTGGCTTGCTGAAAGGCTGTAAATATCTCTTCTGGATGGTTTTTCCAGGCTGTTGAAGGTGTTGGAGTCTCCCTTTGTGAGGCTATGCCTGCACAGCAGAGTGAGATTTGTCTAAGTCCCTTGGTGGAATGTCTCATCTGAGCCTTCCTCACTCTCTCCTGGCTCAGGGAATTCTGATAACTGCTCAATTCCCTCAGTGAATGCAGAAAGAGCAGGAAACTCTGCTTTGGTGTTGGAGCTGCACCTTCAACGAGTTATTTCAGTGCTGGGTTGGGATTCCCTGTGTAGTATTCCAAGCTGGAGGTTATTTAGGAACTTGTGTTCTCTTTCTTTGGGGTGAAGGTGCTGTGCAGGAGAGGCACTCTGAATAAGCAGTGTGATTTTAGCTCCTTGCTTGCTAAGGCTTTGCAGTGCTCATTTGCCTTCAACCATCTGGTCCTGCTTGACAAGTGGCTGCTGAGAATTTTTCCACAGAAGCTGAGAAAATGCTCACCCAGCCATGACTGCAGGATATCTGTGAAATGTCTTCAGGAGGCAGGAGGGGGGTAGCCCATGCTATGAAATTTATTGTAATATAATAAATATATAATAATATAATATTATAATGTATAATATATTATATAAATATATATAATATATACTATATAAATATATATAATACATTATATATATTTATATAGTATATAAAATATATATAATATATATTATATAATATATTATATTTATATAATATATTATCTATTATAAATATAATAAAGAAATATATAATTATATACTTTTATAATGTATAATATTATATTATTATTTATAATTATATAATAAAAAATATAAGAAATTCTTGAGATTTATTCTCCCTATGAAATGTGAGCATAAATCTCAAGGAACAGGCTTTTGCTCACCATGCAAAAGCAGCATGAATCTTAAATGATACTCAGCTTCTCAAAATAGGACTCTGGCAGCACTTTATGTTGCAAGTTTAACTTGCTTTGGCTGCTCATGTTGGAAAGGAATTTGATCTTGGATGAGTAGCACAGATTTAGGTCAGATTCGTGTAAATAAATCTTCCTAAATGTGTGTCTGCTCCTGTGCTCAGGAATGTGTGGTAGCTGGGTGAATTTTAATGAGGAGTGTAAAACAGCTGGACGTTGAAAGCATTTTTGGTGTAATCACAGACATGGCTTCTCCTTCAAGGGAACAGAACTATCTGAAGAATCTGGTTGTCTTGTAAATTATGAGCCCTGAAGATGTGAGTTCCAGTCTGCTCACAGTGATCCCATGGTACATCACAAAAACATTGCCTTGCTTTGGGATTTATTTGCATCATTTTCCTTGTGGCACTGCCTTTTTCTCTTTTTTTTTTTTTTTTT
>JAHXMQ010000028.1:8960135-9024296 GCA_020466415.1 Ammodramus savannarum pratensis | reverse complement strand
TTTTTTTTGAGACGTGCAGCCAAAGAGTAACTGCAGGGCTTGAGATAACTGCTGGACCCAACCCCTGACATCACAGGTGTCTGTGTCTCACCCTTGACCGCTATTAGAGTAGATGAAATAAAATAGGTGCTGCTGGATACAGCTTGTGTGAGCTCTCTCCTGGAATAAACTGCACCTCAGAACTACTGGGAAATCCAAAACTGCTCAGATGAATCCAGGCTGCAAAACCCTTATGCTTGCATCATCGTGGTTAAGTAGAAAAAGCAAAGTGCAGCACTCCACCAGCAGCTCCCAAGATGATTTTAGGCAACTTTCTGCACTTCAGACTTTGCTTTGCATCACGTGTTGCCTGTCTGTTCTACCTCTAGCTATGTCCCTAAGCCCCAGAGATGGAGCAGACCCCTCAGAGCTGAGCTTTGCTCACAGCAAACTCAGTGTCAGAACAGTCAGGGAGCTGCTGTGCAGACTGAGCCTGCCTCAATCTGGTAGTGATGTGGAAATTGATTGATTTATTTGCTCTTCTTCAATATAAATAAGCAAATCTGACCTGTTCTTGCTGTGCTTCCAGTTCCATATTCCCAGTAAGAGGCTCAAAGGTGTGATGGGAGTGGCTTTGAAGGCTGATGCCACATTTCAGAGTGGCTCCTGCTCATAAAGCTGAAATCCCCCAGCACTCCTGCAGTGCACTCCTGGTTCTCGTGGTTCCATTGCTTGAAAAATTCAAGTTTATTTCAAATAGATTTTGAGCTGTCAAAAGGCCTGAGAAACACGTTGGAAAATGGCAGCACTTGGTTTGGTTTTGAGCCACAATAATTCCTTAATTAATGAATTAATCAAATGATCACGGCTGCTGAATAATTGTAAGAAAAAATATTTTGCAGGGAAAAAAAACAATTTCCCTGGGGGCTCTTGTTGTTGATAAGCATATTACAAAATATCTCTATTCTTCTGAGCAGTATGATTTTAAAAAATACAGGAAAAAACCCCTACTTTTGTAAGGAAAATTTGAAGCCCATGATCCACAGACTGTCTATGGATGAAATATTCAGTCACAGCTTGTTCACATCACATCCTGGCACTACTGTGACGTTTTAAACAGAGTTTTGGCCTATGAGACTTGGCGGGTCATCTCTCAAACCTTTGTTTTGTCCAGGACTATCCTGTTTTTCTGAGCATATTTGTTCCTGAATATTGTAGTTTGTAGAGAAAAACTATTTTCTGGAAATAAAATTCTAGATTTTTGAGTTATGTTTGCAGTGATGTAAAAAGTTTTAGTGATGTAAAAAGCTGTCTTCAGTACTTGTTATTTTGAATCAGCAATATATATTGGGATATGTCACAGCTCTAGAAGATACATAGAGGTGTTTCTTGGTTTTAGGAATAGGTAAATCAGCTGAGAGGGAGCAATTACATTTTACAGGCAATCTTAAGCCAGCCTGGTCTGTTTTTTGCTTTTAAGTAGAGAGGGACACATAATATATATATATATATACTATAATATATAATGAATCCTTGAGATTTATTCTCCCTATGAAATAGAGAATTTTAGTTGATTTTTTTTTTTTTTTTTTTTTTTTTTTGTCAAGAGAGGTTAGTAAAGCATTTTTGTATATTCTTGTTTTAAGAAACTTTGGTCTAATGGTGGTTTTCAGCCAGGTGGATCTAAGAAATGCAAGGGATCTGGATTAAGACTTTTTGTGTCATGATTACTGAGAGTTTTCAGACCAAAAACCTCAGCTACTAGATATGAACTTTAAAATCATGGTTAAAGTCCTGTTGGATGGCAATATCTAAAAGACTAAAACTCCCCATAATTAGTTCTGCTTACAGAATAAATGTTCTTGTTTATTGTTTGGGGGTGGTTTTGTTGGTACCTCACTACTCATTTAGAATCTTTGACACCTATCAGGGGCACCTCTCTGCCACATTTGAGAACCGTGATTTTGACTATTGGGGAAAAAACACCCCAAAAAATTATTATTAACCCTGGTGTTGTTCTCCCAACCTTTCCTTTACCCAGCCTTGGTGAGGTCTGTCCCCTTCTGCATTTCTCTGCTGCTTCAGGAACTTTGCACATTTTAGAAAACCTCTGTAAATTGAGTGTATCTTCCTGAAAGTCTCTCCTGCCTTATTCCTTCCTCAACCCCAGGTTTTCTCAAAGCACGGTGGAATTTATTTTTCTTGCTTGCCTCTGGCTGTTACGTGTTCCCTCTGTTGTTTACCTTACAGGAGGGTTTTTATTTTGCCACCAGCAGTGGTTTTACAGTAAGTAAAAACACAGTACCACAGTATAACACAGTAACTTGTGTATTTAGCACATATTTCTAATGCTAATGCAGCATAACCTCATGTCTCTCTATTCATTAATATCACAGACCCCTCCAAAGAGAAAACTTGGGTTATTTGTTAATAATACCATCAAACAAGATGCCATGAATGGCCATTGTATTGTTTTTATCATATGTAAAAGGAGAAAAAACTAGTAAAAATAATGTTTTTTAAGGGAAACACTGTGACTGATAATTGGATTTGGACTCTTCAAAGTTGTACTGTGCATGTGTAGCCCCAAGAGTCGGGAAATAGGGAAGGAGAAGCTCCAGGAGGTTGAACACTCTGTCACTGTTGAATTTTCTGAAAAATCCCTTCATCAGGATTTTGTCTCCTGGGAAGCTGAGAAGCCTCAGAGAAAAATGAAAACAATAATTATCTGATTGCTTCTCTTGTGTTTTGCTGCTTTGGAATGTGGTTGGAGATTGTTTATCCAACATGTGAATTGTTTTTATTTAATGACCAATCACGGTCAGGCTGTGTTGGGACTCTGGAAGGAGTCACAAGTTTTTCATTGGTATCTTGTTAAGCTTTCTCTCTGTATCCTTCCTCTATTCTTTAGTATAGTATCCTTTCATATAATATAATATAATATAGATCACAAATAATACTCATGGAGGGAAAGGATGCTCCATGAAGCACAAGGACACATGCAACAAAAACCAGCTACTGCAGTGGGGAACATGGAGAACAAATCCAGGAGGAATGAGGTTTGATCAGGCTGCTGCTTAGTCAGCACTTTGGTTTTTATCACATCATCCTATTTATTATTAGGTGGGAGGGTAGTAGATGGCTAGTGTTTACACTGACTATAAAGTTTTCATCTTAGTATGAGAGGATTTGTTACATCTCTAGAATTTCCTCTTTTTAGGTAGAACACATGGGTAATATAAACCTAGTCTAGATAAAAACATTTTCTCTTGATGTGTTGATATTTTCAATAAATAATATTTTGGCCTTCAGACAGAAATTGTAGAATAGTTTTCTTGAAGAGGACTCTAAAAACAATGAAAGATGTATTTGTTTTGTTATCTCCAGCTGCACACAAATAAGATTTTTCTGCTGCAGGGGAAGAATGGATTTCTTTTGGGAAGTGAAGTGGGGATGCTTTTCCTTTCCTATAGGTTCTGTTCTCATTCAAATTTCACTGGGAGAGGCAAAGAAAATATGGGCAGGTACCTGGAACTGAGTTCATCAAGACATGCTAAAACCAAACCAATAAAGCCAGAGCAGTGCTAACAAGTAGGGAGTAAGCTCAAAGGTTTAAACAGTTGGTTGTTTTGGTCTGTTGGTTTTCTTGGTTTTCATTTAATTTTCTTGCCAATGCTTGGAAGGGATGTTGCTTCTTGGTAGGAAATACATCCCTGATAAATTTAAGCCTAAAGAAATTGTATTTTGCTATGCCTTTTTGTCTCATTGCAGCAAGAAGTCTTTGATGGTGAAAGTGAGTTTCATCTTACTTCTGATAACATAAACGAAAACTAACCAGTGAGAATTTTATCACACCCAAAATTAGTAAAACAAAAAGCCTTCTCTCCTGGGGATGTAGAGGCAAGCACTGGAAAATTCTGCCCATCTGGGAAACATCTCAGAATCTGATGAGCACAAAAATAGGGGGAGAAATATTTTGCAGCTGTAGCTAAAGCAAGAACAGGCACTGCCATTCCTGAGTTTTGCTGTCTGTTAAGCTACTGTAAAAAAGCAGTGTTTTTATTACTGGCATCAGGAATATCTTCATCTTGAGACTCATATGAAAGAAAACAAACCACATTTTCAGATAACTGCTTCCCATGTCATAGTAAGAATCCTCTGTTGCTGCTCTCAATTACAATTTCATCATTTCAAGACTTTGTTGAGACTTTTAGAAGCCAGAGTTGGTGTTTTAAGGTGCTTTAGGCCATATGAGCCCATTTCCTTAGAAACACCTCAGAGAAACTGGGAATTCTTTCATGGCTCATTGCTATAATACATTCAGTATCAACTCCTCCTGCTGAAGAGCACAGTAAAAATGATACAGCATATTAAATGTACATCGAGTTAAATAATGTTTCTGCTGTTTTGATGTAGGAAAAATATGATCACAGGAAGATGCCTAGGAAGGCAAAACTTAGACTGCTGAGGACTGAATCCCTTAAGCACTGAGGCAGAAGGAATGAGTAATTTTGTCAATAAAAACCCAGGATGTGAATAGCTGGAGTCTGGCTTGAGAATAAGGCTGTTTCCCAGTGATTTATGAAGTGCCTACACATTTGTCATGGCAGTCCCTGAGGCACAGGCTGGCAGCCCTTCCTCCCAGCCCCAAATGTTGGTTACCATTACACCCCACAGGACCACATGTGCTTGGACAAGCTGGAGTTGTCAGCACGGGTATTGGGATGAAATGTGCAAAAAGAAAAGTTCTACAAGGTGGTGGCAGAACTCTCTGCCCTTCTGCTCACTGTAGAAAATGTTTTTTTTCAATTTTTTTTCAAATTTTCCATCATGAGCTGTTGCAGACTGCACTGTCCTGTGGGGCAGCTGGAAGAGGAGAGACTGACGATCCTTCCAGGGCTGCAGGGGCATCAGTCAATGATTTATAAACGCCTCCTTTACTCTGGGCTGCTCTTCAGAGCTCTGTTTGCACTCTGGGCAGTTTCTCCCTCAGCTGTGCTGCTGCAGGGTTTTTGTGCCTGAGACAGGCAGTTAAACCTTTAGGGGTGTTAGGGCAAATTTGCTGAGTAAGCCACCAGTCAAGAAAACGAAAAAACCCACAATGCACAAAGATAATGTTTCTTTAACTTGGGATCTGCAGCAGGGATGGCAATCCCAGGGATCAGGAGTTTGTGTTCACATGGTATTCCAGCTGTCCAGACAGTGTGTTAGCTGAATAAACCAGACAGCAAAGACAATCTGGAGAGCTCTATTTGGATCTGAGCTCTTTATCATGGCTTCAGGGACACAAAGTTGTCCCAGAAAGATAGTTCTTTTATCTCCTCTTGATAGGATATATTATAATATACAATAAATTATACTTAATAATATATAGCTATTAATATAATACAATATTATATACTATTATCCAATTATTTACATAATTATAATATAATTCTAGTTTATAATATTATACATATGTAATAATTTATACATATTTATAATTTATTTAAATATATTGTTTATTTATAATTTATATATTTATTTATTATATATGTATAATTTATAAACTATAATTTATAGTTTTAGTTATAATATATAATGATATGTATTTATTTTAAATACATTATTTCTATTTCTATTCTTAAAAATAATAGATATATAACAAATTATACTAAATAACTATACTTCTACTCTTTGGTGAGGTCTTGATTCCTACAGCTAAGCTGTTCCTGGTTCTCAACCATTTTGATGAAAGCCAGTTTGGATATATTCCTGGTATATTCCTACTTTTCTCTGCTGTTTATGTAGTTCATACAGACCTGTATTTACCCAGTGCAGAAAACAAACTCAGGCCAGCCATATTATTTATATCCAGTATGGGACCTCCACCCTTTCCTTGTGATTCCTGAATCTGTTTTGCTAACAGAACCCTCCAGCTATAGATGCAAGCATAACTACCCTTCTAATGTAAAAATAATCATCCTTGCAAGAAGTTTTCCAGTGGGAAAAGCCTCCTTGCCAGTGTAAATATCTTCACAAAGTCATTTCTGCTGTTCTTGCCACAGTGGTGTAATTTGCAAGTCTTGAGCTCGTCTGTAGGAGGTTTAGTTTTCTGCTCTGGGAGAATTCAGGGCTCTAAGAGATGTTTCTGTCTCCTTCCTTCAAGCAATTTTTACTACTTTGTCTCCTGTCTTTCTTGATTTCCTGATGCCTACACATCTTACCCATGTTTGAGGGTCTCTTATTGGCTGTCTGCATGTTGCATTAGATAGGACTTTATACAAACACTGTTCAAGCTTTTTATTCTGCCAGGGGAGAAAAAAGAGTGAACAAAAAAACTGTAAAGAAATTGTGATACAGTCACAAGAAATACTCTTCAAAAATGTCACTATTAATCTGCTAGTCCTGACAAAATTATTTTTCTCAAAACCCCTATTTCTTATAGTTACCTCTACTTTAAAGTAGTGAAGTCTTCTCTCTATCCCTTCCAAATTAAATAAACTCCTTTGCTTTCTGTCTTTCTTTGCCTTCATACACAGTCCTGTTCTACTGATCATCTTCTAACAGAGTTTTCTTTTCAGAGGATTGCCAAAGTCCTATGAGATGTGTGAATAGCTGGAGAAAGACATCTAGGGGCAGTGTGAGAAAGTCAATTCACTTTTAGAAAGGTCAGCAAAAATTTCATCTCCTTGTTTGCTGATAGAAGTAGATTTTTGTGTTAAATCCGGGCTTTGCTTGGTGTTTCTCTGTGCCTTTGATGAGTGTCTTAAATGTGAGTATCAGTTACTCTAAGGATTTGCAATCCTTCTGTAAAATGAAGGATTTTGTAGGTGAGACACAGAGGCAGAGACACAGACAACAAATAAGTTACAGAAACAAGAAAATAACTGAGGATAAATAAAACTTGGGGTTTTATCTGTTTGAAGCTTTTTCCTATATAACAAAAACTGATGTTTAGGTCCTTGAGCCTCAGGAACCTCCTGATTCTCCCAACTATACTTAAAAATGCTAATCCAAAACAAATGACAAAACACAGTTCATCACACACTCCTCTTTTGGGTTTTTTGGGGTTTTTCTTTGAATTTTTTCCCTTCCAGTTCTTGGATACCCCAGTTCTGTTTCTAGTAAAGCAAATCATTCAGGTTTTGGTGGAGCAACAAATGTGCTCACAGAGAAATGCTGCAAAATTATTTTTAAAAGTGCTCAGCCATAGCAATGATGAATTTTCTTCATCATTTGATCCAGGAGATTCTCCCTGCATGCCATGGCTTATGGAGGCAGGAAATTTGCTGCTGCTCATGAAGTTCTCTACAGGTCCCCCATCTGTCTGCTGCTATGATGGCTCTTTGGGCTTTCTCCTCCTCATTTTTGTCTCCCAGATAAAATAAATTTAGCAGATTCCTTGATCACTCTGATTCAGCATCTCCAATTTTAAAATCAATTAAATATCAAAGTCAACCATAATATCTCAATTTTTGAGCTCAGGTGAAGGTACCATAAATTCTGGGCACTGCCAGGAGCTCCTGGGGGGAATTTCTGAGATGCAGACTCAAAAATTGTTATTGCAATTTACTGGGATGGGGAGAGCAGCTATTCCCTGCTGAAATCCCTGACAATTATGGGGTCAAGCCCTGGGGTCACTGAGGTCCATGAGAGCCCCACATTCATGACAAGAGTGTGACTTCACTGGTCCCTACCCAGGCCAAGCATTTTGAGGCCTTCTAACACCACACTGAGCTTGTTTATACGTTTTTCAAGTTTTGTTCTATTTAAAAACATGTAAACACGAATGAATTTTGGTGAAATCCATGTGGGAATCCAATCCCCTTTCTCAGTGCATATTTAACTAGCTGAAGACGACAAGTCTAGTGCTGAATTATTCATGTATTTAGTATTTTTTAAAACAACTGCATGTATTTTTTAAAATATGTTATTCCAGCCCATTTCTACATAGAGCTCTTTCACCTAATTCTGTTGAAAATGTGAGATAGCTGCAATTTTCTCTAAATGAAGATGGATGTGGAAACCCATTCACCTTGATAATGCCATGTAGGAATTTACCTCAAGGAATTTAGCACCTTTTGGAAAAGCAAACAAAATCTCCATGCCAAGGTGGTGACAGTGAGTTGGCAGTTAAACAGAAATATTGAACAAGTCAAGGCTGGTGCTTAACACTCCCCAGAAAATGACCTTTGCTGAGGTTGCTGCCCTTTGGCTGAGAACAGTTAAATAAAAAGCAGAGTGAGATGTACTTTTGATGAAGATGCAGCTGTTCCTGCCAGTGTTTGCACAGATCCAACATCTGCACAGAAGTGGCAGAGCTGCAGAGCCCTGACTTCAGCAGCAGCTCTGTTCTCCAAAGCTTGCAGGGCTCACTGATGTTCCTCCTGCCAGAAAATGCTATTTTGTGCTTGGTAATTTGGCTCCTGGTGGTACAGCATTCTGTCCAGGTGCTGCTAAAAATACGGCCCTTCATTTTCTTCTGGCAGGTTAGAATAGTAAGGAATATTTATAAGGTGTGTTTTTCCCTTTCCAGTTAAAATGTGCCACCCTTGAATAAAAAGAGGAATAGTTTGGTTTTTTACTATGATGCTTACTGTAGGTTAATGTTGATTTTCCATCATGCCTTGAACAGCTTGGTGAAAGCTTTCCTAAAAATAGGAATTATCTGGAGATTGCTTGCATCAGAGGGCTAATGGGTGGTTGAAAGCTTGACATAAGAAATAAACTGGAAATTTGATGTTCTTGTCTCAGCCCCAGTGATTTTTGGCAAAACCTCCCATTGCTTAGTAGCTGGATGGTTTGCATCTGTTTTACTCCTGTCCTGTTGGAATAACTTGACAAAGCTGCTTATTTCTCCCTGTAGAGGAAATTATCCTCACTGACATAACTTTAATTTTTTATACTGATTGAGCATGATATCCCTCTTTCCACAGAACTGTCAGCCCATGACTGCTGAAAAGAAATTAATTTATTCTGCTGGAACTTCTCAGTGATTTCAGATGTTTGCAGGTAAGTGGACACCAAATCACTGCAGGATGACAATGCTAAAAGGCAGAAATGCATTTTTTCAGGCACTGGTTTTCAAAGATTTTCAAGGTACAGTTTCTTTCTCATTGATCTCTGAAGGCCTAAATATTGGTTATGATTTCAAGATTATTTCTCATCTCTAACAGTTCAGAACCCTTTTTGAATCTCATTGTGATCTGTAGTTTGAAAAAAATAATACTTTACAAAACAATCTCCTGGTGAGCAGCTTCCACCAGAGATTACTGTGATTAAGGAATAACTCCTTGACAATACTTTATTAGTTTTTGAATTTCTCAAACCTTTTCCTCAGAGCAACCTAGAGAGCTGAGCATCACAATGACTGTAATGCATAATTTAAGCTATTATTCTCTAGACTGAATGGTGATGTAGAATTCAGTAAGTCAGAAGAGATTTAATTTTTTAGTTTATTGCTGCCTGCACGAAAGCTTTCCTTATTGCAAAGAGAAGACAATTAGATTCCTGAGGGGCACAGTAATTTGCAATTGTATTCATTTGTAAAACAGAAACAAATGTCAAGCCTTGTACAGCAAAAAGGGCATGGGGCCCTCATAATGGGGCAAAAAAAAAAAATAAACCTTGTAGCTTGCTAATGACTTCACTTGTGTGCTTAAACAAGGCAAAAAGGATGATTCTGCATGCAGTGGCCTTGTAAGAAATTGATGAACTTGGACTACACTAATAGAGAAGGCTTTATACACCTCTTGTCAAGTTTTTAGAAGGATGTACTGGTGATAGAAATGTGAAGTACTAACACTAATAATGCCAAAGGAACATCCTATTGAACATTCCACTGTGCAGCACAAGGCAGGTGACACATAATTCACTGAGGACTGCATTGATAGTAGCAGATAAAAGAATGTATTTGAGTCGAGGTTGTGCTGAGATTTATTTTCCCAAGATGGGAGTTTTGATATCTGTTATTTCTCCATTTGATATCTGTTATCTCTCCATTTTGCCAAACAAAAATCCTGGATGCTTGCTTTTTACGAAGGGCTGCCTGGGTTCTGCAATAGAATATATTAAACTTCATTTCTGCTGTGCAATTTTATGGCGTTTTCTATTTCCTTAACGAAACCTGTTAAGGAAAGAACATTAATAAAGGAATTGATGTTTAAATGTATGATCTGTGTTGGAACCTACAAAGAAATGTTAGACAGGAGAGAGGAACACATTGTTGGAGAAAAGAGAACTTTCCAGCCCTTTACTTTGTGTATGAATTACTTAGTCCTGAGGTATTGAAGGCACCTTCTAAGAATGACTTGTCTTGGACTTCTTGGCCTGGATTTGCAGAGCATTTAAATATAGGATAGGTTAAGAAATACTAAGAAAATTGACCTTGGCACAAATTTTAAGTGACGCCTCTAATTCAGGGCAACTGTTTGACAGATTTTTTGAAATATCTGAGCCAGCTTCAAGAAAATGCCAAATCCAACAGAGCTAAGTGGGAGCAGTGGAAGGGACGTGTGGATGCCCCTATCTGGTCACCCAAAAATTAAGACACAATATAAGTTTGAAAATGAGCAAAAAAGTTACCTGAGTCTAGGTAGACTGACTGTAAAAACCTTTTTTTGGTCACAAATTTTTAAGATCTCTCTCCCAGAATACAGATCTGAATCCCAGTATCTTATTCTCAAGCAGAAGACATTTGGGTCATTCAAAAGGAGAAAACTGATCTCACACTATTAAATGATTTGAGGAGTTTAATGCTGAAGCAATTTGTTTCAATGGCAGAATTCCCCTGGATTTCTGAGTGGGCAGAAATGTGTCTCATACACTAAATCAGCCTTTGTCGGGTCCTGCTGCTTCTCTATTCTGCCATCTTGGGCAACAATTTGTTCCAGCTTAAAATGACCATAGAGAAGCTTTTTTGCAGCAGATTTAGAGGCTGACTGAGGTTTGGAATTTTAGCTCTGTGATTCCATTGCTTCAGCCATGCCATTCCACACCAGGCTTCCAGGACACAACTTTCACATTTTCTGAAAAACCGCTTTGTGCAGGATTTCTCTCGTGGGAAGCTGAGAAGCCTCAGAGAAAAAGGAAAACAATTATTATCTCATTTGCTTCTCCTGTGTTTTGGAATGTGTTTGGAGATTGTTTATCTAACAGGTGATTGTTTCATTGGTTTCATGTGAATTGTTTTGACTCAATGGCCAATCAGGGCCAAGCTGTGTTGGGGCTCTGGAAAGAGTCATGAATTTTCATTGTTATCTTTTTAGCCTTCTGTAAGTATCTTTTCTGTATTCTTTAGTTAAGTATAGTATTCTTTTATATAATATAGTATCATAAAATTATAAATTAGCCTTCTAAGAACACAACCACCTACCCAGTGTTGGGTCATACTCCCAGATGAACCGCTTGGTCAGGAACCGCACCACAAGAGCTGCAGGGACAAAGAGATTTCGGGTCAGAAGGACAAGACATCAACTCAACAGATTGTTTTAAAGCTTTCCCAGCAAAGTTTTCTATGTGAGTGGACAGGTAGCAGGTCCCCTGAGATGTCAGCAGGAGTCAGGGCTGCTTACTGGGGCACTTGAAAACTTCTCACTGTTTGTGGCCCATTTCACGCTTTTGGATGGCAGCAACAGAACAAATCAAAACAAACAAACCAAAAACTTTTTGCAGCATTATGCCACTAATTTGGATGCTTTAGGTATCCTATAACCAGTGGGGAAATTGTTGGTGCTTTTAGAACCAGTTTTGACACTTCAAAATGAGGGGTTGATCAAAATAACTTTATTCTTGAAAACTTGCCTTTGGATTGTAAACCTTGTAAGGCAGAAATAACTGGCTAAATATCTTTCTTCTCTGTTTTGGCCTTCCTTGTAACATTTTAATTTCCACATTTTGCTACTTGATGAAAGCAGATTAAATATTTCAAACCAATGGTCAGCACATGCTATTAATCAATTTGCAGAAATAGAAAATCAAGTTTAAATTTTAGAGCACTGGACAGGTAGTTCTTATCAGATAGCATCTTGTTTCTTATAGGATAAGATCTTGCTACTTATATTCTTGTATTTAAGTTTTTCTATCCCTCTAAACCCTTTAAAAACAACTTATATAGACTTTGATTATTCTTGAATTTAAAACCAAGTAGTGCTTTGAATTTCTAGTAATGCAAATGAATAATTTACCCCTGCAAACCGTCCACAATCCTCTCTGCAAATAAAGCCAGAGACATCACTGCAGAAGCTAAGAGTGCAGCAATTACAGCTACAGGAAAACTTTTCCTGTCATCCCACCCAAATGATTGTTCCATCTTTTGGTTGCAGGTGAACAGCAAAACCAATTCTGATCCTTTTCCAAACTGAAGCCAGGAGAATGCCCTTGATCCCAGACTTCTATGCCCAACAGTAGGATAAAGCAAGAGTCTGCAGAATAAATCTAATGAATTAAGATTTCCTTAATCAGACAATCATCATATTAGTTTTAAAAAGATTAATATATCTCATACTTGGAGGGGTAATAAGAAGCTGATCCTTAGGAAATGAGATCACCACACAAGAAACAATTTGAAGCTGGTGTTATTTTAAGTTTCTCTTTTCCTTAGGAAATCTTATTTTGATTTTTTTTTTTTTGCTTATGTTTTGCTGAAATGCTGTCCTTGTTCCTCAGAGTAGATGTGGCAATTCTTAGTCAAAGTAACTTTTCAAGTCATGGTTCTCAACCTGAATTCTATAAGAAAACAAAAACAAGATGACCTCTTTGCAGCTATTTCCCATCCATGGTAATGTTCCACCAGGAATTTTTTTTATGTACTTATTATCATAGCTGGAATAGTTCAAGCATCTTGTTGCTTTGAAAGTTTGGTCATGATTCTTCTCTAATTGCTAGTAATAGATTATCTCTTACTAGCTTTTTTCTCAAGGACAGATTTTAAAAATGTAAGCAGATTTAAAATTACTTAAATTAGATTTTAAAAATCAAACAGATCTTAAAATTTATTTTAAAAAATTAAAGATTTTAAAGATGTTTTCACAGCCATTCTCTGAAGGAGAAGTAGTGATGGGCTACCTGTGTGGCAAAGCCTGAGACTCTGCCTGGACCTGGAGAAGCTAATGAAGAGAGAGTAAAGGTAGAAGAAGCTGTCCAATTGTTTTCATACTTAAACATGGTACCCCTATTTATTATAACCTTGTACTTGTAGCTGGAAATTGCTGCAGAGGAGAGTTGAAATGGTGGAGGGGATTGGAAGTTTGTCAAGCATGTCAGGCATGACTAAGACAGGTCACAGAGAGAGCTCTGAAGGGAGAGAGGGAGAAGAGCTGATTTTGGAGGTGCCCAAACATAAGACAATATAAGGTAATAAGCCATAAGAAGTAGAACTGGGCTGGAGGTGCTGAGATGAGCCTGGGAGGAGAAATGCAGGTTGCATAACCACCCCAGAGTACACAACCCACAGTTATTAGAAAGGATGAAATGGTGCAGGTGTGCAGCGCTGCAGAGGTGAAGAATCAGAGATCACAGGTGTGAGCTCTGCTGAGAAGGGGGAACCTAGGCTGTATTTATCTCCAGCTCATAAATACATAAATAATGACATGTTTAGGAGGCTGCAGAACTAAAGAAAGAGGGGTGGGATGTGGCTGCCATGCACAGTCAGATGGCAATCAGCCTCTCTGCTAGCAGACCTCAAGAAAGCACAGTGAGCTGCTTGCTAGGCACTGCTGCCAATGAAGTATTTTTATAAGTATTTTCCTTTTCTTTGGGCCTAGTGAAGGGAAGAAAACACCCTGTTATCACAACCCCAGCTCCAGAACCATGTGCCCTGTATCAGTTTTAGGGCACCTTGGGGCTGTGCAGGGCTGCTGCTCCTCCAAGCTGGCACTGCTCAGCCTCCCTCCTTCTGACCCAGTCAAATTCCTTCAGAATGCTGCTGCTCTCTGTCATGGCAGTGGTCACAGCACATCCTATGAAGCTTTTCCCTTCCACACATTTTTATGAGGATGAAGATCAGCAGCTAGCTGCATTTCACAGATGGGGAGCGTGAGAGGCTCTTGATCCACAGCCTGTTCTGTCTATAAGCATTGCAGACCATGTTGGATGGGAAATATCTTCACTTTTGCCTCATTATGGGTGCTCAGCAGATGGGCCTCTGCCATCCAGTGGGGTATTAAAGCAATGTATTGGGCTTTGCTGCCTGATTTGACTGAAAATAGACAATGAGGGAAGAGCTGGGGAGGGCATCCAAGTGCTTGGGCTGTGAGTTGGAGTCCAACTTGCTGGATGGTGCCTCCTGTCCCAGCAATGATCCCCTGGAGCAGGGGTATTGCTGGAGCCAGGCTGTTTATGTTGAGCTCACTCACTGCCAGATTACATCACTTTGCTGTAAAATAGCTCTGCCAGCAGAAGAATCAGGAGTGAGGAGGACATCAGTGATTCACTGGACTTGGAGCTGGAGCATCAGATTGCTGCTGCTGGCTTAAATGATGCTTTGGGCAAAATAACAAAATCCCCCTTGTATCCTTAGTAATGTTGCATAAAAGATGAGTTGAGATGGGCATTATTCCCTCTCACCTGAGCAAAGGTTTGTGTACTGTTTGACGAGTTAGTTTTACTCTAATACTAATAATGAGCCAAAAATAACCCAAAAGACTAAAGAAAACCAATCCAAATGCTGGGTTTTGATTCAAAATAACACTGAGACCGAGACTGCCTGACACACATTACTTTCTGATTAAATTAAGTGCCTAATTCCAATATTCATATTAAAATGGCCATTTCCACTGCTCATCCTCAAATTCATTTGGAAGCAGCCCAGGCTCAGATTGATGCAGCAGTTAATAGGAGTGAATTTCATGTCTCTCCACTACTCCAGGCTTTTCCCTGAACACTTAGAGCTTGTGAAACACAAGAACTTGCAGGCTGGAAAGGAAAGAATCTCCCACAAGCTGCCTTGTGGGTTCCTGCTGTGCTGTTTGGAGACATGGCCATCACCAAGGGGAGCTGACGTAACGTCCCAGCAAAGGAAGAACAGACTCATGTCTCCTCCTGCCTTCCCTGACACCCTCACTTCCAACTCAGCTGTTTTATACAGGGCATAAATTAGGGTAGGACTTGGCACAGGACTTTCATTCACTCATGTTTAAAACTTCTGCCTTAGAAGTTATTCTTGGAGAAGAATCATGACAATCTGTCAAATGCATTTGCAGTGCAGCTCCACTGAAGACAATGAAGTTATACCAGGATTTAACATGGCATATAAACCAAGGTTATCAACCACATAATTAATCAATTTCTTTCAAATTTGTGTGGCTGAGTCCCTTGCTCAGCTTTAAAAATCCCATTTCATATATTTTGGAACTTTTTTTATTCTGTGTGTGTGATATTTTGCATCTTGCTTTAGATCTTTGTTTGGATTTAGTAACATATAAATGCTCTAGCTAAATTTACAATCTGCCTGAACACATATCTCTGTGGATTTGGTATCGTTCCAGCTAATACAAACTGAGTTTTTTGGGGAAGAAAGGAAGCAGGGTTTTATTTGAAAAACAACCCCCTTCCCAAAAAGTTACAGAGTTCAAAGTTATTCTAAGAAAAATAACAGTTTTCCACACTGAAATAACTGTATGATGACTCTTTTATGCCATGAGAATTTTCAGCTATAAAAATGGTCTGAAAGTAGTCCCATTATTTAACTTATCAACAAGTCCATTCCTGGTGCCATGATGATGTGTCATCAGTAAACCACACTTGGCAGGAGACACCAGAGTGGTTAAAACCAAAGGTTAGAATGATCAAAAGGCACTTTCAGAAATGAAGTATTTCACTGTTACTTAAAATATATATTTTTTTAGAGAGTTCATCCCCCATTCACCTTCTCAGAGGCCCTTTAGGTTTTGGAATTTCAGTCCCCCTGGAAGATGGGGTGAGTTCCTGCAGGATGGCAGTGCTCTGGATTCTGGTAGATGATGTTCTGCCTCCTAAACAGCTCTATGTCCACCTCCAGGAAATAATGGTTTGTTTCAAAGGCAAAACCATGAGGATTTAATTTGCTTCTGGAAGTGCAGGTCGTCTGGGGGTGTCTGTGTGTGGGGGAAAGTGTGAACTTATAATGCAGAGTCCTTTTCTGATGCATCAGGGATGTCAGCATGCACTCACTGCCTTGCTCTGCATCCGTGGGCCTGAGTTTGACTCAGCTCTGATGGGATCTCTGCAATTCTGTGATGTGGGGATGTGAGTGAGACACCTCTGCCTCCTCCCTTGGTTTGCTCACCATGGCCACTTCTGATGTTGGGACCTGCTGCAGCAAACTAGAATTTTCCTACAGCAAATCTAATGGAGCAAAGCAAGCTGAGTGAGAAAAATAAGGGAGAACTCAATGAAGCATAAAAATGTTTTGTTCTACACTGCTTTGCTGTTTCAAACTCTGCATGTTTGAGGCGTTTTTAAGTCACTGTCTCAAGCAGTGAGCTTGAAAAATTCCTGTTTATGATAATTTTTTCTTTAACAGCACAGGGAGGTCCTCCAGTGACTGCCAATGTAAGTTCAAAAGTATGTATACTTTAATATATAAAGATCAATTAAACACAAATACCAAATGTATATATTCTTATATATACCATATAGCAATTTATGTGCAACAGTGTGTGTGTATATACAGGTGTATATATACAGTGCTATAGCAAATACAGCCAGGATTGAACAGCTGTGGGATGAAATGTGCTGCCTTTGCCTTTCAGGAGGTTTCACTGTGTAATGCAAGCCTTTTTTCTTCAGTGGTGATAGAAAAAGCTTCAGTTTTGTGGATTCAAGCAGCAAGAGTGGTTCAAATGTCTTTTTGTTCTGGTGGAATATAAAAGGACTGGAATACCTGTCTCAAATATCTCAATTCCCACTTGATCATGGTTGAAACCACCAATCCACATTCAAGTATTTAAAAACCACTAATAAGCTTCCAAATGTACAATATTAAGTGCTGTAGATTGGATTTATCTTTACAGTGAATAATATTTTACATGCAGAATGTGAATGCAGCAGGACTCCAAAGGCTGTTTCAGATAATAATTCAGCAGGTTGTCCAATCAGATGTCAATAATTGCCCTTCTTTTCACGAGTTGTTTGGAGAGAGTATCCTACCATGGAACAGACAAAGAGCACACTCCTGCTCAGCTCTGCTTTTCTGCAGTCTCCATCAGGTCATTCATGTTCCAGCCTGACTAAATGTCAGTGTATTTCATGCCACTGTCACTTTTCAATTTCTGCTACAAGGTTTTGGGGAACGTTTCTTCTGTTAGTGGCAATTTCCATCCATTTCAGATGTAATTGCATTTTGCTTCTGTGGGAAATATGCAGGTTTAGGAACTTCTGAGTGGAAAGAGCCTGGGGAAAAATAACCAGTTTCAAGGAGTTCACCTGAAATTCTGGAAGTCCATGGCACAGTGTATTTACATATCGATCTCAGCTGTCTTCATAGGAGACTGGACTTCTTTGTATGCTCCTCTGGATAGTTCACCCTGACTTTTTTATTGATTAGCAGTCATTCATGCCACCCTCACTGAACAGGAGGATTTTTGTTGTCATGTTCTCCCCACCGCTTTCAGTGCTCAAGGCATTTTTTTACAAAGGTTGCTGCACATGGAACCCAAGCAGAAGGCTTAATTTACATTACATTACCCCATTCCATAACATATAATTTCAGATTAAGGTTGTTTATTTCACATGAGTGTTTATTGCACTCATGTGAAAGATATGTTATCATACTGGTGTGTTGAATGGTTTTGATCATTTTAGGGTAATATCCACACTTGTACCATTTCTCTCTCCTGGCTTCATTGTGTTACTTTTTCTGTCACCCCATTTGTGAAACCTAAACTTTCTGGTGTGCTATTACTAACACACATGTGTTGGAACTCTGGTCACTGAGAATTTCAGACTTTGTGTGCTAAAAAGCACTGACCCCCACGAGAGCACTGCATTTGACCTGAAGGTGTGGAGAAAACTTCCAAAATTGAATGATAAAACTATTATAAGTCTGTAGTTTGAATAGAAGTGTGTAATATCATATAGTAGAAAACTTAAAGTTTTAAAATATAGAAATATATATAAAACAAGATAAAAATTTTAAAACAGAGGCTAATCCTTCTTCTCTACCTTCTTCTTCATAAATTTAAGTAATATTATGTAATTACATAAAAAATTCACATTATGAATCACAAGTAGTTAGTTATTAAGTTAAAAGTAAAAATAATTGAAGTTTAATTTCTTAATTAGACAATTTATCCTTAAAAACACTTATAAAGAGAAAAATACAACTCCATTTTTTAATTTGTTAAAGCACTGTAAAACTCACACTTAAAAAAAACTATAATAGAGAGTGGCCATAAACAAATGGCCGGTGCTGAGGTGGGGGTTTTTGTTTTGTGGTGATTTTTTTGTATTGGTGGTGATATTGCTTTTTTGGATAGTTTTTTGTTTGGTTGGTTTACTTTGTTTTGGTTTTGTTTTCTTTTGGGGTTTTGGGGGTTTTGTTTGCTTTTTGGGTGGTTTTTTGGTTCTTTTGCTTTGGTTGTTTTTTTTTTTGTTTTGGGGATTGGGTTTTTTTCTGGGAGAGTGTTGTTTTTTTTTTTGTTGTTGTTTTTTGGGATTTTTTTTGGTGGTTTTGTGCTTTTTTGTGTTTTGTTTTGGGGTTTTTCAGGGGTTTTTTTGTGTTTGTTTTTTTTTTTTTTTGTTGTTTTTGTTTTTTTTTTTGTTTTGTTTTGTTTTTTTGGTAGAAGAACAGGTTTTTTGTTGTTTTTCAGGGTTTTTTTGGGGGTCTCTTCCAGCTTTTGGTCTGATCTCTGCTCCCTTCCCTCTCCCATGCTCAGAAGCCAAGAGATGAGTGGGAGGAACAGGAATAAAGGGGAGAGAGGTGAATTTATTCCCTTATTAGTGCACACATCTGGGAAGGGCTGCAGGGAGTAGGAGAGGGGCACAGTCTCATGCACAAGGACATGAAGAAATTTTTCCAACAAAGTTTAAAAAGAGTTTTTTGTGAGACCTTGGCCAGGGAAGGCACTGGTGAGCAGGGCCCAGCTGTTCTGTGAGAGCATCTTGGCTGCCAGCACCAACCTGGCCACAAATCCCAGCCCTGCCAAGGGGGAAACTGCTCCTCAGGAACTCAAGGAACCCACCTGCCTCCTCCTGAGGTTTGAATTTGATAGTTCTGAGGGCTGGAGTTCCAACATCTTCCCTTCTGCTGCTCTTTGTCATTACCAGAACATACCGCGTCAAGCAAAATGACATTTGTATGTTCTGGTAATGACAAAGTCACTCTGGAAAGGCACAGCTTACTATTTGCAGCTTAGAGTAAGTCAAAATGCTTAAAAAATTACAGTTTTATCAGGCTCTGGTGAGTCAGTTTGAATGGGAGGGCAGTTGGCACGCTGAGTGAGTAAAGCCACTGGCATTAATGCTGGATCACTGCCTGTACTTGTAATCTTCACAACACACAAAGTGCTTTTGTCAGAGTGACTTGCTCTGCCAGTGTTTCACTGAGTGTGGAGCAGCACAAATGGTGACTAGAAATGTCATAAAGAGATGCAGGGCTCTGTATTTCATGTTGGTGGACAGCACTGGGTGTTTCTGTGTGGTCAGAGTCTGAGCAGAGTAGCTGTCACTCTCTTCTCCCCAGCCTATAATAATTTTCTTGTCTTATTTTCAGATATATCAGTATACTATGTCAAATGAGACTGCAGCTGGCATCAAACTAAAAAGAAGCTGTTTCCTGTCTTTTTCTGTGATAAACTTATTTTTTCTTTGCATGCACACCTTGGCTTTCTGGATTTGGCTCCATGAGGATCTCAGACAACCTGGAAAAGCTTTGCAACCCAGCTAGAGCAGGATATTCAGTAAGATCTTGAAAGATCTGTATCCTGTGCCATTTCCATCCTTCTTTGACAGTGGAGCTTAGGTGAGCACCAGAAGTTTGTACCAGCCCTACTGATTGATGACTGATGGTTGAATCAGTTGATGGATGCAGGCCTGGAATGTCCCAGGAAGATGAGGAATTAAGGCAACAAAATACACTGAAAACTGACTCATGGATTTTTAATAATCCTCCCTTTTTTTTTTTTAATGAGTCTGATGACATAAGCTTTGATAAATGTTACATCTTTTTAACACAGTGCACAACAGAATATTTAGGGGGACCCATATTTTTCAAAATCAGCTATTATTCTCATATTTTAGCTATGCCTTTTTTTTTTTTACCCTCCCTCATTTTCTCTGTATTGTAAAGACACCTGCTCCTGTTATTTGCTAGCCACCTGAAATCTTGAACTTTTGTTTTCACCAGGAATTGAATTTTTTTTGAAGAACAAACAGCTTTGCCTTAACACCTGGAGACTTAAGAGACACAGCAGGAGGAGCAGAGAAGCTCTTTAAGAGGTATTTCCACAGTAGGGTTTGCAATGCTGCAGGATGATAAAAGAGAATGATAGAAACATTGTGAACAACAACTGAAGTGAAATGGAAGGCAAACACTGTGGACCACATCTTTATCACAGTAAAAATAAATGTAAAGTGTAGAAATGGTTAGCTGAAGACAAGAGGTCAGTCTGAGCAAAGGTCTCCTAGCATGCTGCTGATTTTTCCTGGAGGCAGAAAAGTGACCCCAGGGGAGATGGAATTGGTAGGTACCTAATGCTTTTCTGCATTTATCCATGCTGAATAATGAGTTATACCCCAAAAGTCTGAGGTGCTATCTCAGAGTACCTCCCCAGCATCACTTTGCTTTGGTGGAGCAGCTTGGAGGAATGGGTGTGGGTGGAGAGCAACTCTTCATGAAGCACCAGTGAGCAAAGGCTGTTTGTGTCTGAGCCTGCCTGGTGACCTGCCAGGGCCCACATCCCTGCTCATCCCATACAACCTCTGTCAGGGGGAGGATAATTAATCCCAGATCCTGGAAGCAGTGATTTCCTACAAGGCCATGTCATAATGGACAAAGATAAATACTGCTGAGTGCTCCAGCCAGGGCACTACAGAGGGCTGTGCTTGGTTCCCAGTGCTGGTGACAGCACAAAATGAATTTCAACTAATTCATTGTTTTGATAAACAACTATCATCTCCTATCTCTGGCTGCAACTATGGTTTTATGAGCACCCATTTGGTGCCTGTAATAATGTAGGGGTTATTATTAGCCTTCTGCTTGGAATCTGGACACACAATCCTGGGAACTGTTCAGAGTAAACTTTAAAATTATGTGTGTGTGTGACAGGGGGAGAAGCATGATCTAAATTTAAATGGTAAATTTCTGCTTTCATTCTCAATGCTTAAGGGCATTCAGCTAATAAACATCGCATGGCTTCAAACAAAATAAGAGCCACAGTAGTAGATAATGGGTGCTGTAAAACCTCTGACTTATCTCAAGTCTGAAACTTGGAGGATTAACATAACTTAGTTTATGATGTTCATCACAGCTGCCAGGAGACTGGCCCTGCCTCCCCAGAGTGCAAGAGCTAAAGGGAGTGCTCAGCTGAGTAATTAGCTGTACTTAGTTAAAAGCCTGCATTAAGAGGAAGCTTTTCTGCATTTATCCATGCTGAATAATGAGTTATACCCCAAAAGTCTGAGGTGCTATCTGTGTGAGATTCTCTTGTCCATGGAAATTACACAGATAAGAACTATAACAAGTCATATATTCAGGGCTCTTTCAGTCATTATCTCATGCAGTGGTTTATCCACTTTGAAGTGACCTTAGTGATGGGATTTTCTTCATTCCTTTTACATGAGGCTGAAAAACACCAAGTTCCTGTTTGTTCCAGGGGGACTTTAAAGATTGCAGGGCAGTTTCACAAGGGCATCTTTCCCTTCAAGGATCCTCCCGTCCATCATGAAGCTTGGTAGATGCACACCACCACAGTGTCAGGGGCTCAAAGATCATGCAGCTCTAAATTTGCAATTATGATATCAGCTGTGACATTCACATTTTCTGAAAAAATTCCTTCACCCAGGATTTCTCTCCTGGGAAGCTGAGAAGCCTCAGAGAAAAAGGAAAACAATTCTTATCTCATTTGCTTCTCCTGTGTGTTGTGCTCATGTGGAATGTGTTTGGAGATTGTTTACCCATGGGTGATTGTTTCATTGGATTCTGGTGTGAGTTGCTTTGTCTCTTTGGCCAGTTGGGACTCTGGAAAGAGTCACAAGTGTTCATTATCTTTTTAGCATTCAGTAAGTATCTCTACTGTATTCTTTAGAATAGTTTAGTATTCTTTAATATAATATAGTATCATAAAATAATAAATCGGCCTTCTGAGAACATGGAGTCAGATGCACCATTCCTGCCTTCCTCAGGGCACTCCCTGCAAATACAATAATTACCTTCTATTATTTTCCCAGGCCAGTGTGACAAACCTCTCAGGGCTAAGTTTTCCATCTAATGCTTTGTTTTAAGAACACTTCCTCAGTTTCACCCTGAGCTCTTTCCAGAGTGAGCAGAGAGCACATAAACAACTCCATTCTCTCTGACAGCAGCTGAACAGCACAGTATACATTTCCTTCTCCTGTTACTGCCCTGCAGAGTGCCCTGGAGTGGCTGCAGTAATCTGAGTTTGCTTAGCTGCTCACAATGACATTCTGGGAGAAGTGAAGAAACACAGCCCTGGGACTCCAAATTTAACAAATTTAAAAACCTCCAGTTGCTCATAATGAAAGCTGGTGCAGTGACTAGGGAACCAGTCCAAGAGGAGGTTTACATTCCTTGCTTCACTGTGCTTTACATTTTGCTTTGCCCAGAGTAATGGGCACTTTTCAGCACTGTTAGTGTGCCTGGCAGAACAGAGGTAGCCAGTATGATGCCCAGCAGTATTTAAATGGTGTTGGGCTGGAAGGATGCCCTTTCCCAGTGTAATCCCATCCATTCCTGCCCTCCAAGTCTCTTGTCACTCCCCAGTCTGATGCTCTCCAAGCCATATTGATTCACTTGGGTGTGGGAATGGACTCTATCTGGAATTAACTAAATTCTCCTGATTCAAAAGATAGGTGTTCTTTCCCCAAAACTGGTTTGTTGTGCGTTTTTGTTTGCTTGGTTCTTGTTTGTTTGTTTTCATTGGTTTTGTTGTTACTTGGTTTGTTGTTGCTGCACCCAGAGATTTCTCTTACACTAGAGCATTTCTAGAAATTTTTTTGTAGCTTATCTTCCTCTTTCAGTCTCCAAGCAGCTGTTGAAAACTTTGGTCTTTGGTTTCCCTGGCCATTCCCTGGTTTCATCTGGGACTTGTGTGTAATGCTATTGCTGCTGGTATAAATGGATTATCACCGCAGATAGACTGGTGCTGACAAAGCAGAAGTGTTTTAGAAATATAAATAGCACTTGGATGCTGAAACAATGCTTTCACAAATGTACCTTTGGAAGCTGTTTACAGACTGAAAGAATAGCCTATAACTCTTGGTTCTCTACTGCTTTTAGAAGAGGAAGCAAATCCAGATGGTGTTTTTAACTTTCCTGATGCATCCTGGCACAGCCTCCCCAGAAGATAAAGATGAGCCTCGTGGTCTCACAAATGACTCTGCTGAGGATGGGGTGGGCTCTTCAGCTCCAGCTGAGCTCAGCCAAAGCTGAAAGCTTGGCTGACCCTTTTTACAGGAGCAAGGGTTGTTTTTTAAACTAGCCTTAAATCCCCTCTTTACTGTTTTGATTTCATATAGAAGAAGAGATATGGTCTGTAAACTCTACTATAAGTAGTGTCCTGACCTGGAGGCTTTATCTTGAGATGGAAGAGCACCTGGGAGGGCTGAGGCACCTCCTGCTCACCCACCCAGGGCAGATGTGATGGAGCCCTAAGGGGGGGCAGTAAAACCCAGCAATGCTGCTCCTGTGCCCCCCAGCATTGCTCTGCTCCTCCCTGTCTGCCCCACCTGCTGTCCTGGAGCACTAGCAGTCAAATCAGCAGCTCCTGCTCTCACCATTGCCATCCAGATCAGAGCTCAAGCAGGAATTTTGTTATTCCACCCCATTCTCTGAATTCTCTTCCCTCGCATTCTTCAGGGTTTAGCCCAAGAGAAGTAGCAAGAAGAGCTGAATAATTCACTGCTCCAAAGCAAATGAGCATGGTCCGGCTAGAAAAGGGGCAAACAATGAACTGTCATTTTACCCAGATAAAGTACAACATATAAAGATATGTCAGGCAGAGCAGATAAGACCAGAACTGTGAATTAGGGAAAGCAGAGAAGGAGCAGGCCCAATGCAAACTACTATCAGAGACAGAGAGCTTTGGCTGGAAAAAAAAGAAAAACATTCCTGGAAATCAAGCTGACAATGAAAGGGAAGAAAATTCATGTGCCACTGAAATTATTCCTAGTGAAACATCATGAGGAGGTTATTTTGGATTGGGCTGTTGAATTGTTCAGCAGCTGGGAAGTGCCCTGCCACTGCCCAGTGCAGCTGGGTGTATTTCTGGGGTGACTTTTGTGCTGAATTCTTCTTTCCTTTAATGCAGCCTGAGGCACAACCTACTGGAGCCATCCAAGCTTTTCTTTGTGTAGGTTGAAGCTCCTGCCCCAGGGAGTTGTTTAGATGCAGTGAGAGAAGTGATCTTCTCCAATTATTATGGGCAGCACACCCAACCATACAGGAAAGGAGTTAACACTGAAATCCAAGAGTTGCAAGGAGCTCATGCCCACATTTAAGAATATATTCAGCTTTCAGTAATGTGAAGAGTGTTTGGGTTCCTTGAGAATGCAAAAGGGTCCTTTTGGCACACTGTAGGAAGGTTAGGGACAGCTCAAGGCTCTTGTGAGTAAATCTGGTTCTTTCACAGGCAATTGTTCAGAAAACTTTGCTTCTCTGATTAAGAGATGAGGGAAATGAGGGAAAAGAATCAGCAACCACCAGCTTTGACTTGCATTTGTACTGCACAGTAAATAATTTACCAGCCTAAATAAAAGCCAAATTCAGGCCTGCCCTATTTGACACAAGGAAAAAGTAGTTAGTTTAAAATCTGAACTTTTCCATTGGTTAACAGAAAAGGCCTGTGAGGAACCAGAGGCAATTTACTGTGAGCAGGAGAGAGAAAGAAGCAAGAAATGTCAGCAGAGCCCCAGTGGAAGGACAGCCAACACTGACATGGACAAATGCAGCCAGTGCACAACTCCAGGCATCTGACACACCAGAAAAAGCAGAACCCTTCAAAAAAATTGCAAGGTTCACCTTTCTGCAGGACTCCTATTTTGCTGTTTGAGTCCATATCTAAGGTAAATGGGACAGGGGGAGAGAAAGAAGTGACCATTTAGCACTGGCCAGAGGCTCCTGACCCATGGCAAAGGAACAGAGGGTCAGACTTGAGATCAGAGAAGTCAGCTGCTCAGGGACTCCATGGCATTTCTGACATGCAGAAATTCCTGAAAGCAGAGCAGAGAGTCCCACACAGATGGTGAAGGCAATCCCCTCACCACATTGCCTTTTCTTCCATTCTGCAAGTGCTTTAATGCATTAATTTTGATAAGGTGAGTGAGGACAGCGGCCTTCAGACCAGAGCATTGGCAGTAATGGATCCCCATTTCTTTGGACACCTTCCCTTCCTTTTGCCAGCTTTATGAGAAACTACAGCCAACAAACCCCCAGAACGGGCTGTGGTACATAACTGGGCCCAGGGCTGTGGCACATAACTGGACCAAAAGCTGTGACACATAACTGGGCCCAGGGCTGTGACACATAACTGGACCAAAAGCTGTGACACATAACTGGGCCCAGGGCTGTGACACATAACTGGACCAAAAGCTGTGACACATAACTGGGCCCAGGGCTGTGACACATAACTGGACCAAAAGCTGTGACACATAACTGGGCCCAGGGCTGTGACACATAACTGGACCAAAAGCTGTGACACATAACTGGGCCCAGGGCTGTGGCACATAACTGGACCAAAAGCTGTGACACATAACTGGGCCCAGAGCTGTGGCACATAACTGGGCCCAGGGCTGTGACACATAACTGGGCCCAGGGCTGTGGCACATAACTGGACCAAGCCCAGGGGTTCTGTCATGTCTTGCACTGTCTCTCTGCTTTGCCCTCAGTCACAGCAGCCTGCTGAGCAGACCTGCTGCTGTTTAATTAGAGAGTCTGGGTGCCCCTCCTGTCCTCCTGTAATGATATTAGTCAGGAGGGAACTGTCTGGCTCCTCTCCTGGACCAGCTGAGCTGCTGGCCTAGAGCTGCCCAGATTGCTTAATTGCACTGCTGACTTTTAAAGGTCAGCTCTTACAGAATCTAATAACACTCAGGAGGTTTCCAGCATGAGGTGGATTGCAAAGAAGAGCCTGGATTCCTCTCTGGGACAAAGCAAGCACCCTGCAGCAGAGCCACCAGGGCCACGGCCATGTGCTGAAGGGCACCTCAGGAGGGAGGACAGAACAATGGACATGTGTGCCTGAGAGAAACTGGAGAAAACAAATTATTCAGCTGCTTTGTCCTTTTATAAGGTACCTCATCATGTCCTAGAAAATCTCCATGCTTGGAATATCCCAATAGGAAAGCTGAATGGTTGCTGGAGCAATTTCTGTGGGGTAAAAAAACTCAGGAACCTGAAAACTGGCTGAAATGTTTCAGTAAAGGATGGATGTGCTCAGTTTAATGCATGTAACTGTCCCAGGAAAGCAGATCTGCTGCTGGGCATACCTGACTACAATCTACAGTTTACATGGTTTATTAATCAAGGATAGTAAAGTCTATATTTGAAAAGAAGATTCTCTTCTGTTTTACCCTCCTTCACAGGAGTGAGGCCAGCAATGGGCATTGTAAGACACTCTCTCTTTGTAATTGTTAATAATGTTAATAATAATGTTAATAATAATGTTAATAATAATGTTAATAATAATGTTAATAATAATAATAATACTCTTCTGAGGGCAATTGTTGTGAGGAAAGGAGATCCTCACCTGGGACACTACTTCTTCCCTCTAACACAGATCCTTTCCCCCTCATTGCAAGCATCTGAAGGAAACAGCTGCAAAAATCCCTAAATTCCTCCAGCCCCTCAGTGCTCCAAATTCAGCCTGCCTTGAGCCAGGTGGGCTCCACGAAAGAGCCACAGAAAAGGGGAAGTTTTGTGAGACATCAAAGAGGAGCTTTGGCTCTGCTGCTTCCAGAGTAGTCAATATATTTAATTGCAGCTGGGGCTTCCACTTCTCTTCTTGGCAGACAGTCTTGTTTAAAATGTTTCATTATCAATTCACAAGTGAGTTTATACAAGATGAGTAGATATTTTTTTTGTGTGTCTTTCTCTGGTTGACAGTTTTCTAACATTGTTTAGTGAGAAAAGTTTGAACAATTGCTTTTATCTTTTACTTGATTTTCTTCATCCTTTTTCATCCCTTCTTATTGATTTTTTGAGTTTTTTTTTCCTTTGAATTTTGGCCTGCTTTTGCATGTGCTTATTTTAAACTGATTTGCATGCAGATGATCAACTGGAAATGCAGTTTGGGTAAGATGTTTACAAACTGATATTAAATCACTCTGCTTGTTTGCACAAAACAGTAATTGAATAAACACTGGTTATTAGTTTACTTGCATATTTGCTTTGCATTCTTTCACTTGGTTTCCACAAACAACACAGAGATGTTTGTTCTATAGCTAATAGCATTTAGAATAGTCTAAAGTAAGTAAATAAATAAATAAAATTCTTGCTGTGTTCCCTTTATAAAAAGAGGGTTGAGTAAGACTTAGAAAGTAGCTTTGGTTTTTCTTGCTGTTTTTCTGATTATTCACATCCTTTATTATTTTTTGTTACATATTTACATATTTACATTTACATATTTTCTCTGAGCTGATCTTTTTTTTCTTATTTATGATCCTCTTTCTTAGTTTTTTTCTTGTTTATTATCCTCTTTCTTCCACTATATCCACTTTGCCTACAGCAAGCCATGAGATTAATGAAAGAAAGCCCTGCATAAATGCATTTATATTTTAAGTGAAACAACATTTATGCTTCATAGTTTTGTTCCATTCTTTCTGTATCAATGTAAAGTTCCATTCACAAAAAAACCCAATTGCATACTGTTGTGTTTTACAATCATATGATGTTACAGCTTTCTGATTTGATTTTCTGAGTTTCTTACCTAGAGTCTGTGTTGCTTTCCTTCTGCTGTGACCTTGGTTTTATATAAGCTGAATTTTGGGTTCCTAAACCCTGCAAGACCTCCCAAAATATTTTGCCAGTTTATTGCTGATAAGCAATTGATCTTTCCTGCCTTCCAGTTAATTGCATGCAGTTTTCATCCATGTGATGTTTTCAGCTATACAAGCAAGCTGATAATAAGTATTTGGTATGTGCTCTTAGATAATTTTGTTTGCACCCACAGTTCTCCAAGACGATTTATTAACTAGAATATTTTGCCATTTTATGATAAACAGGGGTTATGTGACATGATTTGCTGAAAGCCATCCTGCACAGGTGACATAAAAAGAAATCCCCAGTTCTGGACTCCATCAGGTAATGGTACTTTGTGACCTTTTTTACTGCATGGGCTAAATTTTTTAGTAAAGTTAAGATTTTAATAGTTAGGTTTTTCAAGGTAAGATTTTTAAGATTGCATTCACTAATTATAGTTCTATGAGGGAAAAGAGCATGCAGAGTCACTTTGAATGCCATTCTGGTTTCATTCAAACCAATCTATCTATGTATTTCTGTTACTTGGAGCTTCTCTGTGGCTGAAATTGCTCAGCACTCCTTTTGAAGTTGGAAAGTTCTCCTTGCTTACTTTTTCCTTAATTCTTCCACATCCTTCTGCTCTGGCTGGCTTTGAGTGAGACCAGGAGAAAAACACTGAACTTTCCTGACAGCAGGTTCTCTTAGGAGTCTGGCATTCCCTGTGCAAGCAGGGATGAGCTGCAGCAAAGCCCCCAGATGTTTCTGCACATCTGGCAGCCCCAGCCCTGAGTGTTCCTGGCACCTTGGAGCAGCCCTGGGTAAAGCACAAGGTGCAGGCTCAGGAGGAGCAGCTGCACTGTGCAAACACTGCAATCTGACAGGCAGGAGTTCAAAGCAAGAATTGATTAGGTTAAATGTTCTTTCAATTTGCCATCAGATCACTCTCTTTCAGCAACAGCATTCACTTAAAGCAACAAGCAGTGCAAGGTGCATGGCAGCCAGGGCATGCCAAAAGCTCAGGGGGCAGGTGGGGCAAAAATATTGGCTCAAAATAGTTTGCCTGCAGTGATGTGTCTACATGCTGCAAGAATCTTTTTCTATAGCTGTACCTTACCTTAAAATCTGCTTATGTATTTCTGATATGTTTGGCTATGTATATATATTTTTAGCAAAACTGGAGTGCATGGTTCATCCTGTACGTATGCATAACACACACAATTAAATGGGCACCAAGTCCCAAACTGACTCCTGGCTCTTTAAGCTATGAGTTGTAAAGGGCACTGCTCCTGGATGCCAGAGAAAATCCACATTTAATGTGATTGCTCTCAGAGATGAGTCCCAGAAGAGCAGTGACAGAGCTTGAGAACTCTCTGGGTGCCTTTCTGTGCTCTCCAGTATTCTACAAAGAGGTTACCAAACAGGGAGTGACCACTCTGGCTGCTTCATGCCCTGGGAAGAGCAGGTCAAATCTCACTGGCTCTGAGCAGAGGGGAAAATGATCAGTGAACCCTGACTGGCATGAACCACACACTACTAGATATTAATCCTTTCAGAGAGTGAGGTTCTCAGACTGTAACATTAGAGAAACATGAAGAAGTGACTAGATTTCACAATGACACGTTCTCTTATTTCCCATTCATCATGAATATTTATCCTGCATACTAGAGTCTGGTGTGAACTCTAATTTTCTGTAGTGCCCCACTCTGATTTCTTTAAATCTCAATTCTGAACTCAATAGGAATTAGGATGAGAGTGAATTATTGTGCAGTACAATTTTATTGTTGTAATTTTTATGTTAGACCCTAAATCTGTCTAATGTACTCATTGGACAACATTTACCCTGGAACAAAAACTCTGTGGCATAAGTGCCTATTTCCCTTCCAGTACAGGAAGGTTTGAGGAGGATGAACTCTTTGCCCATCTTGCTGGTGTTGCTTCTCCTGCTTTGAGCTTCAGCTGTCATTAAGTTTTATTTTATACTAGTTAGAAACTGAAGAGTTGCTGCACTGCAGGAAACTCATGACAGGGAGAAGCTGCTGTGCTGCTGACTCGGGGGAGTGGAAGACTGGCAGCTCCTGTAATAGAGAACTGTGTTTTCCTGAGCAGCAGAGCTTGAGGGTTTGCTGGGAAGTCACACCCATTGCACCCTCTGGATGTCACCAGGGTTTGCACACAACTGATCAAGTCCTTCAGGCTGAGAGCTTTTGCTTCTGAATATTGATTATTGATCCTAGGATGTGAACAGGGCAAGGAAAGAGCAAACACTGTAAGGAGACTTTTCTGTCAGAGCTGTGAGGCTGTTCTAGAAAATCAGTGAAACACATGAAGCTTGACATTTTAATTGCAAGAACTAAATTTGGTAATGAAGAATGCTGTGATTAAAGGTTTGAAATGTGCCGAGCATCCTCAGATCTGTACTAGAGTGAGAGCACTCTCAAAGTGCAAGGTTTGAAGTGGATGCTAGCAAAAAGGGGGCTGAGGAAACAAATGAGCTTGTCAAAACCAAATTAAAATGCTTTTCCTCCTCCAGACTGTCCCCTGAAGAGCTATTGTGTTAGAATTTGGTTTCCAAAGCTACCATTAATTTGTGAACTAGCAGGATTTTCATGCTGCAGTTGTCAATGTACCTGTAATGCTGAAGTCTCTAGTGGTACTTCTGTGGTGGTATCTCTAGGCTGTATTCGACTTTCATCACAGTGGTGAATAGTTTAGGTGGAAATTAAATGAGTGCAAAGAAGCATTTATGTGTTCTTGAGCTCTTTCTAGCTCTGGTAGGGCTAATATCACTGAATTTGATTTGCTAAGAAAAAATCTCCAGGATGATGCAGCCCTCTACCTGAAAGATTCCTGCTATTTTTCCCATTTGAATTAATTCTTCTGTGCCAGGAGAGAACACGTAACACCCAGATAACCTTGAGCACAGACAAACAGCCAAATGTTCTTTCAGCGCAAAATTTTCTTTGGTTTTATGTCCCCCTTAGAACACAGTTGCTGTAGAAGTGTATGTGGGAAACTGTGCTAAAAGTGCCCCTTTGAATGTACTAATTAGAATCTGTCAAGCACATTTTGGCTGGAAACAGTTCATGACACAATGAACATAATTTTTGGCCTTAAAAGGATACAGAAACATGAACAACAACAAAGCTTATTTAAAACTTGTTATATACTTTTCTTATGAAATTCAGACAGCATAGTTCTCATCAGGGACCACTCTTGGTGTACTGACTACCTGGAACATGAAATTATACAGAACTGCAATGCTTTTAATTCCTGATTTCAGGCTGGGGTTGTTTCAGGTTTGAGTGTTTACTGCCCAGAGAGCCGTGTTTGTCAGCCACACATGAACGTGGCCTATCAGCAATGCCTGATATTTATGGTCCCCCACTGCTGTAGGATGGATGAGTCACATATTTACTTGCAGGATTAGACACCAGGGACCTGCAGCACAGCAAACCACCACGCCTGCAGGTTCTGAAGCCTTTGGGGGCTGTAAAGCACCAGAATAATGATGCTGTTCTTCCTGAGTAATGTCAAAAATGCCTTTGCTATTCAAATACGGCCCCCAATGGTATCTGGGAGAATATCTGAGGAAGATAAAGGGAGCCAAGGGCAGGAATTGACAGGCAACTAGGCTGGCTGGTTGTCACAGCCCCACACTTCAGGATATCAAGTTGTTTTCTAGACCTTGAGGTGGACTCACTCTCCCCACAGAGAACTGCAAAATTTTCCTGGTGTCAGAGAAGGTCTAAAAGTTTAAGAAGACAGGAAAAGAGAAGGGCACACAGATGCCCTGTTCCCACTGTTTAGGTCAATTGCAGTGAGGAAATTATTTTCTGCCAGGCAAATTTCTGCCTTGATTCAGAGATTTTGGTTAAATTTTGATTGAGAGAAGTGAGCTGTTGGCTCAGTCCTTTGGCATCCAGAGCCATTTGCCTCCTGGGCTGTGCCTGCTGCTTGTCTGAGCTGCATGAGGAGCAGTGGAGAGGTTTGGTTCAGGTACCAAGTGGTGCTGGAAATTCCCTGTAGTGCCTTACATGGCTCCAGCAGCCACCTAGAAAAGCACAGGCAGATCCTGACAGGTCCTGTCCCACAGCAAACAGCCTCCTGCAGCTGTCCCAGGTGGCACCAGGTGACTCTGTTCAAGCAACTTCACAGAACCCTGTGCACCCCTCACTCCCATGTAAACGTGAACGTGCTGCACGTTGGACTTGGGTTTTCAAACAGACTTAGCCTCCCTCAACATCTCCCCAAGAGAGTCTTTATGGGACTTGGCACCTAAATTTGCAGCCCTACAGCCTTGGAGTAACGATGGCCCTGTAAAAATGCTCAGCTGATCCTATGAGGATGATGATGTAATCTCAAAATATTGGGATTTCTACCTTTTTCCTGCTTCGTGCAGATGAGTACGAGTTGTTCCCTACTAATACCTTTGATTTGCATCTCTAAGGATTTTCCTCCTTCTAAAAATGCAAATGGCAAGTGAGTCAGAGCCCACTTAGGAGAATACCCACCTGTGACAGTGGTACAAATTCATAATCCTGCTGGATGATCCATAACTAAACAACTTCTATGGGTATTGCTATAGGAGAGTTCACAAACCACCACAACAAGGTTATACCATCAGCTTGGGATGACCTTTGAGAGGCCAAACCCCACAGTTTATCTCATCTTAAATTGCTCCCACAGGCAAAAACATTTGTTTTGCCTTTTAAACAACCAGTGGGAAAGCAATGATGTTGTGAAAAATGGAGATGTGCTGTTTGGTCAAAGGGAGTTGTTTTCTGTGTCTGGGAGAGGAGTGACATTTACACTCAGAACCAGATTACTCTGTCCCAGAATTATCTGAGAATTAAGAAGGGAGAAGGTAAAAGTTTATTAAATAAGTATTTTACAAGCAGTGGATGAGAAAATTAGATGCCACTGCCCTCTGCTTTGGCAAGATACCTTTTTTCCCCAAAGAAAGCATAAAAAGCCAAACTAAAAATAGCCTCTGTCTTACAGGAAATATAGGAATTGCTAAATCTTGCTCTGCACATACAACTTCCCCCTTCTCAGTGCCCAGTTACAATCCTGCTTTGTGCAAAACAAATGAATCAAGTGACTGGAAAGGCCTGATGAAAATAACACACATGCTCTTACACAGGAGAGATCAAACAGAAACCTTGGCTGCAAGAGATCAATATCAGCATTTGTGACACTACATAAACCATGGCACAGAAAGGCAAATCCTCCCCCTCCAAGCAGACACTGACATAAAGCAGAGCAGGTCAGGCAGGGAACAGGAAAAACTGCACAAATGCTGTGGGGTTATCCCTGCCATGAGTGGATTTTGGTACTGCCCATTCATACTTGCTCAGTAGCATCACTTGGGTGGAAGAAGGGGCAAAGTTACATGGTGTAAAATCTTCAGTGTTTTGCAATTGATTTACAATTTAATTTCATTTTGGATTGTGTACTGTGTAAGCAATTCTTACACAGTACACAATCCAAAATGAAATTAAGACCTTCACCTCTGGTCCTGTCCAAATCAAGGAGTAAGACAGTTTTTGTGATCCCTAAAGTAGGACTTTAAAGTGATCTTAATTATACTACAGCTCTTTATCTTGGAAAAACTGACTTAAAAGTTTGCACTAATTCAGGACACGTTCCTTGTTTGTGTTTGAAACAAGAACAAAAAAAAATTTCTGGATTCTGAGAAAAACCTGCACACCATGGACCAGTAAAACACTGTGATTTATTTCCACAATTCTCATAAATTTTCCCTCTCACCCTGTAGTGTAAGCTTGCTTTCATTGCCTAAGGTAGGAGTGACTGAGGAAGTCAAGTATTCAGTCATTTCATGCTTGATGCTGTAAGATTGCATCTCTTTTGACTTAATTTTCTTTGGAGCTCTTTTTTCTAAGGATGCTGCTGTGCTCTGGGTTGGGAGACACTTCATGCTTTCAGCCTCTACAGGCTCACACTGCTGAGTGTGTGCTGCTTCAAAATGCAGTCTGTAATTCCCTGAGTGAGTAATTCCCTACTTTTAGAGCACCACTGCTGCTGTTGTACTCAGACCTGTGTTTTGCACACACTCTTTGGTCTGTGGCACCTTTCAGTGCTCAGGTTCCCTCTCACCGTGCATCTTTAGTCCTCACCTTCCCAGTGTGTACTCAGGCTGAGAGGCTGAAAGGGGAGGCTCTTTTTAATCTGGGTTCCCAAACACAGACCTTAAATTGCAGGAAAACAGACCTTGGAAAACTTTAGGAAACTGTTTGGTAGGTACAATTAACAGGATTTCAAAATGATGCTCCAAAAAAGTGAAATACTTCATTTTTATCCCTTGCAGTCACTTGTGACCTTTTTATTAATGAATGACGTTTTTGCAACCAGTCTATCAGTGACACTTGCCCTCCTTTCAGAAATATGTTGTGATCCTTATCATGGAGCTGCTGTTTGTGATAGCAGAATGGCCTAGAGCAAATATCCAGCTTGTGTGATTTGGCATAACTCCATGGAAATCACTGAGGCTATGAATGCTCCTCCAGGGACCAGATCAAACTCAGAGTATTTGTGTATCTGTTTTTGTAGGAACATGCTTTCATTTTTGAATACTTCAAACTCAGAATCATGATTCAAAAATTATTTTGACTTCTCTTGTCTCCCCAAGAGCTTGCCATGTGGTTGGAAAAGAACCCCTGATCATTTTCACTCTCACAGATTATTTTATTTATAAGCCATGAAGTCCCAAAAATAGCTGTGCAGGTAGAGGAGAATGGCCCTTTTACCCAGGCTCTGCATTTGATAGTTGTGATCTCATGAGCTGTGGCCAAAACCAGGCCATGGGCAGATCAAATTTCTCATGCTTTAGTGCAGTTATATTACCTCAGGGAAGTAATTATTGCCTCAGAGTTTGTTATAACACAGTGAACACAAACAGTTAAAATCACTGTGTGCAGCAAGTAGCATCTTCTGACTCTCACAAACCAGCAAAGGGACCCTTCCATGCCTGAAGGTGCTGGCACAGATGTGTTCCCAAGGAGCTGGGCTGGCAGGGACAGCAGAGCCAGGGCCACCATCCCAAATTCACAGCAGGCTGAAGCACCAGCACAGTGGTGGCCTGATCACCACCACTGTCACAGATATATTTTATGAAAAATCCCTTTGCCAGGATCTTTTTCTCCTGAGAAGCTGAGAGGCCTCAGAAATGAAATGCAAACAATGATTATCTGCTGATGTGGAATGCAACAGGTGCATCTTTGATTTGTCTCATGTGAGTTGTTTCTACTTGATGACCAATCTGTGTTGGGACTCTGAGCAGTCACAAGCTTTTATTATCATTCCTTTCTAGCCTTCTGATGAAACCCTTCTTCTATTATTTTAGTGTAGTTTTAGTATATAATTTCCTTTTAATATAATATATATCATAGAATAATAAATCAGCCTTCTGAAACATGGAGTGAGGATTCTCATCTCTTCCCTCATCCTGGGGACCCTGCAAACATCAACACAGACCACCAGAAGCTTTTCAAGAAAACTGAGGTTTCAGGCTGTGAAATAATGGCTTTCTGCTGGGCTGGGACACAGAGGCAGCTCTGCTGGTGTGATCTCAGTGTCAGTCCCACTGCTCTGTGTGCCTGCTCCTACTGGAGATGCATTTGCCTGAATTTGCCTGCATTGATCTCACTGGAGGGAATGTCAGACTGCTCAAATCAACAGCTCAAACCCCAGCTAGTCCCAGTCAGGATGTGCTGCAGGCAGCCACAAGCTGCAATGACTCTCCAGTGTCCTGGCTTGTCTCCAGATGCATCTGGATGGGAAAATGCTTTTGACCAACAGCCATGTGGGATAGATCTGAACCAAGGATGAAAATTAGAATAATCTTGTTGCTGCTTTCCCACATACCGTTTCTTAGCTCCTAGCATGAAATTTCCAGTTCACTTTTAGCTAAAAGCTAGTCATTCCCACTCGAAATGCTGAGCCCAGGGAGTTACAAATGCACTTAGTAGCTTCTCTTTATGAGCATCTTCTTGATTTCCCAGCCAGCAGCAAAATACTCCAAAGATGAATTTCACTCTGTTCTTTGCAGACAAAATACATAAGCAGCTCCCAAGGGCATAATGAGATAGATGGAGGAGATGGATTTTTATGAAAAATTATTTTCTATATTTTCAGGTTTCATGAAGCTGCTTTATGTTTAGGCTCCCTTAGTTTTATAATAGTGTGTCCCAGCTTTGATAATTTATTTTTTCCCTCCATACTCGTTCTCCCTTAAAAGCACTTTTTTCCATTTTTTCCATTTTTTTTTCTAGTGCACCTCTTTCTTACCTACAACCCTGCAAGCATGAAGAAATGTTTCATTTTTATTCTGCTTTGTTACCAAACATTTATTATACAGAATGAGGATGGAATCTGGCTTATCTGGCTTATGGTGTTTGCCAGCATTCAGCAAACTTCCCTCACAATTTTTAATTCATTTCAGCCAAGTCTGAATTTACCTACAATCCTACATGCGTGAAGATATGTTTCACTTTTATTCTGCTTTTTACCAAACATTTATTATACAGAATGAGGATGGAACCTGGCTTGTGGCGTTTGCTGGCATTCAGCAAGCTTCCCTCATAATTTTTATTTCATTTCAGCCACTGTTCTGCTCTATTTTGTGTCAGATTATGAAACCATTTGTTTCATGACAACTGAGGAATGTTTTCCATATAGAGGAATTCCTCACAGTGTGGAAGTGAGCACTCAGACAGCATGTGCAGGTTAAAACACTATGTTCTTACATGTTTCAAATGGTTTCTCCATGCCAGGGTAACCATTACTCTTGAAGTTGCCTCTACTATCACTAACGTGTAGTAAAATAAAGCTAAAAACATATTTGTTTTGTGTTACTACAGCCTTTACTATCAGCCATATTTGGAGCAGGAAATGGATAAATTTGGATAAATGGATAAATATTTACAAACAGCAACAGCACAATCTAAAGATGGAACGAGTGGCCTCTGGCGTGAAGCACATTTTATCTTTTATCCCTCAAAACAGAGTGGGAGGGGACCAGAGTGTCTCTGTCTGTGGCTCCATTTCCTCACTTGCAAAATGCAAGATGTTCCAAGATCTTTATTGTACTGTGGTGAAGCATTTGCAAAGCTTCAGGCCTCATGAGCTGCGTGCAGGGCTCCATCTGGTCCTCAGACAGCTCCTGGGAATGTGTCAAAGAGCAGAATTTGGTTTAATGAGGTTTCCCAGACCGTCAAGTGGGATTGGGTTCCTCTGCCCCAGCTCAATGTCATGGCAGGGGTGATTTATCTTGAAACTTCTAAAATGTTCAGGGAAAAGCTGACTCTGTCTTCTGCAATATTTATTATTATATAATTACTCTTCCTTACAGTCTGTGGCTCATTTGTCTTCCATGGCTCCATTTTTTTTAGGAAAACCTTCCAAACTCAGAGAAGATGGACTCTGTGCTCTGTACCTTTTTTTTTTTTTTAGGCCATGACAGACTGATCCATAGAATAGATTTTTCCCCTATCTTTTAATGCCATATATTATTACAAGCCTTTCATTTTAAAAAAAGAATGGACTTGGAAGTTGTGCAGAACCTCTACAAGAATGAAAGCTAGTTCAGAAAGAAATGAGAAATGCTGCTTTTACTACCAATGTAGTGGGAAAAGGGTGAGTTTCTGAGGCAGTCAATCCTCTGTTTAAGCTGAGAATTGTTTTGTGTGTTGAAGTGTGCCCAAGGAAGGATGAAGAGGCTGGAGAACAGATCTTAGGAGGAGAGAATGAAGGAGCTGGAGTTATTTAACCTGGAGAAAAGGAGGTTCAGAGGGGACCTTATTGCTCTTTACAGCTCCCTGACAGGAGGGTGTAGCCAGGTGGGGTCGGGTTCTTCTTCTGAGTAGAGTGAAAAAGAGGAAATGGCTTCAAGCTGCACCACAAAAAGTTGGATATAAGAAAGAAATGCAGTCACAGGAAGGGTGGCTGATCACTGTCACAGCCAGCCCAGGGCAGTGGCTGAGCCACAACCCCTGGAGCTGTATAAGGATGTGTGGCTGTGGCACTTGGGGACCTGGTTTAGGGCTGGGCTGGGCTGAGTTGGGGTCATGGACAGATGTAATGATCTTAGAGGCCTTTCCCAGCTGGAATTATCTGATGGTTTTGTCTGTTTCTGTACCAGCACAGAGGAAACCTGCAGGCCTGTTGGTTTTCAGTTGCTCTTCTTTCAATGTTAACTAGCTTGCAGATTAGTCTAAATTTTTCCTAACAGAAGCATATTCCTTTTCCACTATAAAATGAAATATTTTCATTTTCCACTACTAACCACTAAAAATAATTTTTAAAAAGAGCAAAAATATTAAAAATATGAACAGTCCTCTATTTTCTGACATTTTTCCCGAGACCAAATTATTATTTTCTGAAACACCCTCTATTAATAATACTCCCTAAGATCTCTTGAAATCTTCCCAGTTTCAACAGGATAACCTACTGCCTTTGGCAATATTATTTCCTATTTCTTTCACACAAGCACTCACATAAAGCATATCAGCCTGTCCTAAAATCTCACTGATTCATCCTTTCACGCTCAGCCAATTTAGGATAAAATTGCAATTAAGATCCTTGTCTTCCCCCTGATGTGGGATCATTGTGCATTTTATTGTTGTTAATAAACACTGATGATTGCATGAATTGCCATTACAAAGTAACAGTTTTATTTTTGAGAGCCCTGTGTGGTCTTTGTTCTGTGCACAGCCACAAGGTGCAGCTTGCCCCTTCTACATGTGCACCACTGATGGAGACAAAAGGTTTCTGAAGTGACCCCTGGTGACCTGAAACCACTGAACTAATGCTTCATTGCTGTGTGTGATCAGTGTGTGTGTTCACACTGGGTCTCCTAAAAAGGTGATTTTATTATCCTTGGCACAGTGACATAAAGAGACGCCAAAGTGAACAGGCAGCAAAACAGAGTTGAGCCTGTTTAAAGAAAAGCTGCACAAATTCATAGTATAATTTAGTTTAATTCAGTTAGTATAATTCAGATAGTATAATTCAGTTTAATTACTGATCAGGCTATATTTATGCATGATGAGGAATAGCTTATTAAAATGGCTAAATGTAATTATCTCATCTCTACTCTAGACAGGTCTGCCTGTCCTTGTACAAAAGCCAGCATGTCAGCTCATCTTTGGTGTCTGTAATCATAAGCTTCATCCAGTCTGCCAAGCAAGCCTTTTAGTGTGCAGAAAATAAGTCTGCATCTTTCAATTTATCAGTAGAAATAACTGATTCCATAAAATTCTGCTGCAATTTTTTTGCTTGAGCACTCGGACTGATACTTTCTGGACCCCTCAGCCCATGGTATCAATCAGCCCCCCCAAAAAAAGAGTTGTTTATTTTTAACAGCATTTAGTCCCATGCTACAGGAACTGTCCAAAGGAAAAAACTCCCTGAATCCCTCCAGAGGGGAGGGCAAGAATTCAGCTTTATTCCATCCCATGCAGGCAGCTAAAGGACCAGATCTGGGAGCAAAGCATGCAGATGAAGTTATTTGACAGGCTGGATATGCTCTGAACAGTTTGGGTTTGTTTTTTTTTTACCTTATGTATACAAATATGATGTGAATTCTCATCTCTTTTTCCATTTGTGCTAGGTAAATGCTTCATTTTATTTGCCCTTCATTTATATTTATATACCAATTCAACAGCTTGGTATCTTCAGAACCAAACACAGAAATTTTGAGCTTTTTATTGACTTTTTCTCTTACTTATCCCAAAACTGGAAATTTATTCTACAGCTTATAAAGTGCCCTTAATATCCAAATATTCAGTGCTGTCTCCAGCACCTTACCTCCTTAGCTGAAGGGTGACTCAGATATTACAGTGCAAGCTGTTATACATTCCTTTAAGGGATATTTACAGAGATGCCTCAGCTACAGAGACTGTAACCAGATCTGAGTCTGTCTGAAAGGCTGCTTCTGTTTGGATGCAATTGTTCTGGTTTATATCTATCCCTAGGAATGTTTAGTTATCCTTTAATTGTAAATGATGTTATTCTTATGTGTACTTGCTGTACTTTCTTCTGCTGTAAGTGACATTTTAAGTTCTGCTCTCAAGGAATTAGGGTAGAAACCCCAAAAGCACTTAAATCACTTGAACATACTGAAACATTTCAGCTTTTGCAAGCTGTGGGTGTTACTTTGCCATTGTGCTGACAGTGTCACTTAGAAAAGCCTTGTGGCAAATACCTGAACCCATCAGAACTTTAATAACAACTCAGAACAGCATCCCTGCTTCCAAAATTTCATCAAACTACAAACTCTGACAACAGGGGCAGGGACTGTGAGATCCTCTCCTTGGAAAAGGCTGAAATTTATTGTAATATCTCCTTTTAAGAATATTTCTGATCTGAATTCTGCTGTTCCCATTGAATGACAGCAAGTTTGCTGTGGAGTGCCCCAGTGCTTCCATTCAAAGGGAGCCTGGAGCAGTTCCATCCTAGGAGCTGCTTCCCAAGGGAGAATCCAGCACAACTTAGAAAGGATCTGTTAGAACTGGAAAACTAACAGATCAAGAGGAAAATATTTACATGGAAAATATTTACACTTGACTATAACTGCTCTCTAAACTTACATTTATACCTTATCAGCTTCAGGTGGAATTATTGCTTAGGTCCAGCACAACTTAGAAAGGATCTGTTAGGCAGAGCTGAAAAACTAAAAGATCAAGTAGGAAATATTTACACTTGACTAAAAGTGCTCTCTAAACTTACATTTATACTTTATCAGCTTCAGGTGGAATTATTGCTTAGGTCTGCTGATACAGCATACATAAAATAATCTTTTGACAACACCTTCAGGAGCATTGAAAATATTACTTAATTAAAACCACCTAAGTAAATGTCAGCAGTAGCCTCCAAAGCTTTAATGTTTTAAAAAAATCAGTTTAATAAAAACTCTCTACAAATGCCTCTTCAGTGAAGGATGGTGAATTAATCTAGTACTTTCTGAAAGGTTTAATGTAATAGTTTTATTATTCAGGAAAATGGGCAGGTTCAACCACTCCACATATTTAGGCAGAGATCAAATGTAGATGAAAGCTCCCACTTCAACCTTATTGACATTTAATGAGACAATTTTACAGAGCTGCTGTTCCTTCTCTTATCAGCAGCCTCCTAAATCTCCTGGATTGTTAATGGCTTCTGTGAAGCAAATCAGATCAGCATCTGGTGTCTTGTAAAAACCAGTGCAGCAACATGTGCTGATGCCTGAACCAAATCTGATTTTGACGTCTGAACAACACAGAAATTTGCTATTCAAACAGCTGCAAAGATTTTGTTGCCCTTTTTATCTTTACTCCCCTCATCAGTTTAGTTGGAACCCACAGATTTTACTCACATTTTGCCTTGAGGAGCAGCCTGGAGTGAGGAATGTCCTGGGATGTGGCTGCTGCCCTGGAGCTGCAGGCCTTTCTTTGCCTTTGGTGTTCCCTCCCTGAGTTTTTCTCATTCCAAGCCCTGATGGATGTGCCCTCAGCAGGGCCAGGAGTGTCTGCAGATGCACCCCAGCATTCCCCATGGCCAGCTGCTGGCCTGCCTCAGAGGAAGATTCTCATCTTCCTCATCTCATGAGGAGGTCACTGTGCATCCTCATGCTCTGGGCAGGCCTGCAGTCCAACCCTGCTCAGCCCAGGGTATTTTTCCTGCTCTCAGGGAACAGAAATCAGCTGTGTCTGCCCCCTGGGCACTGCAGATGTGCAGACAGGCTGCTGCATGCAGTGCTGCATGCCAGCCACAGCTGCAGGGCACTGGGAGCATCCTGTGCTGCAGCCTCTAGCTGAGGGATTGATTGCTGAGGCCATCCTGGGAACACAGCTGGTGCATAAAATTAATGGAACAACCTTTTTTTAATATTAGTTTTAATAGACACACAATTAATTTTCTTTATTATTAATATGCTTGCTAAACTCGTAAGACAACAAGCTCTAAGTATTTAGCATTCAGGTTGTCCACTATATCTTAATCTAATGACTTTGAGTCTATTACACAATCTTTAGGTACATGATCATGTATTATTTTTCCAGGACCCCAGTACTTTTCTGTACTCCTTGGAGGGTGGAAAGCAGATTCTTCACAGATCAGTTTCCTTGGTTGCAGAAGTGGACACCATGAAATTTAGTTCTGCACCTGATTCTGTGAAGCTCCACCTGAGAAAAATGGCCTCAATACCTCTGATGCTATGGCAGGGAATATGTTTAGTAAAAGGAAGATCTTTACTTCCCACCTGAGAATTCCTTTTTGTTATGGATTATAAAGTCGTAATGATAAATTTGTTGGTGATAAATCTGTCATCAAAAGCAGTCTTTACTGTAAATTGACTTTTGATTAGCCATATTTTGTATTAAATATTCCTATGTACAACCAAGATAAAATTAAAATTACAGTGAAACGGGCCTAATAATTACAGTAAAATTACACAGTCAAACAGACTTTCAGCAATGCTGTGCTTCATCTGAGTTCCCCACTCTCACTGTAGTCATGACCAGGGCATTTACAAGTATGATCACATTGGTTTTTTAGTTTTGCTCTTTTCCACTTCATCTAATGAGCTTCTAAATGAAACACTTCAATATTCAGATCTTATGTTTCTTTTAAAAAAATAACAAAATTAAACACAAGGCCCCTAAAAATAGAGTATAATTACAAAACTCATCCAAATACCATGTTATGTGCATATTTCTTGTTTAGTTTTACTATTATTATGAAGGCCTTTGGTGACTTAATAATGTAGCAATTTTGCAGACCTGACTAACATTGGGATCTTTGCCTTCAAGCTGTACTGGATAAATTGTGCTAAAAGATGCTTTACTCTGAGTATTTTTTTAAACTCATGACTAAAGAATTACAATTCCCAGCACTACTGGAATAGCAAAATGTTTTTCAGTTTATCCCTTCAAAGTGGAAAACAAGACATTTTCAGAAGTCTTAACAAGTCAGATAAAACACTCAACTAAGATTTTACAGGCTTGAATAAATAATTTACCAAAAAGTTGTGATTTCTTTTTAAAAGACATTAAAGGCTAAATTTAGTTTCCATAAAAGGGATGAACCCAAAGATATTAGTATTTTTCTCCTACGGTTTTGAGGGATGGGACTGTGATTTCTTTCATATTTGTATACAGCAAGGAACCAGTTCTGAGCCCTTTATAGTATAAACAAAATAATAGTGACAATGCACAATGATTAGAAAGGGAGAAAGTATCACTCTAGATTTTATAGAATAAGATACACAAAATGCCCAAAGAGAACACAAAAGAGAATTTACATTAAAACCATAAAGAAATTATTCCTGATGAACATAAGAAAGCATTCTGTGGTTCTATACAGGAAAGGCAATAATAAATAAGAAATAGTAAAAAGTAGAAGAGATGCTGTTCTCCTCACTGACTGTGAAATTCCTTTTCACATTTGTTTGTTTCTTCACTGTGCTGGGAGGCTCAAAGAGGTGAAATATAACATGAATGATGATATATGTGCTTGGAGTCTGATATTTCCTATTTTAAGTGTGCTCATTCAATACCTCATGGATGAAACTCTGCTTTCAGTTATTTAGAAACCTGCACATGAATTTTATTGATTTCTTTGAAACCACTTTGACCTTGTTTCAACTAAAGGCTGGCCTACCATTGTTGTTATAACTGGATGGAAATGTGAAGATTTGATAAGAATATAAGATTTTTCTTTTAATTGGTCTGGTTTGTGGTGTGTTTCAGTTTTGATATTTGTGTTTCTGCCATGGAACATTCATAAGCTCAGCACTAAAATGATTCCTTTGTTGAAAAACAGCAAATGATTGATGTTATTAAACCAGATTCAGTGTTGTTTTGGGTTTTGTTTCTGTTTGTTTCTCTTGACATAGGCAGCATTGTATATGTGATTGTATCTGTGATTTTTCTGCACAAAAAGCACTGTGTTCCTTCAGGCTATATAACCACTCTGAGATTGATTTCCTCCTGGTGGAGAATTCCAGGACAAGGCAAAGGTACCATTTTTTTATTGTGCAATACATTGTACAGTTAATGCCTAGGATGTAAATTAAATATCTGTTATGACAAGGCCTCCCCAGTCCACAAGTGGAGGTCATACTCAGACCCACCCTCTGACGTTCGTTTTTCAAAGGATGATTTAAATAACCCCATGTATATCAAAAGGATCTAGATCCTCAGCAAAAGGAATTCAGGGCAGGCAATGGTAATTTATTTTGAGCAATTAGTCACTGCCCTGTCAATGCCAGCAGAGTTCAGCAGGAGTTTCATGGGTACAAAATTTGGCTTAATTTTATTTAAGCCCAAAGGATTGCTAACAGCAGTAAGAACTACAGTTCCACTCTGATAATTTAATCTCAAATTTGTACAGATTTTTTAAGCCTAGATTTAGTCTCTGCTCTCCTGCATCAGATTTACAGTGAGATAAGCTAGTAAAATAAAAGTTGGCACAAAAGTGCTGTGGCAGAGCAGAGAACCTGGTCAGAGACCACCTCTTCTCATCTCACTGTCATTTGCTACTTCACAGTTACATGAGCAGCCAGCCTCTAAAAGTGATGAAATTTAGTGCAATAAGGGCTGGCAGAGCGGTTTACCACCTCCCAGCCACATTTTTAACCAGGGTATGTCACAAACCCAAATATTCCCAAAGTTATCCCAGACCATTCCAGATTTTTCAACATTGTGCTGCAGTTGAGATATAAATCTCTGTATGCATTCATTTTTCCATGGAAGTCATTGAGGCTGGAAAATAGGAAGAATCAGACTTTCTCACCAGACTTCACATTCTCCTAGGCTCCTGCCAACTCCAAACTGACCTGGGAGCAATCTATCCCGAGGAATTCTGCTGCCCCTGGTTCTGGCTGACATCAAGAAGTGTTGAGGTATGTGTAAAAAGTTAACATTTCCCCCCTCTGAATCTCAAACAGCACACAAAGTTCAGATGCAGTCACAACCAGACGTCAGTTGTGAGTTCTCCATGTCCTTGCTGCAGATATTTCATTTCTAAAAGCAGCCTGTTAATGTCAAACATTTCCATTCTAGCATTCAGAGATTATGAGTTTATTGCAGCAGCTGTAATCTTCCTCTATTTCAAGGGAAATATATTAGGAGACATTTTAAATGCATTTTCCTCTATTAACATAAATCTTGGCATCTAGTATAATAAAGTCAAATAACAGGGCATAAATTACACCAAAAGCCCTGAAACAATAAAGAAGTCCTAAAGGAAAAATAAAATAAAATTAAGATTTCAGGTTTAAAATTTTTGTTTTGTGGGAATGCAATTCCTCACACCAGGTGGTCCTTCTGTCACCAGCACAGAAAAGCTGAGGTGCTACTAATGGGACACAAAGCTTTTCACCAGAGGGCTTTAATCCCTGCAGCTCCACAGTGTGTGGAAAACATGAGTCTCCACTGTCTGGCTGCTTCTTGGTGGCTTCTGCAGGGCAAGTTCCATGGACACATTAGAAACAGGCTGAAATCCCCATTTCAAGTTATTTTTTTTCCTTATGGGTAGCTATAGCCTAGGCTGCTCAGGGCAAATTCAACTTAAACAGCATGTGCTCAACACCCTCAACATTGTTTAAACTCTGCAAGGATGATAGTGCAGCATGAGAAAACAGAGACAGTAATTGATTCTTTCATTAATTCAGCATAATTCATAAATATTTTGGGTGATCCCTTCAATTAAAGTCCCTGGATTTACACTCCATATTTAGTTAGGTTGTTGTCGTGCCCTAATGGCAATTCAGGCTTGTTAGGGACTTATTTATGGAAACTTCCTCTCATTGCTGGGAGACTACAAATGATCTATTGTATGCTTGATTGTGTCAGATGCTCTGGTTTACATGACCTTTCTTCTAGCTGCACAGCTAAACTCAATATAGGCTGAGAAAATGCCATGAGCATTATTTTAAGTAGAAGAAATTTCTGTGCAGCCTTAAGCCCACTCTTCCCCTTTTTTTGCCACCTCTTTGTTCACCCACTCTTTTTTGATTTGATGCCTATTCCTGTTTAAGAGACTATCTGATGTTTTATTTATTCCAAATGAAAATAAGAAAGGAGGGAAATCAGAACAGAGATAAAACTTTAGGAAACACTGTGTTTGAGCTGAGGTCAGTGTAGTAAAGCCCTTGATACAGCAGCAAATCCAGCAACACTTTTTCTGCTGAAGAACAGATCTTTGTGTGCATGTCAAAGCACTCTCCCACTCCCCCAGAACTTTCTTGCACTCTTAGAAAGCTGAAAACTAAAATAAAGGTAGAGTTTCTGGGGTTGTACACACCGTGTGCCTGAAAATGCTCTATTTTTGACTCCCATTATCTTTCTTTTGGCTTGTTCAAGTGTATTTTTAGTGTTTTCTTCCACACATAAGATCCAATAAGGAGCCAAGTTGGAATAAGGGCTGCAGTCTGTAAGGGCTGAAGATCCAGGTGACCATGCTGGCTTCTGCCAGGGGCTCCAGGAGGAGGTGAGATAGGTGGGACATTGGATTTCTCTTCAGATGTTAAACAGGAATCCTGCCAGAAGGCCAAACATGAGCAAGGTTTCCTGCAGCAGCCCTTTACACCATCCAGGGATAAATAAAGGGGAGGCACTTGGGGGCTTTTTGCTGGGCCAGGGAGCTGCATCTTCACATGTGAAACCCAAAGGAGCTGAGCTCTGAACACTTCTGCTCACACAGCCCATGCTACACCCCAATCCCCGCTGGAAACAAGTGTGGGCAGTGATGCCACCCTGCAGGGGGATAGAATATAAGAAAATAAAGATGGTGTAGAAAGCAATCTTACCCCTAAGGAGTTGCAGCTGGGTTAGTTATCAAAGATTAGGAACAGGCCACAGCTATAAGCAATGAGAAGAAGAGTGCTATAAAAGAGTGGGGTGGCTGGGTGAGAAGGGAACTGGAGTCTGTTGGCTACTTTGTGAAGAAGAAAGAGTTAGTGCTCTGAGGAGATGAGAAACACCAACAAGGTATGGAACTTTTGTGATAAGGAGACAGCAGTATGGAATCCCTGTGATAAGATGGCAACACCACCCCTGCCTCTCTCCTGAGCATCCTGTGACATTCTCCATTGGAGAATGCTCCTTGTTGCGGCCTCAATCTTAAGAAGCTCCAAGCAGAGTGGAGTGATTCCTACAGATGATAGATACCTGGTTTTAAACACACTGGTATGATATTTTCCCTCTTTGCCACAGGCTGATTTGACTCATGGTCACAGCTGCTGATTCATTATAACCCTCAAGTCTTTGCTGGACACAGTGATTGTCAGCCAGACAGCCCCCAGGCTGTGCTCATGCCATTAATATCTTCTGCCTGATTGCCACAATTTCCACTAGTCAATGTTGTATAAAAACCTTTTTCTAAGGAGAAGTCAGAGAATATTTCTAAATAGAAGTGAAGGAATCTTTTTCTTGAAAGAACAGTCATATTATACCACTTCTCCAAATCACCAGGATAATTTTGAATTTATTCCACTCTCTGAACACTTCTTGTCTATCCCAACATAATATCACAAGTATATTGTGCTGCCCTGTATCTGTCTGAGCTCAGGGATTAACAAAGGGTACTTGCATCTTGAGCTATTGTCTCTCTGCCCCTGTCTCTCTTCTCTGCCTAGTTAATTTTCCTGAATCATTTTCTCTTTGATACTTTCCTGAGCATGCAGTTTTCCCATAAATAGTTCCTGACTGAAATGGAGAGACTGGCTCTTTATTATTCACTCAAGGCTGAGTGCTTCAATTCTCAAACAACAATCCTTGATCACACTGCAAAGCACCAAGATATTAAAACTCACTTCAGAATAAATGGAAAAATTGTTGTAAATTTCTTTGGTACATCACGTTAAAATCCAGCTATGATTTGAGGTTTAAAATTTAGACAGCTTCTGCTTTTTCATTCTTCTGAGCATCTTGGTGCACGATGCACTCAGTTGTGTCCAGCACCCAGCATAGCTATATCTTATTTTCATTTATCTGCTTCTTCTGACCACAAAAACAAGCCTGGCCAACATCCCCAGCAAAGGCTGGGTCAAGTTGACTGTAATAAGCAAACCTAACAAAGTTAATGCAAATAAGATTTGCAGAGTCTATTACACCGAGTACCTCAGTGATTGGTTCAAGCTGAGATGAAACTTTCTGGGAATGTGCACTGGGCTAAACCAGAACCAGTTATCCTTGGACCCCCTTGAGCCTGAAAAGTTAATTTCTAACTTCTGTCATTTTTTCTATTCCAGTGAAAGCTTTTGCTTTGAAACTTGGAGTCACACTATGATCCCTGTTTTTATTACTAAGCAAGAAATTTATGACTCTTGGATATAGAGATGAGATGAAAATGTAACCAAACCCATTACAAAGACTCAAAAATATAAATATGAAATACAATAAATATTTTCTTTTTTTTTTTTTTTTTAAGTTACAAGGCGAGTTCCATCAGCTTGTGAAGAAATCCCTTTGTTTGAGATGAAATATAGGTCATGATTTCTGAGTCCTTGGGCTTGGCAGCATGAGTTCTGGCCTGTAGCTCAAAGTGGAGCTGGCCATCTGCACTTTGGGAATCCATTACTGTTGTCACAATCACACAGGGTATTATAGCAACTGCCCAAAGCAAAACAAAACCAAACCAAAATACTTCAAGATACTATGGTCATTATAACCATCTGCCTATCTATTTATAAACCAGTTTTCTGAGGTGCTGCACACATTCTGGAGGCAATAATTTGCCACTTCTGTTTATTTTTGCAGGTGTCCTTGAACCACGTTTAAAAAAAGCAAAACCAGCAGAGGGTTGAGAAAGGGAGAACTTGTTTGCTGCACTGAGTAAAACAGTAGGTCCTTTTCTCAGAGCCTGAAAAATGATACATCAACTGCAGTGAAGAATTTCTGGAGTTGGTTCAATTCATTTGACACTTTGGGAAATACTAATTGAGCATTCAATAGTTCAGCACTGTGGGAGTGGGGTAAACCAATCCAGGAAAGCCATCAGCCATGGGGAAACCAATTTCCTCTCTCAAACTTATTGTTCCTGTGTGTCAAAGGTGGTCCCAAGGGATTCTACTTGGTGCTGACACATTCCAGAAATCATTTAATTTTACCACCTCTTTTTTAAAAAAATATTGGTTTTTTTTAAACTGGCAGAAGCAGGCAAGAGAGTTAAGTATCCCAAAGGCAGAAAAGAAATCTTATGAAGGAAATGTTGGGAAGAGAGGCAAGATAGCTAACAAAGGGCAAAAGTGCCAAACCTGCTTGTTTCCACTCCTCTTGGAATGCTGGGCTGTCCATGTATATATGTGAACAAATAATTAGTGCATCTGCAAAAAGATTATTTACTTGACTGCTCTCTCTGCTGATTGGAAATAGAGCAGCTCTGTTGAACTCGTCAGAACTCTGTCTTTGTGGCTGCTGAGCTCACACCAAAACTGAGATAGGAGGTCCTTGGAACATGAAGCTGTGAGATAAATGTTGCTAACCTGCTGGAGGATGTGCCAGATGCAGCCTTGCTCTCCAGATGTGTTTGAGAAGCCACCAGAAATGGAAGAACTCCAGAAGAAGCAAGACCCTGTCACTACAGAACACAAAACAACACGAGTGCACATCACTGTTCTCAAGGTGAAGAAAAGGGAAGTTTATTTTCTGACTCCAACATTTATGGTTTCCCAAAAGGGACAGTGGATTGGAGGGTGAAAGTGCCACCGCTCCAATGACACTGGACAAACCAACAGTCCATCAAATTTCTCCTCCTCCATAAAAGAATGCAAAATAGTAAGTTATTTACAGAAAGTGTGTGAGAAAGTTTGCTACAAGAATGTAAACATCAGAAGGCTTAGAAAATCTTTAAAAATCAGGGTGACAAGAGCCTTTCTATTTCTCCTCCAAACCAGAGTTATCTGGCTGTCCCTGAGGGGAACAGTGAAGTCCCTTGACAGTGACAAACACTTTTCACAAAGCAGGAGTTACAGCAGTGAGCATGCAGAACATCAGGCATCTCCTAAATGCATTTGTTTTCCTTTCATAAGGTCAGAAAGGAAAACACACAATTATCACATTTGCATAATTCCTTTACAAAACTAGTCTCTCAGCAGTTTCAAAGACATTGCTTCATCTCCTTCTCATTTCCTGCAGGGATATTATTGTCATCTGGAAAATTTAAGTCCACTTGACAACAAATTTTCTGGTTGAAACTAATAGCAACACAGCAACAGCTTTCAAACATTCTTTGCACTGCTTGGTTAGGAAGCCAGGATTAAAGATATACTGTGTTTCTCTGCTTCACTAAAAGCCTGTACTTCAATGTTTTAAAGCTTCTAAAATTGTGTACCAATAGTATCATATCTGTCACTGGCAACAGTGTTCATTCTGCCAGTGGCAGAATTCAGCTATGGAGAATTTACTGTGGTTTTCCTCGTGTTGTGGCAGATCCACAGTAGGCCATAATTTCTCACATACTAGGTATTTTCCCTGAAATTTCAACATATGCAACTCTTCCTCATTTCTTTACAAAGTTTAGCAGGCCTGTCAACACCGTTAGCCCAGGATCTCACATTAATTAATTTATCCTCACAGCACTCCTTTGTTAGATGCCAGACTTTTCAGAGAGCTCAGACTCAAATTTTTGAGTGCTCCACACCTAAATTGGAGCCAGATTTTCCCGAAAAACTGAGTTCTCTCTTGGCTTCTTAGAGAAGGTGCAAATTTTTCAAAGTTTCCACCAACCATAGCAGCAGTGCCTGCTGCCCAGATTGTGTGAGAAGCTGAGGACTCAGTGTGCTAAACTCCTTCCCCACCTATGAACATTTTGGTGCCTGAAGGGGAGGTGATTTCCTTGTGAAGTCTGGCTGTCAGAGTGGGAGGCTGAGCTCTTTGTGAAAACCTGGAGCTCTATTGTGAGGCTATCACTGCTTTGCAGGAGACAAGTGACAGCTCAGAGCGAGGGCCCAGAGCCACAGAACACTTGTGAAACAGGTGGAAATGAGATCAGCACCCAGGCTGTCAAACCACCCATTTCTGTCCACGGAGCTGGGCTGCAGTGGGGCCGGCGTGTGACAGAGCGTTCAGCACAGGGAGAGCTGTGTGTCACGGGCTGTGACGTGGGCACAGGCTGAAACACGAGCTCAGCAGCATCCTGGTGATGACAGAGCTGCTGCATGAGGCACAGGCAGCGAGGCAGAGTGAGGCAAGTTCCTGGAAAGCCACAAGATAACGCTCTGCACTCCTCCTACTCGGAGGAACTGAGAAATACAGATATACTATCTGTGCGTATGTCTCAGAATTAAAGCGATCTACTAAGGAAAAAAGTGGTTTCTAGGTTATTTTTTGTTTGTTCGGTTGTTGTTTTATTTTTTGTTTTGTTTTCTTTTTTTTTTTTTTTTTTCTGCACAAATTACTGTCTTTTACTGTCTCTGGCTTACAGCTTGAATGCAATTCCCTGTGATGTAGATTCATCCACTGCAACTCTGTGAGCCCATGAATTCACCAAAGGCTCCTGCTCAGCACAGCCCCAATGCAGAGAGAAGCCCACAGGTCAGGCTGAGCAGGCAAGCACAGATATGCACTGCTAAATGGCACAGGGGAAGAGAGCAAGAGTGGGAAATAGAAAAACCTCATTAACACTGTCCACTCATCAGGTTACTCCATCTTCACTTTGGACTGTGCTCAGCAGCTCCTTCTGAGACAAATTGGGCTCTGGGGAGAACTCAGGGCTAAGAACCAGTCTTTAAAGTCAATTCTGTGTAGCAGCAGAGGCAGAGCCACAAAGCCCTGCCAACAGAAAAGTTTAATTACCCTGAGCAGGCACACATCTCAGCTGTTGCACTTCTCCTTCCTGAGTGACCATTTTCAGTGCTCACACTGTGAGATCTGAACTTTTTCACAGGGAGCAGCCACACCAAAGGCTGAGAACCCACCCCAGCCATGCCCAAAGCAATGCTTGTGGTGGCACAGGGGTTTGGCTCAAAGGACAGACTGTACAAAAAACTTACTGCTAAGGTACAGAATCCTCCCCCACTCTGAGAATGTAGGCAGAACTAATTTTCAAGTATTCCTATTTAAGTTCTGGTGACTGTTAGGCACCACATTTTTTACTTCTAATGAAATTGTCTTAGTTTTTAAGGATCAGGAGCAAAGGGCACAGTCACAGATGTGCTGATCACCAACAGTGCACGTAGGCAGTGGTGGTTGGTTGCTCATCCTCTGTAAAAGCAGCTGAAGCAAATTTCAAGATGGGATTCTCAAGCCCAAGGTACTTCACAGGTTCCTATTCTCTCTTCTTTTCCCAGTCATGTAGGCAGTTCCTTGTCCACTCCCTCCTTCCACATCATATTCTTAATTTTTAAAAAATATTTCCAACCAGGCTGTGTTAATGTGACAGATGGGAATTCTCTGTCAGCTCCCTCCTGGTGAAACATTTATAAGGAGTTGTGTGGCTTCAGAAGGCAACATATTAGAAAATTGGGAGGTGGAGGGTGTAGAGGGAGAAGCTTTCCTATTTTAATTTTAAGCAGTAGGAGCATGAGTAGAGTGAGTCACAGCTCTTCAAATATGAATCCCAAAGCAGATAACAAAATGGGAAGAGGAGAAATATAGATCAGGCAGATAGAGCAAACAATGCTGTAAATTCCTGCAGACCTGGGTGGAAATTTGCTTGCAAAAAGCCCAGGGAATGGGCTGAGGTGCCACCATGGCTGTTTTAGCCACAGGAGAAGGTGAATCATTGCAGGTGACTTCAGACATGAGTGGAGCTGGGCTGCAGGATGGCCAAGGGGCCACAGTTTGTGTTCCCAGTCCTGCAGGGAGGGAGAATGGAGGATGTGCAGAGCCTGGGGGGAGCTGCCTCCTCCAGAGCCAGCTGGGATGGCTACCCAGCCTAGAAAGAGGGAACAGTAATTAATTACCTAGAAATTAATTACCTAGAAAGAGGGAACAGTGATTACCCAGCCTAGAAAAAAGGAACAGTGATTGCCCAGCCTAGAAAGAGGGAACAGTAATTAATTACCCAGCCTAGAAAGAGGGAACAGTAATAACCCATCCTAGAAAGAGGGAACAGTAATAACCCAGCTTAGAAAGAGGGAACAGTGATTACCCAGCCTAGAAAAAAGGAACAGTGATTGCCATCACACACAACACCAAGGGTGGGTGGGGAAGATATTTCCAGTTTTGCCCCCACACCCCCTCCTGGCAGTATCAGTACCATGAATACTCCTAAAATGTGATGGTATCCCAGCAACAGGGCTGGAATAACACCTCATGGATGAGTGGTACCTGTGCAACAGTCACAATCATCCTGAGGGTCAGTTTTGTCAATCAGGGAATACCAGTGATGTTTTTCTCAATCAAAAGGAGGGAACAGATGAGTGTTTTTTTCCTGAAGTCATTATTTATGACAATAAATAATTGTCATAAACAATTATTTATTTATACAACAGGTATACAACAGGTTCCATTTGCTCTCCTGGATGGCTTCACAACATCAGCCTGGATCACCGGCATGGCACAGCAGGGTTTAGCTCATGAAGAGGATAATTATCTTTATGATAACTAGCTCATGAAGATATAGTTATCTTCATGGTGATATTTAGAGACCCAGACCTCTCTTGGTTGCTGTGGTCCAACACACCTTTAATCTGGTCTTTATTTTGCCTCTGCCAGATTGCACAGTTAGACAGCAGGGCATGCTTTCCTGTTTGCTTAGCTGGAGCCATTGCACTTCAATGTTTACTAGCATGGTTGAGGAAAGATTCCAGGAGGGTTTGGTTTGGGGTTTTTTTACTATTTATTTTTTCCCATTAGCATTTGTTTATTTGTCAAAGTTGAAACATTTTGAAGACATGGTTTGGTTTTGACAGTTTTTCTTCACAACCCAGGAAGTTTTGGGATCAGTCAGCACAAAGGCTGGGTTTCTTAGGGCTCTTGGTATTGCACTGCCTGTGGGGAAGAGAGCCAAGATGTCTGCTTCAGTGCCCTAGTCCCATGTCTTTTTCTTTTTATAGAGGATTTAAAAACATGTCTCTCGTCAGAATATTACCAAAATTCAAACCATCTAAAATTTTCTCTTAAGCAGAACCACCTTTCAATGCAGAACTGCAAGATTTATGCACTTAGCACCATTGCCAGAGGCACAAAAGTACAAAGCAGGGCTATTTGGAATATTATCCAGCACCTACTTGTATCACAAACAATAATGCAGTGTCTTTCTAGAGCACACGTGGAATAGAAGTTCTCCTCTTGTTGATTGATTGCCACCCAGATGACAAAGTCTGACTGGAGATGAATGCACCTTGCTGGATCTGGGACAGATTCCAGATGCTTCTCACTGGCTTTTCTGATCCAAATGCTCCCCAAATTTTTAGCAGCCATGACATTTTTAGACCTCTCCATCATCTTGTGTCTCGGGGCTTTGTGGCAGGCCTGGGAGGTGGAGGAAGCACTGCAAGCCCCTGCTCCATAAATGAGGAGGCTGGAAGCAGGAGGCTGCCAAAGATCACAGAGCAGAGCCAGGAGAGCAGGACAGATGGCCACCCTTGCAGGAGAGAGGAGCTCTGTTATTCCTGGCACACTCAGGCACCTCCATCCTGCCAGCCTCCCAACTCTGCAAGCTGGAATGGCTACAGGAGCCCAGCATTTTCTGTGCAGGAAAGTCACAGCTACTTTGTGCTGTAAAAAAGAATCCATGCTTTCCCCCCAGGCCGGGTACATTTCAGGAGAAAGTGAAACAACTTCCTCTGAGTGGCAAGTGTGAAATGCTGGGAGCCAGTGCAGAACCATGCTGGGAGCAGAGCTCCACATCCCTCTGTGCTCCTGCTGTGCCCCACGGGGATTTAGGGACTAAATATTTCATTTCTCCCGCAGAAAGGACTCTGATGTTTTCTCAGGAGCTTGATATTGTGCAATGGCTTCATCTCACAGGGTACAGAGAACTTCAGCATTCTGGGCTGTTGCAGCATGTGGAGCATCAGTGAACACACTGCCTGCATAGCATCTGTTACCATGGCCTGCAAGCACTCATCTCCAGAAAGAAGAGCAGCTGTAGTAAAGTAAAAGCTGTAGTAAATACACAGCATATAGCTGCACACCACATTAGAAGTGTTATGGAAAGCAAATCAGGCACATCCATTTCTTCCACACCCTCCTGCCACCTGCACCCTAAAGAGTGGCCCAGATTCACTGGAGAACTTCTTTCTCTCAAATTGCTGAGGCTGCACCTGCTTACTCACTGAATTTTACTTACAAAATTACTCTGGCATCTCCAGGTCTGTTTTCACTGCAGCTCATGGGCCATGAATAATTAACTACAGCTCTGCCACAGAGGCATCTGCCTTGGCACAGATATCCAGGGCTGGGGCCGCAGCTGAACTGAGCACCTGAGAATAACTTCAAATTAAGTCCTCCAACTCTCTCTTTGGTTCACTTTGGGAATATGACAAGTGATGAAGAACTGCACCTAGACTCATCCTTTGTTGCTTCCTGCATTGCAAATATGAATCAGTGTGGGGATGTCAAGCAGCACCTGCTTGTTTGTCTGCATGTATTTTACTCTAAAGCTGTTTTCTAGGCATTATTCTGCCCTGGGAGACTACTCATGGTAATTTTTGCTCCTGGTCTGTGTTTGCACAGCACCTAACACAACCTGAACTGCTACAGCCATGGAAGGAACTCAGTCTGGGAGGAGCAACACTGATGGAGTCCAGGTGTTTTTACAGATGTGGCTCCCAAGATTAAGCTCAGATGTCTAAGGAGGAGAGCTTAGAATGACCAATTTCTACAGCCAGGGCTTTACATGCACTGTTGGACACAACAGGCTTCAAGTATACCTATATCTATTTGTCAAATTTGGATGCAAACAATTAAAATAAGAGACAGATGGCTAAATAGAAGCAAGATGGAATGATGGAGGGAAAAATGAAGTTTCCTTAGGAAACCAGGACCACAAAAACAACAGTGAAATGGAACTTTTGGATTCACATATTTTCTCATTCCACTTTTTTTTTGATGACAGTTCACACTTCTCCAGAAGTACCTCCTCTTATTGCTTTTCCCTTGCTGATTAGACTTGTGCTTCTTGTGTAATTAAATCTGAACCTCCCAATTTCTCAGAGGTAGAATTACAGTGTAAAACATAGTGGACTACAGGAAGTTAATGTAAGGTTAGAAGAATAAACACAAAGCACATTTAAGACACTTTCTCCCTAATATATAGCATGACAGTACAGATGAATATTTCCATCTCAAATCAGACCTATTTCAGTCTTAGCAAACTCTGCTTAAACATTGTTGTGGGGTTTTTTTTTCCTCTACAGTCCAGTTTAAGCAGAAGCAAATAGTCACAAAAATCTCATTATAAAATGTATTTCTGCAAGACTTCCAAACTATTTTAGGAGGTTCTGAAACCTTAGAGAAATACAATCAAAACAGATTTTTTGTGTTCCTTCCTAACCAAGTTATGTGAAAGTTTGACATACCATTCTAACAGCAAGACCTCTTACACAAGAGAATAGTTTTATAATAAGATGGTTGCAAAACAGTTCCTTTTTATTTCTTTAGTTTTGAAGAAAATAATCTGAGATTTATAAGTGATCTCCTTCCTCAGCATTCCAAAAGGTGAAATATGCTTGTGGAACAGTATTGTGGCCTTGGTTCAGCACAATTCCTGGTGTAATGATACAGGACAAAAACATTGCACAAGATATTTGTTGACCCTTTGCACAAGGCTGTACACTGAGATACAAATCTAATTTTAAAAAAAGCCATAGTGATGGTAAGACTACTTCATCTCCATCCTGGAAATGTTCCACCATTCCCATCTGCACAAAGGGAAAACAGGAATGAAACCATGAAGATTTATGAAAAACTGAAGCTGAATACTGGCAAGTTTTCAATATATACTTCTCAAATCTTCAGCCCCCTGGGAATTCTGAGTGATAGGCTGATAGTGCCCATGTCCTGATGTAACTTGTGGAGTGTTGTAAAGAAAGGATTCCTCTTTACTCTGATGGAAATTGATAAACTCTCCCAAAAAACTCCCCTTCAGCTATTAAGAGCTGAAATATTGTGCTTTTGCTGGATAACTCATAAGTTACTCAGACATAAACATCACATCATTAGCAAGGCCAGTATCAAATGTAGCTGTAAATCATGAAAATAAAGCTTTTACTTATAGATCATGGCTTGTAATTTTGAAAATTTATGCTCAGACAATTTTCCTCATCAAGAGTGAATAATTAAGCCATATCTTTAAAAACTGTATTTCAGCACCACAGTAACTTCAGGGCTTGCTGATTTCCTTGGGATGTAGGAATGTACTCTGGGCTGACCATTCAGGTATAATATTCTCCATTTCAGTTAGCTGGAAACAGGCTGCTGCACATGTCAGAATTATTCATAACATCTAAAAGTCTCTCCCAAATTGCTCCACACTCAGTTTTGCCGGTATTTCACTCTTTTAATGGGCTTGGATTGTGAAGTGTGCTTCTCCCACAGAAGATTGTGGACTTTGGGTTTCTTTATGGGTGTGGGAATCAGTGGTGGTGTAGAAATTTTTTTAGATGATAGTTTAAGTGAAATATGGGGTTCAGTCAAATGTGTGTCCAACAGTTGGGTGACAAAATTTCCAATGCAGTGTTCATGGTCCAGATAAGAGGGGAAGATATTGGCACCCTGGATGCTGAGAATTTTAAACTTTCTGTGCTGAAAGGCACAGACCCTCAAGAGAACACTGCATTTGACCAGAGGCTGTGCAGAAGCTTCTAAAATTGATTGATAGCACTGGGATTATGGGTGTGGAGTTTGACTAGGAGTGTGTGATATCACAGGGTGGAAAACTCAGAGTTTAAGGATTTACAATATAGCAATATATATACAGCAAGATGGAGCTTTTAGGGTGGAGACAGGTTTCTCTTCTTCACCTTCTTCTTCCTTCTTCTCCATGGGTTTGGGTGGTATTTTGTACCAGGACAGAAAAGTCCACAGTGTGGACTTTGAGGGATCGGTTATTGGGTTAAAAGTGAAAATAATTAAGCTGTCATTTCTTAATTGGATAATTTAGTCTTAAAAGACCTTGTAACAAGAGATGGTTGGCCATTCTGTGCCTTGCTAATGAAAGGCTGCAGAACTCTTTGCTGTGAGAGTGTAACATTGATAAGAAATAACAAACACCTGAGTCTGAATGTGAGCTATCATCTCATGTGCCTTCAATCCTGACTGAGGTAAAAAAAGGGAGCCCAAAGCTGGCAGCAGGCTGTGGCTGATTGGGGGCCAGGTGATGGAGATCAGCTGATTGCAGCTCTTCCCTTAAACTCCTTGGGGCAGCGTAAGCTTGCCATGGATAGATGCTCTTTGGGCAGAGGGATGCAAACCTCAGAAGGATGGGAAGGAGCCACACAACAAAGGTAAGTGTCCTGCACAGAAACCAGTGACTGTTTGTGGGTGTTCCGGGAGCAGTTTTTTTGATTTTGTGTCTGGATACCAAATAGGGATTTTCATGTCTTTCTAGTGCTTACATTGGTTTGCTAATGTAACACATGTGTGGATTTATCAGAGTGCAAAGCAACCCAAAAAAGCAGTGAGAACTATTTCACATTATACAATCTTGCAGGAGGGAGGTCAGGGAAGGTTCTGTCTTCTGGCCACAGCCAAAGGAGCAAATCAGAAGCTCTTGGGGAATTCAAACTGGACTGGCTGGGGCAATTTTTCTGCTTTGCATTTCTTGTGTAGAGAGCTACTTGAAAAATTTCCAGCTAACTAATTTTTTTTTTCTCCTTCTGGAAAATTCCAATTCATGAAAATCAACAAGTTTCATGGGAATACGCTGGTTTTTAAAATAAAATATTTTCATTGCTCAGAAGAGCAAAAAGCAAATGGTGATGACAAGGTCAAGGAATGTTCTGATATTTCATTTCAAGCTTGTCAGCTTTAACATTTCATCCTGCATGAAAATTTAAACAGAGGCAAAAATGAACCATGACTTATTTAAGTAAGAAAATTAGTTTACAGTTAACTTGTGGAGATGGAAACAAGAGTGTGCAGAAAATAACAGGCCTTTTGTGAAACTCCAAAATCTGCTGCTGTTGGTCTCATTGGGGAGTTTTATCCTGGGTCAAGGAGATGGGAGAGAGTAGAGCTGTGAATGCCCATTTCAGGAATCAAGGTACTGCTGTTAATAGTGAGTTTCAGAGAGGTCATTGTGTATCCCTAGGTATGGAACTGCAGCTTGTTGCTAATGCCTTTCCCACAGATGCATCATAAAAACCTTGGGATTAGATGCTTTGTCTGGAAAATCTCCTCTCAAGCTTTAATTCACACCTATCCCTTTCAAATAGTAACTCTGTATTACTTGAGTGTCCCATTTTATCTTGTGGGAGGGTGACTCTAATAAATCCTTTACTGAGACCACTGAGGCTCCCAGCCCATTTCTGAACAGCTCTGTGTTCATCCTTCTGATATGGTGAGATGTAAAATATCACCAATTTTCTTTTTAATTAGTGGTCTCTGCTAAAGAACACAACTAAGTTCAGGTTCTCTAGCTGCTCCTGTCTTTTTCCTTTTATCAGGACAATCATTTTAATTTCTTGGAGGGCTTTGGGTTTGTTATTTCTCCTGTGGAGCAGGAATGAGTGGTGTTACAAGGGTTGAATGCTTGGCTTTTACATTTGTAATAATTTTTAGAAGATATGCTTGTCCTGGCGCTCAAAATGTATGTGAACATGAAAGACTTGTAGAAAATAAAGGGCTTTTGTAAAATTTAGAGATTCGTGGTCAGCTTTTGCGCTAGAAACGTTTCATTTTCTGTGTTTAGTCTAAATGAAGCAAAGGAGCCCATTTGAACTCAACTGAATAAGAAACTTGCTCTTGAAATATGGCTTTTATGCAGAAAGTGTCAGTTTTGTAACAGAGCTATACATTGACTGCTTCGTACATGCAAACTGTGCGCATGTTGAGGGTAGAGGTGCTAAATTCAGCACATGCCTCTTGTCTGGAGATGGGACAGCAGCTCAGAGCACCCTGTGAGGGCCATGTGCTGGAGCTGGCAGTCAGACCCCCACCCACAGCCCTCCTTTTACATGGCAGCAGACGAGGCTGATGTCAGTGCCTGTCTGAACAGCATGGCAGCACATCTTTGGGGTTTTTTTTCCCCTATTTCAAAGGCTCCTCCTACCATGTGAGTCAGGTATTTTCTATCATTTATCTAGCTCTGCTCTTAACCTATTTTATTCCAACCAAGGTTCCAAAGAGCCTTTTATGGTTTGTTTCACAATGTCTTTCCTACATGCTTTGGAGAACAAGCTGAGAATCCAATTTATGACAAGGTTCACTCTCACCACTCAATGACAGAAGGGACCCCAAGGACCATTGGTCCAACTCTGGGCTCTGCAAAGGATGGGAAATATCTGATGTGATCTAACTCACATTCAGCTTCAACCACACAACCTGGGTTATAGCAAATAGAAGCTGATCTCTGTAAATGGTAGTTAAATAACCCTCAGGATGATCTAAATTTTCCTAATTCATTATGGTGTGTGTTTATGAGCATGTGGGCCTTCAGCAGCTTTTCCTTTTGTTGCCTTGATTATTTTTTTTAAACTTAGTTTGGCTCAGCTGATGGAAGAGGTCACTTTATTTCCTAGATTGGAGATCATGGGTGCATTCCCATGCTATGGATCACCTGCAAGCTTTAAGTGCTTTGTGAGAATGCTTCCCCTACAGGGCTCCATGCTTTGAGAAAGGATTTGTCCAGAAATTATGAGCTGTGTTGAAAGATCCATTTAAATAATCGGCTTCCTCCTAGGAGCCACAATGCGGGGAATGAGATTTTTGGCCTACACTTCATCAGGCATCAGAGCTGCAGCACTGATTTAGGAAGGCAATATTATTTTTTGTCTTCCTCTCTGGGGCTAACCAGGCTGTGCCATCTGTTCTGCCTGCTGGACAGGGCCCAGGGAAATGCCAAGCAGAGAAATGAGGTCTTGGAAAATGAGAGGTGAGGGTGGATGAAAAGGAGGTTCCAAGCAGGGCACATGAAAGCGAGACCAGAAAATGATGAGCAGAAAGGGAAATAGGCAGGGGAAAAAAAGACCCAGTTGTGTCCTACATGTCTTAGTGAAGTCTGTGTCTGGCTTGGTGTGACTTTCATTGCAGTGTCAGTGGTAACTTCTCCAATGGGAGAACTGAGTTTATGAACTCAGCAAGTGAAGGAAGGCAAGAATACTCCCAGATGAAGAGATGCAGCCCTTACCTGAGATTGGCCTTGGTTTGTCTGATCTTAAAAACCTGCAGGTCCTAGAAAAAAGCTGTGTTTTAAAGGGATTTGACTGACCTGATGCCATGAAAAGAAAGTTGGTGCCTGGCTGCAGTCAATGGAAAGCACCAAGAAACCTTCCTAGGCAGAAAATGTTCTGCAGTGAAGGTTCAGCATTTGGGCCTGAACTAGTCAGTGATTTCTTTGCTATTTTCCTAGATTTTTTGCTTGACTCATTTGTGAGTGGCCCCTCTCCAAGAAAAATGTTATGCTGTTTCTATGGGATACACAACAAGCCCAAGTTTTTCCAGGATCTGATAATCCCACTTTCCTTGTATGCCTGTGTGTGCACTATGGGATCTGGTGACTCTCTGCTAGCTGCTGCTGCTGTGTCCTGACCCTTGCACATAAACACCACCTGCTACCCAGAAAACATGGACAACCTTTAGGGTTTAGCAGCAAATGAACTCCCTGAAGACACAAAGCCTGTCCCAATGTGACACTTAATGTGTAATTCTATAGTCCTGAGCTCTAGCTACCAAAAACTTTGCCTTGTTGTCTTAATTCTGCAAGTCTTGTTGTGGAACCTGTAGGAGAAAATGTGTAAGGCACTGAAGCCCCTTCAGTGAATGTGATCAAGACAGGGAATGTGATCATAGTGACTTATAAGCCAGGATGTGAAACTTCAAATAGGCAGTTCCAAAAGCCATTTGATACCACACAGGCAATATTGTAAGCTTGTGGTTTATTTCTGAATCCCTGATGTGGGAAATGAAAGATAGACAGTTTGAGCTCTTGGAGATGTGTTTTTGGGCAAGGATAAATACCTGAAAAGGAATTCAACTAAATTATAAAATACTAGGCTTGAAATCAGGACAGCTATGCAGAGTATTCTAGGATGGTCATTATGTTTCAGATTAACACTCTCTCTCCTTATTTCACATCAACTTCCTTTTCCTCTGGGAATGTTCTTTGCAGGATATGCTCACCTCAGAGCTGCCTGTCATTGCAATGTGCTGAAAATGAAATAGGTTCAATGTACCAAATTCTGTTCTGCATATCTTCTCTGACCACATCTATAGCTGCCAATTCCCTTTGTATGCAGGCAGAAATACTGCAGGGAGGCCCTTTGGCATGGGCAGCATATTTAAATTTCTCATCTGGCTTAAGCTGTCCTAACTAAACTGTTGGGGACCAGGGTGTCTGTATTTGTTAATACTAAATTTTCACACTTACAGGAGGAGTAGCTTTTTATTTCTTTCTTTGGGTTGATTGCTGACTAGGTGTCTGTCTATAGTCTTGGTTCTTGAGGGGAAGCATCCTTAATTCTCACTGCATCCTTAATTCTTTCTGCACCATGATACTTTGCTGGCAGGTTTAGCGTCTCAGCCCTCCTGGTTTCCACAGGAAAAGGGCATCAGGTACACATTTAAGGACTAATAAGTACCACTGGGATATTGCATGAAGATGTTCTCTGGGACAGAAGTTCCTACAGGGGAGAACTATTTCAGATGAGTGCTTCAGTGCCAATGGGAAAAACACAGGGAGAGGGTTTAAAATGGACTGAGAGGAAAAACATTTTCTTTGAACCAACTTGCTGAGTCTCCTACATTCCAGTGAGAAACATTTTATAACCTCCAGTCTTTTTAAAGCAAAAGCATGAGCCTGCCACTCATAAGGAGCAGAATTTTCTTTACTTCTGTTGTAAGACAATGTGCTTTTTGCTTTTCAGAAGGGTCCTGGTGCATTCCTGGGTCAGGTGCCAAAGGTTTGGGGATTTGGGGGTGGTGTTTAAATGCCTCACCAGTGAGATGGGAGGAAATGCAGGAGCACAGGGATGTGTTCTGTAGGACAGAGTGAAGGCACCTAAGTAGTGGAGTCTGGTTCATCCAAGCAGGAACATGCAGAGCTGAAGGCTCCTTGAATCCTTGAGATTGCACACAGAGAACGTGTTCTGCTGGATGCCCAGTGAATGGACAAGACACTGGACCCTTAAGATACTGCTGGAGATGTTAGGACAGGATGGGGAAGGTTCAGGTGAAGATACAAACTCCTTAGCTTAAAACATTCTGATGGATGGCTCTTTCTTCCCTGAGGAATGGGCATTTCACATATTCACACCTCCAAATGTTTTTCTCAGACATGATCTTTATGGTCTTGTTCTTTTACAATAAATTTATTTTGACATTAAAATAGATTGAGAGAAAAATAATGTGGAGGCCAAGGAGGTAGTCACAAAGGAAAATCTCATCTACTCCCAACCATTTTTACACAATTACAACACAAACTGACATGTGTGGAGCTTCCCACTGATGTGGTATTCAATTTTGTAAAGGCCTAGAAAGGATTTATTCCCCCCAGGCTTTTTTGTAGTAAACTTCTAGTCTAATAATTACTTTAGAGTTGAAGTGACTGACCTAATGTTGTACACAAAATTTCTGACAGATATAAATTTTGAATTCAAGCTGTTGGTTTTTAAAGACATCTACTCCTTAATGACAACTACATCATAGGGCAGATATAGGTACCTCAATTTAGGTGGGCACTCCATCATTTGCTTTGCCCTAGCTGCTGTTTGGGTAGTCTTTCCCAAATAAAGAAAGTTTGCCTCCCATTAGGGCTGCCTTGCATCTTCCACAGTGTTTCTTGCAGATAGAAAAGGGGGAGAACAAAAATATTCTGCTGGGATGTTAAAGATTTTATTTGAAGCCTGATGATCAGCAAACCTGTCCCCAAAAATCATAACATTAGTACAAGCAAATGGCTTTCTGCTACATCTAAAACACAGTCTGTAGAAGCATGGAAACTCTGGAAGTGGTTTCTAAGAAATGTGACAAAGAAAACTCCTC
>JAHXMQ010000028.1:8929615-8960035 GCA_020466415.1 Ammodramus savannarum pratensis | reverse complement strand
GTTCAGAGAATGTGAATGCCACAGTCAGAGAAGGAGGAGGTTGTGGTGTAGAGGAAATGGAGGTTCCTCCAGGAAAACCTTCAGATGAGCAGTTGCTTCTTCAGGCATCTGCTTGTAGGATTATGCCAGACGTAAAACTTTGCATCCATATGGTGCACTGCAAACAAGGCACTCACTGCTACACAAACATCAGCTGATTTCTGCACATCCTTTGTTTGCCTTCTAGCCAACCCTCTATAATCTCTGCTGGGGCTTGCTGGAATAATTAAAGAGGAAGCAGGAAATTAAAAGGTGCTGTGTTCTTCAGGGACAGGGATAAACTGAGGCAGAGAACAATTGTGCCTTGCCAAGACCACACAAGGAGTGGGAGAACCCTCAGATTATTTCCCAGTTTGCAGCCCCCATTGGGAGATGTGGGATTTCTTGCATTAAAAATAGGATTGCTCTTGAAAACCATCATGGAATTTGGGAAGTGGATCATTGGACTCTTGGTCTGGATCATCTCTTGGCTACCTCTGCCCCTTTGGCACACAGGGACAATGGCAAAGGATGTTCTCAGAGTAAACCACCCTGGGCTTGGGCACAAGTGGCTGCACACCTTCTTCAGTGACTTCATGTCCCTTTTAACTGACTCAAAATTGTTAATTCTGTGTACTCAGGTTGGTAGAAGAACACTGTGGTCCTAGAGGGTTTTTGATAAGGGTGTTTTAAAGCACAGTGGTGTAGCTGAAGTGTTTATTTACAGTGAGACAAATCTTTCTGCTGCTTGGCTATAGCCAGATAAGGGTTTTTTTACCTAGGAATCTGGGTAACTGTTAAAAAGGGAAATAAAACCCAAAAAAACTCCACAGTAAACAAATAAAAAAAAAACCAAAACCACAAGTGTGCAACATTTTGAATAGCTCTAGTTAGAAATATTATTAGACTTGTGAATAAGCATGTTTGTGCGTTATCTTCTTTTATGAGGGCTGAATACCCTTGCTTGCAAAGGAAAAGAACACCTTATGGATGGCCCAGCCAGCACAGAACTGTGCCTTCAGATAAAGTGCCCTTGCCAAGATAGCACCAGGCAGATACAGAATTAAAAATAAGCCAGTAGCTTAAGAATTCCAGTAAAATGAAATGCAACTGCCCAGATTTTGTGCTCCATTTCACCGACATTGGTTTGTGTGCTCAACCTGTTGCAGAACTTTCCAGATTACAGACTTTAAGAGATAATTCATCTGTTTAAGAAGAACTACCCCATAGTGCTGTGACTGTGTTGAAAGGAGTCCTAGATGAGAAAAACAGTCATTTTTATGCCAGTTTTGTTTGTTTTTAATACCTGTGCTGGTTTTCTTTGAAGGAGACCTTGGACATAGGTGAACTCAAGGAGCTTTTTGTTTTGTGGAGCTGAGTACATATAAAAATCACCCAGATGGCTGAGAGCCAGGTGCAGTCTTCAGTCACAAAAGTACTGTCATTTCTCATGACTTGACTGCAATGTTTTTTTGATATTTGCTGCCTTCTCTGCAGCCCTGACTTTTGGCAGCAGACACTGAGAATCTCAGCTTTGCTTGAGCGCCCATGGAGATGTGTTCAGCCACTGTGATTATGCAGAGTAGTTTGAAGGTGTTATGCAGGTGTGTTCTGTAACCTCACACACAAATAGAATCATCTCAAATAGCTGAAATAGGAGTGCAGGAATTCCTTTCCACCTTCCCCTTCTTTTACTCTGTTCCCAGGAGATTTTCTGTCATCCACACTTTGCACCTGTATAGCTGCCCCAGGACAACGAATTTAAGCATTTCTCTGAGCTTAAGAAAACCTTTGCCTTGTGTCTCAGCATAAGATGGTAAATAACTCCAAATTGATCAAAGATTTTTCACATTTATATAATAAATACCAGCAGAATTAAGTATAGATCATGGAAAACTAGGACCAAAGTATCTTGCTGTCAACAACAGCTCACTGTGGTTCATTTGAAGAAACAATTACTGGAGAATATTGTGATGTTACTTCAGACATTTACACCAGCCTGACTTTGAGGTTAAATATTGAAATGTATGCATTTTTTTTCTGGCTGCTAATTAATTGTTGGTGTAGACCCACGTGGACTTCAGAAATGTCATTCATTTGCTCTGTGCACTTAAACATGATCCTTGCACTTGTATTCATATTGAAACTTCTCTGTAGCAGTTAAAATTCACTGGGAGTAGCTTGGAACATTCAGGAGGATTGGTATGAATCAGACTATGATTCCCTAAGAGATTCAAAAATGCAGGGAGAAGCTCTCTGCCTATACCATAGGATTAAAATTACTAAATACTCTCTATCAAACCAGTAAAGCAGTTTATTTTTTTCCTTTCTAAACAGATTTTAAGCCCACTGCTCAAAAAGGCTCAAGCTCTTCTCAAAATCACCTGTATCTTTTTCACACATAAAAATATGGAAATATGTTGAGGGAAAGCTTCCATAAAGAAAGGGGAAAATAATGTGACATTCTAAATCTGTAGACATCTCCTGTATATTTGCTAAAGATCAGACTTTTATCACTTGTTAGAAGTGCAACATTAATATGCCTCAGATTAATAAAAGTACTAATTTCATGCTCCTGCAAGCCACAGAGGAAATGATGAATCAATGCAGCTTTTGCTGTGAGCAAAGCAAAGGTTTGAGCAGGAAAAGTGTGGAAGGATGTGTCCCCAGAAATGGCAGAGAGCTGCAAGATCCCCTTCCCACTGTTCTTCAGCAAAGGGATGACTTGAAGGGAACAGGGAATAAAGGGATACTAAGGGGAGGCAGTGGCAATCCATCAAAAACCTCTTTTCTAACAGCGCACAGAGAGCCAAGGAAAGACCAGGGAATTGCAGACCCCAAACTCCATGCACAGGGACAAATGCTGAAGGGGTGTTTTGTTTCACCAGGCAACAGGCAGAATGATTAACTTAATACTTGCACAGGCTGCTGATGCTGCCCTATAAATAGGCTTTAAAAGTTTTAAGTTCCACAGACTTAGGGCTTAAGCAAACAAGGTGCAGTTTAATGGGAATATCATGACATATAGGATGAAGAACTACTTACCAACCCAGACCTCTTTTTTTTTTTTTTTTTTTTTTCCTGCTTTTCTCTTAGTAATGCACAAACCAAAGTCCAAATGTGGACATACTCCCAGGGTTTTAGGGTTCTGCAAAATTGAAATTGGCCTTATTCTCAATGGGATAACAAATTTTTCATCGTGGCAATTCTGGGCAAAGTGAAAAATTTGCCATTCAAACAGTTTGCTTCAGTATTGTAGCACTGAAGCAGAACGTGGAGGGAACTGGAGGGAAGGGCAGAGGAAGTTACTTTATAAAGAAAAATTGCATCAAACTCACTTTCTGAGAGAAAATGAAATTGAATTGCCCTTAAATGAATTATTTCTCCCACAGCTTGTTTCAGCAGCAGAACTGCAGAGCACTCATTTATTCACTTGTTGCTTTGTGGGGAAAAGAGACAATTATCAAATTGTGTATAGGCTCTGATTTCTAAAAACTCATGTCAGTTTTGTGTCATTACTGCATGCACATAACACTTTATGATGTATCCCCACAATGTAAATGCATTTTTTAATATAAATTTCCAAGTTAAAACTGCATTAATGCTGGTAAATGGGGCCTGTGTTGGTGGTAAATGCATTGAGCTTTGACAGGGAGATACTTTCCACCCCTAATCTAAGTGAGGCGCCAGCAAATCCATCAGAGGAGATTTATTTGAAAGATTCATCCCACTGCTGGCCTTGCTGCAGTAAAACAGGCTATAAAGTTCCAGCAAAGCCAAACAGCAGTGTCCTGCTGGGCTGATGTAAATGCCAGTGCACCCAGTGCCCTGTGCTCATCGTTTGGGGCAGCCTGAACTGGATTTTAGGCTGCCCCAAACAGATTTTTAGGATTTTTGTTTATAAACAAAGGCCTTCCCACTGCTCTGCAAGTGCTGAACCTTGGGAAGGCTTTGGGATCACTGATTGTTTTGGGAGTCTTAAAAGCATTTAGCTAAGATGAACACCCAGAAGTAAGGTGAGCACCCCAAATTAATGTGATGCACTGACAATGGTTTCTGGGGCTACTGCTGCATGGTGTATATATATATAAAATATATATAATATCTATAATAATATGTATATATATATATATATAAATATATATTATATATATAATATATAATATATATTTTATATATATAATATATTCAGGGTTAAATTAGATATATATAAAATACATTTTATATACATTATATATATTACATTATATACATTATATATATAAATTAATGTATATATAAAAATGTATATAAAATACATTATATATATTATATGTGTATATATATATATTATATATACTCATTGCTTCCCAAGCTGCTCGCTGTCCTGACTTGAACATGGTATTCCTGCCTGGCATGAAAAAGGCAAAAAAACCCAACAACAACAAACCCCCCCCCCAAAAAAAAAAAAAAACCAAAAAAAAAAAAAACAAGAAAAGAAAAAAAATCAAAATGCAGCAAGCAACTAACTTCAATTGAAATGGATGAAAAAATAACTCTTCTGGAATGGCCTCTGTTAGGACAGTAGATAAAATAGGAGAAAAGAAAAGATGCCCTGATGGTACTTTGCTTCTAGTTGCACTGGATGGAGAAAAGATGCAGAGTGTACAGAGTGTAAAGAGCTCCATAAAGCCCAAGCAAGGAGGAGAGAAAGTTTCACAGTGATGTGCAGAGATGAGGTAAAACAATCAAGACTTTGCCACTGATCTCTGATGCTGGGAGCATTTTTTTTAGCTTCCAGAGCTGCTTGCCAAGACAAATCTGTTTCAGATAAGCTAATGGAAAGGCAAACTTAATCCTAAATTGCTATTTGTTCTTCCTTTCTCGGGGCTTGTCTCCCATGTACTTCATTACTTCTTGTAATGAAGTACAGTCTGGGCTTATTTTTTTTCCCCCTACACAGCTTCTTGAAAAGAAAGTGTCCCATATCTAGTGCTGCAATGTCTTCATGAGGAAAATTTAACTTTTACCTCCAGCTTGTGACACACAGCTTGGAACTTCCAGAGGCATTGATTTGCTGTCAAACACATGTACAAGAACACCCTTGCTGACATCCTGACCCCACTCTTGTCATATTTTGTGTCCCTGCTTTGGGGACTGATAATACTAGAACACTTGGGAAAAACTGCTAAAAGAATATTCTTTTCAACACAGACACACAGCGATATTTTTTGTTTTCCTAACCTTACTCTTAGAAAGATCTGTATTGCTTCTGCAGACACCTTCCAGTAAAAAAGCAGCCTGGAGCAGAGTCCCAGCATGGAAATGTCAAGTCTGAATAGTTCAACCTAAGCAATGTCCTAAGGAACTCAGGAGGGTGCTGGTGCTACCCTAACACTATTTAAGGCTACATTAAGCAGTTTTTCTTTCAGTGAAGTTTTTAGTGAAAACTGAGGCTTATCCTGACAGATGCCACTCATCCCTGTCAGAGAAAGAAATGCAGAAACCCACTGATTGCACTTAGGTCAGCACTTAGGGACAGCACAGCTAAATAACTTCTGTTTTAGGACTTATGATGTGTGCTAGTCATGATCATTGTCTCCTCATTATTTTAATTACCAAAGCTCTTAGCAAACCACCCCCAGTTGTTTTTTTTTCTTATTTTTGGTTGGTTTGTTGTTTTTTTTTGCTCCTCTGAGCAGTCCAAGCCAGGCTCATGTAGAAGTACCACACTGCTACTGAACAGAAAATCTCATGACTTTAAGCATTTTCTTGCTGTCCTGTGATAATCCTTCTACTAAGTGCTTATATCTAGGAGATGGAGACACAAGGCTGTGGTAAGCCTGTATTTATGTGACTGAAAAATGGAGCATGCTGATAGGGGCAGTTTGAGTCATTCAGACAGCGGGAAGAGTCCTTGGTCCAAGGAGTCAGCATCTAGATTGAGCTGGAATGGTCTGGGTTAGATGACCTTGGTCAGTTCCTTTGTGGTTTTATTCAGTGTGTCCTCAGTTTGTGAAATCCATGCTGCTGCAAGGGTGTGTTTGTGCTTGCTGCATAAACTCTGGTGCTGCTGCAAGGCAGGGGTGGAAAAAAACTGCGAACTATAACTTTTTCAGATGATGTGTTTTTAGAGAATTTGTAGGAAGTGCTCCAAATTTTGAATGAAAAACGATTCAGCACCTATGACTGAGGAAACAGCACCCACACTTTTCCTGGCTTTGTGATTTTGCCCTTACAGTGCTTGCTTTCAAACTGTGTTTTGTCTTTCAGTTCATTTTATTACTTTCTGGGAGTCTGCTAGAATTGGTTTTGGGGTCATTCCAGACATGCTCTTTTCCCCTGGGCATGGTCCATGGCAAGACTGATCCTGCTCCTGGTGGCTTCCCCAATCACACAGAAATAAACACAGGCTTTTTCTTTTTCATTTATTTTCATATATCGACCTCCTCCTGTCTGTGAGGACCACAGCATTTGTTCAGGACACAGCACAAGGTTATTTAGTCTTGCAGTTTGTGGAGCCTTGAATTAATCTTTAATTTTCCATAACTAATGTTCTGTATTAGCTTTGCAAATAATCCCTTGAAATTTCCATCTAGTTTTGAAGAGTTGTAACTAAAGCTCACCTACTGTGACTTTGCTTTTTCATCTTCCAGCAGTGTTAGCTTAAGCTTTGTCTTTCTAAATCTGACTGCTTTTACATTTCCTCTTTGATATGTGCAGATCTCCTCTGTGCAAGCTCTCTATTTGCCAGTGTGCTTTCAAATCTTACACCTTGTTCAGAGGTAAAAATATTCCTGTCAGCATGGAAAGCTCTGCATTTTTGTTCTGATCTCCATGAGAAAAGAATTGCATCTGTATTCTACTCTTCTATGTGCTCCTGTTAATCTCTGTTCTTGCAAATAAGCCACTGCTGCACAAATTGTGCTGTTCATTTTAATGAGTTCAAAAGCATAAAATTTGGATGTTCTCATTAACATCCCTGCAGTGCACTCCAAACATTGATTCAGTGAATGCTTCCAGCCTAGTGCCATAAAGTTATATGTTAAATAAAACCAATACAGAAAGTTATAGAATATTTTCCTTGGGTACTTAATATTAAATCTTAAAGATTTCAGAATAGTGTTATAAGGATCTGTCTCATCAAATGAAGAGAAGGCTCCATGTGGTTAGTGTGTAGGAATAAGCAGATATATAGAACACAAACACTACTGAAAAAATGGAAGTGGCCCAGAGGAGAGGATCATGACTGTAGCAGGGTTTAAGCTTAAGAGGAATTAAAAATCCACTAAGCACCAGGGAAAGATCCTTAATTTAATGTACTCATGGTCAACAAGATAATATTAAGTCAGGAAGGGTTATTGCAGTCCTCTTCTCTGACCCCCTTGCAATGAAAGACATAAAATGTTTGGCTTTGGGGAAATTCTTTAATGAGGAATAAAACCCTTGGGTGTTCATGAGGCACCCAGAATTGGACAGGTTCTGCACTGCTGAGAGCAGCAGGGCAGAAAACCCTGCACTGGCTGCAGGGTACCACAGTATGGACAGCCCAGACTCCAGGTTTGCCTAATATTGAAGTGTGGTGCCAAGTCACCACCTGTGTGACAATATTCGAGTTTCCTTTCAAATGCATGGGCTGAGGGAGCTTCTGTGCTTTACCTTCTGAAGAGGATAAGGTGGCCTAAGTCCTGCTACAGCAAGGAACAGAAAATAATATTTTCAGGGCTCTGATGTGCAAACAAAGTTCTTCAGACTGGATGATATTAATATTTTCACAGCTTACTGGAAGGGCACCATTTAGTAATGTTTAGCAATTGAAGAACTGCTATAAAATGAGCCATGTAAAATTATTATAGGTGAATAAAAAGTCTTTTAGGTACAGACCTAATGTGCGGTGAGAGATTTGATACTGAGCAGGGAGTTAGTCTTAAAAACACTGAAATTTTGTCCTGCTGGATATGAAGACCTGCAGGCAGACCATGAGACTTTCCATACCTGTAAAATGTCACAATTTAAGAAACTGCTCAAAGATTTTTCTGCATTTTCTATAGTCTGTCTCTTGCCTCATCTTTACCAGGATACCAAACTATCCTGCTCCAGAGCTGATACTGATTGTACCATGAACATCAGTAGCTGCAGGTGATTTTACAGATAAATATATGTCATAGCTGCTTAGGGAAAAGGCAAGTTTAATGAGACTTCTTCATGAAAACAAAATAAAGAAAATCCTATCAGTTTTGGGGCTTTATTCTGAAGAGGGAGATTAGGAAAACAGAACAGGCAAAGCTCCTTTCTTAGTTAAAAATCCAATATATTTCCCTTATCAAGCAGGAAAGAGTGGAAATAGAGTGTGGTCTTTTCTGTGGAGTCCTAGAAGTCTGCAGAATGATACATAAGACCTGTCCAAACTATGCAAGTGTTTCTTATAGTACAGGCTCCCAAACTCCTCCCAGTCTGCACTGAACACTATGTGAATTTCCAGCACAGTGGTACAGAGCTAAATCTCAGGGGCCTCTTTCATACTAGATCCCAAATAGCAATTAATGAAGAAACCAGTCATACTGAGTATGTTTAAAATAGAGGTAGTTTGTTTTCATGAGACAGGCTTGGTTATTTCACATGCTGGGTCAGAAACTGCAAACAAAATTTGCCAAGAAATTACCAAAGTGACGCTGAGGATACACAGTGGTGGGTGGTGAGAACTAGACTGGTTTAATTACACTGAATACTAACAAAAGAGTATTCTTGAGATGTTATTATTTGAGATTACCATGGGAGACTGAAGATTAGTATATGAATGTTTGATTGTCCAGGACACAGTTTGCTGTAATATCTTGAGACCTGTAATGTTCCATCTAGATAAAGGTCAAATTTTCTTTAATTGGAGATAAATTTTTTGAAACTTTTGCTAAAACATATTGTGGATCACTATTAAATTATTTCATGCTGGAAATCAGCCTGGAGGAGAACCAACTCCAGTGCACATAACCAAAGGAATCCAGTTGGGTTAAGCAGCAGAGCATCACAGATTCTGCCACTGAGGCTGGCTAACAAGGTGTTTGTTTTGGCACTCATCCTCCCATGTCCAGCATTTTGTAGAGTGTGGGGTTTGGTGGGGATTTTTTGTTTGTATGTTTTCTCTGCCACCCATGGGTCTAATACTGCATTCCTCTGTGGTGACTCCTCAATAATTTCCAATTTATTCTGCAGTAAAAAAAGAAATAGCTGACTCTGATCTTCTTACACTTTGAATGACACTTTTGAAGTTCTCCCTTGTGAAGCTCCTCTGGGTCAGTTGCTGGGTAGGTCAGGCAGAGATCATGGCTGTCAGCTCTCTAACTGGCTTCCATGCTCTGGGGAGTGGGAATTTTGTTTCCCAGGGCAGGCACAGGGATGAGCTGCTGACAAAAGCAGCTCTCTAGAGTAAAGTTGTGCAAATCTCTGATAGACTATATTATAGTCAGATTGAGACTTGGATGGAAAATGCAGCCACATGAAGGGGGGAAAGGAAGTAAAGACAAGCTCCTTTTGTGCTTGTGGTCCTGTGGGTCAGAATGAAATTAAGCCCTATTGGAAAAGCAGTGAAAGACAGGATTGCCAAATATGTTTTTAATGAAAATAAGTGTTGCTTCTGTGCTTTATTTTGCTGTCAGTAATAAGTGTCAGTGGCAGGGCCAGAAGGATCCCAGAGGGCTGACAGGGCTGGCTCAGACACTGCCAGCCTGGGAGCCATCCCTCAGGCTGGATCTCAGCAGCCCTGGCCCTGAGCAGAAATCATGGAAAGGAGCTCTGGCAATGCCCAAGTCACAATTCTCTGGGTGAATTGGGACTCTCAGGCTCTCCCTTCCTTCACCCCAGTCACTTGAGGCCTGTCCCAGCGGCCTGCCTTGCAGGATGGAGGCTGTGCTGGTGGCCACTGTTCCCACAGCCCTTGGGAAAGCCACAATGCTGCTCAAGCACTGGAGAAATTCCCTCCCTGGGAGAATACACCCTGCCCACTTGCATCCTTCCACCCTGCAAACTTCTCAAGCCACTTATCCAAACAGCTCGCCTGTGGTAGCACAGCACTGCCACTGCCCCAGGCCTCTGCTCTGGCTTTTCTGCAGCTCCTCTGCTGCTGACCCCAGAGGCAGCAGAACAACCTGGCAATGTCAGCAGCTCTGTGTGCTTTCAAACCCAGGCTGGATGTTTTCAACATATTCCCTCATTTTCCTGCAAGCAGACTACTGTCTAACATTTCTGGAAAGGCAGCTGGAGGCCCCAGCCAATTTCTGTGACATTTTAAAGCTGCACATATGTTTAATATATCTACTACTTCCTTCCCCAGGGCTTCATGCCTCTCTTGCCATTCATCTTTTCATGCTGGATGCAGAGAATATGAGTTATCTACAGCATCACTGCCATAACATATGGCACTTCCCAACACCTACATGGCAAATCCATCAGGAGCTGTAGCAGCTGCAGCCTGACTCCAGCAGTGTGAATGCTCTACCTGGTGGGAAACAGCCATAAAAAAGAACTTTTCCCATTCAGAATTATGAAAAGGCTATAGAAACAGAGGCACCTCCCTCAGCTGTTTGCCTGTCTCCAGGAAAAGGTAGGAGTCAATGAAAACAGGAGGGGCTGGTTTGATCTGAGGTGAAGGGAAGGAAATGTGGGCTCTAAAACAGCAGGTCAGGATGAGATCTGCTGAGGTGGGAGTTGCAAAACTCTGTGGTGGCAATGGAGATCTCCAGCAGCTCCCCTCAGACTGCCTGTGGAGAGGGAAGGGAAGCTGAGGGGTGTCCCTGCCCAAAACTGGGATTGCCTCTGCAGCAGGGGGTGTACAAAAGGCTGCCAGAAATACTGAGCAAACACAGACCTGGAAAGAAAGCAGCAAATGGATGAGGGTGCCACAGTTCCCTTGCCACCTTAGAGCAATTCTTTGTCTCTCCTGCTCACCAGAGCCCTGCCAGGAGTGTGGTGAGAAGGTACAAACACCTCCAGTCACCAGCAGATAATGACAGCCCTGCAACCAGGGCTCATCTAGAGCCCCAAGCATTTCATTGATCCTCCTGCTTTAGGGCACTGTTAGTTTTTCATACACCTAACATATTTATTTTAGGGTGCTGTAATATAAAAGGCTCAAGGGTGGCACAAAAGTAAATGCAAAAAGAGTTTCTTTGAGAAATACAGACATAATTTGTTTCTCCTGCTCTGCCACAAAGCCAAAATAGGTAAATTTACCCAGTTCTATGACCAAGACTAGCTATAAACAGATATAGACTGCTTTAATTTTTAACCTGTGCAAAGCTGGCTTCAGGCAGTGACTGCCTGGAGCAGCCAACATCCTCCAAATCCACACCAAAGAATGATTTCCAGGACCAGTTCTAGTAGGGACCACTTCAGAGTGGCTGCTCCTTGCTGCATCACACCACTGCTGCCAGGATTAGCTCACCTGGTCTCATGCCCTGAATATTTGATGATGCTCAGTGCACTGACAGTGTGGGCAAAGAAGGAGCTGGGGATGAGAAACAGAGATGGGAGGAAGCCCAGAGTGAGGAGGATGAGAAAGGAACTGTAAATACAAAGTCTTTCTGTAAAGAACAAAGCCATTTCACCATATGCAGTCTTTAGGGAATATGCACAGTTCTAGGGAAGTGGCAGGGGGAGTGTGACTGCTGAGAAGAAACAAGGCAAGAAAAGTATCTGCAAGGCAAAAGGACTTCCACAAGTTTGTGGAAGACTAAAAATCTTGCTGTTTCTAAAAGTTTCTGCATTCTGTGCCCTGCTGGGGAGCAGCAGACTGACCCAAACAGAGCAAACCTTTACCAAAACCAGACAAACCATTCCTGGAACTCCAGCAGGAAGCTTTGCAGTTGCCTTTGGCAAAACTGCAGGAGACAAGGGGGCAGGGCAGCTATCTTATCAAGGCAAGAGCTGCAGGGGGTGGCCAGGCACAGGACCAGGGAAAAATTTCTGCTGCACGCATAAATCTTGAATCCTTGCATTCCTTCCTCGGTAATCAAACAGCAGGCTATATTTAGCCCAACCTAAACAACAAAAAAAAAGAACAGCAGGACTAGTCTTGGCTCCAACAGCTGCCACCAGCTGCTCAGAGGGGATACAGGTAGAGCTGGTGTCAGATGTGGTTAAATGAGATGGAACAGGGGCAGCAGCTATGCCTGAATGAACAACACTGGCACTTGGTTAGAGAAATTCTGCATTTTATGATTTTCATGGTTAGGCAGAAGGAGGATCAAATATTGAACAGAGCATGAATGGTTTCCACTACAGCAAGGACAAGGCTATAGTGAACCATGGATAGGCAAACAAGCAGAGGAAAGGGAGGTCACAGACACAAGCAGAGCAAATGTTTGCATGTCTAGCCCAGGTTCCTGGTGTTCTTCTCTTTAGCTCTAGCATGACAAGACCAACAAATGCAGTTTTGAGAAAGGTTGTTGGCTGAAGAGATTGTATCTGTGTGATAAAGCCACAATGCAACTTATTTCACCAATGCATGAACCTGGGGCTCACCCTCTGAATGAGCATCAACATCATTCCCTGAACAGGAGTTTGGGATTATTTCAATGCAGCTGTTTGCTTGCAATATTACTTGTTCCAGGGGGACACATTTGTATTCTTGCTGGAGAAGAAATAATCTCAAAGTTAGTGGCCTAATTACTGTTACGACTTATACGCATACATGCACAGTCCCTTCAGAGGAGCTGGAGCTGGTTGAAAAGTGTAAAACCAGACAATGTAAAAATTTGGAGTGTTTTATGTGTACTTCACCAGCAAAATAGTACAAAATAGCAAATTTTTTTTTCAAATTTTGCAACATAGCAAAATTAATATAGTGGGTGTTAAATATGATCACTGAATAATCACTTAAGCATCTGGTTGTCATTGCCATTCCTAAGAGCAAAGGGGGAGAAAAAAGGCAAATTACCTACTACACTAGTGTAAGTAAAAAAAACCAAACCAAACAAAGCCCTCAACAGAAAATCCAGCCTCTTTCCACCCACATTTCTGGATTTCAGAGGCACCTTATTACAGTAATCACACATCAGTAGGTACAGCAAGGACTTTGAAGATCTTCTGGCAGCTTTCCCTGCCTCACTAGCAGAGCTGTGAGCTTGATAACTAATCACTCCTTAATAACTCGTGTTTCCTCTGCAAAAGTCCCTGAAATGCAACTGGTGGGGGAAAATATATGAGCAGGGATTTGTGAAGTAGAAAAATCACTTTGGGCTTCTTTCCCAGTAACCCAGAGGGCTTTTTGAATGGGGGGTGGGGTGACAATGAATGCAGTCCTATTTCCCACATGCCCAGACCTTGCAATTGGGAAGTGATCCCTGGTAGTGTGTTTCAGACATATCCCCAGATAATGAAAACAAAACACAGATTTGTTGAAGGACTCTCTGGTTTGGCTGCTACTTGAATTTTTCTGCAGGAACTTTCAAAACCAGGTATTTTTCTCCCAGCAATGTTCCCCCATCTTGGCTTAGACATGGAAAATACCATAAACCAACAGATAAAAATAAATATCTGCTCAGGACTTTGTCAACTGTGACTCAAAAATGATTGGAGTTGCTGAGATCTTAATTTCTGTGATGGCACAGGCTCTTTGTGAGGTGAAACTCACTGAAACCAATTTCTGGTCACCTTTTTGCCCAAATGGAAGCATCCAAGCTATTGCTGGATAAAAAAGGTGAGAACAACCCCTCTGTCCCACATACCTGATTGCACAAGCAATGATTTGCTTAGGAGCTGATACATTTATTGTACATTTATTTCAGTATCATTTATTGGGAGAAATCCTCAGTATCACTTACTGGGGGAAATCCTCAGTCTCTCCCCCATTGCTGAAGCCACACACACTTCCATGTCCGATTCCTCAGCCCATCCAGACAGATGAGAACTGCATCTGCCAGGGGCTGGACAGAACAGCCCTGCTAACCCAGAAATTTGGAGTGTTCAGCCTGGCACACACACAGCAAAAAGGCACCTTGGATAGCTGCAGCTGGACATTGTCTCTTTTTTGACCAAAATAGAAAGGCTCCTAAGCAGAGGTATTTTGAACATTCATAGTTCACTGAGTTATGATTTGGAAGAGCATCAGCCATGCAGTGTTATCCAGTACATGCCCTGTTTTTCTCCTCCTGCTTCATACATTTTCACTCCTCTTTAGATTTCTGGGCAAATGCTGTGTCTTGTGATGACATGGAAGATCAAGGCCTTTAAGTCTTTATTAATTGCTACCACTGTAGTTTTAAAAGGAGCTATTGAGGAAATCCTCAGTTTTGTTACCATAGGAATGAAGCTGCAGGATTCAGTGAAAGAACAATTTAAACAGCAGTGTTTAAGTGATTCACTTCAACTTTAATTCTCTGCTCCATCCAAGCTCCTCTTGGCTGTAAAGAAAGACTCTAAAAGCTCTTTCCCCTCCTCAGTGCTGCTTGACTCCAGCCCAAATTAGGAGGTACAGCCCTGTTATCTATAGCAGGTCTTAGCAATGTCCCTTCCCACCCACAGAGCACTTCCTCCTCTTCCCCAGTGAAGCAGCTGCAAACTGCTCCTTGGCTCAGGCACAGCTCCTCATCTGGCTTTTTTCAGCTGTTTTAAAACAATGTTTATGCAGCTTTTATACAGTAAGAACGGGGTGAATGGAGGAGTATCTGGCGCACTGTGTGAGAGCAGGTTGGGATGCTGGTGAGTTTGGCCATTACTCAGTGTAACTCTGGGGGAACTCCTGTGTGCCTCCTTCTGAGCTGGTTTGCTCTTTTTCTATCTGAAAGGTTTAGGTCTTATTAAGTGAAAAGGCAAAACAGGACAGGTGAGTTGATTCTGCTGGTCTCTTCCAACAGGCTGGAAGAGACAAGGCAAGGAAGGAGAGCAGTGAAAAGCTGACACTCACATTAACTACTGCCTCCTGTTTGTTTTTTAAACCTTTGAATTGTGGAAACTTGACAAGCAGCAAGAAAGTGGAAAGAAAGAAATGTTTTGTTTTTCCTGGATTTAACTCTTTTGTTAAATCTCTTTTGAAAGATCTCAAAATTTGAGATATCTCAAAATTTATTCACTGAATTGGGACAGCATCTCTATCGAAAGAGATCTCCCTTTTGATAGAGATGCTGTCCCTATTCAGTGTATATTTTGAGCTATCTCTTCTGATAGAAATGCTATCACTATTCAGTGAGTATATTTGGAGATAGCATCTCTATCAAAAGAGATATCACTATTCAGTGACTATATCTGGACATATCTCTTTTGATGGAGAAGTTATCACTATTCAGTGAGTATATTTTGAGATATTTCTTTTGATAGAGATGCTATCACTGTTTAGATTTGTGAGCAGTGTTCTGGTTTCCCACCTCACATTTTGGAGAGTCTTGGGAGGGATTGCTTTGTACAACAGGGAGTCTTTCACCCTTAAAACAGATGCCTGGCATTAGCAGTGAGACTGGGATGTTCCTCAGCTCTCAGTAATGGTAACAGGTCCAACAACTTCTGTAGTGCCTGTGGGACAGCTCTGGCTCTCCACACACTGTCCTGGAGCACAGCACTTCTTTCTCCACAGCTGCTGTGACTCCCTGGCCCAAGCTGTGGTCAGGCAGTGGGAGAGGAGCCTCTCCAGGACATTGCAGTGTGCCTGGAACTCCACAGACCCTGTCAGGTGCTTCAGCCACTCACAGGCTAAGAACATAATGCCTGGCTCTTCCTCAGCAATGAGGATGAGCCAGAAAAGCAAGCCAGTGACCATATTTTGGCATGACTTTCTGGCAATTGCAGTGGCCCTATTTATCACCCAAAGTCTCCTTTTCATTGCATGTGTGCTCCAGTATTCTGCCTTGCGCTCTTGCTTCTGGAGTCTGGCTTATCTTCCAGCTGTCTGGCCAAGTCTGCTCCAGCAAGCCCTGACCACAGGATCCCGTCCTCCAAACTGATCACAGGGACGGGGCATGATGTGGTAACACCAGAGAACACACTATTGACACTATTCTAGCAGGGTACTGCCCCCAGACCCAGCTGCTGGCTGCTCTGTGCCCAGCTCTGTTCCCAGCAAAGGTGCAACAAACAGCACTTGCACAGCTCCCACTGTTGTTGCTGTTGGCTACAGGCAAATAGGTATTTTCAGACACCACCCCCCTCACACACACACACACACACACACACACACACACACATTTATTTCTCTGCAGTTGGCCAAGCTGTTGAAACTGGATCCTTTTATGGGAATGTACAAGAGGGGTTTTCATAAGCAAGCTGGAGATTGTGGAAGGCACAGTTCAGGCTCTGTTCAGGTAGCTGACAGAGCTCTGTGGACCTTCCACCCCAGTAAATTCACCCTGTTGTGCTGCCCACTTATTTCTGCCTTCATTTCCACACAGACTGGCAAATATGGTCACAGTCAAAAGGGGGGACCTCATTCATATTTTATGTAATATTTCCTTGCATCTCAAAGGGAAAAAAAGGAGAGAGGAGGAAGACTCTGAAGGACTAGGATGTTTTTATTGGCTTTCCATTTCTTCTGTCTCCCACCCATTTCCAGGACTACAGGAAAACACTTTTACTATTTACACTATCCTAGTATATATTGAAATCTACAAAAAGGATACAATAGGTGAAAAAGGCTTTTGTTGATCCTGTGCTGGTGTAGCATTTTAACAGAGCACTTCAAAACTAGTTTTGTATTTTTTAAATATAAGCTCTCAAACTATTAAGAATACCAGGGAGGGGGGGACTCTTTAAGTCTTTGTTTTCCTGCAAGTATTTCAATGTTCTCTTGCATTATTTTGAATACAGCCAAAAGATTGGAAAACCACAGAAACCATCAACAGAATGTAAGATAAACCAAAAGGGGAACCACTGAAGTTGCAAAACTTAGGTAGGACAGTGAAATATGAATACAGAGGAGGGGATGGGGTAAGGGCAGCAGGGAAGAAGGAAGAGTTTCAACTTATCCCAGTATATTATCAGCATTCCCTGGGGCATTCTATTCAAAAAGGTGGAATTTAATCTGCATTGCCTTTGAATAAGCAGTATAATCTCTAAGAACTTCTGCCTCACATATGCCTTTTGTCCTGATAGCTGACAGAACAACTTCACTGATAGTGTTCTGCTAAAATACCTTCAGGGTAAATGTGCTTTTATAAACAACCCATTCCCAAGTTACTGAAACTGTAATGCTTTTATAGGACAGAACCTTGGCATGTGTAACATAAAAGTCACTTTGGGGAACTGGAGCTGGTTGATGGCAGCTGAGTCTGGCTTAATGCTCTTACCAGGACATCCTATCTCCTGCCTTCTCTTGTGCACATTTTTTCTAAAAGAAACAGTGTCTTACAGTTCCCAAAGTGCCACAGGAGCAGGATTAGGCTCAGTCTCCTCATTTCCTCATCCCTGTGGTGCAAGGACTTGTTAGAGTGGTCGTGGAGCTGTCAAGTTAATGCAACACCCCTGAAGTACCCAAGAGAGATTGCAAGCCTCACACTCTGCTCCTCATCTCACCAGAGGAAAGGCTGTCAGCACAAATGGATTTTTAACATTTATGCCTCCCCCTTGTGTCTCTACCACATGAAATCGACAGGCTATGTTTATTTCTCAAAAGATCTCTGCAAATGCAAACTTTACACATGGTGCTGCCTTAGATTGCTGGTAAACATGTAAATCCAGGAGAGCATTGAGAAGAAAACTTCTTTGAGTTGCTGAGTCTAAAATCTCCTGTGGAAATCAGCCAGAATTACAACTGTGACAAAAGTCATGTAATATTTAATAGAGGATAGGGAGCATGATACCCCATGACTTCATCAAGCACAAGCTAAGAAGAGACAAATTGAATATTACTAATTCTGTTCCACTGGAGAAGAATCATGTTTCCACTCCATGAGAAGTGGGTTTGATTTGGGAAGTTTGTTTTGGTGTTGTTGAGCTTTTCCTTAAAAAGTGATAAAAACACTTCTATCTGGTAGAACCTGGAGAAAATAGCTCCAAAGAAGGGAGAATTCCTGGCCTGATCCCAACCTCCCTGACAAGGAGGTCAGAGATGCCCTTTTTTATGAGGAGTTTATCAGCACAGAGGGAGCAATAAGTTACCCAAAGACAAGCAGAAGAAAAAAACCAGAAGTGAAACGTACCTGACTTGCCCACGCCAGCGCGACCGAAGATGGCCAGCTTCACCTCTGCACTCTTGGCCATGCTGGAAGGAAGGCAGTGGTGGCAAACTCCCTCAATTTCCAAAAGTGAAGCACAAGGACTGTTCCCAGCTCCTGCCTTCAGCTTCACCGTGTCATTGTGACGTCAATGCAGAGCCTGGGGAAGAGCAGCACAAGGATGGAGCTGCAAGGAGCCAGGCTCTCCCCTTCCCCTGCCCACCCCCTCCTTTTTCTTCTCCTTCTTAAATAATCATGAGAATTGATGCTGTGTTCCTGCTGTAAGCGTTGCAGCAACACCACTGACACATTTGGCATTCTTTGTGCAGAGCCTACCTTCAGCTTTCTGGCTATTGCTTCGCTTCACACTGGCACTGTAAGACTGCAAAAGGTACTTAACAACCCCAAGCACCTTGCAGGGCTCATAATTATTTATTTCTTTATTTCTCTTTCAGCTGAAATTGCATCTATTTATTGTATTTGAATGTTATTCAGGGAATTTTTTTGTTGAATGTATTTAATAGCTGTGAGCTCTCACCAGCAGTGCCTGCAGATAGCTACTCTTTCCTTCAGCCCTCCAGCTCCAAAAAGGGTTTCAATTACTCAGCAGCAGTTGCCTTAAAACCTTCTAAGCACTTGTACCTTGCTAACTGCCCTAAACAAATCCATACCCAGAAAGTTCTCCAGCGCTCCTTTTTAAGCTGCCTCAGCTCATACATAAACATTCAGCAAAGCACGGGGTCAGCGGAGGGATGCCAGAGTTCCTGGTACTGCACTTTAAGCTGGGGAATTGTCTGTGCTCAGAGTTTTGCTGCATGACCTTGATTTGGCTAACCTGGACAGTGACATCTATAACCATACCTGTCATTGCAGAATGCTTAAAGATCTTCAGTGACAACATGGCAATCGTGATGGTGGTGATCCTGAGCCCTGACTAAACCTCAAATACTCGGTGTCCCCTTAAAGCAGGGTAGAACTTTATGTGTGACTGCAACCAGTGACGGGTCTGCTGCTGAGCTGAAGCACCCGCTTTAGCCTTGAATTCTAACAGTGGTGTAGGATGTCAGCACTCCTCACTTACAGCGAAATCAGTTTCTAACGTGTTGTTTGAAAAAAAAAAAAAACGGAAGATTTTTTTCCTATACGGAAACGCTTGTAAAAAGAAAAACTAAAGACACCTTACATCGAGAACAGTCCTGATTAATCTCTGATGTCTAAATGCTCCTGATTCCTTTCGCCTGAGAGTATCAGACCGCTCTCAGTATGCACGGACAGCCTGAACTGTTTCAGTGGAATGGGATACTCAGGGACTGGGACACCGGCTCTGGTCCCCGCTCCGCAGCTCTGCTTCCCCTTTCCCCGCAGCCAGGTATCGATTCCTCACCGGCAGCTCCGTCCCTCGGAGCGGGCTTTGCCCCGCACCGCTCCGGGCAGGTGCGCGGGGCGGCTCCGCGGCTGCGACCCCGCACTCCGCATCCTCCCTTGTGCCCGCACCCACCCGCGGAGAATCTGCACTCCTCATCCTCCCTTGTGCCCACACCCGTGGAGAATCCCAGCCCCGCTCCTCATCCTCCCTTGTGCCCCGCTCGGCCCGCCCGGCTCTCACCTCTTTGCTCGCGGCCCGGCTCGGCCCCGGGCGCTCCCGCCGGCAGCGGCGCGGCCGCACAATGCGGAGGGTCCGCCCGCCCCTCCGCCCCTCGGCCCGGCCGCGGCTCCGCAGCGCCCGCGGAGCTGCCGCGCCACCTGCGGGCCGACGGGGACTGCCGGGGCCGGGAGGAGCGATGCGGAGCGAGAGAGACTCGGAGAGGAGAGGGAAAAATGCGGAGAAGAGCGGGAGAGATGCGGAGTGCGAGGGATGCAGAGAACAGCGGGAGCAATGCGGAGAGAGAGGAAAGCACACAGAAGACGGCCGAGGCGGCTCCGTCCCGGAGCGTAACCCGTGCCCAGCGCGGTGCCCAAAAGGAAGGGACGCAGCCCTGTAATCCGTCGGTGCCGCAGCCTTTAATTATGCGGGGCAGCTGCTGTTCGCTTGTGTGGATTCTGGATAAGCGCTTGCCAGGGCTGCCCCGCAGTTTATTTTAGCATCTCCTGCTCTCTCTGCTTCCCTCTCTGGCTCTCTCAGTGCTGCTCGCCAGTACCGCCCTGTCCCTCCCGTCCCGACACAAAGTGTGACAGCGAAGTGCCAGCAGGGCTGCTGCCCCATCCGGCTGCTTTCCAGTAGCACCAACTTTCTACTCTGGGCTTTTCCTCCCGACTTCCACACTTGGCTTATGGCAAAAGAAATTCTTATTTCAATTTGCAAATGGGCAGAAAGAATCATGTAAGTGCATCAGTCTCTGCAAGATTTGTGTCAGAGCCAGGGATCAAGTTCTGAAATGAGAGGACCGACAGCTCTGACTTCCTTGTTTATTAAACTACCCAGTAATATAAAGATGCATTAGTAACAGATGTGAACCAGAGCTGGAAAGCACTTAGAGTTCAGTGGATGTTCCTCCTCTGTTTCTGTTCCAACTCAGATCTGAATGAGATACCAGATGAGTAAAAGAAAAGCTCTCCCCTCACTGTCTTCCTTCATGCAAAATTAAACGAAAGTTGGATTGGAAAAGATCTTCCATGGTCCAAGTCTTTGTATAGGAGCAAGATAAGAGTTTAGGGGGCAGGGTGGCAGTCCTGAGGAGGAATGAGAACCTAATTCCCCCTAAGAAGTGCCTGTTGGAGGCACTCAGGAGCAGATCTTAAAATAGTTGCGTTGCAGATCATGGAAAGGCAAAAGAAATTAGAAGGCAGATATAAAGCAGTAGTGTGGTTTATGCTTTACTTCTTAAAAGCCAGGGATTTAAGCCTGCTCTCACTGCTTGGTTTGCATAATTTAGAAGGATTAGATTTTTCCATCCTCCTAAGAGAGCAACTGATGTGTATTTTGCATCTGGGGAAATGTGTGTTGGTCTCGAGGCCTGACATTTGTTTTGTGTCTATGGAATTCACCCTGCATGGGGCTGTCAAATTAAATAGGATAACTGGCTTTTCCAAAACAGCAGATAATTTATTGGGCATTAAAATCCCAGTGGCTGTGCAGTCAGCTTGTGCTGAGGTCTCTTTACTGGTGAAGAATTCAGTAAACATTAATCATGGACACAGGCAAGGGTTTCAGAGGGTTGAGACCCAAGACTGGCCCAGGAGTGTTCCAGTTTCTGTTTGTTTCCTGTGTACTCACTGTGTTTCATAATGCTGATGAGGTTTGAGGGTTTTTTTCCCTACCCAAAATGGATTTTGAAAGATTTAGTCTTTCATCCTGTAGATCCAGGGCCACCTTGCTTTGTCATAAGCAATATTTTTTGGTTGTTGTGGCTGACATAATGTATTTTCTCCATGGTTTTGCCATTTGTGCTGATCAAAAAATGTTACCCTGGCACTGGTATTGAGACTAATGAGTGGAGTCCATCATGTGGCTGAAGGATGGGGGAGGTTCCTTTTCTGCTTTTCCATTTTATGAACATTTTAGAGAAGGGAAGCAGTGCTGGGGTCTGATCCCTGGTGGTCTGTGTGCTGTCAGTGTGAATTCAGCCTCATCCAGCAGAAAATCTGGAGAACACTCTTTCCCATCCCTCACAGCCAAGTGTCTTAGATTTCTCCCTTCTGCCTCTTGGTGAGTTCCACATAGTGTTTCACAGCTTAATTAATTTTTGAAAATAGCAATTTGGTACATTTAAAAATATTATTCTTGTTTCACCAGGAGAAGGAGTAATCCCAGCACAAGAAGATAGCTTTTTCATGGGAATTACTGGCTGAAATGAAGTTGAGGGAAGCTCACTCCTCTTGGTACACTCCTTTCTGCACCAGTGGGGATATATCTAGTTTAGCTACTTGCTATACATACTTGACTGCACCCTTTTTTACTTAGGAAGATGCCTGCAGTGGTCCACAACAAGAATTTTGGTTTGTTTACTGTCTAGCCTGTTATTAGAGCTTTGGACAGCAGTCTGAGCTTTGGACTACCCTTCTTCACCAGAAACTTTGATGGCTGAGGGGCAGATAATGAAATAGGAGTGTGAACAGCTTGAAATGCCAATGAAGCCACATGTTCCTAAGTTAAAACAGGATGCTGTTTCAGGATTGATTAACAGAGGTCCATCCAAGCAGTTACAGTTGATAGAAGCATTTTAGAAACACTCACAATTTCAAACACCACTAAACAAAATTTTACAGGCTTAAAAAATGTATCCAGATGCTGCCAAAGACCAGGGAGTTCTTTCTCCCTGGTCTGGAGGTGCTACTTTTTTAATGTCAGGCACTTCCACTGGCTTGTTTTTTCATCCTGGATGCTTCTGATGTGTTTTCTGAAGGTGTCTGTTTTTGTGAAGGCCAATAGCATTTGATTCCTGAAAGGTGGGACAGAGGACTGGTGTCCTCTGCAGGCCTGGGACCTAACACATGAAGAAGACCTGTGAGCAAGAAAGGAGTTGAAATTGTGGGTTATTGGTTTTTTTGGTGGTTTTGGTTATTTCAGTTTGTTTGTTTTTTCCTTTTGAAGCTGTAAATCCCATTATAGATGGCAATTTTGTAGGTTTCAACAATTTTCAAAATGAGATTTGGGCACGGGGTTTGTTGAGACTCATGCGAGATGAAAAACAAGATTTTAGAATGTCATTTAGGAATCTCTGAATCCTGTGGAACTGAGTGGAATTTCATCTCCTGAGCACCTCTGTGCAACTGAGCCCAAGTGCCTACAAACAATTCCTGCAGTAAGGAATTGGGACAATTCCTCTGTGACAATTCCTGCAGTGAGAAAGGGGCTGTTGAACTCAGGGCTGCTGTCCTGGCTGCTGTTGTAGAGAACAGCCCAGATCTGCCATTAGGATTGGTCTAGAACAGAGCACATCTGGTAATTTTTGTATTAAATAGCAAATCAGTGGCTTGGTTTATTGTCACCCTTCCTTCTGCTGGGAGCTCAGATGATATTTGATAACTAGTAGAAAAACTACTAAATAAATGGCATGTTAACACTGTGTTTGCAGCTATTACTAAAGGTTCACAGGGAAGGATTCAGATTGTTTTCTTTATTTTCAGAGAATATCTTCCAAATGTTTTTGTGTTGGCTCTCAGCAATGTACATAAATCTGCTCAGTTACAGTAATCTAGCACAGTGAAAAATATTGCAACTTTGTCATTAAATTATGGATAAACTTTGCTGTTAGTTTGGCTTGTAGTCAATGTGAAATATTGCTGTTTTGAATAAATATTGCATTTTCTCATATTTTCCCTGGTAGCTTATAAAATGCTGATTGTATAATGGGTTTTCTTGAGTGTAAGCTAAGCATTTATAACTTCTTTTCCTCTCCACTTTCAATATATAGAAGAAAAATCAAACATGCAATGCAGGCTTTATTCCTTAGAAGTGCTTACTTCTAATGGAATAAATAAACCACAATCCTGTGAGTATTTGGGCAAGCTTAATGGAGTGGGAAGAGGAGGTAGAGCTTCTCCATCAGTTCCACTTGAAGGTGCTCTGTGGGGCTGCCTGCAGAACCCAGGCTTCAACATTTTGTCCCTTTTGGCTCTGTGAGGTGCCCAAACAGGGCACAGGGGATGGACATGGGGTGCTCCTGACAGCCCAGTGTGGATCTCACACGTGCAAACGCCTCTGTCCTAATGCAGACCTTCTGTCCCAGCAGGCATTTGGCACATTTGTGCAGGGAAAGAAACACCCAGCTCGGGTTTCTTGCAGTAGCAAGATTTTTATCAGGTATATTTAACAGTGATGCATGAGCAGAGCTGAGAGGCACAGCCCAGTAGCAGCTACTGCCAAGTAGAGGAGAGAGGCATCAGCTCCTGCTTTATAACACATGGCCTGCAGATACACCTCGTATTACCTGAATTAAAATTCTGCTAACCTTTGTTTTTTCTCACCATTGAACAGGTTGTGTGCTGAGAGTCTGTCCTTAAAAATGGGCAAGCTTTTTTTCATGGCCACACAGCTGTGACAGCTCTGATTCCATCACAGCTGGGTATGCTGCTATTTGGTTTGCTCTATGTTTAGGGTTTGCTGTTCTGGTATTGTTGTTTCTCCCTCCACACTTAGATCACAGAGAGATTGTTTGATAGGTTTTTGTTAATGCAAATGTAATTGCTGTATTATCGAAAAGAAAGCAGGGTGGCTGTAACTCTCTTCCACATATCTTGTAATAATTAAATATGTGTAATAATGAACTTAAATAGATATAATTAAATATTAAATATTTAAATATCTATAAATATCTATAAATATCTACTTACTGAACAAGTTCCGTTTCTGCACCAAAGTAAATTTAAACTAAATCACCTACAGAATAATCTGCAAATGGGCTAGAACTCTCCTCCTAGAGAGATTTGTGTGATGGTTTTAATAAAGTACACTTCTAGAATTAAAACCCACTGGTAACAAACGTAAATTTTGCAACAAATGTGCAATCCCAGACTTTATTAATGAATGAGTTACACTGGTGTGTCATCTTAATTTGTTACAGATGTATTCATGTTCTTTGAAAGTACCAGTGGAAATTGTCATAAATTCATTTGCTGTTCACATTTATGACTGCTAGCCCTTATTCTTCCTCAGTGGTATTATGATTGCAATCTGGATTGCTGTAGGGACCCCACTGTAATCCATCATTGCTTCAGCATTCAAATTCTCTGGTGGAACCAGATATTGGTGTCGACAACATCTGGAGTTTTATGCCTCTCATCTTTTTTCTACCTCCTTCCTTCTGTTTAATCAAGAGAATGGGAAGGGGAAATTGCTGCTGCTGGTAATGTCTTCAAGACCCTGAGTGATTGCTGGGAGTTTGGAGCATGGCTACACCTGGCAGGGAGGGGACACAGCTCTGTCCAAGGAGGTGAGACTGAGGAGCAGCTGCTCTCAGCTCACTGCAGGCCTGGAGAGGCAGGAGGGCACTTTTCCATCTTCTGTTCTGAATCCAAGCAGTGGCTTTGACAGGGGATGCCCTTTCACAGAAAGGAAATGTGCTTTTCTTGGCAAGCATGTTCCCTGTTTCCTTCACTGGGCTTATTTCATGTTCTATAAAACAGTTCTGTGCTTGTATCAAGGGGAGACAAAGGTGGACGTGGATTTTAAATAGGAATCTTTATCTGTGCCTGATCAGATCCTTTCTTTCCCACCCAAATCCTTCAGATACAAGTCCATTCTCAGGGTCAGGGTTTAAATGAGCCCAGGAATGCACTGCCAGGTAAATCTTGAGTGTGGGGTGCTCCTTAGCTTAGAGTGTGTCTGCCTGTCCTTACAGGGTGTGAAAATGCCCTGCTTTGTGGGAGTGTGACCTTGGCCCAAGAGACACTCTGATGTTTATAAATTCTCCAGAGATGTGCTTTCTGCTGTGCCTGGGAGGGGCTCACATAATAATATCCTTTAATAAGATAATTCATCATCCTCCTTCGAGTCTAGCCTTTAAAATTCCTCCTTGCCACAATACCTAACAACAACTTGAGAAATGTTTGTCTGCAAATATATTATGACCACTGCCTATTGTGCTGAGGAATATTTTACAATCTTTGTCCTTCTCCATCTATCCAAATCCACCAGTTGTCTTGCAGGGCTGGGGGTGTGTTGTGGTGGGGAACCAACCTTTGTGCACCCAAGCTGGAATGGCCTCTGTGCAATTCATGTCACTGGGATGGTGACACCACTTCTAAACACCCTGAAGGAAAAGGAGTAAGTACACTTTTCACTCAAGGACTGGATGATCTGCTGTCCATCAGTCCTGCTAACAATCTGATTCGCTGTTGGGGGCTGTTGGGAGCTAAATTATTTATTTTCTCCTTCCCTGTGTGCTTGGACTATGCAATTTTGCCTTAAAGTATATTCCTTCTCTTTGGTGCTGCTTTAGAGAATGATACACTGGGATTTATACTGCTACTTTTCTCCACAATATTTTCTAAAAGAAAAAACCCAACCAACTATTGGAATACTTGACATGTTAGAGCTATCCCCGAGTTCACTATGTGGAATTTAGGAGCCTCAGACTCCTCTCTGTCCAGGGCACAGCTGGTGAAGGTAATCAGCTCTCCCAGCATTAGGAAAGAGCTGTGGCTGGTAACAGATGCTGAGCATTTCTGTGCTGCTCTGTGACTGTAGGACACGAGGTGATGGTGCTGGTGGATCATCCATCCTCATCTGGAAATCATTATTGCTGATTAGTCCAGCTTTTGGGTACTAATTATGTTATCTTATTACCTGTCAAAGTCTCTGGGCACTGGTTTCTGAGACTTTGTGTGTGCACTGGAAGTTTCAGGCATCAACAAAGACCTTTAGGCACCATTTGTAAATGAAGGATTAATAAACCAACATAAAAGTTTCTTGGGACAGAATGAGAGAAGCAGTCAGAGCTTTCCTTCAATGAAAGGGAAGAAAATGTTAAAAAATTGATGTTACAAGCTCAAATTTCCCAACATGTTATCCTGTAGATAGCTCTGAAAGGACCTACTTTAAAAAGCAACTGGTAATGCCAGATTTTCAGAATCTTTTAAACACAGGTTTAATTTCTATGGACTCTCTGCTCAACAGATGGCACTTGAAGGATTCAATAAAAAGCAGTAATTAAAACTGCAGAAAAAACCACCCCTAGTTCTTTACCCAGGGTTCCTATCTTCATATAAACACAAATCCTATGGAAAACTGTAACATTTTTATGGAGATTAACTAAATAAGCAGTCACTAGTTTATTTAAACTGTTCATTATTTCAGTATCCACTGGTGGTAAGATTGCAGGAACACAATGAAGTGTACTCCTTAAGAAACATTATTCTCTAATGCTTGTGCTATACCCTTAATTAGTATGGTATCATCCATAACAAAATGTAGTTTAAAAATTCATTAAATATTTTGAGATGTAGTGAGAAAAAAAGTTTAAAAGAATAAATGTTCCATTTTGAAATACTTAGAGGTAATACTTAAAATTTGCTGAATATATTTTCTATTTTTTCCTCAGCTAGAAATAGAAATTCTACAGGAAACTTATAATTTAGAACAATGAATATAGCTGCCATATTCTTGCATGGTTAAAGAACAGGCTGTCCAATGGTACATTGTTTATTTCATTTGTTATTGGAATGTTCTGTCTCAGGAATGAAATAGCAGGTTTTTTACAGTCACACAAGATTTCAGTTCAGCCTTTTAATGCATACAGGTGCAGAGCAAATGGGAACTGGGAAAGAATATATCAAATGAAATAGCTTAGTTATAAGAGTTTTATAATATTTTGGCTGGTGTGGATAAAATTTATTCCAAACTGTAAAATCTTAAAAAAAAAAGACCAGTACCTTTCCCACAGTCAAGATAATTTCTGTTTGTATATTCTATTTCCATCTGGCAAAGGACAAAGTTTATCTGAGGAATATCCTTGTAGAAAAGGATGAAAGATTAAGACATTTTTGTCATTTTCCAAACTGAAACACCAAAACAGCAGCTCACTGCTGACCTTCACCCAAAACAAGGAGATGCACAAGGGGTAGCTAATTTTAGTGATGTAACACTGGTGAATAGAGCAGAAATTTTTTCAGGTATTACTATTAAAGTTCATCCATTGCTAACACAAAAATCTTGGTAAAAAAGGTATTTGTATTCCAAATTTTGTATTTGTTGAAAGGTATTTGCATTCCAAATTTTTTGATGTATATTTAGGAAGTCTTTAGGAGGCCATGATGTTAATGAAGAGTTCTTGAGCACATTTTCTGAGTTCTCTGTTGCTTTTGAGAGCACCAACTCTTGCCTAAAAGTGCTGTTAATTGGATCAGTATTCATCTTGTGAGTGGTTTAATGAATGGATGTGGAATCTGACATCTCTCCTGGGAGGCTGATGTTCAGATTCAGTATTTTGTAAATACTGGTTCTGTGTTAGAGGCTTCCAGCCAAACTGGGGGGCCCATCCCATCCATCCTGCCTGGGGGGTGGATGTGGGTCTGTGTCCAGGCTGCTTCTTATTGTTCCTCTCCTGATTTTGTCAGAAAACAGGCAGAGAGGCCAGCCTGAGTACAAGAATATCATAATGTGGAGAGTGGTGTCCCCATGCTGGATGTGACTGCTCACAGTGCCCTGTTCAAAACAGCCAGGGCTGGTGGGTTATTTAATTTACCTTTTAAAAAAGCTATTTAATGCACACCCACTCTAAGATGCTGATCTCATTTTCTGCAGTCCATGAAGTCATGGACCATGGAGTTACAGCTCCCCCCTCTAACTTCATCTCCCCTGGCTCTGAAGGCATCTTGGAGGCTCCATTGCTTCAGTTAAACCTAACAGTTTGCTGCTGATATAATCTACTTCCAGCCACCCTTCTCAACTGGTCACAGGCATCCTACCTCTGCTTAGAGTCCAAGTCAACTATTTTGATGAGATGCATTGAGTTTAGCACACTCCTCCTTTTTATTTTTTTTCTTTTTCTTTTTTTTTTTTTTTTAGTTAAGTAGCTTAGATGAAACCATTTACTATTGATCAAGTGAGTCCTATTTCCAGCTGAAGTGTTGAAGGTTTCATTCTCAAGGCCCATCCCTATTTCCCAAGACGTGACTGTCCTGCAGCTGGAGGTGTGGGATTCCCATCCAGGAGTTCAAAATTTGGCATTCCCATTCTCTGTGATGTAACCTATCAGGAAAGTTTGTGGCTTTTAATAAAAGATAAGAAATCTATTAAAATTACATATATTATGGTACAATCTTGTATGCACTTTTGCTCCATGGATCATTTTTGCTCTCCAGACCACAACAGCAGCATTCTGAAAAGCTTCTTAAGTGTCACTCCTAAGAGTTTTTCACCCAACAAACTTTGTCTCAACTCCTGGTTTTGTCTTCCTCTCACTTTTACAACCAAGACCTTTTACAGCCACTTTAATTGTGAACTATGGTCTGTCTGGCTTTATTATAAGATCTGAGGCAATCACCATCATCACCTGCAGCTAAATAAAGGGTTTGATTGCACTTTCTCTTGAGCCTGAATGGGACAGACAGCTTGGTCCCCTGTTATCCCCCTGACAACCAGACCCTTTCACTGAAATGACCATCCCCAGGGGCACACAGCTATTTAACATAGGGTGGCACCTCTTAAAAGGCACAAGCTGCATTTAGAAAGTTGAATTACTAGGCTGACTTTCAAGTGAAACAAAGATAAAAAACCCTTTTAGGTTTTCAAGGCATGCCACGGGAAGAGGAACGTGTTTTATGCCTTTTTTTAAGGCAGGCAGCGTGTGCATTCCCTGACCCTGTGCCATCTGCATCATTAAGCCACCTTCTTCCATGATTTATGAAAATCTTACAAGCCCCAAAACTCTGCTAACTATCCAGCCAAACTAAAAATAACCTCTGAAAATAATCCCGTGTAAAAATGTTTGCCTTCAAGAGAGAAAGCATTTATTCTTTACAACCCTTCTACTGTGTTAAAACTCTGATTAAGTTACTGGTTACAGATGGTACCAAGAAATTTAAAGCTACTAATTACTTGCAAGCTTCTTCTGAATGATAATTAGAGAAACCTGGTGTAGGTGCTGCTTTGAGCTATTAAAATGCTGTTAGATTAATGTCTATGGAAGAAACATAGCTCTTAAGATTAGACTGTTTATGCATTGAAATTTCCCTAATGGGGTGCAAATTCATCTTTCATTTGCACCAAGTGTTGAACACTCATCCTATATTTTGAAGTATTTTCCCGATTTTGTTCATTTCTCCCATGACTAATTGGAAGGGTGCGTTAAGAGATCAAAAATCTGCAGAGCTAAACTACCACTAGCAGCAGGACTGTTCATTAAATCCTGTTTTCTGTGTATTCCAGCTTGGAAAGGCACATTTTAACTACCCTGTAAACAACCAAAAAAACTGGGGATGTGGTTCCATAATGTTGGAGGGCTTTTATTTAAGGAAAGGAGACTCATCTGAGTGCTGCTCTGCTGTCAGTGGAGAAAAGGGAGGAGTTTGCAGGTAACTCAGGACACCTGCAGAGCCTCATTTCTGGTTTAACAGCACCAAATCCTGGTTTCTGCTTATAAAGGGAGCAAAGATGTTTAGCCTCTCCATGTAATTTGGAATTAATGCCTTTGCCTGTTAAGACTCATAACTCCCTTAGGTGTCTTCCAGCTCCTGTGCCAGGTAAGGAGATGGAATGCAGGGATTCTGACTTGTAGAAACATTTATTAATAGCTACATCAGCCACAAATTGTTGTTGCACGCAAGCTCTGAATTCGTTGGGAAAGGTTCATTGTGTGGCTCTGTGTGGTGTAAGGCTTTGAAATGTGAGAGCCAGGCAGATTCTGGC
>JAHXMQ010000028.1:8911407-8929515 GCA_020466415.1 Ammodramus savannarum pratensis | reverse complement strand
GGAACTTGCCTGACCCTGGAGCTCAGCAGGGTTGGACCCCTAAAGCCAGCACTGGGTACTGCAGGCTTGATATAAAGAGGGAAAACATCACCCAGAGGCCAATCAGACCTTGGGAAGGGCTGACAGAGAGGCTGTGGACTCTGTTTTTGCAAACTTTTCACTCCCAGCTGAAGAAGCTGTGGGCAGACAGGTCTGCATCCAAGGGAGTAGGAGGCTGAGCTAGAGGTGGCATCCAACCTGAATTAATCCAGGGTTCTGCAATCTGAGCTTGAATTTTGTGTATTTCAATGTCGTTATGTAATTATTTTTTATAAAGTAGCATGCTTACATGAGTTGACTGCAATGACAATATTCAATAATTATGATAATTGTATCATTAAAAAGAGGTCATGCTTTCTGGCAGGAATAGACAAAAGCATTTTTTATAGATTCCTAAAGATAGCATTTAATGCCATAAGGCCTGATTTGTTTATGCATAGGAAAATTTTTCCACCAATTGCTAATGACAGACTAAGATAATGGCCTATAAATGGAGTAAAAAATTAAATAATAAAAAATAATTACAATAATTGCAGCATAGTTACTTAGAATAAAAGGCTTTTAAAATTTTTTCCTCTTTAAGAAGTAGAAATGTATAAAACCAGGGGTATATTTGTTACAGAAGAAGAGTAGGCTGGAGTAGAAACTACACAATTCAGATATCACATAAAAGTTTTGCTTTCCAACATTCACCCACTTGTTGAGTCATGTTGAGCTTAAAGCTTCTTGTTTATATAACAATATTTTCATTTTTCTTTCAGATGGAAGAACAATTGCTACTATTTTAAAAGGATGTGCTTTCAGTTTTGGCCACTGATCCTTCAAAAGAGGTAATTACTCAAATGTTTCGATTTCTCCACTGTTGAAAAATAACTAATTCAGTGTTCCTGTGTCTGTTCTGAAGACCTCAATGGCAGAATTGAAGGTTTTGAAAATGTGGAAAGTCCAATGGTTTGGTTTTTTTTTTTTTTGAAAGATGAGAAGAATTTACTTTTTTACATTGCAGAAAGGATTGTTGCACTGTTGAAATTCTTCAACAACAGAAATAACAGGGAGGCTCTTTCAGTGACTGAATATAAGTGAATATTTTTAAACTTTTTGTAATACTATTACAAAAATAGATTTTATTCATGTTGAAGGTTGAGCTTAATACATTTATTGGGATTGCAGTTAAATCATGGCAAAGTGGAAAACATGTAAGACAGTTTTATTCAGTGGTGGAATTGATCTCTCCAATATTTCTTGCTTTGACTTTTACTAAGTAGAATCGACGTCAGTTACAAAAATGAGTGAACTGTGTTTTTATCTCTGTGAAAAATCTCAACTTTTTAGGGAATTTTTTGGGGTTAAGGCTTGACCAAGGAAGAACTATCTGAGGAGATCAGTGTGCCTAAGGGCCAGCAGTGTTTGGGTGCATCAGTTTTGTGGCAGGCCATAGGTGATGCCCCTCATGCTCACTTCTACCTTCAATGAAACAGCATAAAACCTTGTATAACCAGGCTCAGTCAGACTGCAGAAATGTGCTGAAAATGGCTTCTCTGAAGTGTCAAAAGGCTGTAGTATTTTTAGGTCTATGACTTCATAACCCATGAGATTTCTGGCTTTTCTTCACCTCATCTTGTTGAGCACGAGCACGTGGTGTTTTATCTTGTGTGGGCCTGGGAGTTATGGCTGCATGGAGAATTCTCCCTGCACAAGCTGCAGGTCTTGGGCAAAGAAGCTTGCTGGGGAAGGCTTGGAGTCAGATGTGATGAATTTTGACCTGGATTTGGCCAAGGGAAGGGCTGTGGGCACACAGAGAGGTTGGGTTTGAAGGCAGACTGAATTTTGACGTGGATTCAGGTATTTTACAGCTGTGCTGCTCCTTAGAGCTTCAGCTAGATCTCACTTTGGCAAGGAATGTGAAATGCAGTCCTGGAGCTGTGCTCTTTGCCAATAGGCAAGTTGTGCTGGTTACTTATAACTTTAATTAGTCGTAAAGGCTTCAGGAGCCAGCTGTTGGTGCTCCTTAGGTGGATTATCTGCAACATTATCCTTCAGGGTGAGGCTTGGTGGAAAAGGCTGAGTTCCAGGGGGAAAATAATAATTTTCATTATATAATTAAGGAATGTGTCACTGAAAGTGAATTTTGGAGGCTTTTGGGCAGATTAAACCTGGAATTTCATATTGTGTGTGTACTTCTTGTGTTGTTTTTTGGGTTTTTTGTTGGCTTTTTTTTTTAATGTAACCTACTTAGCTTACAAGATGGATATTTAATCTGAAACTGTACAGAAGAGACTAATATTGCAATGCCTTAAGAACAGAGAGATAATTCAAGTAGGTTTGGGTGCTGCAGCTAATGTGAAAGGCAGCAGCTTTCCTCATAGGATTTGAATGCAGTGAAGGTGCCACAACAATGTCCTGTAACATTCACCTATGGGAAGGGACAGAAAGACAAATAAATTTTTAATAGCAGTACTTAAAAAGATATGAATAGAATTTCAGATTTCTACTTTTTTTTTTTTTTTTTTTTTTTTTTTTAATCCATTCTTTACTTTCTGCTTAAATTAGGCTAAACCCAGAGTCCAGAACCTGGGAGTAGTCTTTAGGTCTAGATTTATTTTGATGCAAGCCAAGGTGAGAGCCCAGCGTGCACCAGGAGTCAAACTCTGCCTTGCTTTCCCCCAAAAAGCATCTGGGATCCATCTGGCAGCAACTCCAAGGGTATCTCCTCCTATTTGCCCCCAGGAATATAAATGTAGCTTATCTGGGCCCTGCCTCTAGCAGGGACTTGTGCTGGCAGTGGAACTGATCCAATTATTCAGGATAATAATGATTATATATTCAGGATATATTATTATTGCACTGATCTGCCATGAGATGCTCTCAGGATACACTTATTCCCTGACCAGGCCAGCTTGCTGTTCTTGCTGAAAGCTGCCTCACTGCATGTCAGAGTTAAAGCACACCCTGAAGGAACAGCTCGCACAAGATTGCATTAATATTGACATTAAAGAATTAACATGCATCCTGGCATTGATTTCTACCAAAGCAGATTTTGTTTGAGGTATTGTGTGTAGCAGTCCTTAATTATATTAGATTTAGCCAGAAGCATTCTTTCCTCACAGAATACATTCCTAGATACAATTGCTCAGTAGCCACCTGGGCTTTGTTGGGTTGGTCAAATAATAATTCTTTGAAAAAGAGCAACTAAGAGCTCCTAATATTGAAGAAAATCAGGATTCATTAATTGTTTACTACATTAAAAGCAGCTTGTATCTGTAATAAAAACACCAAATTTTGAAAATTCTAGCACTTTTATTGGGATGAAAGTAGGAGCAATCGGCTTAGAATGATTTGCCTTAAAGTGAACTTGAGCTGATGTTGTTGTTTACTGGATTAGACAAGATGCATTTCAGCTGATAAATAAGGAATGGAGCTTTTGCCAGATTATTCATTTTCCCTAAATCATGGTTGACTTTGAAAGGATTTGCTTGGCTTCTTGTGTAGTTTTTCTGTTACACGGCCTGTCTGAGATGAGCTTTGACCAGCTCTGCCACAAGATGTGATTACTTTCTACTGCTCTGTCTAACTGCAAAAATTGCTGTGAGCTGAAAATCCACTCACATGCTGGAGTTTGAACTGAGCTTTCATCAGAGCTATGGAGAAAAACTCCATGGAAGTCATCACTCATTCTGCATCCTCTTGGCAAGACAGTGACAGAGCAGATTTTGCCCATCAGCATTCAATAAAATGGTGTCAGTGATGTTACTCAGAAAATTCTGTCAAATAATTTTAAACTGAAAAAAAACCCACAGTGAAATTGCTCTAGACTTCCACCCCCATGCAATGTGAAAGGCTCGCTCTGATATGTTTTGAAATCAATTAGAACAAAGGAAACCAAAATTTTCCAACACCTCACCCACAAAAATGAGAATTTATTCCCTGGCATGCCACAGATTTCTGCCTCAGCGATTTTTGCCAGAAATGCTGTTAATTTGTTTTTTAAGCTAATTACATCTAAAAATTAATCACCACCCTTAAACATGCAGGCCTCCAAACCTTATTGGAATATTGAATTTTAATTCCCTTGCTCTCTTCCTTGTTCAGGCCCTCTTGGCTGGTGTTTCTTATCAGGAAGAGCTTGTGATTATCTCATTGACAAAGCCCCTGTGCTTATTTCATTCTTATCACAAAGAGGAGAAAAATCATACTTTGGTATAGTTTTATGCAAGTGTACAGTGGGGAAGAGTTTTTCCCTGGTGAGCAGCTGTCTGAAGGCAGCAGTGCATAAACACATCCATTCACCCAGATAATCATTTTCCCAGATTTGATTTAAGACACTCCATTGAAGTTGTTGTGCTCATGTAAAAGAGCAACAATATATGGGTGAGCCAGGCCTTAGGCCCTGATTTTCCTCCAAAAGATGAAAGCAAATGAAGAATTTGAGAGAACAAAACAATGGGTAAAAAACCTGGAACTGAACCATTTCTGCAGGGAGATTTAGGACTTAATCCTGGGAAGAAAAACCCGCTCTGGCCCTGATCCAAAACAAGTCTTAACTCTAACTCCATCAGCAGTTTCCCTGAAGACTAATGTCTGTCCAAGTGCTTTGGAGACTGGGGTCAGAATATCAGTAATTTGCAAGACTAAGCCCTCAAAGAAATGATCTTGGTCAAGTGATAAGGAGCTGAACTTGTAAGAGATGGAAGGAGCTGGCTGTGGGCATGTCAATGGGTTGTAAAGTTGAGTGAGGATTAGTACAGGAGTTGGAGCAAAACCTACTGAAAGAAATAGCTTTACTATTATTTAAACATTTTCAACCTTCTCTTTCTTTTCTCCATAAAATGATTTCAACGTAGGTTTTGAAATAATGCATTGTTTTTGAGAACTGATTTTGTTTGTTGTGACATTTTTATTATTTTTTTGTCATCAAACCTGCTATCCAAATTTGTTAGGTCACAATTGAGAATCAGAAATCAGGCTTGTTAGAATGCCTCCACTTTTGTTCTCTGGATGTAGAGGTTGTTGCTTGGATTTCTTCTCCAATAAATACCTCTGCTTTTCATCTGATTATTTGATACAGATTTGATACTCTTTGATTTTACTCTTTTGATTTTATTTTATACTCTTGTTTTTGCACAGTTCAGTGGTACATGTGTATAAATGGTATATTTAATATATTCCTATTATTTGCTATCAGCATGCTGATGCAGCCTATACCATTACCCATTTTTTGCAGATTGCTGCACCTTAAACCGAAATGTTTACTGAACCATTTAAAATAGTGTTTGTTCCATGGTTTCCACTCTTTTCAGGCAGACAAAAGAGCAGGATTTTGGCTGTGGGGAGGTAAAAGGCAGTGTCTGAATGGTGAATTTCTTTTTCATAAGGCAAGTATGGAGAGAAACTCCATGGAAGTCAGGAGATTGCATCACTTGTTCTGCATCCTTTTGGGAAGGCAGGGACAGAGCAGATTTTGCCCACCAACATGCAATAAAATGGTGGAGATGGAAACAGATTGCAGAAAACAATATCAGTTAGAACACCTCACTCTTCCCAAGTTTTGCATCAGCACCTAGTGTTTGTTTGTTGTTTTGTTTTTTCTTTTTATTTTCTTGGATGTTTGGATCTGGGACTGTGGTTTGTACCATTTGAGAGAGGATTTTCACATCCAGACATGGTTTAAATGTAGATTTAATCTGAGCTGTCTGTAGTTATGAACACAAGAGAAACAGGGAACAAAAAGTCATGAAATTTCTCAGTGCTCATATTCAGGTTCACTTGTATTTGGACAGAGATTTGAAATAATTTTCAAATTATTTAAACAGACCATCTTCTTTATGTCTTAATTTAAACTGAACCTCTTTCTAAACAGATCTTTTAAAAAGTGCTGCTATAAACCAATTATAAATTACTGATGTGATGCAGGAGTTCCTGATTGAGAATCTATGGCTTATGGTATTTTGCCATTCCCACTGGATGATTTACTGGCTAATAATTTAGATGGTTAAGAGGAAGACAGGATTGAAAGTGACTGCAGATGGTCCCCAAGCTGCTGGAGTGCCACATCCAGATCTCCCAGAGGCCTCCAGCTGTTTAAATTCTCATTATACAAAGCAAGGGTTGCCCCAGAATTCACTTTTACTGTGAGCTCCCCACCAAGGCTTTGACCACCCAAATGCCTATGAAGAAAATTTCTACATATCCTCCCTCATTTTCCTTTTTTGCCACACTTCACTATATGTGGTAAATAAAGATAGGAAAAATTCAACAAAAGTCCTTTTGCCTGCCACCCCACATGGGAACATCTGACCTTAACATGGAAGATGTGCTTTTGGAGTCCAACCAAGCTGGTAGTGGTCCCTCTATATTTGCTTGTCTTAAGAAAATGCAGTTCAAGCCCTTTCCCACTGAGTAAATGGTTCTAATTATCTGAAACATTTCTCTTTATTTCCCCCAGTATTTAATCTCTGGCTTCCAAAAAGCTTGGACTTGGAACAGAGTCTTGAAGCTCCGCATGACCACAAGAGTTCAGCTCTTATCTGACTTAATCTTGCCCACCTCAGGGATAATTTATTTGATCTTTTGAATAAAATACATCCAAGGTTATTGACCCCTAGACCCACTTGCTCACACAGGATATTCCAGGGTTGCTTTAGCTCAATTGAACAATAATATTTTCTAAAAGTAGCCCCAGTAAAACTTGTAGGGCTGGGTACTTGTTTAGGAGAGTCATTTTTACTATGTGAAATTGCCAAAGTTGATAGTACTAAAGTTCTGATAATGCTGCTTCCTTGATAAAGACACTTGCTCTACAGCCGGTAAAAAATAAAATAAAATAATAAAACCCCCCATTTGAGCCAGTATCATTAACAGCATTCCTAAAAAAGGAATTCTGCACTTTTCTGAAAATCTGAGGGTTTTTATAGGGCTTAAGAAGACTGCAGGATTCATACAGGTCATCCCACAATTTTTACCTGTTTTTCAGGATGGGGGAGGCTCCTCAAGCCAACACAGGGGTGCAGTGCTTGCTGTTCTCCAGCTGCCTCCCAGTGCTCTGATGGCTTTGGGCAAACTGGGGTTAATCACATCCTCTGCAGTGAAAAGGGGTGGCCTCTTGGGTGTCCAGGTTTGAAATTGCTACTCACACTGCACAAGGCACAAAAAAGCAAGGTTTATCTCAGGGAGCAATCAGCTTTGCTGGTTGGTTGGTCTTTCTTGTTTCTTTCTGATCTTAACTGAATGATTTTGAGAAAGTTAACTGAAAATGGATGGGCTTATGAAGATGAAAGTGCAATTAGGGGTTTAATCCATGCCCACATGTGAGAAAGTGTGTAAAACCAGTGGGAAGGAGCTGTAGAGCCACAGTCACATGTGCTCCTTAGGTCTGATAGTGGCTCCTTGGCTGGGACCGTGTGACCTTTTAAAGGCTTGTAATGGAAAGAGGAAGAAATGTCTCCTGACTGTAACAGCCTGCTTCACCCTTTCAGCCTGTGATAAATCAACTGCTCTGTTAAAGTGACAGCTCACCCTGTTTGAATGCCAACAAAGGCAAAAAAATGTGAGCGTGCCTGCCTGGCATAAAGCATGGAAGCAAACCACATGCCTCTGTTCACCCCTGGCTCGCTAAATCCACAGAAATGCAGGATTTGGAATATGTCTAGGAATGTATTGGATGCAGCATCAAAGCATTGTCTTGATCGCCATCATCCATTCACAATCTTGCAGGGTGTAGTAATGCATATTTTCTTGCTTATTCTTAGATTTGTAGCTTGACCCATGAGAATTACTTTAACTCTTGCTGGGATTGGGGGGAGCAGACAGGCTGCACTCCAGCTTTGATATATGAGCTGATTAGAGCTTCTGGCAGCTTCCAGGACAGGGTTTCTCAGCAGCAAGTTCTCCAGAGGGTTTCTGAAGGTGGGATTACTGTTAAGGTTTTTTTTTTTCCCTCTTGATCACAGTCCTGCTGGTAGTAAAGCGTGTGAAACAAAAGTTCAAATGTTGGCATATACTCTTGTGGGATAGCAACACTCACAGTAGATAATTTCCAGATCTGAAATAAGCTACACAATGATTTATTTTTTTTTTTCAGCTGCTGCACGTATCTGAAGCATAATCAGTGATTTCTAGTCTAGTTTTTAATGCTTCTGTACTCCTTTTCCCATGCTCATGCAAATTATGGTAAAAAGAACAAAAAAATCACAGTAGCCATGTGATTTGTTTTTGTGTAAAAACAGATTACCAAGAATTGAGAAATCAGGAATTCCTACTCCCTCAGATGCCTGAATTAGAAGCACAGTCATTTTTCAGCTCTGATACAGTTTTTGTAGAAAGTTTAACAGCTGAATTTCCTCCAAAAATGCTGATTCTATCCAGTGACAAAAGAAGAATCCTCCTGTGCCTAGTTCTTAAATTCAATACTTAAATTTGGATGGGTTTCGTTATCTCCCTCACAACTGCTGGCACCTTCTGGGACTTGCTTCTGTTCCTCAAGAGCTTCGAAATCTGTGATGGAAATATAATTAGTTTCCTTTTCTTTCTCACCCTGTTTTGAAGGACATGGACCTTACTGTGGTGCTCTGGTAAAATGGGAGACTATAAAGAAAGTGTATGTTTCAGACAGTTTAAAAAAGATTCAAAATAACCAAAATACAGGAGTTGCAGCCTTTTACCAACCCCACAACATGTGCAGGATAATTGAGCAATATGAACTGATGATCTTCACTGCAGATGTAATATTAGGTTTAAGGGGATTATAGAAGGGACTAAGAATTTAAAATAATCTCTTGCTCCCTGCAGTGGTTAATCACCATCTGTGAGTGTTGGTTTCTCTCTAGTGCTGCCACTGAAGGAGGTGAGAGTTTCTTTCTCTCATCTAGCTGAGTAGGAGAGCTGGGCCCTGAGATGTGTGTGATCCTTGTGGCTTCCAGAGGAGATGCTACAGCTGAGCAAAAGCTCCTTTCCCCCTCCTGGCTGTGTATTCCTCATTACAATAGGCTGCCAAAACTCATTCTGGAGTTGCCACTGTTATCACCTTCCTTTGCTGCTGTCCTGAGAGTCCTTGATAATGAGGGGCTAGGGGGTCTTTGCATCTGCCAGCTTCGTGTATGTGGAGAGGAGAGAAAAGGAAGATAAATTATACTCTCTCTTCCTTGTAGCAGTACTTACTCCTGGAATAAATCCTTGTCTAAAGCAGCCCTAAATGTACTGAGCATGGAGAGGTAATTTACACCTCCTTAGAGCCTGCCAAGGTCGGCCAAGTATTGGCTACAGAAAGCATCAGGTAGAGAATGCAACAAAATCTAATTCCTCCCAAATCCTATCACTCCACAAAACCCACCTAGGAAATCTGTAAATGACGGGAGATTGAGCGCGAGTATCAACAAACTAGAAGTGAATTCAGCACTGGAATGCATCTTACAGTGAGTGCCCAGTGTAGGATGAAAATAAACGAGAGGTGATGGGGCAGGAAATGGCAAATGGGAGCAAGGAGAAGGCAACTGTGCCACATCCTGGGGCCACTCTGTGGAGCAGCATCCTCAAAAACAGATCCAACATTGCCACCTGCGGGTGGCTCTGGTGAGGAGCTGGAGGGGCCCTTCTTGGAGAAGCTACAGGGGAAAGAAGGGAACAAAAATGGACTGGCACACCACCAGCACAGTAATTGATATTTCATTCTTCCTCTTTTTCCTTTTAAAAATACATGCAGATAACATGAACTTTTTAACTCTGTGGTTTGGGACTTGCAGGGAATTTTGGCTTCAGGTGAGTCACACCACAAAATAATTTGTCAATTACTGGCAGGTCTCTGGTTGAGTGCAGTCACTGACGATTGGTCAAAATTATATTCAAGGGGAACCTTTATTTCAGCAAAGGGTGAATTTAGCTGATCTATATTTATTCAGTAGTACTGTATTTAAATACAGATTTTAAATAAATATTTCCGTTTCTTCATAGTTTCATTCACTAATCATACATTCTGATTGTAGTTTTACATTAGTTTACATCAGTTTTATGCCTTCATTCTTAGAAATGAAATAAAACAGCAAACAGTGAAATAAAATTGTTATAAACCAAAAGAAAGTGGTATATACTATATATATAAACCAGAAGAAAGTGGCATATGCTATATATATGGGTATATACTGGTATATACTAAATATACAGGTAAAAGACTTGTTATGTATGTGTTCATGCCTACAAAGAGGCTAAAGTCAGAGGATAATTATGCATTTAAATTCTCCAAGAAACAATTGAATTAGCTTGTTCAGAGTTCTGTTTATGCAGGTGCTGGCTTCATTTAAAGAGGCACTAGATGATGCCATCTGTATCATCCTGCTTCTTTCCAGAAGATTCCCTTCCCTCCATAGGGAGTGCAGAGAAATTAATAATGTGCAGATTTCACTGGATCTGTGCATTCTCTGGAGATGGGCTGAGAGAGTTGGAGTTTTTTCCTGATAAGAGAAGGTTCTGGGGAGAGTTTACACCAGTTTCCTATTGGAAATAGGAAATTTATATATTGATAAAGGATCTACAGGAAAGCTGGAGAGGGCAAGAGGGGTAATTGAGCACCACAAACTGATGATAGCTTTGAGTTGTGGGAGGGCAGCATTAGATGAGATACAAGGGAGAAATTCTTCACTGTGAGGGTGGTGAGGCACTGGCACAGGTTGCCCAGAGAAGTTGTGGACTCCTCATGCCTGGAATTGTTCAAGGCAAGGTCTGATGGGGCCCTGAGCAACCTGGGAAATGTGGAACGTGTCCCTGCCCATGGCAAGGGTGTTGGAACAACGTGATCTTTAAGGTCCCTTCCATCCTGAGCTGCTCTGTGACTGTACAGCTTCCAGCTGATGATCTGGTACCTGGCATAAAAATCCATGCTGCTTGGCAAGGGTTTTCCTGGCCATGTTTTTCTTCTGGAAGGAGCAAATGGAGCAGATGGAAAGCTTGCAGAGCGTTCAAGGGGTGAGCTGCAGCAGGAGAGCTGCTGAGGTGGGAAGGTGACCAATGCCATTTCTGCCAGGGAGCTTCACTGCAAAAACAACCCCAAAAAGACCTTGGGGCATTACACACACACTGCTCTTCTGGGAAAAATGAAGCAGGACTTTTCATGTTTTCATGTGGATTTATCCACCTTCAGAAGCTTGAATGTTGGGGTTTTTTAACACATCCTTGCTCACAGAACATTGAGTTTGTAGGTTATGCTAAATGAAATTACTGCTGTTTGAACTATCCATTGCAATTTGTTGTGAAAAACATGTACTTCACATGGACTATAACTGTGTGGGACAAAATGAGAATGAACTGAAAATGACTGAGACCCTCAAAATTATTACTGAATTATTTTTTCTATTACTATATAATATTTTATTATATTACTGATTATTACCAAAATAATCCTTCTAAAATAATTGAGACCCTCAGAATTATTTGATGTTCCTCTTTCTATTCTCTCTGGCTTGTTTTACAATCACGACATTTGTATTCTCTCTAGGACTTGATATATTTCTTGTCTAATTGCAGGGCTCAGATTGACTTAGGCTGCGTTATTTGGTGGCTCCTATCAGATTTTAGGGTTTTTTAGAGTTAGGCTGAAACTTCCTGTCTCTCATGACTTCTGTCTTCCCCCTTGGAAGGCCCTGGTTGTGTTCACACCCCAGGCCAAGGGGAAGCAAATGGGGCCAGGCTGTGGCTTCAGCCTCTGCTTTAGAGTTTTGCTGCTTCTGCCTCCTGTGAATTGTGATATGCAAACCTCTGCTGGCCAGAAATCCCCAGAATGGATGCAGATCATAAAAGGGAAAGGAAGGGGTAGGATGCATTTGAATGTTTTTAAGCTTTGCTGAGGACATCTGGCCTGTGGTGATTTGCTTAGAAGAGGATTAATTGCAATGCAGACTCAGGAAGAATGGGGATTCCTTAATGACAAGTGTCAAGTATACAGGATGTGAATTGTGTGTAAGAGCCAGTGGAATCAAAACAGAATTATAAAACCATTCTAGGATCTCCCTGATGCTTCAAAATGCTTCAGAGAAATCCATTAGACTTGGAGAATTTCCCCAGCAGGAATTCTTTGTGTCCTCAATGCCTTCCATTTTAATAAATAAGTTGTTTGAAATTACAGCAAATGAGGTGAAGGCTGTGCTGTGTTTTCCCTGTGCACAGAAGTGCTTTGCACAAATGCAAAATGCAGAAATCGAACTGGTTTGTGTCAAACGAGAATGTTTGTCCCATTTAATTAAATTGTGACTACTTTGTTGCAGACAGACATTTGTATGGAGCCACAGCCTGATTCCTGTGGGTGAATATTTGCAGCCTTGAGGCTTTCCAGACTGAGGAGACGGGCTCAGAGAGCCTGGGCATGTCCTGGTGAGCTGGGAGCTGGCACAGAGACACCCAAAATAGCAGAATTCTCACCCACTGGGGGGAATTTCCACCATAGGAATCAGGTCTTCCAACACAGCTCTGAATGCAGCCCAGAGCTGATTCATTCATTATTTTTGTGGCTCAGGGTAATAAACCTGCCCCAGGATCCCAGGATGTTCTTTGGTTGTGGTCCTACAGATACACATGGGGACAGATTAATAAATAAACCAGAACTGTAATGGGTTTTCTCAAGGGTGACAGTGGACCAATTCAATTTTCAGCTGCTTAATGTTAAACTGCATTTAAGTTTGGTGTGGTTTTTTTTTGTTTTTTTGTTTGTTTGTTTTTTTTTGTTTGTTTGTTTTTTGTTTTTTGTTTGTTTGTTTTTTTTTTGTTTTTTGTTTTTTTTGATATTTTGTTTTTGAAGCATGGAAAAGCATGGCTGTTTTCTGGGGAGGGCTGAGAGGGGATCTCATTATCCTCACTGCTTGAAATCCCATGAGGTCCCTTTCTATAGCTGTGGTTTCTGTTGTCTCTCCAATAGAAATCACTATATTTTATGATAATATTAAGACTGAGTGCTGATGCAGGCTGAAATCAGGAATCACTGAATTTAAAACTGTGTACACTGATGTAATGCTACTTCTCAGGGTTTTTTATATTTTTTTTCCTTATATTACAACTGCAATTATTTCTTTGCCAGAAATCTTTCTCTTTTTAACATTATCTTCCATAAAGTTTAAATCCAGATTGTACAGCAATAGGAAACTGCTTACTTATTCAATAGAGGACTGAAAATCTTATACTTTGGGTTGCCACAGCGTGGCAATGTTTCAGATAATTTTGTTCAAGCCTGCTGACAGTACTGGTGAGCCCAGCACTGGGCTGATGGTGGAGCATTTCCCTGTAACCCTCCCTGTATAATAATTCAGTGTGGCAGTGACAAGCTTCAGTGTGAAAGAGGGAGGAAGAATGCACTGAGATGCTGTCGTAGAGAATTGCAGTGATTGAGGTGAGGATAGAGTACAGGGATTTAATTATGTTTTTTTTAAATCTCATCTTATTTTTAATTTGTGTGGGAGAGACCAGCATTGCTGGTCTCTGAGCTCTTCATGTTCTCTTCCTATTATTTTCTCACTCTACATCCTACTCAAGTAATTTATTTTTCTGTAGGGAAAATCAAAACTGATTTTTTTGAAACTAAACACTGAGCAGAGTTGCATACTTGCCTGTTTCTTACATATTTGTTTCCAAATATTCTGTAATGTGAAAATAGCATATCATTAAGGTTCTGAATTGCAATCAGGTTGTTTACCACCTTCCACACTATTGTTCTTTTTTTCACAAAGTGGAGTAGCCCATGTTTACACAGATCCTGTTTTAACGTCTCAATGTGCTGACACTTGTGATTATTGGAAGCTTTATTCCAATAAATGCCTGTGAAGGGGTAAATGTCAATCTAATTTCTCAAATTAGCTGTATTTTACAAGGGCCAGAGGTAGGACACTGCCCAAACCCTGGATCCAGCTTGCTTCAAGCTTAGTCAGAGTCTCATAGCTGAGGCAGCTATCTCTATATTTTCTCCGTGCTCATATTTCCTTACAGAATTATTCCCATTTAAATATTTGGATGGGGAAAAAATGAATTTGTTGGGTTTTGATTATGTCTTGAGATTATGCCCTGTAATTGTGTAAAATCAAAGGCAGCTTTTCTGTTTTCCTTCTTCTTTTGCCTAATCTCGAGGTGGAGCCTGAGGGCTCTACAAGTGCACCTGCTCTGCCCAGATTCCATCAGGCAAAGCCATTCAAACTTGTTTTGTGTGCTGTGGAAAATTATGGCCAATGTTTAGCTTTATTTTCACCCACAAACAAGGTCTAAGGGCACATTATGGTTGCTGCTGCTGCTGTGAGGAGAGTTTTACTGTTAATGTTAATTTGTGTGGCAATTGGTGAGTGTGGTGCACATCAATACCCTGGTGTGTGTGAGTTCCTTCTCTATCTCTAATGTCTCCCCTTGCCCCATCCCTCTCATTTCAGAGGAGCATCTCTGAGTGTCCCTGTCAGCACAAGGAATAACCTGAGCACCAGGAATTAACAACCATGTCCCACCAATTCAGTGATGCTCTTTTTAAATCTCACTCAGCTCTGCACAGGCCTGCTTTAACAGCAATTAGTTCCCAATGACATTCCTGTTCCTGAGGGGATCTTAAACTCATTGAAGGGTTTTCCTTACTCACTGGAAAATATGAAGCAATAGAGTTATCTTTGATGCCAATTTAATTAATTTTGCTGCAAGACACTAATGTATTCAGAAGGCTACCATGGATATTACATGCACACTGTATTGCTCACAGCCAGTCTAATTTAGGGTGCTGCACTTGTATTGGTTTTTTTGCCATGGCAAAACTGAGTCAGACAATGCATGGATTTGGAAAAGCTTTATAGTTCATAAACATTGTCATATTCGTATTTGACTTTGTCAGCAAAGGAAAATTAGTACAAACAAGGTGCAATGATGCATTCACTGCTCTGGGAGCCTCTAGTTCAGAACTTGACACTGATAAACTGTTATAATTAATTCTTTCCATTTAATGAGATGGCTTATACTATCAGTAAATGTGAGCTTTGATGTCAACATATTATATTGACCATCTTCCTGTATTAATTAGAACATGACTTGATGGAGGCTTTTCTTGCAGAAGACCAAAAGACAAATACAGTGAAGTTTGTTTATGTGCCTAACTAGCTGCACATATTGAGGCAGCTCATGAGTGCTTAGCCTGAATCAGAGAATGGTTTTCAGTGATAAAGCAGGAGAAATTGGGAAAGTGAACTTGTTGGCTCTATTCCTGCATTTGTCATTGAGTCAGGCAAGTCATTAGACACAGTTTGAGTCCAGCTTACCTATCTGTTTAATGGAGATAATAAGACTTTCCTGTTGAGGAGAGGGATTTTAAGGCTTAATTAATTAATTTTGTGGAGCTCTTTGCCGCACTAAAATGAAAGTCAAAATATTGCTTGCTGTAGGTTAAATTGTATGGAAACAAAGTGTAATCTGATAGTGCTTTAATTTCATGCATTTTGACTGAAAATTATACTAACTTGATTATATTGATGCTAACATCCACATCAGAGGATAATTCTCCACATCAGAGTTATTGGAGAGCTTTTACTAAAAATGAGTGCAATGATAGTTTACAGATTTGCATGTAAAGGGCTAAGAATAGCTGGTTACTGATCCTGCTCTCATCTGATGATTTTATTTTGCTTTATGGGTGCAGAGAACGTGCCAGAAAAATAAAAAATTGCAGTGTGTTTTGACATTAACAGACACTAATAAGTGGTACTCAGTGGAGCCGAAAAAGAAAGTGATTAAGTAGGTCAGCTTAAAGAATGGGGAAAAAAAAATAAGGTTAAAACAAGTGTAAATGTGTAGAAAGCATTAAATCCATCGAAGACAGCAATATTTGTACATGTGTGCCCAGATAGAGGCAAAAGGGAGGTTTTAATGTGAAACAGTCTGGAAAAAGAGGGTGTTTGAGATCTATGTGCTGGATTCTTACAGCACTGTGCATGGGTAAGCATCACCTTAAATATCCACCTCTATGGATGATGATCTTAGCAGTAAGTTTTCAATTGACTTCTACTTCCATTTCTATCTCCTTTCTTTAAAATATATTTTCCAACATTATTCATTCCATCGCAGTGATAAGAACATTGCTGTCTTGTGTCTCTTTGATGTCTACTCTGCTCTGGAAGAAACAGATATATTCAGCCTTTGTCCAGCAATGCTTATTCCTGTAATTGCAACAACAAACTTGTTCCTGGCAGAGTAACCAGCTTCACCTTTCTGATTACTGTCATGGTGACTACTTGAATCAATATTGCACCTTAAAATGATAAAATGCCTTGATTTAGGATGGATGGATCAGTGCTTTGAGGATGATTGACAGAAATCTTGCAGATAAGTCTCTGAGACTTAGAATGCACTGAAAATTATCCTGAAAATCTGTGTTTTCATCTGGGTGTTGTCTGTCATTTTAGTTTCATCCTCTTTTCCGCAGTAATTTCAGTTGACCTCAATATGTTGTGTTAGTTTTTTCTTGTAGCTCAGTCTGATTTCTGTAATAAAGTGTGTTGCCATATATAACAGGATCCCATTTCTCATCTCTGTCAAATGGAATTACTCTGATGGCAAAGCATTCAAATCCACCTTGATATTACAATCACAGTTGTTTCACTCAGTGATGGGACAGGAACTGAAGACCTGTTTCTTTTCTTAACAAGGGCTTTCATGGTCAGACATTTGCAACAATGCTGCTTAAATTTGTGCCTTGATAATCTGAGCCCCAGCATGTACCTACCTGTGCCTTTCTGCTATTTGTGTGTGCTGCTGGAATAATAGAGACATCTTAATTTCAAGCTGTCCAAGTTCAGAAAGATCTTCAAGTTAGGAGCAGACCTGAGAGAAATTCCTGGAGCAAGTATCTAAGGAGACTGGGAAGAGGGTGTGTTGTGCTGGCTGCATCAGGATGGGCTGAAAATGGGTGGTCACAGACAGGTAGAGAAATTATAAAAGCAAGGCCTCATAAGATCAGGCCTGCTCTGCTAGATTAATAGCTGACCTGTCACTTCTAAGTGCAGCTAAGTACTTTGCAAACTCCCATGCAAAAACAATCTTGGTATGAGTAGTTTGTTAACACAACAACCAATTCTTGGGGAGAAAAACAACTAGCACCTGCATAAACATTAAATCTGTCCCATGAGAATCAGTGAAGAAAATATGTAAACAATTCAAGAATAGAGAGATTTGATGGAGAAGTAAAATATCTCTTACTGACCAATGGCAAGAAAGCTGCTAACTAATTGAAGTTGCACATGAGGCCTGTAAAAACTGTATAAAATGAGTTGTGTGAATAAAGAATTGGCTTTTCCTGCATGAAGAAAATGGAGTGAGGTGACTAATTACAACAAATCCCAAAGCTGAAGTATTCTTGAGATGTATGTGAATTATTTTCAGTGTCACCCTGTGAATTCCAGAGAGTGAATTCTGAAGATTTCAGTCTCAATAAAAGGTGTTTTCTCCCATAAACTGATCCACTGACTTGAGTGGACATTTGCTACAGGAATGTGATGCTCTAACAGAGCAAGCCATTGTCAGGGAGAGTCACAGCACTTCCCACATTCTAATGATGAACTCCATTTTTGCTTCCTTTGCTGGGCAGAAGTGTAAGGTACATCAAACCTCACGGACATCACGGTTTGTTAGCTGCTTCTGCTTACACCCAAAATTTGGGGGTAAATAGTTGCCTTTGGTTTTGGTGCTTTTTTAGCCCTCTGCATGTATTTGTGTCACAGCAGCCTGAGCAAAGCTCCACATTTAATTATTGCAGCTGAAGCTGTGATGCTTGGAAACACATTACCTCTCTCAAAGTCCCCATAATGTCATTCTGATGTTTTCTGTGCTATTGATCTACCTGCTGCTTTGTGCAGCTCTCCTGAGCTGACAGAGAATGTCAGAGCTGTCTCATCCAAAGGCACTGGGCCACTCCAGCAGTTTCCAAGGTGCTGGGCAGGCGTTTGAGCAGCTCTGTGGATGCCTGTTTGATGTGTTCCAGGGTTTCACCCCGAGCTAATGCCAAGCTTCTACTCTGTGATATGGAAATGCCAAGGTAATTTCATGCTTTGTAAAGCTCCATGAATATTTTTAATTACGACAAAA
>JAHXMQ010000028.1:8871584-8908111 GCA_020466415.1 Ammodramus savannarum pratensis | reverse complement strand
ACTTCCTTTCCCCCTGGGCCCATGCAGAGGGTTATGGACCATCAGTATCTTTTTCTAACTGACCCCTCACAAATTAACCTGTTTCTTCTTCCATGAGTACAAAAAAGTTATCTCATTTTCTCTGTTTTTAAAGCTTTGCTGGTGTGTTAATAGTCTGGCTGTTTTTATTGTTTAGACTCTAGAAACAAGTAAGGGTGATTCTGCTTTCATAGATCCTCATCTTTTCTCCCTCATCTCTGTATTTTTTTCTGAAGGATTAGGTTCTATTCACAAACTGGAATCTTCCACAGCGCTGGCCCTTTCTGAAAAAGTTGAATAATGCTATACCCCCATCCCTTAAAGAGGATGCAATACTTAAATTCTCCTGGCTTCCTCAGCTTCAACAGCCAGATCAGAAAACTTTATTACCTTGGTACTTTATTGAAGGTTTCATTGCAGAAATGTTTCTCACTTCTTTCAGCTATTGTTCACTCTCTTTGATTCCAGTAGTGTTGTCCTGAGGCTAAAATGCTACTAGAATTTTATACTTCTTTTTTCCTTTTAAATACCTTTGATCTTTAGCCTTGCTTATGCCATCATCATTTTGATGTCTAAATGTTTATAAATAAGTGGAATACTGGAGAATAAAGAAGCATAAAATACAGTCCTAAGGACAAAAATCATTTAAGTCCAATTTACTTAATAAACCAGAGGTTCCCAGCCTAAAGTTCTACCTACAGCTTTCAAATACTGGCAAAATTTTAGTTTCCTAAAGAAATTCACATCTTTGTCTTTCAGATAACCTCTCTTCATCTTAACCTGAACAGTGAAGGAAATTTAGCTATGGTTAACCCTTTGCATACCAATTTCAGATAATGCTTTAAACACTAACAGAGTAGTGAGTACCCAAGAGAAGTCTATGTCCTTCACTGGTAGCATTGAATATGTCTCTAATGTCCCCAGCTTCTTATAAACGAACATGTGGGTAGCATTTGCCTTTTGGATTTCTAAATTTAGGCTTTGTGCCAATATCTACACGAGGCCTGAATTCCTCCTTTGCTTTCTGGATTAATCCCCATCAAGTGTGGCAAATCTTTGCTCAAGGGCCCATTTCAGTACAAAGTAAGCACATCCCTCTCTGGCTTTGGCCACTTTGAAATCAAGCTTTTGTGGACTGAGTGTCCAAATTATAAGGAAAATCAAAAATATGCCATGTATAAGCTGGGCAGGGCTCTGAAACAGATTCATTATTGTCCAGTTTAGCAGTGCTGGTAGAAAACAGCTTTGTAATTGTTTGGTTTAAAGGACATTCCCACGAGAATGTGGTGGAGTTCATCATGCCTAAATCATTTAGAAATTCTGAAAACCATCCCAGAATCTACTTTTAGCCACTACTTTATTTTTTGAAGGAAGAGTGATGTGGTGGCCCATTACTCTAAGTAAGGGGCACTACACCTAGACCCAAAGTTGCTCAGCTGTTTACTACACTGGCAACCTTATTTTGTTTGAATTTATCTTTGTTATGGCTCTCATAGTGTTACCAAGGATGCATCCTGATTTATACCTGTGAGTGAGAGTGTGGTCTGTAACAAACCTGATTCTGAGGTAGTTTCTCACTTTGGAAAGACTGTTTTCATCAGGGTGGTCGAATGGGGAAGGTGTTTGAGTACTTTGGGATTTTGTTTGGGTTCTTCAAAGTGGTTTTGGTTTTTTCTGGGGACATCATCAAGACTCTTGCTGAGGCGTTTGGAGATGGCTTTGATTAACCTGAAGGATCACTGGGTGGGATATGGGGCGATGACATGGCAGGGATGTGCCCTGAGTTCTCTCAAGGCCCGAGCATCTTGTGGGACAGAAAGAGCTCTCCATCCCTTGCAGGTTGAACATTTGCAGAGCTGTCCAGGTGAGCACAGCCATAGGGATGTTCTGCCTTGGGTACCAGCTGGGTACCAGCTCCAGCTGTAGCCTCCCAGGGCCACTCCAGCTGCTCCTTTCCCTGCCCCACCAGATACCCCCGGATGCTGGGGACATTTCTGTCCCCCGATTTCTGCGGGGCAGAAAAAAAGACATCGTGGAGGGGATGAGAGGATGCCTTTTGCCCGCCGGGGAGCAGCTGCTGGGGGAGAGGGGGGCCAGGGGCAGAGCAGGGCGGTGCGGGGGCGAGGGCGGCTCCCATCTCCATCATCTCCCATCCTCTCCCATCATCTCCATCACCTCCCATCCCTCGCCTTCCGCCGGGGGCTGCAGGAGCCGGCGCTCCCGGAGCCGGCGAGCGGCGCGATCGCCCAAACTCCTGGGAGGGGAGACACCACCCTCCGCTGCCTCCTCCTCTTCCTCCTCCTCCTCCTCCTCCTCCTCCCGTCCCCTCCCCACGCAAACCCCAAATAAAAGGGGCGGGGGGCGGCAGGATGCGCCGCTCGGAGGGGAGGTCGGCGCCGCCGCCGGCCGCCTGATGCTGCCGCAATTCGCCATTGCCGGGCACGGCTCGGGGCCGAGCGCGGGCGGGCGGGGGGCACCGCAGCTGCAGCCCCCCGTGCCCGGCCGCCCCCGCAGCTCCCCCATGCCCGACCGCCGCCGCAGGGGGGGCCCGGGGGCCCGTTCCTGTCTGCTCTGGCTCTTTGTGCTGCTCAAGGTGAGTGCCGGGGAAGGGGAGGGGAGCGGTGCGCGGCTGGAGCATCCTCCGCGCCGCCTTTGTGTGTGTGTGTGCCCGCTTTGTGCTGCGCGGGGATGCCCCGGGCTGGGATGCGCTCCCTCCCTCCGTCTCCCACATTCCCCCGAGGGATCGGGGTTGGCTCTGAGCCTCATGCCCTGCCCTCTCCTGGTTCGGGTGGTTTTGGGGAGCGCTGTCCTTCAGCACCGCTCCCTTCCACGCTCGCACCTTTCCCCGCCGCCCCGGCGCACTCCACTGATGAGGATGCTGCTAACAAAGGGGCTGGATCGTGCCGGGTTTGTCGTGGCACGGCTGAGCCGTTCTTTTTGTGTTTGCAGCTCAGCCTGTCTTCTCGGCAGATTAATTTTTCAAAGTTCCGCCTCGTGCCGCCAGCTCGGTTTTCACATGGTGCTTTTCATCTCCGCGCTTCAGCTCATTTCATGGTTTCTTAAGTGTATTTTGTATGCCTCGTGTAACTTCTGAAAGAAAATGTATGTGCTGCCCAGGTGAATACTGCAAATGTCATTGCCCTGAAGAGCAGAGCTCAGCACTGCTGAAAACTTTGTTGTATATTTGTCAGTCACTGTTAAGCAGAGCTCTGCAGCTAAGGACCTGACCTTTCGGAGCCTTATAAATGTAAATGTTCTGTGGAAATCAACAGGGCTCCCTGTGTGAATAAGAGTTTGCAGGATCAGGTCCTGGAACAGCAGTGGTGTCGCTTCTAAAATTGACATTGCATTGACAGAACTATTTAAAGGGAAGCTTTCGCAGCATCTGTTCACATATAGTAGTCAACTGTCAGCTGTCTCATTTTCATAACTGCTGAAACATACATTTATGCAAGATAAAATGCTAATATACAGACAAAATGTTGTTCCGTGGAATGTGGTAGTTTAAAAAAAAAAAGAGAAAAAAAAGGGCAGTAAGTCTGTGGATGTTATGGCCCAGTAGAAAGATGAGGCTTCTAGTTTTTTCATGAACACAGAAGTGCACACAGTTTTAAGTAGCTGTTTTATCCAATAATTAGAGAATGTACATTACTCTATGTCCTAGCTTTTCTTAAAAAATTAAGGTGTTTATGTGCTGTATTTTTTTTTTTTTTAACTAGCATTGCTGTGGAAAAGCAAGACAGAAAATAGGTAGTTTAAGTCTGTATGAAATGAATAATAAATCTGAAGTAGTTGGGTAAGGTTTGAAGGTACCCAAGGGACCAGGTTTTCATTCTGTTGGAAAATAACCATCATTTCTCAGCTGAATAAACCTGGGACTTGCAGGACAAAGAAAGCTGATGAGCATTAGCAGAATTTTGTAGAGTAAGAGAAGGTAAAGCTGCAGCTTCAGAAAGGCATCTGTATCTCCCTGTGTGACTGGATTATGACTTGGGTTGGATGGCAAACCCCCTGTTATTAGTTATCCTTGTATGGGTATTGAACACTACAATAAAAGAAGTGAGACTTGAGGAGTTAGTCAAAGTAAATCTGGTTACAGGAAAGGAGTTGGAGAAGCAAGAACAGTGCTTGTTTCAGATCACCACAATAGGACCATTTTCCTGAGCCTGAAATTCACTGAATATTCTTCAAGATATGTGTTTTTTTTTTTTTTTTTTTTGCAGTGACAAATAATTGAAAAGATCCCATTTCAAAACAAGGCTTTTCCCCAGTTTAGCTCTGTTTAGTTCCACCAACCTGTTGAAGCAATGCTGAGATTAACCAGACTCGATTTATTAAATTGGTGCTTCACCTGGAAGTTAATCTCGTTGAGAAAGCAGTGGCATTGAACTGATGAATCTGAAGACAGGCAAAACTGATGTCTGTGTGCTTGCTGCCTCAGTGCTAGCAGCCCAAATGTCACTTGCTAGGCTGAATCTGCTTGATGTGGCCTTGATGCCCATCTGGCAGTTTGTAAAATCATCAGCAGACTTTGCAAAGTGATAAAGCTGCTCAGAGCACATTTTCTCCTCTCTTCTCTTGTCTTCCAATTGTCGTTATTTCATGGTGTGAAGCACTAGTGCCACTTATTCCAACCCCTGATGCTCTCTGGGGCTGCTGAAGGGTCAGTGACACGTGGGACATTCCTCCATGTGCCAGATATGGTTGCCATGGGCTAGTGAGGTGTGGTTCCTTCTTTCACAGTGTGATGTGCATGCTTTCTGTGCCCCAGGGTAGGAGCATGGTATTATTTCTGGAAATACATCAATGTGATCTTGAACCTTTACCATTTTCCTTCTTTGGCAGTTATTTATGTGGTGGTTAATTTAGAAATTAGCAGGAGAAAGGCATTGTGTGTGAGCTCAGCCACCAGGGTGGATTCACAGCACTTGTGAGAGAAACAGGGCTGTGGTTTTGCCTTCAGAGAAGACTCCAACCATGCTGCTGTAGTAATCTCTTAAAATATTGCCATTTTTGCAGTGGGTCTGTGTTCTCTGTTAGTTTGTTTCACTCAGAGTGGCTGGAAGGCAGAGTCTTCAGCAGCTTGCTCTGTAATCATCTCATTTTGGCGTGGCAAAGGCAGGGCTGAGCACAGCCCAGAGGAAAAGCTGTACTTCAGCTAAATAAATAAGAATAAAAAGTAGACACATTCCCTCATTCCAGTGACTGATGTTATGTTTCCCATCCTTTTTAACTGCAACCCAGCAGCTTTCCCTTAGTCATGAGTGCACTGAGCTCTGGCCAGCTGAGGTTCTGCTCTGGATGATGTCCCTGGTGTGTCAGATGTCCCATGCTGCTGGGCTTGCACCTGGGGCTTTAAGGTTGATTTGTTGAATTATTTCTGGGGTAGAAGGTAAAGAAGACAAAAGCATCTTGAACAAACCAAACCTGGTGCTGGAACATTGTTTGCAAACTGTTCCACCTCCAAGATGTTCTGAGCAAGGCTCTCAGTAGGAAAATAATGAGAAAACTTGTTGTCACAGTGCTTCCATGTCTGGGCTAAGTAGGAGTGATGGGTCTCTTCAGGAAAATTCTCTAGAAGTAAAATAATGCATCTCTTATTTCCAGGAGACTGAGGTCTTTGAATATCAGTCTTATACATTCCCTTCATTTAAATCAGCAACACCCTCTTTCTTTCTCTTAGCAAGGACAACTTTTTGTGTCTAGTAGGGCAGAATTTTTTCCAATAGTGCATCAGTTTTTGTAGTTTGGCATCATAGTGAGCTCTCAGCTCAGGTTTACATGGACCTGACATTCAAAGAGACTGAGGTTCTGTAAGACTTAACTCAACCTTACACAGCAAAGGAAATCTGTTTCTACTGGTGTAATTTTCAGGAATAGCTACATCTTCAGTTAATAATCTGAAGCAAAAGCCTTACCATTAGGGTGCTGCCTTTTCCTGCAGGAAAAACCTTTTTAAGAGAGAGGCTGATTTCACAGCTGAGAGCCCCAATGTGTCACTGCTGTTTTCTCCTGCTGGGAAAAGCAATGAAGGAATAATTTGAATTTTGTTATGGAGTCCTTTTGGCAACTCTTCTCTCTCCAAGAGATGGCGGCTGAAGCTCTTGTTGAGACAAGTTTTGTCGTCTTTCCTCATGGTTGTGTTCTACTAGTGTCAAAATAAAATAAAGAAAGACCCAAACCTACCTTGCCAGCATTTTTTGTGTGCAAAACAAATGCAAGGCTTCCTCATGATGGTTTCAGGCCCAGAGGTAAAAGTCTTTTCTTACCACTACTCTTGGGCTGTATGGGAGGAAAAATCATCCTCCCAGGAAAAGCAAGAACTTTTATTTTTAAAAAAGCTAATTATGAATAGTCACCCTCAGCTCAAAATTTTCTTCTGCAAGTCAGGTTCTCTCTCATTGCTTCACTTTCATGGATAATATCTGGGTCAGGGTGATTCTGGAGGGCAAAGCCAAAGGAGAGGCTGCTTGTGCCAAGTCATGTTTACGGAACTGCAGCAGGCACTCGCAGACCCCTCTGTGCCAGTGAAATCAGAGTCTGCCATTACCCCCTGGCAGATTTCCTCATGATGAAATGACAGTGGAGCGTTGTGAAAAGATCCTTCATGCCTGCAGGAGTTATGAGCCCCAGGCTCAGGTTGCACAGGGTCAGTGAGGCAATTTCTGGGTTGTATCACCTGGGTCAGGAGCTGCACTCAAGGGTGATCCCTCATCCAGGCTGGGATGGATGCAGACTCTTACCTGTGCTGATCCCGTGGCAATTCATTGAAGGGCTCCCAGACAGTGCTGGCTGAACCTGAGAATCCCACTAATCTCTGCATTTGTGCTGTCACCACTCAGAGCAATCCAGGCAGATCATGAAATGACCTTACAGAGCTTCAGAATGAATGCTAAACTGAGCAGAGCCTTGTGTAAATCCAGCTTGAGACTTATTTTACCAGACAAGTCTCAGCTCTAGGGAAGGGAGCGTTTTTTTTACTTAGGCATATGAGTCAGGACAATAAATGTCAAAAAATAAACCTTTGGAAACAGGTCTATTTGCTGAAGAACTTAAAAGACTCATAGCTAACATTGATTCTAAGTGTTCTTTAAAATTATTTGCCTCTTTCATTGGAGAAGTATGCATTGTCATCCTGAGCACTCTTATCTTCTATTAATTTCTTCTTCTAGTAAATTAGTGCTTCCATTTTTTGTTACTCAAGGTTTTAAAAATTCTATTCTCTATACAAAACTGAGTTGGTTGCAACCTGAAGAAAAAAAAAAAACTTTAATAAATATTAAGATTATTCTGAAATTAAAATCTTTACACAGACTCGAGTATCTACGAGTGCACTAATATAAATTAAGAGACTGGTTTATTAAATGTTTTGCACATTAAATTGTAATTTCCCTTTTTTTTTTTCTTATTAAATTTCTATCAGTGTAGATAGAGTTTAAAAGGGGAAAATCTTTGAGACAAATGTGGCGACATATGCTAGCTGCCACATATGGAGTGTAACAGATGAGCAGAGAATGGGAAATACTGGAAACAGAAAGGTTACCTTGCTTTTCTCAGCACTCTGCAATCTCACATGAATGGCAGCCAGTGAAGGGAGCAACTCCTAGGGAAGGAGTTTGCCATCTTTGCAAACAGAGCAAGCCAGACATGATGCATTCCATTTCTGGAACCCCCTCATTCCTGTGCTGGGAAATTACAGCGGCTTTTAGAGGGAGTTCCAGAAATAAGATGATATGCGTGGTGTCTGGCCTGCCAGAAAAATAACACTTTGCATCAGGGCTGTGCTGGGATGAGTGTGGCAAGCTCTGCACTTTCCCTTCTTGTTGAATGCAGGTATTTAAGTTACAGTAAGCGTGGGTGATGGAAAAGTTGGTGTCACGGCTGACAGCAACAGGGAGGAGAGTTAGCAGGAAAAGTTTAAGCTTTAGGTATGCTGGGTCTTGAGGTGGTAGCATGGACATGAGAATATGTGGGATATTTGGACAGAAAACATAACATTGGAGGTGGCAAAATGTGAGCATGGTGTTAAGGCAGAAGCATTGAGCACTTCAGAGGAGCTGAACAGAGATAATGGAAGTAAACAACTCTGAGCTATTATTCTATGTCAGTCAGAGATTTAACATGAGGTAGCTGTTTGGTAGATATGAACCTCTTGGGGGATAAAAATCCTAAATTCCTTTCTAAGTTCTCTGTAAAAACAGATAAGGTTGCCTGTCAATCTACACCGTTGTGATTTTGAAGTGATTTGGCCTCAGCACTTTTCTCTGTTGTTGAGACAAGGGCCTTCTTGTCTTGTCAGAAGGGTTTGAACACCTGCAGCTCTTTGGTGTGCTATGAACCTGCAGGTCCTCAGCTCAGCTGTGCTGATTTCCAGCTGTATCACATGAAGGCCAAGTCTTTGGGGTAAGAGATGTAGATCATTAATTTGTCAATCTGATCAGCAGCTCCATCAAGTTTAAGGGTTTTCAATAATTTTCTTGTATCATCCCCTAGAATCAGCCATGGAGGGGCTGTTCTTCAATGCTGGGAGGAGCCCCCAAAGCAGGCAGACAGTCCCAATTGTCTCATTCCCTTTGTGCAATTTCCTTTCTGTCTTTTATCTGCAGCACAGCTATTCTGGATCATTTCCTATCTGTTCATATGGAAGTCATTTGAACATGGGAAATCTTCACTCCTCACTGATCTATTAAATGGGAAGGAATGGCTTCATTCCACTTACAAACATTGAAGAAATGTTAAATTTGAGCAAGGGAAAAAAAGCCAACAAAACACTGGAAAAACCCACACACACCCAAAACCCCAACATCTCTTACATGCGGTGAAGAACAGTAGAAAGAATTGGGGAGAAAAAGAAAAAAAAACACATGGAAAGAATGCTAATTAGTATTTTCCTAAAGCACTACAAGGCAGGCTTAAGGACAAAAATGATCATTTTCCCAGAGCAATGAAATGAATTTATTTATTATTTGCTTAGCACTGCTGTGCCTAGCTTTGTTCTGTATGCAAAATACCTGCGGAGTCTGCCTGGAGTCTGCAAGATAGACACATCAAAATAAGGATGCTCTAGATAACTTAGAAATGATTATCATATATGCCAGTTGTTGGTATTCTCCAAGGGCTGGTATACCTTCCCAACAGAAGTCACAATTGCTTCCCCCAGGAGCTGAGCTGAGGGGTTTTGGTGGTGTTGTTGTTTGTTACTTGTTCTTTTTTTAAATTCAGTATTGATTTCTACAGGATGTTGTTCTTCAGGGCTTCTGGTCGTTTACATCAGTTTAAAACATCAAAAATAATTAATAATCAATGTGGCTTTAGTCCCTTCAAAGAGAGCCCATTAACCTACAAAAAATGGTCTGGCTCACAATAGTTTCATGAAAGTGACTGTAAGCAGGGCAAGAGATGAAAGAGAGAAACATCACTCAGATGTTTTCCTTTTTCAAAGAGAGCTTGTATTTGAAACAGAGAGCATAGCTAATATTTTATTGTAGTCAACTTACTGTAAATTGGGAGCTTTGGGGTTTTTTAAAATAATTTTCTTTCTCTAACTCGCCTGCCTCATCTTGTACTGGTATTTTCTTGAGTCATCGGTGTCTGCTTCTGAGGAAAAGATGATGATGTCACAAAATCAATATCAGAGGATCCTATACTGTAATCCCTTTTCAGGGAAGTCCATTAAATCAATGCCTCTCCTTCTGTGAGTAATGACTGTAGAATGAAGCCCTCTAATTTAGCTGTGTGAAGGAATAAGCAGATGGGATGGGATTTTGTATAATTAGCTAGCAGTTATTAAATACAACAGGAAAAATTATGATATTTTCTGAAAGTGAATACATACTGAAATGAATACATAGTGAATATTTAAGTGTATTTCAGAATGATCTCTGGTATAAAATTACTTCTAAGTTGCATTGCAAAATAATATGTTTAAAAAGCTAAAAAACTTTTTATTTTTAAGCCTTTTTGAAACTTACTCAGGACTCTGTGGGCTATGAAGCCCCATCAGGTTTCCTGTAGCAGTGCTGGGGGAAATCATGAAAACTCCAGAATGATGTCACCAGCATTTCACTGGAATTGGGGCACTCTGGGAACAGGGACAATGACTTTGCTGCCTCACCTGTTGTTTATGTGCAGCATCAGTGTCTGTTAGCTGGAACCAGAACTGACGGGTTTCCTCTAACTCTGAGCAGCTATCAGAGACTCTACTGTGCTTCTGGGAACGGCTCCAAAGCCCCAGTGAAGTCAATGGATGTTTTTATGCTGCTTTAAATGGGCTTTGGAGCAGGCTGCAGCCCCAGCCGGGGGATGATGTGGCTCTGACACTCAGCACAGAGCGTGGTGGCCCTGGGCTCACTGCAGTGCCAGCAGCACAGACTGGATGGGTTTGATTTTTAGAATCTGAGACTCTGGTAGCTTAAAGAGACTCCCCATCAAACCAGTCTTGAGCAACCTCCTTGTTTAGGGGGGTAGCTGTGATGGCAGGAGGTGGGGTGTTGTAATCGACGGCTGAAACCAATTTAAGAATTTACTAATTCTGCTCTGGGGTGCTTTTCTGCAGACAGAGCCATCAGTCTCTGTGGAGGGATAGAATGTAAGAGAATAGTGCAGAAGGTAATCTCACACCTGAGGAGTTGCAGCTGTGCTAATCACCAAAGATCAGGAACAGCCCTGCCCTTAACAGGCCACAGCTGTGTCCAATAAGAAGAAGAGTGCTACAAAAGAGTGGGTGAGCTGGGTGAGGAGAGGGATGGAGTTTTGTGGTTGTGCTGTGAGGAGAGATGGAGTTTGTTGGCTGTGCTGTGAGGAAGGAGTCAGTGCTGCAAGGAGCTGCACATGAGAAAACACCAACAAGGTATGGGACCTTTTGAGATATGATGACAACAAATCTCCTCTTTCTCTGCTTGCTTCTTCCTCTGCTCAAATTAGAGCTCACATTTTAAGGACATTTCAAGCTACAGCTCCTGTTGCTGGCATTGTAGCATTAGCACAGATACGTGGATGTATGGAATGAAATTCTGCATCAGTATCAGATACTTTATCTGGATCTGAAAAATCTGGCTGGTCCCTGCTTCTTTATTCATGACACCAAAACTCAGTGACCATCTGAGGCCTTTGAGTTTCAGAACATAAACTCTTAGCCTGCTCAGCTCAGGTGCAATCAGAACACAGCTATTATTTCCTAGACTCTTCCACTTATACCTTTGCAGCTAACTGGAGACCAGCAGACTGGCACAGGTGTGATAAAACTGATGGAAATAGCAATTCAAAATATGCTTATTTCAAATGCAGAAATGAACCAAAATTTGATAATTAATTTAAGATTGGTGCTTGGAATAATTCTTTTCTAATGGGCAAATGCACAGCCAGTGATTCCAAGTTCCATATTGAGTAGCTTGGAGGAACTCATGGGGAAGTCAAACCCTTTGAATTCTTTCCATGAAGAAAAGTGGATGTGTTCTTAGATGTCCATGCAGAGTGACTGTAGAGATTAACTGAACACTGTCTATTTCTGCATGGACATTTCTGTTTAAACTTTAGGATTGGAGGGCTGCATTGTTAAAAGGAATTGACAATAGCAATAAAGAAAGAGTTTTGGCCCTTTGACTGTAGTGCTTCACAACAGCTTTAAGTGGGACCTATGTCATTATTTCTCCATATTGTAAATATTCTTTTAAAATATGATTTTTCAGGTTTTGGTGGTTTTAAAAAAATATTTGGTCATCGATGAACTGAACTTTGCAGGGCAGTTTTTGCAAAGTATTGTGGCAACCAAATACCACGCAGGCACTGTCACCCTTACTGGTGGGATGGGGAGGAGAATCAGGGAAAAAAGTGTGGGTTGTGATAAGAAAAGTTGATGTATGGGCATTGAGCTCTGTGCATTGAGTCACAGCCTAACTGCCAGACACCAGCTTTTCCTGATGGGAAATTCTGCACAATTACTGCACAAGGTGATGGACAGCCCAGATCAGGATGTCAGTAGGTGTCCAAGTGGAGGAAACAAATTCTGGAATGTGTTGTATGAGTATTCAGCCTGGAGCAGAGCCACAGTGCCTTCCCAGGAGGATGGTGTGACTGGGATACTTGCAGGTGACATTATTTCAAGCACAAATAAAACATGTTTGTGGACTTGATGAGGTTAGGAGATAAAATGGAAAAGAAGCAGGAGCATCTTGGAATGTGCCAGAGCATATCTAGCCAGCTTTGTCTGTTCCAGTTATGCACAAGGTTATTTTTGCATCCCTTCTGCATTTGGTAGCTAATCTTTAATGAAGACGTGACCTGTTTGGAGATTGGCTTTTAGTAATGATATCTTGTAATGGTTGTATGGGATCAGCTGCTTGTTGTCAATATGTGCTGTGAGTAAAAGCCATCTACTGATCAGAGCATTTCCATTTTTTACCTGGAACATTTTTACTTCTTTCTCCTGTCCCTGGAGGGAGGGATTTATTTCCATTGTGAGCTCTGGCTAATGTGATTAAAGCATAAGAGAGCTACTGGACTATCACAGGATACAGGATATCCAGAAAACCACCGATTTTTGAGGGAAAACCCCCAAGACTTGCAAAGGAAAAACCCCAGAATTTTTGCAGAAAACCCCCAAATTTTTAGGGGAAAAGCCCAGAATTTTATTTGGAGGGCAAAATCCCAAGATCTGAAAGTGAAAAGCCCAGGATTTTGAAGGGAAAACTCACAAGATTTTGAGATAAAACCACCAAAATTTTAAAGGGGAAAACCCCAAGATTTTGAGGGGAAAACCCCAAGATTTTTAGGGGAATACCCCACGATTTGTTTATCCTTCTAGCTGGCTTTAAGCTGGTATTTCTCACTCCATGGCATAGCTGGAAGGGTGTAGAGGGCAGATGCAGCATGTAGGGAAAGGGGGAGGCCAGAGATAGGAGGATTTTCAGGATTGTCTCCTGGTTGTCATCAAAAAGGACAAAGAATGTGGTGGTGAGGAGGGGCTGTGTGCATCTCAGAGGGTCAGGGACACGTGGAACAGTTTAGGGCTGTGCAGTGATTGAGGCTGGAGGGGATGTCTGGAGAGCATCTGCTCAGGGCTGTGTCCTGATCACTTCTGAGCATCTGTGGGGATGGAGATGCCACCACATCTCTGTACAGCTTCCTAGGAACCTGCAGGAGAGGAAAGACAGCCATTTAAAATCATGAACTGGGACACAAAAATGTATGAAATTTTTATTAACCTGACTGTTCTGTTTTGCAATTCATTTTAAAATAATTTGGCCTATCTTCCTTTGTAGAATTTCAAACTCTGGATTACAGTCATAAGCTTTATGCTGAACTCTGCTGGTTTTCTTGCATTTATCAGTGCCTTGAAGCTTGAGCTTTAAATATTATATCAAGGATAAAATTTTTAGAGCTTGTCAGTGTTAGAATGTACCTTAATTATCACTTAAGCTTTCTGCAGAGTCAGGCAGGTATCTGCCATCACTGCACATTCACTTCACAGCTTCAGAATTCTCAAGGAGGTTTTTGGATTTCTTTTTTCCCTTTTTTCTTTTATTTTCCCCCTCCATTTTTCCCCTCCTCTTACTCTTCTGGGAGGAGAACTATGACTTCATATATTTTACAAGCTTAGATCTCAGGCATGCAGGAAACCATTAAAACCTCCCTGAGGGGATTTTTGGGAACAATATGAGTCAAAGGCTCTTGGTGTAGGACTGGCCTCTGTCCTGGCAGTGCTGGAGCAGAGGATTCTGTCATCACTGCACCCAGCTACCAAAAATTTGTAAAAATCAAGGTGGTGAGATCCATGTCTCAAGGGAATATGTGGAATCTTTTATCTGAACATTTCTCTTAAACTTTTTGTATTGATAACGGAAGCAGTGCTCCTAAAATCAATAAAAGATTACAGGGACTCAATGCACTTAATGAGCTCCAAAGGAACAGTTTGAGTTGTGATTACAGCTTCTGTTGCCTGACTCTGCATTGTACTCTGCATTTATTCCTAATGATTTATAACTTTTGAGGGGAGGATGAGTTCAGGATATTTTTTTTTTTTTTCAGATTTTTTTGCCTTGAAGTTATGTTAGTTCATACTCTTAACTGTTTACTTGTCCATGCTAGAATACAGATTTCTGTTTTTTAAGTGGAGTTGGACAAAACTTTTCTGGTTTTGTCCAGAACATCACACCCTTCAGTACTGTGAGAGGGATGGCTGGGAATTGCTGGGTGCCCAGGGTGAATTTTTGCAATGGTAATGGAATGTGATTTTTGCATGAGGAGACAGCCCCAGCCCGTGTGAGGGGAAGCAGATGGGCTGCAGAGATGTGCTGCATCCTGCACCCAGAGATGCACGTGCTGAGTGAAGGAGGCTAATAGAGGGAAGAGGAGGAGTGTCCCCTTCTGCCCCCTGCCAAATCCATCTCTGTGCTGTCAGAAATGGCTGTGAAATGGGAGTGCTGTGATTTTTCTCTGCAGAAATGGTCTAGTCACGTTTATCTCTTTGCCTCTCCGCATATTGGCACATTCTCTCTGTGTGCCTATTTATCCAAAGTCTTTACTTGGAGTGTTTGACTAAAGGTCATATCATTTTTTTTTCCTCTTTCTCTCCTTTTTTTTTTTCTCTCTCTCTAGTCCCTCTGTTTCTAAAGATGTCAAGCTAAATAACTGATGATTTCTTCTGATGCCAGAAGGCCTTCATAATATGCATATTAGTGTATTTTTCTTTTTCTGCATCTCAGTGCTCTCAATTTGTATGCAGAGCCATCCTCTTACCATGAGCTCCTATGCCCAGAGCTGAGGATTATGTTCTTATCCAACATATGTACACAGACTGAAATGCTAAATCTCAGCTGCTAGAGGAACAGAAAGATGTTATGGTTAAAGAAACTGTGTCAAAGCAACCAGTCAGATCAATCTATAAATCATCATGTTTGAGAGGCAAGATAAGGATACACTTTGAATATGTGTCCCTTGCCTGGGACTGATTCATAAATTTAAATATTGCTACTCTGACTGGGAGGGATTAAGCAAATATGGATTTTTGTTCAAAATAACATAACCCAGTTTTGTGACAGCGATGGAGGTATGATATAGGATAATAAATATAGAAATAATGATATAGGTCCCATTTAAAACCATCTCTGTGGATGCTGTTTTATGCAGAAAGGACCAGATTTTGGTAACATGTAGCATGGGGACAATGGAAATAGTGTGGCAGTGGCACAGTGGATTGTTCCCTTGCTCAGTGCTAATTCATAAATTTAAATATTGCTACTCTGACTGGGAGGGATTAAGCAAATATGGATTTTTATTCAAAATAATAAACCCCAGTTTGGTGGCAGTGATGGAGAGTCTCTGTGGGTGCTGTTTATTTAGAAAGGGCCGGATTTTGGTAACGTGTGGCATGGAAATAGCATGGCAGTGGCACAGTGGGTTGTTCCCTTGCCCAATACTAATTCATAACTTTTATATATTTCTACTCTGACTGTGAGGGATTAAGCAAATGTGGGTTTTTATTTAAAATAATAAACCCCAGTTTGGTGGCAGTGATGGAGGAGTCTCTGTGGATGCTGTTTCATGCAGAAAGAGCCAGATTTTGGTAACAGCATGGCAGTGGCACAGTGAGATGTTCCTTTGCCCTTCAGCCAGCCCTGCTGAGAGACCAGAAGCAGTTCCTGCAGGACTGGACCTGGGGATGTCCCTATTCCATCCTGTCCCTCCTCTAGGGGGAAAAGAGAGGGCAAAACAACTCACCTGTCTTTGTGGCTGCACCCATTTGTCCACCCATGGATAAACTGCAGGCTAATCTCATTTCCAGTTTGTGAAAATGTACTTGAGGGAGAGAGGAGGAACACCTCTGAGGCTGCAGCTTGTTGGAGAGTTTAAAGAAATGTCTAAGAAAGTGAAAAGATTAATCTTTTCCTCTTCTTTCCCCTCAGGGCTTAACTAGTAGATGATTTTTTTTTTTAATGGGCAGTGTGTGAATGTTTTATTTATTAATTCTGTGCAAAAAATACTGTAGAGGTTGGGTATTCAGAAGGTTTTAGAAGCAAAATAATAATTTGCATAGAGTGAAAAACATTATTTTTATAGTCTTTGCTATGATAGGGAAGCCTAAGAGGCTTCCCAGCAAATATTTCTGTTCTCCAGAAAGCTGAGAACTGAAGTGCTCTTTCAGCCCCCTCTAAGGAAAGAAAAGTGTCAGGGGCAGTCAGTCAATGAAAATTCAACAACCAACAACCACCTGAAGTTATCTGCAAATAATTGCAATTGATGGAGATCTGTATTTTTCCAAGAATAAAATGCTATCCCACTTTTCCCGTTTATCCTCTCCAGTGTTTGTCCCCTTGCTATTGTTTCCTTGGCTTCTTTCCTCTCCCAGCCCACTTCTTCCCTTTCTGCTTCACTTGCCATCCCTGCATCTCCTCCATCTGCACTTAACCCTGCTCAGTCCCTTTGGCTCTCATCCACCCTCCTCACCCACCCTGTGTAACCTCATTTCTCCAAAAATAAAAACCTATTTTGCTTTTAGCTTCCCTGGGAAGTGCTGTTTCTCCAGCAAACATTTTGGGATTGCAGCTTTGAAACAATCACAGCAAAGGCTCCTCTGCACACACCATTTGCAGTCATTTAACTTCCAGAGGAATGCTAAATAGTCACAAAAAGACTGTGATTACATGAAAAGACTATTTTAGTGAAGATAGCTGTTATTCAAATAGAGATCATATTTCTAAAGGGGGGGAAAAAAAAGGGCCAATTACTGAGCTTTGTCACCTACACTGTGAATTCAAATGAACTTCATTCAAAGCAGCTTGGTTACACTGATTTTACCCAACTAAACCCTGTGACTTTCAGTTCAGCTGGCTGAACTGGTAGACAAACTGGTCCTACTCTACACCAGGACAGGTTGATGGCCCTTAAAATAGATTTTCTAGGACTATTGCTGTGGTTATATGGTTTATACCAAAGCCCTCCCTAAAAGGTTGTTAACCCACCATTACTAACAACAGTGGGGCTCCCACATGAGACAGAGGAATTTAATTAATTCCATTATGAGTAGGCTGGGATGTGTTACCTGGAAGGTGAATGGCCTTGTTTGTGAATATTACTGTTTTAAGTTCTTACAGTTTTTGCTAGAAAAGCAGTCACTCTGTCAGCTTGTGAAAGCAAGCAAATAGTGGGCTAAAACCACAGAAGGACACTCTGTGAGGGTTATCTTCAGAGTTCCATCCAGGGGTGGACAGCCTGCGGCTGGGTGCATCTGGTGGTGTTTGAGGGTCTCCAGCCATCAGATAACTATGGTTTACATTTTGTTTCTGATGGCTGTGCAATGTGGTCTGGGGATGGTTTGCCAACAGGTGCATCTTTGATTGGTCTTATGTGGATTGTTTTTACTTAATGACCAAGAAATTGAGGGGCTGTGTACAAATCATGAACAGGACAGGTAAGGAATGTGCTGAGGAATGTGCCTTGAGCTGTTTTTTTTTTCCAGCATCGGTCTCATTGCATGATTATGACAATGGGAAGGTGCCAGCAGCTCACATCCCAGGCAGCAGACCAAGAACTTAATGTTACAACTTACTTGATAAGTTTTTTGACCACTCACACAAAGCACAAGCACATTGACAGCAGTTCTATCCAACCACTATAAGCAAATCTAACTTTGGTTAAAACAATGCTTGCTTATTTAGAATAAAATACCTGCTTGTAAGCCTTAAAACACAATGCACAGAGCTCCCTTATTAAGCTTAAAACTTCCTAATATCTCACAAGATAAACTTTTCTGCAGCTTAGGGAGTCATTCTAGACAAGCGTTAATACACAGACCATTGTTCTATTTGTCCTTACTTTTCTACTTTTTATGTAATTTTTCTCCTGACCAATCTCATGGCTAATGCTCAGCTCTAATCACAGTTCTGCTGTCTCTGAGGCCTGCCTTTTGCAGCTTTCCCAAAAACCTCTGATTTTATTGCAGCTTTCCCCAAACTCTCTGATTTTATGGATTCCCACACCAACCTGCTGAGAGTGCTGAAATTGCAGTGCACATGCAGAATGGCTCAGAGCTAAGGGAGAAGTGTTGCCTTTGTGCTTCTGAAGGTGTTAGGAAGAACTGCAAATGCCTTCAGAGACATCTGCCTGTGTGTTTCTGTACAAACCCAGCAGTTTGGTTTCCTTAATGTCACACAAACATAATCAGAGGTGGAGCAGTGAGGCAGGAGCCAAGAAATTTGGTGCTGGGCCTTCTGCCTTTTGTGTTCTGTAACACATTTCCTGGATCATCTTTCTAATGTGGGATGAGGGCAGACAGTAAAAATGGCCAAAGTTTGGGTGAAGACCAGATCACTTTTAACCATGGGAGTTCTGTTGCCTTCTGGCCACCTCTAGAAATGATTTGTCATTAAGTGAGACTGTACATCTCAGCTGTCACTTGAAACAGGGTCTGGAATTGAAGTACATTCAAAGCATTTCTCATTATTAAGCAGATGAAGTGACCTGAAATGGAAACATTCACTTGGTCAGCAAAACAGGTTTTACTACTATAAAACCTTGCTTGACTTTGTTTTGGTAAACTGCAGTTCTGCACTGGAGGTGGCTATTTTTAGGTTTTTACTTCAATAGGAGTTTCTGCTGAAGTGGAAGCCTCTCAGCAGATTAGCATGGGACAAAGGATAATTAAATCCTGGCACCTAAAGAAGCTGAGGGGTAGAGAGTATTCACAGTGGTATTCACATATTTGCTCATGTCTATCTCATTTCTAAAGGAAAATGAAAATTAACGATGCAGTGTTTTAATGATTCCATATCTGTGTTTAATTGCAGTTTGTAAACCTGCAGGTTGTAAACCTGTCATGATTATGCAATGAATATTCTGAGTTTATTTTCTATTTTGTTGTGGTTTTTCATTATAGATTAACATGTCCTTTTCAGACAGCTTACAGCTGGATATCCTGCTGCCCATGACACACCTAATGCACTTGCAGGAAAGGGAATAAGATCCAGGAAAGCAAATTGCTGCCTGTTCTGATCACAGGAATGAGCAATTTACTGAATACTGACTAAATTTCAGTCATAAGTAATGCATTAACATTGGCATTACACCATCAGCATTGCCCTTCTGCCCTCAGTAAAATTAAAGAAAGTTCACCTTTTAAATTGTATTCATATTTATAATTGAGCACTTTGAGTGATGGGTTCATCTAATTCAAGCAAAAGGAAGTGATTTACAATGTCTGTCAGCAGAACATTGTTATGTGAGCAGAGATTAACAATCATAATTTCAGACTCAACAGTATTTAAAATTCTGAATTGTCTGTTTTAATGCAAATGCTCTGTCTTTAAATACCGTGCTCTATCTTAATTAGGTGAAATAACCCTTCCTTGCTTGGGTAGTCCCCTAAATTAGTGACCAGCCCAAAATCCTCAGGATCATGCCTTTTCATTGTTTCATCTGTTCCAGTCACACAAAGTGACAGAAAAAAATAATAAATTGGTCTCTTATGTATGGAGCACAAGAGGCATGCCTTCAGATCCAAACTCCTCTGGATTAGTTTCCAGGTTTTTTTTCATTTTAAGAGGAAACTGATGGGCACCAGTGGCTCAGTTCAGATGTGCCTGGCTGAGCATCTCCCTCATGGTTCTCAGTGGGGATTTCTGCCCTGCAGCAGTGGTGTCAGTGCAGAGTTAGCAGAGCAGCACCAGAGTGACCCAGTGATGATGATGATGATGATGGCCAGAGGTCACCCAGGTGAGGAGCAGGTCTGGGGCAGCTCCCCTGTGCTGACCTGAAACCAGCCTGAAACCTGGTCAGTGCTTTTTCCCTTTGTCATGGTGCAGGCTAAGCCCAGAAAGCATGGATGAAACAGAGAAATATTTATCAGAGACCTTCCACTTGCTTTTTTGGCAAAAGTTTGGATTTTAAGGTACACACGAAGCCATGTGATTATTCAGCTCTGAGTACAGGAAATTTCACCTGTGTTGGATCCTCAGTAAGCCATAAGGCTTGGAGCACAGTCCATAATTACCTAATGAGGTAATTTATTCCATCAGCCTCCAGCCTTTGGGTCTCCTGAGACTACAGAGGTTTTCCAAATTGTTTGTGTTGGTTATTGTATTATTGTCTGTAAACTCCTACTCCTTGTGTTGACCTCCATGCAGGTAGCCAAGAAAATGTCACTAATTTTGGCAAGCACTTGCTTGTATTTCTTGCAATTTTTTTTTTTTATTTGTGTTATCCAATCCATGAAAAGTGCTGTAGGAAGTGGCACAGACATCTCATGCTAAGCTGAAGGAGACACAATACAATTGTTTCCTTTTACACTTAATTGCTTACTAAATCTGATTTGAATTCATATGAGATGCATTTGCAAAACATCTTCCCCACAAGCTGAAATAGTACACCAGCAGTAAAATCAGCCTTAAGGTGCTTTCTTTTTCATGGATCTATCTACCTAGATGCTTCTATCAGTACACAGTGAGCCCACATTGCCTCACTTTGTGTGCTTTGCTGGGTTCCATTTACTATTTTGGATAGTTTTACTTGTTTTTGGTGCTCTAATATGGTGTTGTGGCTGTTCTTTTCAACAAAAGAAAAAGGTGGGGTTTGGAGATGTCTTTGGATATTTGAATATATTTTTTATTGTTTTATTTTTAGGGTTTTTTGTTGTGTTTATTGTTCGTTCTTTACTTGTAATATTCCTAAAATATTTGTGTTCGTATCAGGCTGCATAATATATTTTTCCTTATCTCTTTGTTATTAATGTTTTACAAAAGAACCAAATTGCTCTGCACCCCTTGAAAGGCTGGAATTTGTCTTTGAAGTGCAGTGTGATATGGACTCGACAGCTCTTTGAAACAGGCAGGGCTGGAGATGTGGATGGCAGAAATCCTCCTGGATACAACCCACTTCTGGTGCCTGAGTTTCAGAGAAGTGGGTCAGCAGATTGTGCTGGTGGATGAAATGTGTGGTTGGGATTGTTTGCTTGCTCTGGTTTTTGAGGGTGGCTTACATTTTGTGTTTCTTCTTCTTGCTTTTTGTCACAGGCAATTTTATAATCTAGATTTTCGGTTCAGGCGTCCTATTCCTTTTTAAATCAGGATAATACATTGTTTTTATTTGAAGTTGTTCTTATTGTAGGTATTTCTATTATTCATAGTGTGGTGCAAGATTTAAACATAAAATAGAATGAATAGGGGGGAAAAAAGCTCACACACTGATAATTAGGCACACATCAAACCCCATAAACTGTGGAATGTCTTAAAGTAACAGCTGAATCTTATGGTAATATGATTTTAAACAAATATTTCTTGAGCAAACTGTGTGACTAGGAGTGGTTTTTCTCTTTGCAAAACTGAGTAACACCAGCACTACATGATAATAGTTAATACCCATGTGAATATTGCCATTTCAGCTGCCAATCTGCCCCTGCTTCACACAGAAGTGTAAGTAGCTTTTCCTGCTGGGTTTATGGGAGGGAGTTTGCTGTAGCACACACACCTCACAGATGGTTATGATTTCTAGAGCTGTCACTCAGTTGAGCCTGATCATAATTTAGCCCATGGGAATCCTTCTCACTTTTGTTGCTCTTCCCTTTGTTAACATTAAAAAAAAATAAAAATATCAAGAAGTGGGTAACCAAACCTAAGTCTCTTTTCTATGGAAAAGCAGAATTTCCCTCCTGCATTATGCCTCTGCCCTGGACCTTCATCACACCTCTGTGCAGACACAGCTTTATTTGGTTTATTTGGACCAGTGGAACCTGGATTTTCCTTGGCAGCTGTGTGTGAAACATTTCCTCTGACCTTCTCACTGGGGCTGCTGCTTTTCTTACAGCCCCCCCTGGATTTTAGGGATGAGCCTCAGAGCCAGACTTATCTGCTGCCACAAGAAGGCAGCAATATTTGCTCTCTAATGCCCTTGGAGCTGGATTAAGTAGGAACCTATAAAAGAGGCCATATATCCCTTTCCACTACCTTCAAGCCATTTATTCCTATTAGCATAACTTTTTTTTTGCATCAATTTATTTTCACTCTCTAAGATCACTATCAAAATGCAGCGAAATTAATTCAGAAAAGAATATGCAAAGGAAATAAAAATATGCTAATCCCAGGGAATTACTTTTTCATGGCTCAAATAAAAGCATCTTCCTTTTCCTTCTCTCTCTGCCTTTCTGCTTTTTATTTCACTTTTATGGCTGCAATTTGAAATCTTAGGCCCTCATTTTTGCTGAGCATGAGAGCAGCTTACACATTTCACTGGCACATGCAGAGGTCTTAATGTAACTTTATCTTCACCTTGTCACGGGGGTATTAGGAGGCTTGTGACAGATGTTCTGGTTCTACCAGAACGAAATTTTAAGCAGGGTGCAAGTGAACATGACATGGATATTGTAACTGGTTTGTGCGTGGTTTATACCCTTTTTATTTTTTTTTCCTACTTCCTCTTATAGTTATTTCCCCTCTTTCTTCAGAAGTCAGAAATTTTAAGCAGGGAGCAAGTGAATATGACATTAATATTGTAACTGGTTTTTACCTCCCTTTTTGTTTCCCTACTTCCTCTTAAAGTTTTCCCCTCTTTCTTCAGAAGTCATGAAAGGTTTGTAATTAGCTTGGTAAATCGATGTTTAATCTCCTGAATTCCACCAGGTGTACATGCTGGGGTTTGTAAATACAAGCAGAGCTTTGGATCAGTAACACTTTCTGAATTGAAAAAATTAAATAAAATCCAGGAGATACCTCAGATTGCCATCTGAATAATGTATGGGAGTCCTATAAGATCTCAGAGGAGATAATTGGAGTTTCATGACTTCTAGGACTGCTGATGTATTTAGAACACTTTATTGCTTTGTGGAACATCAACAAAATTTGATTTCAGCTTCAGGAGGGAGGCATCTGTGATTCCTGTTTTGCAAAACCCAAGCCCTGTTGCTGTGAGGGATCACACTGTAAGTCAGTGCCAAATTAATTTCATTCCCCTTGTGTTTATATGTTGAGTGGGTGAGAGCAAACATTTCAGCACCTTGGAATTCTTCTAGTTACTTGCCATTTAATGCTCTTATCAGAAAAACTGTAAATAAGAGTGCAATTAATTATTCTCTACTTACATGACAAGTTGGATATAAGTTCCATCCCCCTGGGAGTCTGTTATTTACCTGGTGGTGAGGGGAAATTACTGCAGGGTTTTCTGGAGACTGCCTGGAAGATGAACCTGAGTATTGTGTTTGTGAGGTTCCCAGATGAAGGAAGGAATGATGAATTTGACTCCATGTTCTCAGAACGCTAATTTATTATTTTATGATACTATATTATATTAAAGAATGCTATACTAAGCTATATTAAAGAATACAGAAAGGATACAGACAGAAGGCTAAAAAGATAATAATGAAAACTCATGACTCTTTCCAGAGTCTTGACACAGCCTGACTGTGATTGGTCATTAAGTTAAAACAATTCACGTGAAACCAATGAAACAATCTCCAACCACATTCCAAAGCAGCAAAACAGAGGAGAAGCAAATGAGATAATTATTGCTTTCCTTTTTCTCTGAGGTTTCTCATCTTCCCAGGAGAAGAATCCTGGGCAAAGAGATTTTTCCAGAAAATATGACTGCCACACCTAAGTTTTTTATTCAGTTATTTGCACATCCTTCCCAACCTGTGAGCCAGATTCCACTTAGGACCCCCACAAAAAAAGGAAGAATTTAGGAGACACCAGCTCTTAAAATTACAGCTGGCTCATTTTCACTTGCCTGAAAGAACCAACATATGGCCAATTCTTTATTCCTAACTAAATTTTCTGCGTAAGGAAGCTGCCAAATTGTTAATTTTGGAAGCAGAATCTCAGTGCTTATCCACACTGAAGATGCCACTGAAAGCAATCCAGCTCCACCTGTTGCAATTCTTTCCCAGAGGCAATTTTTTGGGGTCAATCTGTACTTTGTGTCCATGCTAAGATGCTTTGCTTCCTCCTGCTGTAAACTGGAGAGCTCTCAGGGCCAGGGACTGCATTATGTTGATGCATGAATTGTTTATGGTATATATAAATAAAATCAGTAAATCTATTTTTCTTTTCCAACAGTAGTAGGACTGAAGCCTGGTTTTGGCCTCTCTCTTCTTTCTGATGTCTTTAAAAAAAAAAAAAAAAAAAATAGAAAATTTAGGCATTGCTAAGTGTGAAAAGTCCTCCAAAATGTGAGACAGGAGAGGCGTGAAGACATTTGCAGAGGAGGAAAGGAGGGAAGGGTCTAATTAACCTTTCCCTTTGGCATTTTCGTGCTTTTGCCTTGGAATTTTTATGCACCTTCCAAATTTCAAGGCAAAGATCTAATGCATGAATAGATACAAAAATATCTCTCCTCTCCCTTCCCCAACTATAATTTGGGGGGAGGAAAATCATAATTTTCAGTGAATTTCCCCAGCACTACCCTAAGTTAGAAAGGATTATATAGAGACCATATAAATGTTAATTAGAAACCTCATTAATAACCACTGTAATGTTAACAAGTGCTTTAGGATGACCCAAGTGTCACAGAAGTAAACCTTTGTACAAAACTTTTCCCAAGTGCAGGGGATGGCAGTATTGGCAGTGACCTCACAAGAGGGAAGACTGAAGGCTGTGGTTTTCAGTGTGCAATCAATGCAATTCAAGGTTGTGTGACATAATGATTTTTCTTATCTTCCTCCAGCTATTCTGTCTGTTTTCTAATTACCTACTGCTTCTCCAGGCACTGGGAACAAGATTTTGCTTCTAATAGATATTGAGAGATTTGGGGCTTTTCTGAACAGAATACAGAAAGACACTTAACATGTTAATAGTACATCGTGATCTGAAAATTCTCTTTTTTTAGAAATTGAGTTCCCAGTTAAATCTCTTAAAGTGTTTCCATTTTGTTCAATTTGGCTTCATTTATAAAACAAGAAATCTTGTAAAGAGTGTGGAATTATCAGTTTGGATTTCATCTGTATAGGAAGGAGATTCATTGACCACCTTGCTGAGATCAAATGTGCCCTGTTGGAGATGGACTCTGAGACTGAAAAGTAGTTTTTGTGCATCTTCCAACCAGTTCTGGCCATTTCTCCTCTTCCTGATTATCCATAATTTACAGCAGGTGGAGCAGGCTCTTTCAGGACCAACTGGTGATCTAAAGTTGGTCTTTCAGGACCAACTGGTGTGCTAAAGACACCTTCTCCACTCTAACATTATCATTTTTTTAGCTCTTTCTCTTCACATAAATTGGATATTCATATAAGTGTACAGAACCAATTTTTTGTGGTCTTCTGCTTGGAGAAATTTTTCCTGGCTGATTGTCTCAGTACTATTGCAAATATTAGCCATTCCAAAGGGAAAAAATAGGACAAAAAAGAGCAAATGTATAAATTTGAATGCTGCTTGAAAGGCAAGAGGTAAATGAAGTAGAAGAAAGGCTTTATAGATTAGAAACAGGCTAAAGCAAAGCAGCTTAATTCAGTAACCAATTGCCCAAAGCCAATTTTAACATTGAAGAGGTTTGTCATTTCAGCTTGGAATAAAATTTGTGGGGGGGGGAAACTCCCAAAATGAAACAATTTAGCCTTTCAAGGTGGGACAGTAGCAAACCAACACATTTGCACACCACTGGGTAGCAGGAAGCAGCCAGAATAGCATTTCTCATTTACCTGTGTGCCAGGGCATGATCCTGACTGCAGCTTTCCAGGTTTGTGGGAAATTGGTCCTCAGATCTCATTGCAATTCAATTGGAGACAGCTGCCTGGTTTCCTTCTCTGCAAATCTCATTTTCTATGAAGGACACAGCCAGAGAGGGCCAAAAGCAACATCCCCCAGGTAACACATCCCTGTGTTCAGCATGCTGAGCTCTCTGCTCTGCCCTAGGAGAAACTGTGGTTTAAACCAACAGCACCAACAGGGATGTAACAATGGCCCTTTATTATTATTTAAGGATGTGATTTTAATGGTTAATTCCACAAAATGAAATTTTGGAAGAGAGAAAGTAATGCTTTACACAGGAAAGGGAAAGCTGCTGAATGGAAATGCTAAATTCTCATCAACCCTCTGGCTGTGAAAGGACATCTTAGAAGCTTCAAAGTTCTCTGTTATTGTGTACGAATTTGCATAAATCTCTCATCCCAGAAATGGAAATACCAAATGCCTCAAGCCACAAAATACTCAGTGTATTTCAGATTTCACTGTGACAAAGGAGCGTTGGCAATCTCAAGGAGATGAGTGCTCTCCAGGGACTCCACTCTGATTTCCTTTAGAAGTTGGCACAGCAAAGGTGTAAAATGCCTTCAGATGAAATGATTCATGAAGTAATTAAGAAAAAAAAAAAAAAAACCAATAAAAAAAACCCAACAAAAAAAAAAACCAGCCTGGTGAATGAGGTATCATCAAACAATAGTTCTATGGTGGAGATGAGAATTTCATCAATATTCAGGAGTGAATTTTTTCTTGCATTTTTCTGCAGTTAGCTCATTGCCTCCTTGACCTTCACTCTCATACTTCAGGGACTGAGTGCTCCTTCTCTTTACATTGCAGTTGTTTCTTTGAGTTACACCAGTTTGTCCTTTCTCAGTCCACTAAACAGCCTTCAGCCTCTTGTGAAGGTCAGGAATATGAAGAGGATTGCAATAAAATAGCATTGTTCCAAAATGTGCTTTTTTATTAGCATTAAATCTAGCAGCAGCTGCTAAGGGGAAAGGATCATAAACAGTATTGGGCGCTTTTAATTACAGTAAAAGACAGTTCCAGGTTGTGTTATCCTGTCTTCTTTGTATTCAGCTTGAATCTGTGATATTGAGTTCTGTTAATATAATATACCTGAAATCATGTACCTATGGAAGCCAGATCCTGTTTGTCCTCAAAGCCAGGTAGACCCATCAGCAGAAATAGCAAGTAAGTTAAGTGAAAGGAATGTGACACTTGCTTTTTTTGGCATGAAGTGAACAATGCCAATGACTATAATTTAAAGTATATAAATATTCATGAGGAAAAGCTTAGTTTCTGTGGCACATACTGGAACTGGGTTGTTCTGTTGAATTTTTTTCCATCAAATTCTGGGAAAATTCAGATAAGGTAAGACTAAAAAAAGGAGTAAATAAACTCATCCAAGATGGGTTTGTCTGATTTCTCTCAGTGTGGCATCTGTTCTCATTCCTTGAGTCAGAGCCTGGGGTTTAAACACCAACTTGACTTGTGTTTAAATTGCTGAAGTGACAAGCCTGGACTGCAGTTCTACTGACCCAGTTCTCTCTTCAGAAGATTCCTTTCCCTGCAGAGTGAGTGATGTGTTTGCAACAGTTCAAGCCCGTGCTCCACTCCTTACGTGCTCAGAATTTGCTAGTGTGGTTTGGATATTTTAATTTTCGAGCCACTTGTAAAGTGTTGTGGTGGGTTTTTTTGGGTGTGGGTTTGTTTTTTGCAGTTTGCTTCTTGTTCTGTGTTATGTACATTTATCTTAGACTTAAGTGTCTCACCTGCACAGGCTGATTTCTCATGCACAAAACAAACAAACAAAAACAAATTGGTGGAGTTTCTAATGAAGTGAAATCTGAAAATTAGCAGTTATGTGCCAACCCTGGGATGTGAGATTGCGAGATAAAGAGAATTGACTCCTGAGTTATTCCAAAGAAGGAATGGTCCAAAATTGTGTTGGTTGCTCTGCCTCCTTGGCCCTTCTCATGTAATTTCTGCCAAAAAGTCTCAGCTCTCTCTTCACCCAGCAGTCACCAACCTGTGCAGCAGCAGCCCTAGGTCTGTGTGGGATATTTTCACCCCATTCAGGGATTCTGCTGCAGGTTTTTATTTTGTCTTTTGGGGGCAGACAGCCTCAGACAGAGATATAATAATCCCCACACAAATGATCGCACTGCCCGCTTCCATGGCACACCTGGAGTGGGATCCAATCCCACTGTCAGAGGTACCAAAGTGCAAATCCTGGTCCCCAGCTTGGCTTCCTCTGATCCCATGATGATCACATAGTGATCTAAATTACATAGTGATGGCTTTTTCCAAATGGAGAGTGAGATGGTTTTATTGAAGGATGCTCATGGAAAAACTGGAGCAGATTTGGTGACTCTGACTGTGTTGAATGCAATTCTGATTTTCCTCTAGTTAATACCTTCCCACTTCCAAAGAGGTGATGGAAAGGGGCCTTAGCAGTGTTTAATAACTTGTAAATTCATCTGTTTAAAGGCACATTTTGGAAAAGATCTGGTTGCAACCTTATCAAAGCTTTTTCTGCATCTTGATTAAAAGCATTTTCAAGGGCAGCTACAGGAAAAGGAAAAACCACTGGTTGCCTGGGACTAATTTGAATTTATGAGGAAAAAAAAGAGGAAAAGTCAAGTAATTAGGAAGAGAAGCTCTTGTATGGAGTCCTGGAGCAGGGACAGCTGTAGGAACTGGGGATGTGGCTGACAATCACAATAAGATGATGCACAAATACACATTTTTTATTTCTTGGGGAGCATTACACCTTGATGAAAACAGCAAGAAGAAGAGAGAATGACTGAGAGGGAATTACTTCTGGATACACCAGAAAATAGACCAACTTTGGCATTATTTTTTGGTCTAATTTCTTTTTACTTTCCATGGGACTCCTACCTACCTCACTTTTTGAGCACAGGTTCATTTTTGTTTCCAAGTCCAGTTAGAACATGGCAGGATCTGGCTGACAGTTCTACTGCATAAACAGGAATTTTAGGATATTAAATTTAAATATTACCAGCTGTCTTCCATGCACTCCCAAATGAGTGTTACAAATCTGAAGAGACTCTTTTAGCTCTTGTGCCTCTTGGCAAGAATTAGCTGGAGAATCTCCTGGGGGGGTTGACACAGGGAAGGTGACCCAGGAGGGAAACTGGATCTTGGTGCTAAATCCTAAGGTAAAATCTGCTGAAGTAAATAAAAGCTCTCTATGGACTTAAAAGTGTTCAGTCAGGAAGTGCATTTGTACATGCAGAAGCAAAAAAGAGGTGAGCAATCTGCTTGTGTCAGCTCTGTTCATCCTGAAGATACATGCATGGCTTTGGCTTCCCCTTTTTTTTATTTTTTTTTCCTTCCCTCTAACAAGAATATATGTCCTGGGAGCGACTCAAAGAAAAAATTATTATTTTTTTCTAAAAATCCTTGTTATGGGCTTGTTTTCCTGCTCCTTAAAAAGCCCATTGAAGTGTAAAAAAAATATTCATCCATCTGATTTCATTTCTCTTTTAGCATCCAGACTGCATGCTGAGGTCATTAGCAGCTCAGGTGTATTACCTCACCACAGTCTGTTGCTATGGAAATAGCTCCAAGCATTTTCAGTGTCTTGGCTGTTCACTGCCCAGGCATCTTGGCAGGAAAGGCTACATGCAGGGCAGCAAAGTGTAGTTTTAAAACCTACTGAGCAAAATTTAAATATTTACAGGCATTCCAAAATCTTTACGTGCCTGTACAGAAAAAAAAAAAAATTATATATGTATTTATTTATTTTTTTATATATATATATTTATATAGATGTATGTATGTGTGTATATATTTATAAAATAATATACATATAGTAAATTATATATAATAAATTATATATAATATTATATGTATTTTTATATATATATATATACAATCAAAAGGAAAAGTTTTTTCCTCCCATCTGTCATTCAGTTTTCTAGGTGCTCCTATGCACAGCTTCAAGCAATATAATATACAAGCACTGCATCTAAAATGCCACTGTATTTAATAATAGAGCAAGCAGCAGATAGTGCCATGTTCTCCCTGAATTTCATGGTTTGACTTATTCTCATCATTCTATGCTGGTAATTATTGCCTGGCTTAGGCTGTTTTGCACCTTTCATTTAAGGATCTTCATGGGCTTTATACAAGTTAGGGCTGAATTGAGCTGCTCTTATCTCTTTGAGGGAATATGGAGGAATTATCATGATCTTTTCTCTGTTGCAGCCTCAGGCTGTGGCTGCTGATTCTGTGGTTTACAGCAATAACCCTTGGCTTAAAGGAGAGGGGACATTTCATGTGAGTGGTTCTGTGCCCCAGTGCCAGCCAGGAAAGGTGACAGATCAGGGAGGCCAATGATCCCTGACACTTTCAGGATTTCTCTTTTCTTAACTATTTGCTGCTGCACTCAAATTAAAGGCACTTGTGAAGGCTGATCTTAAATTTCCTGAAGATTGAAGCCTAAAGGGGAAATAAAGCAGAAAGAGAGATATTTTTCTCTTTATTTTCTTTTTTGTTTGTTTTACTTTCCCACCCGAGCTCCTTACTTTGACTATGAGGTGCCATATTTCTGATTAGCCCAGTGGAGGAAGTTTTAGCTATTTTCAGTAGAGAAAATCAAGCCTTGTGCCTAGGAAGGAAGCTGAGGCATTAGCAGGAGCACCTCCCCTGTGGGGGATGCACAGTAAATGTCTCTTGTCTGTGTGCTTTTTTTGCCTTTCTGCCACTAAAACTTTGAAGCCCTTTTTTTTTTTTTACCTTGTTGTCCCTCTCTAAAATGCCTCTCAGAAAACCCCAGACAGTGCAATGAGCAAGACTTCTGTTTTTAATCTAGATGGTTTGAGATGCCCACTGAGCAGCCCTCTTGTCCTCCCTGCTCATTTGCTTGTGCTACAAGCTTACAAACTTCTGTTTGGTACAGTGCTCTGGAGGTTTTGCTATTCAGCTCATAATTCCTATAATCCTATCTCCCAGACCCAGGAGTGTGGTCTGTATTCTGTTCCCACCTTTTTCTCACAGCATAATCACTTCCAATGGTGCCAGACAGATGTAACAGGGGAGGAAATTTAATTTACACAGCTTCAGAGACCTTGTGAGGTGTTTCTGTACGAAACCTGTTTATCAGTGACTATCAGTGGGGTGAATTAGTATTACAAATGGTTTCCTAGCACTACACCTGGCTGCTGGTGTAGGTAATTGGCAAATTTAGATCAGCAGGCTGGCTCAAGCAGCCTGAGACAATGATGCAAAGCCCCACAAAACCCCCTAGAGCACAGTTTGTTAGAACCATAGCAGCCAGAGCAGGAATGTCTGCAGGAATTCTTGCTAACCCTTGTTAGTGATAGACCTAGGCTTTGAAGCTGTGAGATTTGATTGCTTTGTTCCCTCCTCTTCATCTAAAACACACAAATACACACACAGATTTTTCCTCAGCTTCTCTTCACCACAATATTTTTCCTTCTGAACACCCAACCTTGCTGTTATCCAAGCAGGTATTTTATGCTTGCACTTGAAAGAGAAGACTTTTTCAAGCTTTAGAATTCCCCAGAGAAGAAGATGCTGGGGGGTTTTATTGCCTGCTCTTTCATCTGTTGTTTCTAAGATGTGCAGAAATCCTTGTCTGATAGGGGCTGGTGGTGTTTTAGCTGTGAGAAATCTCTGCCAAGTTCCACCCAATAGGATCAGGATCATTTTGGAAGGAACTGTGCAAGGAAATAATCATGCATTTGATCATTTGAGGGAGATGTTGGAGTTTGTGATGGTGCAGAAAGTTGCATCTAATATTTAGCAGTGGAATTTGGCTTGATTTGCAGTGTTCTTGCAGAGTATGGCCTCTGCTATGATGGAAATTTATGGCCATTTTATAATGTTTAAGAAAAGTATTATCAAATTCATTCTCATAGCTGCTGCCTTCAGTTCCTGATTTGGTTGGTAGGATGCAGGGGTTTTACTGGGCTTATAAATACTAAATATTATAAATAAATAAAAGGCGTTGCTGTCATGCTTTTTGCAGTTGATGAGCTGTCTGTGGCCCCAAGGGTCACTTAAACTATACAATCTCCCAAAAAGGAGTGGAGAGGTGGGAAGAGAGCACAATTTGCTCCCAAAATGTTGACTCTAAAGTATAACCTGCAACCATTTGTTACAAACCAGAACTATGCAGTGATAGGAATTCTATTTCTGAAGAGGCATATCTATCCTGGGACAGGTCTTTTATAGATTTTTTTTTTTTAATTTTTTTTTTTGAGGATTTGGAGAGGGGAAATGCTGACTACTGCAGGTATCACTAATGCTGATTATTGGCAGTAATAGGTCCATGGAGCCCAAGCAGGAAAGACCAACATCTTCCCAAATCTTGATAATTGTTTCATAGAACTTTAGATAATTATATCAGGTACCTGCAGGAGTTTGCATTGCCAATCTCCTGCTGATGCTGTTGTCAGTGGAGCTCTATAATTTCAGGAAATAGTGGGCAGTCCTTTACAAAAGACAGCTCTTGGGGAGATATATATGCTATTTGTGGACATCATTGAGAAAGAGCAAATTGCATTTACAACAGACTAGAATGAGAAACAGAGATGAGTTAAAAGCTACTGACATGCAAATATCAGGCTCTGAACACCTTCTAATGGTGTGGGCATATATTTTTTTCTGTTTATAGTTTACTACACCCTTGCCACTTTCCAGTCCTACAGGTCTATGCCATGCAAACTCATCTGACAAAAACCATGTGTAAGAGAAAAAATAACAGACTGACTGTGCAGTCTCTAATGTCAAATGCCTTGGCAAAGGATCCCACCTGATTCTATTTTAATTTCTATGTCTAAAATGTGCCCCATCTATTTATAGAACTATGCTGTATTTTCCTTTTTTTTTTTTTTTTTTTTTTGATGCAGGAGAAAATACAAAGTCTAAGCAAGAGTTTAAAGGAGGGGAAGAAAATCCCCAAAAGCCACTTTCCTTCTATACCAACACTGTAAATTTTCATTACAGAAACGTAGTCAGATCAAGTGCAGAGCTATTTATTTCCTTCAGCTGTCAGTTCTGCAGCCTTTCTGCTTATTCTTGCTGGAGATGAAGAATGCATCCATTTTTAAAGAACTTTATATCCACCACTAGTCTAGCAGTTCTGTGGGATTGTTTTTTTACATTAATATTTGTATTAAAGACATGAGGACAAAGAAGCACCCAGAATCAGGCCCTTAGCCAGAAATATGTGAAAAACTTAAAAGCCAAGCAGAATAATTGGATCTTCGCTAACAAACTGACAGAAACTGTCATAGATAATCAGATTAACATGGCAGAAAGCCCCGAAAACAGTGACAGAGTAATGTTCATTTCTTACCCACAGGAAACTTTGAGTTTAACAAGCCAAAGAACAGGCTAGCTGTGCATAATGTCATTATCAAAGCCAGGGTGATGTTTGCTGTCACACCTATATCTCTCTCTTAAACCTTTTGAAGAAAGGCAACACCTGCAAAGGTTTTCCAGGGGGTGTTGGAATAACCCAGATTATTTCTCTCTGTGCAAGAGCTGGAGTGGCAATGACCCCCTGAACCTTCTCTCAGAGTGACTTTTCCTGAAATAACTGCAAAAATGGGGAAGGATTCTTAGCACAGCTGAGCATGTTGGAAAAGTGTTCTCCCAGAGCTGCTGTCTGCTGATAAGATATGTATGCAAAAGACTTGTGTGACTTACTTGATTGGGCCTTTCAGAGGCAAAATTAAGATAGGCTGGGGAGGAAGAAAAGGGTAAAAAAAGCAGCAAAAAGACAAACATAAGCCTATTTTCAAATCCTTCCCCTTTAGATATCCAATATGGTGATAGCAAAATCCTAATTCTGCAGATGTGTATTTGGGGGGTGCTTAATGTGTGAAGAGACTTCTCTTTAAGCCTGGGCTTTGTGGAAACCTGCATTCAATTCCTTCAAACTGTGCCTGTTGTCTTAAGCAAATCACTTTAATCTTCCCCTGCCTCAAATCTCTGTAGTGTAGCACAGATAGATTAAGTTTACTGCAGATATCCAAATTATCAATGGCACAAACCCTCCAGGAAAAGACTCCTTTGATCTTGCAGTAAGCAGAGCCCTGGTGGAGCTAATGAGACTGAACACGCAGGATAAATGCTGCTGTAGGTATAATAAAGCTGCTGGGGAGCTGGGAAGGAGAGTAATTTTCCCCCTGCATCAAGATTGCATTTTGTTGGTGGAGGAATGGTGGAAATCAAAGTTGGGTCCCTGTTTGTGTCTATGAAATGTCAGTGTATTAAGTTGGGTCTGTGTCTCTGCAATGTCAGTACATTTTTGCTAGGCTGCTCCCATTTGCATTCTGCTGTCCCTGCATTCCTCAGGAGTTTGCAATCCATCCTCCTCCATCCTCAGTGATGAATTGCCTCTCCTCCACGTTGTTCCATCACACTGGTGTTTCTCATGGCACAGCTGGGTCATGCTGCTGCTGGACTAAAATGTGCTCGTGCTCCCAAAGGGCTGGCCCTGTGAGGTGTGACTGGCCCTGCTCCCCCAGGGATGCTCTGTCACCTAAGATGACACCTCCTAGTTCATCGGCAGGTTGCCAGGGCCAGAAATGTGTGGGTTGAAATTAGTGGCCTGTGTTACGAGAGTGATGATGTCTTGAGAGGGTTTTGCTAGAACAGAGACCAGACAGATCTAAAGAATAAAATAGGGATTTATGAAAAGGATTCCCTCCATGGATCCACCTTGGGCAGCACAAGAGCCCAGCCAGGGCTGCACCCAAGATGAACCAAAATGGCCCCAAAATGCACGGCCGGGCACGGGGTCTGTCCCTGGGATCAGTTCTGCTCCATTTGCACCTTGCAGTTCATTGTCCCATTCCAGCTTTAGCCCAGGCAGTCCCACCCTGCTTGTTTTTCTCTCTCCAGCCCACGGGGTTTGTGCTCTTGGGCTGAGGTTTGGGTCATTTGTCCTTGGTGCCCAGCTGGAGCAGGAATTGTTTTGTCTCCCTGCTCTGTGCACAGAGCTCACCATCCCCTAATGTGAACCCAGACCCACACACTAAAGCAGCACAGAATCTGAAAAATAGAAAAGCTAAACCTGAGGCATCAAGGGATGTTGGCTGAAGAGGTCAGAATGTGTAAAAGATGTCTAGTCCTAGCACTGAGTTCGGGATTGCCCAGGCTGAAGCTGGAGCCCCTCTTAGCAGAGCTTATTCCTGAAGAGGTACTGGGACAGTGGAGAGCATCACAAAATCTCAGGCTTTGATTTGTTTGTAATAATTTGTAAATAAATACATTTGATGTATTTATTTTGCTAACTCTGCTGTTACTCTGCCTATGTAGTTCTGATGCAGCTTTGTTAAGTGCTGCCTTTCTGTCATGCTTTCTTTACACTCTGAGTGCTGTAGCAAAGACACGAAGTGTTTGGCCAGATCCTTTTGTGGTGGTTAGGCACGCTGTTCAAAAACAATTCCCGAGACCAGAGATGATGTGAAATAAATTTATTTTCTAGATTTCTCTATACAGTTACTTTTATTCTTGATTGACAACAAGGGAAATCCCTTATTATTCATAAATGGAGTTAGAGGGCTACAGAATAATTAAAACAGGAAGAAATCTCTGGTGGTCATCAGGTGCAACCCCACAGTTTAAAGCTGTGAATCTATATTGTAAAATAATTGACTTTTGGTTAAAAAACAGAAAGATAATTTTGAATATGTGCACTGACTTTTCCTCTCATCCTTAGGTTTCTTTCTGAATTATTATTCCTAGTAAAAATCCTGCAGATATTTTATTGTTTAGGTCTTTTTATGCTGTTCTTGCTACTTTGCTCAGCTAATGCTTCCTTTTCCTGCACTTTGTCTATTTTTTAGTAACAATCATAGCCCTTTAGGGAAAGGACTGGTTGTTACTCACTCTGTCCAACATCTAGTAGATATAAATTTTGATTGTGGTCAGATTATAGTAACAACACTCTTTAAAAAAAGTTGACACCACCACCTGCAGACACGCTTTTTGTAGGGATGCTAGATCCTAATTTTCTGTGATAGGACTGTAGTACAGGATGTCCAATATCCATCATAAAATGGTCTTTCTTGAAGAAATGAACACTGGGGATAAATAGTCACCACTGTGTCTTGTGCATAAAAGAAAATGAATGTTAATTATGGTAGGGAATAATGACCCCAGGATGCATTTATGGAAAGAAATTTATGTTGTTTGCTTCAAAAATGGTCCTGTTTGCCTCAATAACAAAATACAAAATGGTACAAAATAACTCTGCTGTTAGAGGCTTGTTTGCCACACATCAGAGGTCCATTACTGTGTTGTGGTGGTGTTACATGAAAAGAGAAAGAAGTTATAGAATATATCGAATCCCTGCCTGTGTGGAACACTTAAATGAAAATTGTGTGCCAAAGTAACTACAGGCAGCTTGTCAGGCTGAGGTAAAACCCCCTTAAACATGAACAAGTTCAAACAAGCTTTTTTCTTTTAATAAGCAAGGGTTTGTAATTGCAGTGTTCACCAGCTCCTGGCCTGGCTCCTTGGCAAAGCAGGGACTCCCACAAATTGCTCTGATGACCTGGAGGTCTCTTGGTCCAGGCTTGTCTTCCCTCCAGGAGGGAGAAGGGCACATCCAGGCCCTAGGAACAAGAGGATTTGATGCTGCAGGTCTGCTGTGCTTCAGCCAGCACATCCCAGACTTGGCAGAAATTGAGATATCCAGGGGTCACCCTCACATCCTGAGGTTCTTTACTGGGTTGGTCTTTTCTATACATTAAATTTTACAGAATAAATTGACAATGCCAAGGGGGTTGTAAATGGCCTTTGAAGCAGTCCTAACCATCAGAGCAGGCTGAAGGCTCAGGGTCAAGG
>JAHXMQ010000028.1:8854705-8868333 GCA_020466415.1 Ammodramus savannarum pratensis | reverse complement strand
CATTCCCTGCAAATACAATAATCAGGTGCATCTAAATTAAAAGGGAAAGTGATAGTAATGTGCTGGTACCATGGTGGGTGCTTAATCCATACCTGGGTAGATCAAATTAGCCTTGCAAGGCATCATACAGCAAAACACTTCTGGGTAAAATACATAGGAAATGAATTTGTAGTTGCCATCTGTAGATAAAGTTGAGGGCTTTAGACCCTGGAGATCACATTTCTACATTGTTCATTCTCTTTTATCACATGGAGGTGTAAAACAATAGGAGGGTTAGTCTTCAAAGGCACCACATCAGACTGGGGACAAATTCCTAGAGGGATTTCTGCTTTTCAAGAATGTTCTTAAGGTATGACCAAAGAACAGAGATGGTGACATTCTACTGCTGCATCTGAAAAGCTGCTAAAGGTCTTTCCACCAGCAATGCAGGGAGAGCAGCCTTAGAAGAGCATTTTTTGTGCCCTTCTTTTGTGCCATTTTGTGATGCCTTAGAAGGGCATTTTTTCCAAGGACACATTAATGTAGAGAAAGTAATAGACTGATGAAATGCTTACTTGGTGGTATCTGTCAAACTTTCCCCAAGACCTAAAAACCAACACTAAAATTTTACAGGCTTAGGGAAAAGAATGCTGACTTGCATGCTGCAACAAAGAATATGCAAAATTTTTTATGATATAGATAGTGTAAAGTAAAATTCTTTTCCCTGTAGCCAAATAAATCACAAAGAATGAAATATAAGAATTTATTCTTGGTGCATGAACTTTTCACAGAGAGTAATTTCCACCCAAGGAAAAGTGCTGCTTTATCATGACCTAAACAGGAGTCACAATGAATGCAGAGAAGGTCATTTTTTTCCTGATGGTCCAAATTTTGAATCTGCTGCTGCAGACATGGCAGTGATGAGCATCCTGCCTGAGCAAGGAGCCACAGCTGCATTCTCAGAAGGTGGCACTGAGGATAAGTGAAGTCTGCTTCACATATTAAATTATTGATCTAGCTCTGCCTGCCATGTTAAAATTGTAACATTATTTCTGAGGTTTTCAGGCAGGAAGATTTGCTTCATGTGAAAAACCTTGGTTTCTTTCATGTTTTTTCATTCAACCTCCTTTAGAAAACAATAACAAAAAAAACCCCCAAAACAACAACAAAACCACCAACGAAACAAAAACCCAAACAAACTAACCAAAAAAATAAAAAGAAAAAAAAACCCAACCAACCAAACAATAAGACCCCAAACCTACAGCTCAAAACCATGGAGGTTTTTATAACCAGTTCTAGTGAGCTGCTCTCAGCTGTGCTTTCTTGGTCACAAAGCTGTTACCTGGTACTCCCCTGGCTTTTTTTTTTTTACATAGAAAATATTTTCTCTACAACTCTGCATTGTTTCCAATGTTGAATGTAACTGGCTCAAGTACAAAGTTGTCCAAAGCTGCTGGAAATTGGATTCTTAAGAGAGCAAAACACTTGCAGTAGAATAACTAGGATTACATCTGCAGTTATCACAGCAGACCTTGCATCTTCATCATGGAGATTTTATCATCTTTACTGATAAAATAAGAATGCAGTTCTACATTATATGATGAAAAGCTCATGGAGATGCTCTTCACTGGAGTCTGGAATAGTTATCTGAAAATTATCTAAAATTTTTAGTGCAGTGTAAGATGATGTTTCCTGTGACATCAGTGAGGCTAACAGCGGTGTGGGGATAGGAAGTGCTTTGATTAGACAGGAGGGCACAAGATGATGCTGATGAAATTGCTCCAGATCAATAGGTCCTGGGTTAAATATTGCCATGAGATTTGTCATTTCAGGGTCTCAGCAGACTCAGCTTGTACTGCACAAATGCTTGCTTGGTTTTTTTTTTCCTAGACACATTCTCAACTATTTCCTGATCAGGAGAGTTTATAAAATATTTCCTTTTCCCCCCTCTTTTTATCAAAGATTTAACTTTTAGTGCAATTATATAACAGTAGCCAACACCTTGATGTGTCCTGGGCCATAACAGCTTGTTGTAGTTCATCAGAAGGTTTATTTTAGAAGATATAGAGGGGAAAAAGGATTTTAAACAATTGCTTTAAGAAAAAAAAATAAAAGGTGCCATTGGGCCTTTCCCTTTCCTTCCTTCTTTCCATTTTCCTTCTTCTTCTATTTCCAGCCAACCAGTTTTGAATCATTGATATGACTAAGGCACATTTACATTTAACAGTTGTGTAAAAGAATGAGGGTTCCTCACCAAAGGCAGCATAGAAAGAGGCAATTTTCCTTCCTCAGCAAGAGTTGGTAAGGGGTTAGAACAAAGTGGCTTTTACTAATTCTGAATTTCTCTAGAGATGGATTTCCACCCTTCAGCAAAATGTGGTAAAATGATAATATTATACAAAATAAACTTTTTTTTCTTAATATCTCTACTTCTTCCTGCATCTCTCTCTGCTGTTTTTGGGTAGATTAGGTTCATTTCAATCACAGATCTCCATTACAAAGATGCAATTTCACCAGTCTTTTTTTTTTTCTGGACTAATAAGAACCAGCTTCTGCTGGATCTTATAATGACATCCAACTGCCTGTTCTTATGACTCTGCAGGTTGCTTTTAAGCTGTGTTTTTAATGTGACTTGAAACAGAATGCCACAAATTTGAAAATGGCTTAGGGAAAAGGTATGAGAGTGATGCTTGGGGAATGTGACTTAGAGTGGAGATTAAAGAACCTTGGTCTAGTTAGTTTATCCAAGGGAAGGGAAGGACTCACTTTGGTTAGAGTCTAGAAGAACCAACATTGATAAGAGGCTTCTGATACTCAATAGTGTTTTGATCTCCATATTTCTTATTCTGTCAGATCTAAGGATTTGATGCTGAGTTCAACATGCAAAAAAAATACATTATGGATAATTAATCTCTGTAGATACTTGGGGAAGTAGTGCATTCTTCCTCAGTAATACATATTTTTTCTTTAATAAGGCAAAGGAAAGTTGGGACAGATGATGGCAGGAACCTCTGTGAAACTGTTATGGCTCAGAGAGGTTTAGGCTTGAGAGAAATTGGTCCATGTTTTCTGGCCTGACTTGTGTAAAAAGATCATAATAGAGGACAGAATGCTGCCTTCTTTCCTTAAAAAAATAAATCTGAACATATGATCAGTAAGTAAATGAGCTGTTACAAATCAAGGGATGCTGCTAAGCAAAGGAAATGCAGTAACCACATACACTGGGAGAGAAATGTCCAGATAAGGATGTTCCTGCCTTGTTTCCTTCTGTCTTAGCAAACCCTGTCAATTGGAATGACTGCTGTAATTGAACCAGTAATAGCCAGTTGTGTTTTACTGTCTCTGTTAACATCCCAGAGTTGGTGCTGGTTGCCCTGTCAGGAAAGGCCAGCCCAGAGATTCTGCAGGGATTGATTAAGCAATGCATCCTGACAAGGCTTGCAACAGCACTGCAAAATAATCAGGCCTCTGGGAACTGTTAAGATAACCACCACAAGGCTTGGGTTCCCCTGGGTGTATTTATCACATGGGAGCCTCACCAGAGAGTGCTTCTCTAAATAGACAGCTGTTTGTGTTAGAAATATTTTGCTGCTGCTGGTGTGGTCCCTTGGAACTTCCATCTGGTCTGTTTGAGTTGCCATCAAAGGAGGCTGTAAAGCTCTGCTTCTTAAGCTTAATATTGCTGCTCATCAGCACCCAGGTAGAAGCAGAGGTCCCCGTGTTACCTATCTCATCAAATTTACTCTGCAAGTCAAAAGCACTGGCTGCAGCAGCAGGGCTGCCAGGGATTAGTGGCCCAGCACTGACAGCCCGCCTCTCCCTATAAAGCAGCCAGCAGGTGAGAAACTCTCCTATAAATGATATAAATAAACTGAGCTGCCCTGTCAGTGACAGCTTGTTTCCCATGACAAGAATTTTATACAACTTCATGGTGCAAATCTCTTTTACAAACTCATTTCTGGTGTGGCAGAGAAGAAAGGAAGGAGCTTTCTGTACTGATGGTAGGAGGCTTTCCAGAGCCACAGAGGGGGACAGAAGGGACCTGCCTGCATGTCTGCCATCACTGCAGCAAGGTTGCCTCTTGTGCATCCTTTACCCTTCACCTTCTACACACACTCCATGTGGTCCTGTCTCTGCTCTTGTCTGATGGAAGGTGAAGATCAAGTCAGGTCCTGAAGAGTTCATGTGCTGGAATCCCATTTCTCTGCTTGTTTTTACACCTTTTTAGAGCAGAAGGAGATAGAAGCAGTGAAACCATCAGTCTTCATGTGTGCTGATAAGTTGTCACATGGGGAAAGTTCTTGGCAGAGCTCGATGAGCTTAAGCATGGGGTCATGTCACTTGTGTCTGTGTGGTTCCTGGATGGAGCAAGGCAGCCAGAGCCTGGGCAAACCATTTCCCATCTGTCTGCAAAAACCCTCTGTGCACAGCCCCTGAGTAACTCAAGCTTTTTCAATTAAAAAAAAATAATAATTGGGGTTAGCAATTAGCCTGTTGTCTCAGTGAGCTTTGGCTGGGGTTGAAGGCAAGTCCATGTGCAGTACCTGGGAGATGCCTGAAATAGATTTAAATGAAATCTGCTCTGGAAATGCTACTCTGGTGTGACTGCATTGCTGTGGCTCCCAAAGCTTCCTCTTGTGTTCCTGCTCGTTTTGGAGCACAGAGCAGGAAATAAAACCCTGTGTAAGCAATCCCCATTCATGCAGATGTTGCTGCTGTCACCACTGAAAGGGTTTGTGAGGTGTAAGGCTTGAAATTTGATCCATCTTTTTCCCTAATTTAGGAATTCTGTTTTCCTCTTCCAGAAGAGTTTCCAGGTTATGCATTAGGAGAAAAGAACAGTTCTCAAGATAGCAGAATTTTCTGAAAGCTGGAAAGAGTATCCTAGCTTAATAACTGAATACTTTTGTGTGTCATGCTGTATGAAAAATCCCCCTGGTTGCATCTGGAAATTCCTCTAGACTCAGACTACAAACTTTTGGCTTGTGCAGCTACAGAATTTTGCACTCAAAAGGCAAAAAACTTGAGAGTCAAATTTGAGACTGACTCTTCCTCACTTCATATACAGGATTTTGTTGGGGAGGTGGTGGTGAGTGGGGTTTGGTTGTATGGTTGGTTATTTGAAAGTTCTACAGTAAAGAAACTGGGAGGACAGCTAAGAAAACAGATTGTAGAATGCAGATATTATTGAAGCCAGCTTACAACTTAATCAGATTCAAATAATAGAATTCAGCACTGTTTTGCTCACTATTGCATTGACTAGATTTAAGATCATTTTACTGGAAGGGAGAGAATGTTAGAAGTGGATGATGTAATCTTAAACTGTAATAAAACGTTAGTTCAGTAGCACCCCATAAATGAGAATGGCCTTTGCAAAGCCAAGTTAAATTATCATCTATTGAATAATGATGCAGTGAGCAACTATTGCCTCCTTGCTCTTAGCATCTGTCAGGTTAAATAACTTCTGCATCAGTCATTCTGCATCGTGCAAAATGTCATTTTAATAGGGCAGGGACATGGGATCAATAGTACCTTCTCTGAAAATTAATTGTATTTGTCTTGTGCTGCTTGCTGGATCTTCAGGAGATCACAAATAAAGCAGAAATTATTCAGGGTAATAAAAAAACGTGAATAAAACTGTGTTTCAGCAGTAGTATTGAAATATCTAACAGTGGGGAGTTTGCTGGCCTGAGACAGTGTCCTAATCTTCTGAGACAGGCTTTAGTGTACCTAAATGAATTATTTACATGTTTGCTGGACATGCATGCAGGGAGAAAACTGAGGAAGAGTTGCAGAACTGGAGATGTTCTGGGACAGGAACACATGGTGAGCCTTAATTCAGTGGGAAGACACTCTCACATCACATGGGGGAAAATAGGTCCAGTGAATCCATAAATCATCTGGTTGTTGCACAGAAAAATGTCCTTAGACATCCACCACGTTGGCAGCATCTCTGCCAAACAAGTGATTTCTTATGGCCTTGTGTCTTCTCCTAATTGCACTCCACAGCTCAGTGTCTCACTGAAGGCAAAACTGCCAATAAAGTTAATTCCTGGGTGGGATGACTTAATGAAAAAAATGTGGGGAAGGATGACTTAGACTATGTAGCAGATACAGAAATGTGGTAATTAAAAGAACTTATACTTTCCCTAAATTGCTCCACAGCGAGCTGTGGGGACCTGGAAGCAAACATGAAGCTTGGTGAAAGGGAGATTCAGGAAGGACAGTAATAGCACATGCATGGAGAAAAGAACCTGCAGGAGAAAGAGCTGAATTACTGTTATTACAGCATAATGTATCCCATTTTCCATTATTTTTTTACTGATTTTCACAGTGTATAAAATTTGGTTTATTTATATTCATCTAATGGTATAGCCTCAAATACTTAAGTATATCCTTATATCCTTATATTTTATATCCTTTCAATAATATTTCATATTTTTAGCTTTTTCTTACTGGTAATGAGCATTGATCAAGTTCAGATAGGACAGTGTGTGAGTTTTGACCCATGATAATATTTGTGAATGCTTCTTCATGTCATCCTCATCATCAGATCCCATAACTTTTCCCACAGAGTGAATTGGTCCATTTATTTGAATTATATTAAAAAAAGAATTAAAAAAGGCATTGATGGTTTATGTCTTTTAAAAATGGACTTGAAGTGTACAGTTCTTGAAAATTAGTAAATATTCCTGGCTGTAATAACAGAGAGAAGTTCAGGTGCAGAATTTCAAGAAGCCAACCAGGAACAGCTGTATACTTTCAAGCATCTGAAAAATGGTTCTAATTCCTGAAAAATCAAGGGATAACTTGTACTCAGATTTGGTCAGTCTAAAACCAGACTAAAACCCATCTGGAACCAGTCTGAAACTGTACTTTGTGTGTCAGGTGTATGTGTATATCTGTATATACTGACAGCTGGGCAAGGGGTGGAAAATGTGAGCATTCCTCTGAAAGCAATGGAGATTAGGGGCCCCTAAAGTGCTACATGTGAGTGAAAGCACTTTTGGATGCTGTTCCATTTGTTTAAAAATAGATATTCTGGTGTTGTATTTATCTAGGCACTGCATTGAAACCAGAAATGAGCTCCAATGGAGCTTTTATGAATTGGGTGTTTGTTCTGAGAACCAGAATGGGAGGTTTTAGCTGTTGGGGTCTTTCTGTGTGGAATTTCTCACAGCTTTGCAGAACTGGAGGTAGAATTGATGTCTGAAAGCTACCTGAATGAGCAGCAGCACTCTGCTTTCAGATTCAGGCTTTCTCTCCTCAGAAACTCAGTTCTAAATTGAGAAGTGGATGCCTGAAAAGGCTTCTTATGTTATTTCTGGGCTCATCATTGCTCTCAACATGTCAGTGTGATGAAAGCCACTATAGAAATGTCAGATCATTATGATCATTCTTGTTTTCCTCAGTATGGAGCGAAAAAGAGGTCATGGAGAATGATGCTAACAAAAATGACTGGAGAAAGGAGAATGAAATGCAGCTATTTGACTTATAATGAACATTTTGATGGATTAGATTGGAAGCAGGATATTTCCCTGCTCTGACTGAAATCACTGCTGACCAGAACAGCACAAACAGTAGGAGAGAAATGTCAGTGCTGGGTCTATGTGCAGCATTGTTTTCCCTTGTCTTTTCTGGAAATGTGATGATGAGCTATAGGGGTATTTTTGTTCCTGACAAAGGAGGAATGATGAGGACTCCATCTTATCAGAAGGCTAATTAATTACTTTATTGTACTATATTATTCTATACTATATTACATATATTTTACATTATATCTAAGCTGAATCTGCCAAGCACTCCAGAATCTCGTAACTGTCCTCACACACACACACACACACACACCTGGATCCAATTGGTCAGTGAATCAAAACTCACACCAGAATCCAATTACCAATCCAATTACCAATTCCCTTCAGGTAAACAACCTTCCACAATGCATCCCACTTGTGAACAAACACAGGCACAGCAAATGAGATAAATGAGATGGTTTTCCTTTCTCTGAGGTTCAGAGAGTGTGAAACCCAGAGATTTCTTGGGAAGTTGTGCCTTGCTTTTCTCTGTGGTGACGATGAGCCACATTTAAAGCAGAAGTGAAGAGTGGAACCGTTAAATGGTTTCTTCCCATCCTGTCCCACTTTTGTGGCTCTTGCATGGCAGTGAAGTCCTTGGGGCCACATCTGCTGCCTGCTGCTGCCTGTTCTGGTCAGATTCTGGCCAGAGGAGCTGGCAGAAGGAGCTGCTGATTTGGGCTCTGGCCCCACCTCAGACCCTGGCTTGAGCCTTGACCTTGGGATAGCTGATCCTTCTCCCTCCCTGTTGAGAAAAACCTGTAGGAGAATAATTCTGAATTACCTTGCAATGCTGTTTAGGGGGGGTCTTAATGAATATTTGCAGAGCACTTTGAGACCCTTGAATGAAAGAAGCTATAAAAATGCAAGCTGTTATTATTTATTTATGAAGGTCCTTTGGGTTTTGGCCAACAGCATGAATTGTTGACATTTAATTATTGAAACAGTGTGCCTATCAGACCCCTTATGGTAGGAAGAGATAAATAATGCAGAAGACTTCAGAAAACCTGGTCAATACCCTCTTGAGATCTGAAGCAAATATACCAGACACATAGCTCTAGCCTAAAAAGAACTGAATAATTAAACCAAGGAATGAGATCAGTTGTTTGGAATGCTTTTTATAATTTGTGCACAATGTTCTACAAATAATTTATTATTAGTCCATTACTTCCAAGCAGCCTTTTCTAAATAAATATCATCCACCTCTGCCCATATGAGTGTCTTCATTGGGTGATTGTATCAAGGACCACTGAAAATGTCTGAGCATTTTAAGTTATTTGAGCAATTACAATGTTTCTTCCTGATATCTTGGAAGTGTTGAGGGTTTTTTTTTTTAAAAAAACTTTATCATAGAACCAATTAATACTTTTAAATATGCAATCAGTCATTTTCATATGAAAAGAAAAAAGGCCTTAGATGCTTAGAATGCTTTTGAAGAAGTTGCTTAAAGAGAAGGAAGAGTCTGTGCAGTCACATTAATTATACAGTATACTTTAGATGATGTTTTTCATCCAAGCGTGGCAAAGTTTTTACAACTGTGGAGGCTTAATGTCACTGCAAGGCAAAGTACATAATTTACAGCACTGATGGATAAAGTGAGACACTGCTGTCTTGTACAAAGGCTCAAATAACTTCAATTTCTCAAATATTTTCACTGGTCCTTGATATATTCACCCAATAAAGAGACCCTTACAGAATCTCAGGTGCACAGCAAGGAAACAAGAATATTCTATCTTCCTCTCCAGGGAATGCTTCCTTCTCTCAAAGCTGTAGAAAAGCAGTTTTATTAGCATTTACAGAGGATTACCAGAAGGGATGGAGACTTGAGGAAACAAGCCAACCACCACTTTTTGCCCCACCTTCTCATTTGCCTTCTCACTCTAACTTTGCCTGGATTTTGGAGGCACCAAGGTTTATAAATGTGTGCAACTGACTGACTGCAGGAAGCTCTGGTTTATCTGATGCTCTGCTGCAGGCTGGGTAAATTTGAGATTTGAGTTCCTCCACTCCATGGCCATGCAGTGATGGACATGGTGTTTAATGAAGCTTCTGGGTGAAAAATGGAATTTTTGCTGTGGTTTGAATGGAGGGACTTTCCTGCCAACTTTCTTGCAGGACATTAATTCAGGAATCTATCCCTTGCAATAGATCATTGCTATTTTGACTAATTTAGAGCTGTTCATGAAATGATTATATTCTGTCATTTCAAGAAGGAGCCCTTCTCTTTGTTTCCAGTGTGTCAGTTGTATCACAACTGGCTGTGCTGAGGGAATAACACCCTGTGCAGGATCATGCAAAGTGTAATTTGCTGTCCATTGATTAAGCAGCATCATCTCCTCTCTCTGGCTGTCTCTTGTTCAAGTACTGACTGTGTCTGGCCCTGCCTCAGTTATCAGATATGACAAGCTCTCAGCCCTAGGTAGTGTGACTCAGAAATAGTTGGGGAAAGGGAGAACATCCAGTTTCTGTGACAGCTGTAGAAGAGGATTAGTAAATTCCACAGATGTGAATGATTCCTTCCAGCAATGCAACTACTGAGCTAGAGAATACTGAAGGAAACTAATAATTCAGGCTGAAAATCCTCTGGCTGGGGCAAGTGTTGCTGCTGGATATTGCTCCTTATCTGGGTGGGGGCTGAAAGGATAAAAAAATCACATTCACCTTCACTTTTCTTTCTGTTTTCTTGATCCTTAGATACTTAGCTCAGGATAACCATTATGCATTTATACATTTGGTATTTCCAATATATTTGTAAAGTTTTGGGAAGGCTAATATTTCATCTAATACCAAAAAAAAAAAAAAAAGGAAAAAAAAAGGCAGATTATTTTCTCAGACCATTATAGGGGTTTTCTTTGCTTTATGTTATACAAAAGGCTCCAAGGAACGAAAGACTTATAAATTCTTACTGAGATGTTGTTCAGCTCACTTTTTGCAGTTAAGATTCCAAAATATTTGCTCTGATACTTAAACAGTGGGCATTTTACATGCTACAAGTATATGTCATTTTGGGAGAGTCTAGTTTAATAGCACTGTTAAGTGAGTGCTTGCCATTTGAATTTGCCACCAATAAACACTGTTCTTAGTATGAAGTCCAGAAATTAAATTGTCTGTGCCAGGATAGTGGAATATTGAAAAGGGAAGCCATATCCCAAAATACATCTCATACTTAAAAATTCAGTGTGCCCTGGGATCGCTGACAGAATGCAAAATTTTCCCATGGCCACCTTTCTCTAATGATTTTGCTTAAATGTCTTAAAGATGAAAGACAATCAGAGGTGGGGGAAAACCGGGAGAAGGGGTAGGCTTAAAATGTGAATGAGAAGGTCTGGAATCAATCTGTGGCATTGACTTAGCTTAGTGATGCTAAATAAATCAGATTATCTTCTTTTCCTTGCTGTATTCCTGGGGATGTCTGTGCTTGCCTGAGTGGAAGGTATTCCTAGACAGGGAGAGAGTGCTAAGTTTCCCTTAGCTTGAATAATGTGAATTTTACACAAACTGTAGGAGTGCTGTGGTATGGGGCACGGCAGGGGAGGCACAAAGGCCTTGTGGATATTAAAACCACTGCAGGTTTTGAGAAGCAAGACCTTGTATTAATTTCTTCCTGTCATTAACTTTGCCCGTCTCACCAATATTTTCTGTAGGATGTGAAGTCATATCTGATATTGATTGCTGTGTATTCCAAAGCCCAGATCAGTGTCAGCTTGCATTAAGCTGCAGTTAGGCCTCTCCGAGCCCTCCCCCTTCCCCTCAGTGCTTTAATGCTGTAAGTAGGTCATTGCAGAACTGGAAGCTGTATTTTTTTCCCTCTCCCCCATGTGGTTGCTGGAATACATTTAATTGCAGAGCAGAGCATCAAAGCTGGAGTAGCCCAGCTCACCTCCAAAGGATAATTAGTGAAGCTCTGTCAGTGCAGGGTGCTGCAGGGTGAGCTGCACTTGGAGGTGGATAAATAAGCTGGCATTTGGAATCCGCACGTTTTTAAAAACAATTCCTCTTTGAGACTTCAATAGATGTGTGTTTTTCCTGGGCCAGAGCAGGGCTTGGATTCCCAGCTCAAAAGCTCTAATGAGTGCACAGGGAAGTAATGGGGATGTGGATGAATTCAAGGCTGTATTTTGGAGGCCTGGCTAAAACACAGAACAGGAATAACAACCTGAGGCTGAGGAGGAGGGGAGAAATGAGGTTTTTCACTCAAAACTGTGTCAGGTGAAGTGCAAAGGGCCAGCTTCCAGCAGACATGTGGTGATGCTACCAATGATGCCTGGCATGCTTTTGGCATCTGCCCCAAGACTGTGAATATTTGAGGACAGCTGTTTGAAAACACTACATTTCTGGGTGTATTTAACATAAGGACTAGTTAAGCTCGTGGAAGATCGAGATGGAGAATTCAGCAGATTAGGGTTTGGCTGTAAAAGTTTAGACAAACTGCTAGGTTTAAGTGTAGAATAGGAAATTAGGATATCAAGAGTATCTTCACAACTCTTCCAGGAATTTCCTAAATTAACTCCCTGGATGAACTTATACAGTAATCTAGTTCCCCAAATAAGGATTATAGTATTATTTTAAGGTCTTTAGTAATTCATCCCACTTCAGTGATTACGAGATAAACTGACAAGCATTGCCACAAAAATCTCTATTTGCAATCCAAATATAGGCTCTCATTTTGCCATTTTAAGCATCATGCCAACATATTTTGGGGGGTTTGGTTGAATCTGGGTTTGGCTTGGAGTTTTTTTATGTTGGATAGACTTCCCCATCTTGATCATGCAAATTGTCTTAATAATTGGACAGCTAAATGATAAAAGTTTCACCCGGAATTCTCCTGCGGCCATAAATGCACATGTTGTCATTTGTCACTGGAAAGGGCTGTATCTGCAGGGACAACCTGTCACACATTAATTCTCTTAATTAAGCTTCATTGGCAGCTACAGCCAGAAGATTTTAATCCAGATGGCTTCCTTTCAGGTCAGGAAAAAAAAAATACACATAGACCTAAAATTCAGAAAGTTAACTTTTGGCTATGCCTAGGATGTTGAGCCCTCATGTTCCCATTAAATGAGAGTTTTGGACCAGAGCAGAGAATTTGGCAGTGCCCATCAGAACTGAGAGGGTGGGGCAAGCTCAGAACTGAGGTGAATCCCCCTTGTACTTGTGCCAAGCTGGAGGTGACTCTGTGTGCTGTAACTCCTTGGAGCAATTTTATTAAGGGTCTTTATATGGATCTTTATCAAGCTTTGGATAAATGTACCTGCTGGCTCTTGGCTGCTGCACTTTACCCATTTTCTGAAATAGGGTCATCATTTCATGTGGTGGGTTTTTTCTTGTCCTGGTCTGCCTTGTCAAAAGCAAGGCTGGTTTATGCACTTGCACCTGAATACAGATTGAGAAAGGCAGGAAAGATTTTATTCCAAAGTCAAAGGCACCCCTGCTCCACTGGAAAACGTTTGAAAATGTGTAGACTGTTCTCTCATTTCACCATTAGACCAGCTTTGCTTTATCTGGACATGAGGCTTTTCAGTTCCTGGGTTTTCTGAGTCGTTTTTCAGTAGGTTTCCAATCTACCCTAAATCCTTGTGGTTGTCTTTTTTCCCCTGCCTTTTGAGAGCCTGTCCCTGGATTTCCTACCAGCTCTGCTGGCTACACGTTCCTTTTTGTGCCTTAATTTGTGGAACAGGGTAATGCTGCTTTCTTCCTTTGTAAACCCATTGAAGAGTTACAGCTGAAGAGCGAGCTTGCCACCATTATTTTCCCTTGCTGTGTGGGGAGCTCCTTTTCTGTGCCAGAAATAATAACATTGGTTCCTCATTAATTTAAATTACAGGTGGAACATGGGGCAGCTCGTGTGCAGAGCCAGGCCCTGGGCTGGGACAGCTCAGCAGATTCCACTGGAGGGGGTGAAGCTGTGATTTACAGCAGATGAGCATTTACAATATCTCTGAAAGCCCTCTCCATAATCTGGCACCTGCTGTTGTGGGCTCAGCAGCAGGATGAGATAATAGGAGGGATAAGGAGTGATGGAAAGGCTTCTTTTCTCCTAAAAGAAGGAAATAAGAGCTTGGTCAGAAGAGCAAG
>JAHXMQ010000028.1:8825791-8843552 GCA_020466415.1 Ammodramus savannarum pratensis | reverse complement strand
ATGGAAGCACCACTTGCTGTGAGTTAAATAGAAGACATAAGAAAAAAAAATCCATGCCATCATCCTTCATCCTTATCCTTCCCTTCCACTGGCAACAAAAATACTTCATAAAATGGAAGAAGAAGAAAATTACAGCATAAACGAGTACATGGTGAACTCATATCTAGAAGGTACCTAGGAAAGAAAATCATTATCACTTTTAAAATGTGCATATTCTTAAATGTCAGGATGATAGGATTACATATTGCATTGTCTAGCAGCCTGAAAGCTTTTTATATTAGCAGTGAGTTAATGCCTATGAAATAAAGCTCAGTAAATATTTACTGTGGTGTATGTCTGGGAAAGGTCATGTTGACTCATTTAAGGCCATGCTGTTTATAAATTCATCCTTTTCAGAAGACACTACAGAGGTTTAGCATCCTGAGTTAAAATGACGAAACTGCATTCAGAAAATTTATATTTTTGTTTTACAGTCAATTCTACTGTAGGGACCAGACTTCTCATTGCCAATTTCCACTCAGCCTTTTCTCAGCTGATTTCATCTCTCAGTTTATTAAGCCTTCTCTTGCCTGGCTAGCCATTGTCATGCCTGGGGAAAAGCTCTGTCAGGTATTAAAAGAGAAATATATAAAAGAAAGCTAATGCAAAAGTTTAATTCTTTCAGTTCTGCACTCTCAGGGTCTGTAGCTGCCAAACCAGACAGAAATTTAATGTGTCTGCTCTCCGTGCCATTACTGCTGAGCTACCTCAGCCTGAGATATCGGGCTGATGAATGTGTTTGTGGTGGTTTGACTGCATCCCTGTTGGCCACTGAATAGCTGCCAAGTGTAAAACCCACATGACCACAGCAAGGAATAATAATTTCTGTGAGGACAGCACTAAACCTGCAGAGCAGGAGGCTCAGCATCACCTAAGGGACCAAGACTTTTATTGTTCTTTGAATGACTTTTTAGCAACCTCACTTGGTAAAAGACTCACAACAAATTAGAAGGAGGTTTCGGGGGTTATCACTTTTTGGCAGCTCCAGAAAAGAGACCTTGATCTCCTGATTGATTCTTTGTACTCAGGGCCTGCCTGTGTCACAGAGGCAAAGGATTTATGGACATGCTTGCCTCTTTTGCTGAGTAGGACCTTCCATTTGCCTAAAGTTATTTGCCTTGCTCAGCCACAGCCATCATGCACTTTTATACTGCTGAAAAAGAGAGTGGCTAAACAAAAATGGAAACCTTATCATATCAATTTGGACAAAAAAAAAAAGAGACTAGGGAGCCTAATACATAAAAATATCTTTAAAAATCTGAGTTGCAGCTGCCATCAAACCATGCACAGCTGTTTCTGCTCTCATCTGGCTCTTGGTGTTTAAATGGAAGGTGCACAGAGACAAGCATCTGCAGGAGGCAGCTTGTTTAAGGTTAAGTGAGTAAACCAAATTCTTCAGATCCCTCTCTCCCTACAGAGGGAACCTAGATGATAAGATTTGACTAGGCACACAATTTTTATTAAGATAAAATGAAGCCAGATTAATCCCACACTAAGCTCAGAGGTCTCATCACAAATGTTCTGGCCAGAAAATCTTTGAGGTGTCCTCATTTAGGCAACAGCAGTCATTGTCCCCTGGGCTGTCTCCTACTCTGGGCACTTTTACATCTAGAAGGACTTTCCATCAGCTGAGGGTCCTGGCTCCATTTCCTGAGCTCTTTGTATTCACTCCTCTCTTTCTCTTCCTCCAAGTCAGCCTCTGGCAGTTGTGCTAAAAACAAAATTCTTGATACACTGCGACCAAATAAATCCTGCTGGAGCTGTCTCTGCAGGACAAGGTGGCAGTGACAGGTTCTGAGCTTTTGCAGCATTTGGGGGAGTTTGGGGTGTTTATGACTTCTGAGCAGCACACTGCCAGTGTGACAGAGCGTTCTTCTGTGGGTATGAGCTTAGCAGATTGCTACAAATGGCTGAGCTGAGCCTGAAGCCACGCTAGAAATGAATTGACAATCAGGCTGGAGCTCCAATTGAAATGTTCTGTGTGGATTTGCAATTGACCCTGTGCTCTACAAAGAGTTACAGAGCTCATCTCTTGATAGTAATCAGGGAAATGGCACTGTCAGCTTGCTTCCCTTTGAGCACAGGACAGAAAAAAGCAAAAAAAACCCCTCACCAAGCAAAACAATCAATCACACACACACACACACACACACTTTACCACAGCAAATACTTTAGCAAGACAAAATACCATTCATCTGCAGAAACTATATAAAAATAACAGGAGAAAATCTCAGCAGCTTGTCTGTTCATCTCTTGCCAGTTTAGAGAGCACAGGGACACCACAGAGTAATCAAAGTGCAGAACATCAGGTTCCACTTGGATCTGAAAACAAAATAAACCTGTATTTGAACCTGAGTGAACAATCTTTGTGGGATAGCCTCAGCCACATTACAGTTACTGCTCAGGAAGGAAGGGTAAATAAGCACAGAATATGAAAACTGCTGATCTGGATTTAAAATTAGGTTTTTCAGACATGCCATGACTCCTGTGACCAGTAAAGAAAGGGTGGTAGGTGTTTGCAGCTTTTTTTCTGGGGAGCTGAGAGGCAGCGGATGATAGAAAAATGACCAGCAATAAGGCAGACTGATTGTTTAAAGTGAGCACCAGACCAATGTGAACTCACAAAACCAGATTTGGAACAGGTGTTTTTAGGGTTTTATAAGTTTTTGTTGTTGTTTGGGTTTGTTTTGTTTTGTTTTTTGATGTTGGTTTTGTTTGGGTTTTTTTTTTAACAAATCCATCCCTATTTCAAAACTTCTCTAGTAGTCTCAGAGTTTTGAAAATACTTAAGGGCACTTTGGTGCCTAATCCCCTATAAAAACATTTACAGACATGGAACAAAGAATTAAGATTCTGGAATAGCCTCTCTCTACAAGTAAATTCATTATTCTCTTATTATAGATCAACATAGGGGGAAGAGAAAGTCTGGTTCTCTTCCCATATTTTCCCTTACATTGCATTGTGATTATAAATTAATTTGATAACCACTTTAGTCTCCAATTTTTTTCTGACAAGTGAGAACTCAACTTCCTCCCAGCTGTGTTCTTCATAGATAGTGCAAGTAGCAAAGCATTGCATTCTGCCTTTAAGAACTATGTGCACATATGAAGGGTATATATGCACCCTATTAATTCAAAATTGAGGCATTTTCCACTCTTTCAGGACCCACCAGGTCAGTCTGTAGCCCTCTGTTATACTCTCAGCATGTAGTATGTAGTTTAGCTGCCTCCAATCCAGTTCAGCTCAGCTGCACAGCACTGCTGGAATTGTTTTCTCATGTTGCAACATCAGCCCTTCCATTCTGTTGAACACCAGGAATTTTCTGTGTAACTTCCTCGTGTCACCTTTCAGCATCAGCAGCTGTTCAGAAGCTGTTTCAGCATCAGAAGCTTCTGTTACAGACTTCCATTATTGGCAGAGGTGAATCCACAGTTTTGGAGCTGAAGGACTGAGCCTGAATGAATTTGTCCTTCCTCACCCAAACCCACATCTCCAGTGTGTTCCCTCTCATCTCCCAACTTTACAGCCCTTCAGGCTTCTTTCTAATCATCAAATTCTTCAAAATCTGCCTGAATTTGTGGCTCATCTGTTCACTCTGCCTTCTCCTTCAGCCTTGCCATGAGGTGATCTGTTTCTCCTTCCTCCTGGGATGGGCAGTGAGCTGCACTTGCAGGTGGAAGCTCTGTTTAATTACACTCCATCCTTCTTAATTGCTGGATGGGTGTGTATGTTCTCAGGATAATGTGTACATGGAATTAATCTTTCCCTTCCTTTCCCTCTATTTGTTCTTTTTGGAATTTAGCAGGGGATCCAACCAACACCTCCCACCTGGCATGTGTTCAGCTCTCATCATTTTACCATTGGTTCAGGCAGAAGTTTGCTCTCCTTCTTGTCCCAGGGAACAAGGATTGACTGGAGAAGGCCCCTTTTGGTAGAATTAAGGGATTTGAGGCAATTTGATATGTTTCCTGTGCCCTTTTTCATTTTCTGTTATTCACATACAGGCTCAAGAGGGAAAATGCATTTTAATTAAAGCACAAGGTTCATCTGGCATGTGTTTGGCTACATCCACAAGGGATGGCTAAGCTTTAATTGCAGAGGCTCCATGAAGATCTGAATTGGAGAAGGGAAATCATATTTTCTTTCAGCAGAATTATGCTTTTTTGGCATAATTTTAGTACTAGGGAAAAGCTAAAAATCTAGAGTGGAAAGAAACCAAACTATATCTGCCTGGATGTGAATTCCTGTTGTATTTGGGGTGCACACATGCAGGAAAAAATGCCATCCTAGAATTCCTAACTTAGCTTTAAACCTTGTTAACATCAAGGCCTCTGAATCACCATGGTTGGGTGTTGCCTCTGCACTAGAAAGATGGGCTAGAAGTATATATTTAGCAATAATTTATCAAGTGTTGGACATGTTAGCAGTGGGATACATTAGATATTAGTCTTACTGAAATTAGCATTCTGGAATCTATTTAATGCTGTCATAGTAGCAGTTGATTGTGTGAAAAAATATTTCCTTCCAGGTTATTAATTCAGAATGGCAGCAAAACATGGTGGGCTGCACATACCATAATGATGTTTGCTTAAAAAAAATCCACCTCCATGTTCTGCATTTGTGGGCAGAGATGGGAAAAAATACTCATCCCTTTAGAGCTGTCTCCCAGAGCAAAGAAATGTGGAGGCTCATTTATAAAAGATGACCAGAGGATTGTTGTTACTGGCTTTTTGAGACTCAGAATAGCAACAGGGCTGAGGACACTATTCATAGAGCAGAATGCCAGAAATGATGTGTTAACCTGAATCACAAACCATAAATTATTGAGAACTGCAGCTTTCGCTATCTTTTTACATGTTCAAATATTCCATTTTGCATGGAAAATCTTAACTATACAGATTTGCATTTTTTTTTCCCATGGAGTATTTCTTCTGAGGAGTGTTTATTAAGGGATCATCTTTACACAACCTGTGGGAAAGTGTAGATAAAAACAAAAGCCTCAGAAATAAATATCCTTATTTTCCAGAAGTCTTTGCATTTCTGTCAGAAGGCTGTAACACTTTTTGTTCACACTTTTGAAGATCATGTCAAACAATTCTTTCCTCTTCCAGTCAGCACTGAAGTCTGTGCTGCTCTAGAATTCAATGGAACACATGGAAAGCTGAGGATGTACTTCCCTGTGTTCTTTAAGGATGTTTTTAGCTATTTTGTTTAAACTCTAGGCGCTAATAATGATAGCTAGCAATTCCAAGGAAGCATGTTTTGCAGTGTTGTTTATTTCTTACCTGCTTTCTGTGGTTGTAGCAAAGGCCAGGATCCTGAAATCTGGATCCCAATGGTGTCTTTTATGTAAGGCTTGGTCTCACTGCACCCAGTGGCAGAGGACTGCAGGAATATTGCCAAGCTGGGAGCATCAGCCCTTTGGCTGTTTAGTGCTTTTTCACAATTAATTCCAGTCTTAGGTGAATCCACAGGTGTTCTGTCTGAAAAGGTCGTCCTGGCTTAGTCATTCCTTTTAAGTACCTAAGATTAATTAAGATGAATCATGGTGAGAATGAGTCATCACATGATTTAGAATGAAATTAGCATTATTGGCCACCAGGACAGAATATATCAGAGTGTAGTAGAATCACTCACTAAATAGCCAGTATTTCACCCAAGAGGTCTGGATGTAGTAGTGTTCAATATTTTCTTGTACTTGCATGAATGTTATTTTTGTATTATTTTATATATTTGTTGTTTTGTATTAGTTTATATATTTGCATCATGCAGTAGGTGATCAGCATGGTGCCTGAGACCTAGATCCTCATAGCTTTAAAATTTGCTCCTGCTTGCTTTGAAAATTCTGTGAATGCTGCAGGATTTACTCTGTAAAAGCTGGCCAAAGTCAGATTTGTTTGGGATTTTAGTTCCACTTGTCTGGCATTAGATAATGAGATGCAGTTTCTAGTTCTTTAATTTTACAGAGCTGATGAGTGGCCACAGCTCCTCTTAAAGTCAGCAGAACTTGTAACTGCTTGCACTTCTGGTAATTGGGTTCTGGCACAATGTGTTTCAGAATGAGATATTCAGAAGCTAGAGCACTTAAAATCAGTAGTTGTTTTTGCAGCTTTGATCTCTTCCTCATGTGTAAAACTCATTCTGTTATATGGAAATAAACCGAGGATATAAACTTCTGAAAAGAGAGCTCTGAGCTCTGCTGCACACCATTTATTTTCCTATTACTCTTTGGATATTGTTTATTTGACGTGTTGTATATCTCCTTGCCTCCCCTTCCTTTTTATTTTAATTGGGACCTGGTTATTGGCTGGAAATTCCACTAACATGACTCATCCCTGCACTGGAAATGGCTGTGAACAGGCATCACATTGTGGGATTTACTTCCCTCCCCTCCTCCTTCTTTTTTTCTTCTTCTAAGTGCTTTATTGTGGCACGAGCTTGTAATAATAAACTAGGAAGGAAGTTGGAGCTAATCATTTGTTTCTGAATGCACAGGCCCTGCCAAATTTCCCCACAGGCATGAAACAGCCGCTCAAGCTGTGACACCAGCAAATTAAATCCTGGAGGTAGCTGACCAGAAGTAATGAAATGTGTATTTACCATACTGATGCTGTCAGTCTTAAGACACACTGCCTTTACAGTCTAGTTAAGTGGGGCACGTTTGTCACTTGCAGTGGTGCTTGGAGAAAATACTCAGCTTTTTTTCTTAGAAATCTTTTCAAAATCACAAGCCCAGTGCTGGCTGGTAACCCTGACCTTGTACAACCTGGAGGAAGGATGGCCAGAATGGTCTGTACTTTTAAAAATATATCCCAAAGAGAATAACATATTCCATATTCCAAAGGAGATAAATTATTTCATCTCATGACATGTTAATTGCCAATTCCTTTTATTGATCTCTGATCTGCCACTCCAGTCTTAGAAATTAAAGGCTAAAAGTTACTTCAAGAGCCAGTGGATAATAAGGAGCAGATGTCTCCCCCATGCCACGTGTCCCCTGCATGCAGCAGTTGGAAAGCACACAGAGGGACACACAATCACTGGAAAGAGGCCACTCCAGAGAGAGATGCATCTTCCAGTGATGGACTGGATGGGCCACAGGGCTGCTAAGGAGATGGCCCTCAAAAAATGCATCATGGCAGCAGAGCTTCCAAAGCATCTGGACATGGATGAGGGAAGCTATCATTTCATAATCCCCATGTGCTTAAGGTGATGGAGGACTCAAAAAAAGCTGTTTACCCCAGGCAGGTGCCATAGGTAACAATAGGAAATGTCTGAGAGTTTTCTTTAGCTGGCAGAAGCATTTTATGCTGATTGTGTGGGAGCTTGTGAACCATTTGCTGAATGGTGCTGCTGTGGATTCACAAAAACATTGAGAGGGAAAAAATAAAAGCATGGTCTTCATCATGGCTAGTACAATACCCATGGAAGAATCAAAGAGTAAAATCACAACCCATACGAGCATTGCCTGATATCTAATTATATCCTAGGAATGTCCATGACTCTGCAATTATATGCTTAATTTCCAGCTGTACTTGATTAGCATAGCAATTGATTTATAGCATCCAGCTACAAGGAACTTGCTTTGAACTGTTTGTTGGCACATATAAATTCATTTGGCAGTTTGGGCTGGTTCTTTGTAGCCAGGTAGGCACGTGGAGTTGGAGCTGTGAAATTCAGCTCCAAGGCCAAGGGAAGGCCAGAATAATTTCAGAGACAGCACCATTCTTCTTCCTCTAGTGAAGCATTCAAGTGCAAGTCTGTGGAAGGTCAAACCCCACAGATTTCTGTGGGATTGCACATGAACTGCAAGGTTAGTGTGTAGAAATAACCTTGCTGAGTCCTTGCTTGGTCTAGGAAGACAACCATGGCTCCTGTGATACAACAGTGCATGTGCTTCTGGAAAGCAAGGAAACCTGTGCCTTCCTTCTCCTGTCTTCCCACACCAGGAGGACTGAAGCAGGTGGGATTCCACATTTTATTAGTGAAAAGTAAGTAGGGAGGAAGAAGGATAAGAGAACCTCTATTTGGTTTTGACCAGGTCTAAGCGTAATCCCCAGTTAAATGTTTGAGTCTGTGTGAATCCAAATGCTAGACTGGGATTTAAGGCAAAATACAACCACTTGAAATGTAGAATTTTGATCTACTCAAGGGTAAGCCTGTTGAATTCAGCTCAGGCTGGGGAAAACACATGGAAGCTTTTTTGTAGCTGTAGTTTTACATTATAAACCTTTTGGAGCAATTGCTTTGCCATCTGTGAAAAATTACCCAGACTTCCATACCAAAATATTCTCCCACTGCTAACATTGGCAGATACAATTTTAACAACTTAAAAGTAATTTTTTGAAAGACTAACCAAAGCAAGCCTCAAGTCAGCAGCTGAAGTTGCATTGCCTCTGCTTTTAATCTCAGGCTTGGAGCTGTCTAGACAGGTTATCCTCTTTGGGTTGCACTGATTATGTGCTTTGTGCCTTGTTCTCCTCTTGGATCAGATGGGCGGGTTTGCTCAGGGGCTCTGTCTCAAGCCTGTGGCTTTGCCTCTAGGGTGGTATAGCCTTAGGTACACTGTAAATGTCAAAGCCCAGTGATAATAACATCAATATATGGAAAGACAAACTGCTGCTTGTTTAAATCTTACACTCCTAGAACCAATTATTTATTCTTTGTAGGCTTATTTCTGTTGTTATTGTTGTTGTGGGATAGATTTTTTTTCTTTTTTTCTTTTTTTTTTTTGAGGTATTTCTTTGAATGCCAGGAGTTGGCAACACCAGATGTGTGAATTTCAAATAGGGATCCTGGTTCTCACAGCATAAATCCCAGAAATATTGTTTTCACGGAAGAACAAGCACTAAACAAAACCACAAGAAAATAAGAGGTAGTCAGGCTGCTAGAATTAATCTCTGAAGGAGGTCTCTAGCTCTCTCTGGTACAGGAAAAACTTGATCAAAGAAGTTGCAAACTATCCTTGCTTTTCTATTTTTCCTGAGAGCTCTCAGCCTGTGAAACATAAAGGAAAAAAATACTGTGGAGTTGAGAACTGAAAATACCAGATATTACAGTTTTCATGGGGGGTAAAATAATTATAAGCTGTGGTGTGGTCTAGTAAACAAAAAGGCAAATCTTAAAGTAAGCTTGAACTTTTCATTAATTAGCATGAATCTGTTTTGAAATTCCTGTAGAGAACAAGTGCTTCTCCTGACAGCTGGTTTGAAATTAATAAAAAGGAAAGTGTTTTCAGCTGGCAGTGGCTTAACATGCTCATGATACATGAAAACAAGGTTAAATTGCTCCTTTCTCTCTACTACTAATAAGTGAAGTATTGAAAATTAAATGCTGTAGCTTAAGAAATAAAAAAGTGCCAGTGAAAACTATGGACATAGAGGTAAAAAATGGTACTTGCTGAAATAGGCAAGTATGCTTAATACAATACACACTTGGAAAAGCTTAGGCAGTACCCAAAATTATTCTTCAGTTGTAGGCTTTCAGAATATATTGTGTTGAGGAATATATGATTCTGTTTTTGCAAGATAAGTGTCTTGATTTAATCACCTCTTTTTTGGGGGATTTGAATGACATTGAGGCTTTCTTGGAAATCCTCTTGCCCTGGTACCCTTTACAATCTCATCCTCCTTCTGCTCTACTTCACCTTTCCTCATGAAAGGATGACAGAGGCTTTATTCCTCAGGGTGTAAGGAATGGAGTATGTGGAGTATCAGAAAATACACTGCAGGATCCATCCTCTGCTGCAGAGACTGGCCTCTGAAAATCAGATGCCTGTGGGGTTTGACTGACTGTGAATTGCAGCCTGAAATAATTGCTCTGATTGATGTTAACTCTCCAGTAGAATATAAGACGTAACTTCATTGCAAATATGACTATCTTATGAATAACAAGAGAAAAAGGTGAAAAGTAAAATACTAGATTTTATCTCAACAAAGTCTTTATTCTCGTCTTGTAGAGTGGAGAACCCTTCCAAAATTTGGAATTATGAGTATCTTATGAATAACAAGGGAAATAGGTGAAAATTAAAATACTAGATTTTACCTCAACAGACTCTTTTTCTCGTCTTGCAGAGTGCAGAGCCTTTCCAAGTCGCTGTCAGAGAGGACAATTGTATCATTGTGTCCTTGGAGGCATCAGATGTGGTGAGCTCATCCTCTGTCTACGTTGTGAAGATAGCTGGAGAATCCAAGAACTACTTTTTCCAGTTCGATGAATTCAATAGCACTTTACCTGCCCCTGTGGTGTTTAATGCCAAATACCATGGCCTGTATTACATAGTGACTCTCTTGGTGGTCAACTCAAATATGGTTTCCAAGTCAGCGAGATCAGTCACTGTGTTAACCAGTAAGTAACATCTTATTCTTCCTTCCTTTTCTTTCATATCTGTGTGTGTGGCTTTTTATTTTCTCCATGAGTTCTTCTTGTGAAGAAGGTTGTGTTGTTTTGTTTTTTTTCAATGGGTTCTGGTTTTGTGTAGGATGCATCCCTGTGTGAGAGCAGTAGGGAAGAAGTTTTGACAAGGTGTGCGTGAAAATTCACAAGGTGTGGGCAGAAAGAAAGGAAAGACTTTAAAGTTTCCCCTGGCTAGCCCTTCCTGAACACTGAGGTGTAACATACCAAAGCAGTGTGATGAACAATACCCCAGACCTTGGAAGGACCAGGGATCCTGGCACTCAACCCGTGGGACACCTGTAACAGAGAGAGAACTGGAGATTTCTCTGGTTTTGCCTCAAAAGAGACACAACCATGTCCATGGCAAAGAAAGGGCAGTCCTGCAGGCAGCATTGAAGGATGCTGCACTGAACTCCAAAAGTAGGCTGTAAATTGTGACTGAAGTCTAAATTCCCTCCGTTTGGAAGGGAAAGGATCCAGTCTCCTCTGTGATATTTTCTGTCATGCAGACTGATGAGTGCTGGATCTCTTGCAGCAGCCTTTGCTCCTGAGTTCACCTTTTGGAGCACAAGGCGACAGAACTGAAAGTAAATTTGGGATGAAAAAGGCAGGGTGCTGGGGTGGGATTTTTAAGGTGTTTCAATACCCTTCAGGTTTTGAGAAGAGATCTTAAAACTCCTGTTGTGACCACTGGTTTCTCCTACAAAAAAGCATGAGGTGGTATTTGGTTTGTTGTTGGGTTATTGGTATTATCCACTGCCTGTTTTTCATAATTTTATGACTATCAATTAACTTGATTTTTTTGGCAGATAATAATTAGGATAGATGTGTATTTTTTCTTTTTGCCCTATGTTCTCTGACTGTTTAATATTCTTGGTTTATTTAATCATGCAAGGACTTGTAACCATCTAAATTATTCCATCTATATCTTACACGTGAGAGAATGGCACATTGCAATTAGCTTCCAGCACCAAATTAATTCCTGCTCTGACTCCATTGGTGTCAGGAGAGCTTTACCAGTGGCAGATTGACCCCATTCATTAGGCTGCCACAAAATAAATCAGTCAGGATAGCCAGGGATGCCAATGTGGTTATTCCCAAGGCAGTGCTCACAAGTTTTTTAGGGATCTCCTGGAGACTGCAAAGGAGATCCAGATTTTCAATGTGTGCTGGAAGTCTGTTTTACACAGAGCTGTGTGTACCCAAAAAGTGCTGATCAAAACAATACCAAGGTGCCTCAAAGACATTGCCTGCTTAGAAATTCAGTGAGAGTCGTGAAAGACCTCTGCTTTCTGGTGGTAAATCCTGATGGCATTTCCTTCCTCCTGTTCATGTCTCCCATCAATATGCTACCTCTAAGGGAATTGGCAAGAAAAGGCAAGAGAAGAACACATTTAAGAGAAGACTTTTGTTTTATTCCTTAAACGTTTCTGACCAGAAAAGCATTGAAAAGCTAACAAAATATATTTTTTATACATTATATATAGGCATATATATGTGTAATGCTTTATATAACTATATGGGTATAAATATGTACGTATAAAAATACAAAATCATGTCACATAAATATACCTATAACATAGAATCATAGTATTATTTAGGCTGGAAAAGATAATCAATATCAACCATTAACCCAACACTGTCAGGTTCACCACCAGACCATGTCCCCAGGTGCCACCTCCACATATTCTTTGAACACTTCCAGGGATGGCAACTCAGCCACTTCCCTGGGCAGCCTATTGCAATGCCTGATCACCTTTTCAGTGAAGTTTTTCCTCATATTCAATGTAAACCTCCAGATTTGTCAGGTACAGATTTGTCAGACACAATTTGCCCTTAACGAAGCCATCCTGGCTGTCTTGGATCACCTCCTTGTAGTGCACGTGAGCATGTCACCCATGCACATATTCATGTGTATAAGTTCCTTTTGAGCATTCCCTTGTTCATTTGGTCCTTTTCTACAAGACTGCACACTTCTGCTTGTCTCTGATTTGGAGAATTTCAGGGTTTTCTCATGTTAATCAAAGGAACCACAAGCTGTAGAATTTCCTCATTTAGGCTCTGTGGTCCAGATTGTTGCAGTGAAAAGGATGAGTTATTTGAAAACTCTTAGATAAGAAACCTGTAACATGGAATTGTAGCAGAAAATGGCCCTTTTTGCTTCGGATTCTGTAGCAAAGTCATGTTCAGCAAATTTGGCTCAGTACATCACTGAAGGAGAAAAATGGAAACCCTGACTGCTTTTTAAAGAGCCTTGCAATGGTTTTGAGAAGAATAATTGTGAGAATCTCACCTTCCTGGCTGAATTCCTATAAGTGCAATTGTGCTGTGCCTGTCAAAGTCATCTCTTCCAGTCTGGTCAATGCTAAAATAGTTCTGGTATCTCACATAGCTGTTTCACTCTTGCTTTCTTCTGCTCCTGGAGCTTTGGTTTTTCAATGGGGAAGAAGTAATTCTGGAATTTGTATAATTTATTTAATGTTTGACATACTTGACTGAATATTCCACCTTATTACTAATTGATTTTAAAATAGTTTATGAAATAAATGAAGAAAACATCTGTAAAGTCAGTGATTTATATTCTCTCTCACTCATCCTACATTTTCCCAGCTTGAAGCCTTGTTTTATTCTTCCTAGGGTAAGTCATACCCATATAGCATCATCTTTTTTTTTTTTTTCCGTATGCACTGTCAGCTTTACATTGTGAAGGAAAAAATACTTATACATTTGTAGGAATTGGGAAAGCAGTACATTGCAAAGCTATTGTATGCTGCAGGAAAAAAATGTGTCTCTGCTGGGAATTGGAGAAATCTGGATCTGAGGATCTCTGATAGTAATTAAGAGCAGCTCTGCCTGGTTTTTATTTTAGCTGATGGTTAGGAGTTCTGAGTGGTAAAATGTCTCATTGTTTCAAAAGCTGATGTTTCCCTGCATACATGGCTGTGAAATATATTCCTTTTAGTGGGAGTTCTGCCTCTGTGTCTCCTACAAAAATATTCTGCTGGAGAGGCCAACAGCTGCTGCCTGGGACTCTGATCTCCAGCCCTCAGAGAGTAATTGGCATTACACCCAGTTAATGCTCTGCTGTCAATGTGCCAGATGCTGCAGGAAGTGATTCAGCAGGTCCAGTCCTTTCCTTGGCTTGTTAATGGATCAGGGTTTAACTCTGAGCTTCAGAGGGTTTTTTCCTTAATGAAATGTGAAACTTTAGCCCTTCATGCTTTTCTTTCTTAAAGGATGATGTGAAACACCTTTTAAAAAGCTGGTTATCTGCGGCAGCCCTAACTTTGAAATGTAACTCACAGCAGCATCTAGGTCCATTAGGGCTCATCTTCTCCCAGAAAATAAACCATGTTATCCTCTTTTTAGGGTGAGAAACCTTCTTCATCAGAATCAAAGAAACAGAAAGAACTGCAGCCTGCTGTAATTTGCATTGTAAGGAGGATCTAAACAATTGACCTAAATCTGTTCAAGAGCAATAGCTATGGCTTTGTTCTTGTGACAACATTATTTTTTAGGTTGTGTCATCTTTTTATTTATCACTTTATGTGGCCATGTAGAAATTGCACTATATGTCATCATTGCTCAGGTATATTTTCACTTACGTCCTCCCTTCATAAGCACAATATCACTATTGCCTATCATAAACTTGAGCACTGTGTTCCCAAAGTATTGAACAAGAGCTTCTTTAATCTCAAAGATGGTTTCTTTTTAACAAGAGATAAAGCATCCTAAAGTTTACAGCATAATGGAAGCTTTACCCTGGCTGTGCCTTACTCCCAGTAATGGTACAGCTACATAAATAGTGTCATCCTGGGGAGAAAATTACATAATTCACAACTTCTTCCTGTAAATAAAGGGAATTACCCATGGGGGCTAGGTCACTCCATTAATGGGGCATCTTTTCTATAAAAGTTACAATATGGAGGTAAATATGATTAATCTGGGTTCCAGTGTGAGAAGCAAGAGATCTCAGTCCCACATGTAATGCTGTATTCAAAGCCACAACAATAATCAATTCAGTTTGTAGAGTGACCCAATCTGCACATATTACAAACAAATTGATTTAGATTGAAATATGGTACTTATTTTCACAGCACTTCTTTTTCTCCCCCTGAATTGCAAATATTAATGTGTCTGACACAAACTGAATGTATTAATGGAGGATTTAGCATTCAGAATTTTCCAGGGCATTGGAGGAAGATGTTAGGCACATTTATTATACTGTCTTGATGCTTGTGTAATGCAAGTTATATGCTAAATGCAAAATGCTGGAAAGTCCAGGATAAACAGAGAAGTTGAGTTTCCTGTAAACAGATAAAATGGGAAAGCAGCTGCTACAGAAGCAGCAGATTCTGAGACACTATGAAAAATGGCAAAATCAGGTCTTGATCCTGCAATCTTGTCTATGTGTGTATAATATAATCTCCAAGTCTAAAAATAAAGAGATTGTAAGTGAAGAGATACTTTAAACTATTAAAAGGGACAGTGAAATGCTCTAAATCCCTTCTGTAATATGACTTCAGCATGGTACAGGGCTTTTATAAAGCTCTAAGTATTAAATTTCTGTGATTCCACTTTATGTAGGCTATTTCTTGACAGCCACTGAAATCTGTGACAAGCTGGATCCTAAACACTGAAAATAGTAAAATTAAAAAGACCAGACTGTTTATGCTCTGAATTATAAATATAGATAGTAAAGGGTGGCATTTTACATATTCTTTAATTTTAATAGCCCTAGAAGCAGTTAGTAAGTGAAAGACAGAGCATGATGATTATCTGCTGAGCGTTCTTTTAATTTCACAGTGTGCAAATAGCTTTTGATGTGAAGATTTGGTGCTGAAGGAAGTAAGATAATGGGAGGATCTTCAAATTGCATTATGCCACTCATGCAGCTCTCCTAACATCAGCCACAAGCAAGGAGAGGATAGAGAGAGGAAGACAGCGACGCGAAAGAGAGGCTGTGGTGATTACCACTTAATTCAATTGTTGCTTAATTAAATCAAAGCATCAGGAGGAAAAATCATCTGGATTAAAAATGAATATAGCTTCCATCCTTTATTTGATTTGTTGTAGGAAGGAATAAATGGGAGTAATTGAATCACTGGCACAAGGAAGTTTCAGTAATTCTTTCAGAAATGAGGAGACCTCAGATGTGAATGAGGTAGCAGCAGAAAGCCCAGGGCACACCCACCAGTGTGGGAGATGCCTGCACATAAGCACTGTGCTATTTAGAGATTGTTATTGACATTTAAACCACTCTGGTGTGCTGTGTGAGCTGTGATATGAACCCTCTGGCCATGTGGGGAGTCATTTCCACTCTTTATTTCTGAATAAGGAATGGGAAGAGCGTTGGCAGAAAGAAGAGGGTAGGCTTTGTTTCCTGTGCTCTGCTCTACTCCTGCTGATTTCTGGGCTATCATGAACTGTCAGCAGAATTTTCACAGATACCATCACTGAAGTGCCTGTTGGTATTTGTGGGATGGGGAGTTTCTCTTTGTAAGTGGTTAATGTACAGATATACTGATATATATCTGATAGAGATAATGCCATGAGAAAGAGTTTAATAATCCCACATTATTGCATTTCCATGCTCTGGAAAAGTTAGAAATGGTGACATATTGGTTTTGGTGAGAGATTTTGTGTGCATCTATGGTTCTATTCCCAGTTGTTTTTTCTTCTCTGTTTCTCATCACATCTAGAAACTTTAAGCTGTAATGGAAGTACTCTGCTGGTCATTGGGATTTAGTTTTCTCTTTCATGCAGTGTTGCTTTTCCATCTTTGATTAACTTCACCTCCTGTAGTATAATTTCACTTTTTATAGCGGTCTTCCCATTTCATCTGCTCTTTCTCCTTCCCATTGTGTCTGTATGCTCTTTGGGGAAAAATATTTTATTGTTTTTCCTCCAGGGCCTACAGCAGCAGAATTTTGGACTCAAACAGGTCCTGTAAGGCTGTGCTAACCAACAGCCTGAATTTTGCAATCTGATCCCTGTAGTGTGCAAGAACTAAATCAACATGCTAATCTTTATGAGGATGTAGGCATAATTATATTTACTATCTCTATTAAAATATGTTACTATGACAAATTTCAGCTAACAGTATAACCTTGCTTGGACCTCTTAACCACAGGATAATTGGGTTGCTGTCAATTTTTTCTTGCTGAGGAGAGCATTGAACAAAAGGCGTTCTTTCTTTTAGTTTTTCTTGGGGTTTTTTAATGAGTAGAGAAGGCTGAATAAAAAAGTGACTCTTATTGTCAGCAGCAGTGAACTGACATGGCTTTCCTCAGCTGATGGAGCTGCACTGGTCTGGATTTCAGATCACAGGATATTTTTCTTAAATTTTGTGGCCGACTCTGAGTTCAGGGAGCAGCAATTCCTGACTTAGCTCCTTCCTGTGCACAGGCTTTCCCTGTGCCCTCCAATAAACCACTTTATTTCTCTGTACCTCAGTTATTCATCTGTAAAATAATGGCAGTGGTCGTGTTTACTTTGTGGAAGTTTGGTGTGGATGAACAGATAAGGATGGTGGCCCTCTCACATGGTGGGAGTGGGCACTGTAGAACTACCCATGAAACAAAGAAATGTATAGGTACCAAAATAGGAAATCTTTATTCATGTAGCTTCCTTTGGCCATTACACTGATTATTTTCTCAGCTCACCTTGAAAGCTCTGCATTTATGCTGAAGTCACAAGCAGTTTCAACTGTTGTGCTGCTTTTGTCTGGGGACTTCTACAAGTATTAAAGATGAAAATGTTTCTGAGGTGATGACTGTGAGTTCTTAAATAATAACTTTTTTTAAAATGTCAAATATGGAAATTTTGCTGTTAAAGCATAAATGTTAAGAAAATACATTATTTAAAGAGTGGTATATAGAAATCCTGGCTTTGACAATGTCCCAGGTAGCTTTGCCCCACACCTCAGTGAAACCCCAAATATCATCTGGTAGATCTGAGAGTGCCTGTGCCATACATACAAAAGCATTTATTTTCATTGATGTTTTTTTATGTGCAAATGACTCAGTTTGCCTATTAATTTGCCCCTTTCTTCCTTTTTATCCCCTTTTGTTTCTATATCCTTTAGAACCACTTCCTGTGAGCAATGTTTCTATCTATGACTACAAGCCATCTCCAGAAACAGGAGTGTTGTTTGAAATTCAGTACCCAGAGAAGTACAATGTTTTTACCAGGGTCAATATAAGCTACTGGGAAGGAAAAGACTACAGAACAATGCTCTACAAAGGTAGGTGGAAACTATTTCACCAAAATTTAATGCTAACTCTGCTGGGAACATCCAAAACAGTGGCCTTAGATGGGGTTTTGA
>JAHXMQ010000028.1:8792303-8811983 GCA_020466415.1 Ammodramus savannarum pratensis | reverse complement strand
TCTTTTTAAGTCTCTGAGGACTGCTTGAAATGAACATATAAATGAATTTTTCCTATGCCCAGCCTGGTAGTTGACTGCTCTGTTGCAGTCCTCCATCAGCTGGGTCCATGACTCCATTGAGGGCCAGGTCCTGCTCCACTTTTACCACACCATACATTTGACACATGGAGAAGTTAATATCTAGATTAGTAAACCTGAATTCATATGTTTCTTAATATTATCAAACACTTTTTCATTTATCTGCAATATTTCCAAGTGTTTTTTCCTCCTTCATCACCCTCCAAGTAATCCCCATGTCAGAGCAGCACTGAGATGAGTGGGCTGACATAACCACAGGGATTTTCCTCTTCCATTTGGGACGAGCCATGGATTTAACATATTCTGGCATCTCTTGGCAGATTTTTTGGATTTTGATCTTCAATATGTCCAACAGATCAGCCACAGAGGGAGCAGCATGGGAGAGGCCCTGTTAGCACCTTGCCATGCACACAGGATGGTCAGGCCAAAATCAGAATTCTCCATTGAATTATTTTGCTTTTAAGTGTCACTTTTTAATTCACTTTGTTGAAGTTGAAGTGACTGAAAGTAGTAAATAATTCTGTTTTCCTGTGAGATGCAATGAAGTATAGGATGGTTAGGCCAAAATCAGAGTTTTCCATTGAATAATTTTGTATTTAAGTGTCACTGTTTAATTCACCTTGCTGAAGTTGAGGTGACTGAAAGCAGTAAATAACTCAGTTTTACTGTGAGATGCAATGAAGTATACTTGCTCTTCCATCTGTAGGGATCAAATGAGAAGGAAAATCAGGGTATAATGTCCCAGCCACTCAGCCCAAAGCAGACACTAGCCCAGTCCCAGATTTTCTGTTTGCTGAGAGTCAGAGAATGTACCTGGAAAATTGCCTGAATAAGACCAGTTTGCAATGATGATTTACACAGAGCCTGTGCCCCAGAGAGCCACGAGAAAAAAGCCAGCAGCATTTAAAGGTGTGGCTCCACTCCCAGGCTCAGATACCTGATCCAGGTTACTCTGCTGACAAATTCTGGCACTTCTCCAGTGGATCAGAGCTGGAGCCTCCTGAAGGGTCTCCAGGGATATTCCTTGTCCTTTGGCATCAATCAGCTTTTCTGCAGCACTGTAAGGAAGCAATTTTCCAGCTGGTTGGTTGCTGTATGAGGGGAAAAATGTCTTTTCCAACTGATTTGGGTACCAGGTTCAGTGTTTTAGAGTGGAAGTGTTCCAGTGGGAACTCACTTCAGTATTGTATCTCCAGAAACCTGCAGCAGAAATGAGGGAGATCAAGGGTCTTCAAAAGGTAATCTGTCACCAGAACCAATCTGGATCTCTGTGTGATGACAGGAAAGATTGCTACTGCTCCTTAATGAAAAATTTATCAACTTCTTAACCAGCAGATGCAGACAAAATCAGAAATGATGAACCTCTATATATCATCCATTTGTGACTGGCAAAACCTCTCTTAGGTCATCTAGTCTTCAGTGAAAATATCCAACTGGAATGTTGTATCAATAGTTAATTTCTCTTATTATCAATTGGTTATACCCCCTGTTTCTGATCTGAATTTTTTTGTTTTTAATATCCAGTCCAAAATATTTTTTTGCATTTTTATCTTACTGATTGAAGAGACACAAAGCCTTTTATTCTTTTATTCTTTTTTTTTTTTTTTTTTTTTTTTTTTTTTTTTTTTTGGTCTCTATTGGTTTTTTTCTGTTAATAAATTGTTTCCATTGAACTCTGCAGTTCACTTTTAGGTGTTTTCCCATGTCAGTTTTTTCCCCCCACTCTGCCTCTCTAATTTTTACTGTCTTTACTAAAGTACATAAAAACCAAAAGTGTAATATCAACCTGCTGAATATTCCTATAGAGGCACAATCATCTCCCTATTCAAAGCTCTCCTGTGTGTGCATTGAAATGATTGCATTTCCTGCATCATCACACTGGAGGTCTGTGTTGATTTACTTCTATTTTTTGGCTCCTAACAGAATTGATCATTTGTTGTCTACATGCTGTTTTCAAACAGCCCTGGCACTTTGAAATTCACTTTGTTTGAGCAGGCCCAGCACAGGGGGCAATATTTCCAAGCTCAGCCCTGTCCAAATCCTGCCCTCCTCTGCCAGTTCCATGCTCCTTGCATGGTTCATCAGCCCTGCTTTTCCTTTCAGGGTATTGATGAAAATGTTGAATAGCAATGAGGCATTAAAATCACACTGTGATTTTAAGTGAAGAGCCCTAACAAAGAAAGCTGATTTGGTCAAATTGCAAGCACTTACCAATAGATGGTCAGCACTGAATGTGAGAGAGCATTAAATGCACTCCTGTCCTCTGATTGCCTTATTACTTGTAATCTTTTCAGCTTTGCCAAGGAAGTGCAGCCAGGCTGGCTTGTGAGGCTTGCCAGTTTGTCCTTTCTACAGGTTTGAAAAGTTGGTCCCCAGTAGGTGCTGCCTTCTCACAACTTTAAGCCACCAGGGACTGAGAGTTCTTTCTCAGCCTCTTCCCTCCCAGAGAGGGAGTAGATGGTTTTATGGAGCATTTCTGCACCATTTTGAACAATGCCACCTCCCTTGCACAGGCTGACAGGAATTAAAAAGAACAAACAAACAGAAAAAAAGCCCACCAAAAAACCTTGTATTCTAAAAATACTGGAATGGAGGTTTTGTAGGCTTGGCAGCACACACCATCTGTCAGCTCTTCTGTGTATAACTGGAGAGCCAACCTCTACACCTGGAGCATCAGCTTGAGTTTCAAAAACAGAGGAGAAGGCTCAGCTGGGAGTTTGAGGATGGAGCTCAGAGCAGACATTCCCTAAAGCAGGATCCCACTGCTCCTGGGGAGGCTGGGGCTGTGCTGAGCTCAGGACTTGGGGTGATGAGATGGAGCTCTGTCCCACAGCTACAGAGAGGAGATTTGGGGGACCCAAGAGACTTTTCAGAAGCAGCATTTGTCCTCTCAGCTCCTGTTTTACTCAGGCAGGGATGGTGGTGCTGCCAGGGTTGCTGTGGTGACTAATGAGTTTTTAATGCCACCTGCTGCAAACAGCTGGATTTAAAACAACCACAGGCAAAGGCTCTTTGGGCCACCAGCATTTGCTTTTTGCAGCGAGGATGCTTTCATCTTTGGAGAAGCAGAAGGAGTGAGAGAGAAAGACAGACTCTGGGTGCTGCTGGCTGCCTGTTGGTCCCATGGGTACTTCCAGATGTCACTCTGGCCCAGGTCAGCATCAGGGTGTGACTTCCCACAGCCTCCCTGTGCTCCCCAGAACCTTGTGCTGGGTCACACCAGCCCTGGCCCTTGGTCTCATGTGACATATCCTGGACATTCACTGCCATGAAAGCATTGCATCAATGAAAAGGTGCAGGGGGAAATCATTATTTGTGTATGAGATTCATGGCCTTAAACTGCAAGGATGCACAGAGATGGGCTGGGAACTTTAAAAATTAAAATAAATGCTGCTTCAAGGATTTTATACTAAATCTCCTCAGCAGCATAAAAGGACATTTTCAAGATTAATTTGGGAGAATAGTCTTACTAAACATTTCTAAAGGGCCCTAAATTGTCTGTGCATTGCATTTGCTGCCTTCCTCAATGAATGCTTCAGTAAAGTCTCAGTGCCAAAGTGGAAGGAGCCTTTGTGAAAGCAGCAGTGACATCTTGTGGCCCTTTCCAAGAATTCCGATCTCCATCCTGCATTCTCTGGCACCCAGGGCTGTGCTCCTCTCACCTGCCCTGGCACAAACACACCAGACACAACAGCAGAGGAAGACCAGGCAGTTCACACCATTTTCCCCACTGTGCTCCTTAAAATTCCCCTGTAGTATCCAAATTATCCTACTCATATCTCCTTGGGGAGGGGGTTGAGATCTTCACTGATTGAGATCTTCACTTTCGTGTCTCCACTCACTATTAATTTAACTCTTTTCTGGGCTCCTGCACCTTTGAATCAGGCAATCAGGGTGAGCTGTGCTCCCTCTCCAGTTAATGGAGAGACACCTCCCTCTGAGAGAGAATCCTCATCTTAAACACCAATTTTAGTGTTATTTTGGAGGTTATTCTGGAGGTTGCTGTCTTTCTGCAGGTCACAGCTGATGTGAGAGCCAGCTGGGGAAGGTGGCTGAGTCCCAGTTCCTGGGGTTGTTGGAAGAGCATGTGGATGTGGAGCTGAGGGACATGGTTTGGTGGTAGATGCTGGGTTAAGGATTGGTTGAGATCTTTACTGATTGAGATTTTCAATTTTGTGTCTCCTCTCACTATTAATTTAACTCTTTTCTGGGCTCCTGCACCTCTGAATCAAGGTGAGCTGGTCATCTATGCTCCCTCTCCAGTTAATGGAGAGGCACCTCCCTCTGAGAGGGAATCCTCATCTTAAACACCAATTTTGGTGTTATTTTGGAGGTTTTAGGGTTATTCTGGAGGTTGCTGTCTTTCTGCAGGTCACAGCTGATGAGGGATAGGGAGGGTGGCTGAGCCCCAGTCCCTGGGGGTGTTGGACAGACACATGGATGTGGAGCTGAGGGCAGTGCTGGTTAAAGATTGATCTCAGTGTTAAAGGTCCTTTCCAGTAGGAGTGACTCTGTTTTGTGGGCTGCAGAGAGACCCCAGGACTCTTGCAGCTCCAGAACAACAAAATACCTCCTAACAGGGCTGTGATGGGGCCCTTTTTCCTCCCTTCCACCCAGGGAACAAGGGTGGTCATAACTTCCCATGCAAAAGTTGTTCTTTGGAAATCTGCAGGGTTTGGGCTTTTCCTCCTAGAAAGATGCAAGCTCAGTGAAAAGATATTTTTTTCCTATGGAAAACCTATCAATGTAACAATTTATTATTTCTTTTCAGTTCAGCAACACAGTGAAGCAACATCTGAGGCTTTTGACTTGAATTTGACTTAAAAATGTGACTCAAAAAAATTTTTTTATCTGCCATAATTTTTTTTAAACTGAAAGATTGCAAAAAAAGTGTATGTTTGTTCTGATTATCTCCCAGGTAAAACAATGATTTTCTTATATTTTAGCTGGTGCTCAAATGGTTTTAATGATGCTTTCCTGCTAGCTTTGTGATATTCTCCTCATGACAGCATCCTTTGGCACAAGTTTATCACCAAATTTGCTAATCAGCTGTGTTAGACTCTGTCTGTAACACAATTGCCTTCTTCCTTCAGCGCCTGTGGCACCCAAAATTACCTCTGTGGAGTATTACAACCACCTTCTGTACGTCACCTGGACCTATGGAGGAGATGGCCCTGACCTTTCTCATTCCAGGATGCTGCACTGGATGGTCGTTGCAGAAGGAAAGAAAAAAATCAAGAAGAGTGTAAGTATCAGCGTGGAAAGTGGATGGTGTTCATTTATTGAGGATTTTTTTTTCCTTTTTTTTCTTTCTTTTTTTTCTTTTTTTTTTTTGTTTTTTTTGGTGGTTGGTTTGTTTTCCTCAGTTGTTAACTCAGTAAAACTTTGACAACGCTGATAACTTTGTATTACATATAATATATAATATATAATATATAATATATAATATATAATATATAATATATAATATATAATATGTTATATATTATATATATTATCTATGATATATTATCTATACTATATACTATAGACTATAGACTATATACTATATACTATATTATATATTATATATTTATCAGAGTTGTCAAAGTTTTTCTGAGTTAACAACTATACATATATATAATATATAATGCATATATATTTTTATATATTATATATATATTTAATATATAGTATTATATATTTTATATATAATATTATATATTATATTATATATATATATATAACTTAGTTATGTAACTTTGATTTTCCAGCAAGTTTGGTGGAAGCAAGTTAAAGTTATTTCCCAGTGTTAGATCACTTTGAAAGACTTGAGTTCTCAAAACAGCCAGTGGACAAAGTGTTTCTGTAGTGATCCAGTGGAGGTGTTGATAATTTATGTAATTTTAAAAGAGCTTAAAAACTTCTCTGCTTCAGACAGTAAAACAAGAAGAATATTCTTATATATAGGTATGGTGTTTTCCATTTTTATTTATTAATAAACAAAGTAAGCTACTGGCTGAGGTTTTTTTGTTTGTTATAGTACTGTTGCTTCCCATTTTCTGACTTTATCTTCATAAATTCTGTGTTGTTTATTTTATGTTTGTATATGAGTTCCACTAATTGAAGGGATGAAGATTTCACCCAGAATGTGTGCACTTAAAAATCTTGCTAGATGCTAAGGTGTGCTCTTGGTACATTCTCTTGAACATTCAGAAAATTGGAAGTGTATTTTCTGCAGAAGTGCAAGTTTATCTATAAACAAAATTTTAAAGCTTTAGGGATGTCTTTACAAATGTGTGTCTTTATATTCCTTGTAAGACAAGGGAACCCAGAGGGTATTCTTTAGGAAAATCCTGCAAATCTTACCTATTTATAGCTAACTTTTATGGTTCTGTTCATATGGATAAATATGGGTAAATATGCCAATATGTTTGCATATGGCATAAGGCACCTCTTCTTCCAAGCTCTGTTAGTCACTTCCAGGAACTGTTTCCTTTAAAACTCATTGTAATATCATAATTTGACTTTGTTATCATTGCTAATATGGTTGGGGGTTTTTTTTGTGGTATTGTTGAAATAAATAGGTAACACTGTCAGATGATGCTGACTTTTTCTTCCTGCTCCCTGTGTGTTTCCCAAGTCTCCACAGAAGTTGGTCAGTTTTTAGAGAAGTGATGAATATTACGTGCAAAGCCCTGTTGGTGTCTATTCAGAACTCTCAGTTTCTCTTCCATCTGAAAGCTTCAGCCTGAGAATTAAGTGACTTTGAAAACCAGCATGAGATTCCTGGATGGGCTCTTTACACATAGTCCAGAAGTGCTCTGAAAACAATTCCAAGTTCTGCATCCTTCTCCATGACTCTGGACAAATGGGAAGATTACCCTAAAATGAAAGGAAGAGTTATGCTCAGTCTTTTGAGACTCAGCTCAATTTAGGATCTGGTTTCAAACTTGCAGATGATTGAAGTCAGACCCTGAGATCTCTTGTCAATTTAACAGGTCTCCAAGAGGCATTAGCCTTGCCCAGATGGATTTAATTTTCAGGTCTGTAGGATGCATAAAGACTTGCCTACACATGGCCTGCGTGCTCTTCCTTGAGGTGCCTGACCTGATTTAAATTCCTCTAAAAATTGCACTGGACTCAAGTCCATGGCTTCTTTAGCATTTTGCACAACTGGAGAAATCTAGATGCTCTCAGTGGTGTGAGGGAGAATTTCTTTTTTCCTTACATTTCCACTGATCACACAGAAAGTGCAGCCTAAATTTGTCTCTTTTTTTGCAGTGTGCTAATCTGGTTTCGTGGTTGGTATCAGTGGGAAGTGGTTGATGTCACCTGTTGCCCTGTTTTTTAAAGTTTTTTCTAAGCTTTCTGATGTTTACATTCTTGTAATGAATGTTCTCACACACTTCATGTAAATAAGTTATTGTTTTGCATTCTTTTATGGAGGAGGAGAAATTTGATGGACTGTTGGTTTGTCCAGTGTCATTGGAGAGGTGGCACTGTCATTCTCCAATCCACTGTCACTTTTGGACATCTATAAATGTTGGAGTCAGAAATTAAAATTTCTCTTTTTACCTTGAGAGAGCTGCATGTCTGTGTCGTGTTATTTTGTGGCTGTAGTGACAGTCACCAGTCTGGAGCACACAGAAGACATCTGCTGTGGTGCACAGGAATTTCTCTGTAGTGTTTAGAGTGACCAGGTCAATTTTAGGAGTCAGTGGTGTGGTTTGTGTCATGTTCAGGTAACGCGCAATGTGATGACTGCAGTGCTGAGTTTACCTCCAGGGGACATCTACAACCTCTCAGTGACTGCTTGCACTGAAAGAGGCAGCAACACTTCCATGCCCCAACTTGTGAAATTGGGTAAGAACTGCTTGTTTGTACATTATTAACTCACCCCACTCGTTTGACTGTAAAGTGGCCCTGGCAGCACCTTCCTTATTTCAGTTTTGGACCTCTGAGACCATTTCTCTTGCAAAGCTGTAATTTTCACCTCACCTTGCTGTGAAGATTGTCTCATGCCTGTGTGTGAAGCTAATGTCCTAAAATGGTTTTGCTCAAGAGGAGCAAGAGTAGCAAAATTTGACTGTAAGTGGATGTAGGAGAATGGAAATCACTTAGTGCCTTGCTGAGAGAACAAGCCAATTTCATAGGTGCTTGCCTAAGGTCTTGAACACATGTAGGGTTTGAGGATGGCAGCTCAGGCTTCACAGATGAACTTTTCAATAAATAGCAGAACCTTCCTTTCTACCTTTCTGTTTCTGACAAGCCTATTTCTACACCTCTCTGTCACTTGGTCTGCTTTCCTGCCTCCCCTCCTCTCTCACTGGACATCTGCCAAGTCTTGCAACACCAAAAACTTACCCTTAAATACAAATTAATGATAGCACTCTTTATAAAAATTGTCAGATTTGTGGATGTGGACCCCAGCTCCATTTAAAGAGAAATATACCTAATATACTCATGGAAAGAAAAGAAAACTTGAGAGTTTGATCCTTAATGTAAGAGTTTCAAATATAACTTTCTATCTAATATCTTTTTTTACTTGAGAGGAAGACTGGACACTGCACCATTGGACCTTAAGACATTTTAGTTCTCTTTTGAATGTATGTGGAGTTGTTGAGCCCTAGCTACCTAAAATACTGAAATTTCCAAATGTGCCAAACTGCTTTTACAGGAGTTAGCTCTGCTGAGAAGGTGGGTAAGGAAGAGTTTGTAATTTCAGGGAGGATTATCTTCTCTACATGAATAATAATCCTTTTATGAGTCACTGCAAGAGAAGTGAATTTAAAGGACTCTGTAATTTCTAATTGGATTAGAGGTCTAAAAAACAACCATTGTCCATTTATGTTTCTCAGCATTCTTACTCACAGTGCTGAGGCAAACAGAGACACAACAATCTCAAGTTCTTGCAGGTCTTCTACCAAAGGTAATATTTGAAAGAAGTAGGCAAATTCCATGAGTTTTCTTTGCCCTGTGGAAAAACATCCACTGTTTTCCCCATGCCTCGTGCCTGTGTGTATTTGCTCACCCACTGAGTGGGTCAATATGTGGGGGTATTTCTCCCTGCTACCACTGTCCAGATGTTTTAGGGTGGTATTTCAAGACACCAGCTAGCTTTATCTTTCAGACAGATCCACAAGCCTTATTCATGTTGTACACCCTGCAGAACAGCTATATATTCCTGTTCTTTCCTTGTGGATGGGCTCTCTTACTGAAATTGGGTGGAAATTTTGCCCTTCAGTGTCAACAAAGAGGAGGAGGAATGAATTCCATTTCAATTAATCCCTTCTTTGAGTGTGGGTTTTTTTTGTTGGATTGAGTTTGATTTTTTTTTTTCCCCTTTATGATGTTTGAACTTTGAATAGACAAAAGTGAGGATATTTTGCCAGAGGTTTTCCCTCTCTGTGTTTCTGAGGGGAGCAATGGGAGTTGTAATTAGCAGTAGTGGAAACTGACTCCAAGTGATAGACGACTCAGCACTTGGCAGTCACTTAAGCATTCCTGCCAAATGTTCTTCCCTCCACGATGTTTGCTTCATCCTGGCAGCCTTCCACCTGCAGAAAAATCAAGCCATTTGCTGGAAGCAAAAGGAGGATTTGCTTGGGACTCTGCCCAAATGCAAAACTCGTATTTTAATTGAGGCCATTTTTTTACCTGGAGTGAGGGATGGGAATGTGTTCCTGAGTCCAAGAGCAGATATATGTGTGCAATTATGGGAGAGGGACACTTTGCTGTGTAGCTCTGGGACAATGTGTGCACAGCAAGCCCCATGACACACGTGAATGTCCAACTCTTTCCATCATGCCAATATGGCTTGGGCAGACTCCAACCCCAGAACACAGATCTGATTGTTTCAGGATCAGATACGTCTCCAAAATGTCTATAACTACTTGAGCAAGTCCCTTGTGCCAAGGTTCCTGTGACAGCATCTCACAGAATGAGGATAACAAATTATTTGCAAAAGGAAAAAGAATCAACCCAGAATGTTCTTGTGCATCATTGTATGCAACGTGTCAGAATCCCAAAGTCAGGTTATTGTTTGAGAATTACAGCTTTAATTAAAAACCCACAGAATAGGAGATCTGAAAGCTATGCAGAACAACTCAGAAATGTACAGCCCAAATTTTACATTCTCTGAAGGCAAAGCAGAAGAGCTTAGGAGGCCTGAGGTGTAGAAAGCTAGGGATGTCCAGTACCCATCATGGGAAGTCATCAGGATGAATATCAGGATTAAACATTAAATAATTAAACAATTATTTAATGTTTAATCATTAAACAGTTTTGTTGGGTTTTTTTAACTGGTAATTAGCTACGTATTTTCTCTGCTGCAATTAAAGGAACCTAGGCAGCCTTTGCTTGTGGGAAGCTGCTTCTTTATAATCTCCTGGTCAGGCCTTGTGGAGAAAAGCCTTCTCAGGCCAAAAGTGCTGCTAACAGGTGGACAGTGATCTTCTCTGAAAGAGTTCCTGCTAACATTGTTCTATTAATAGAATCCACAGATCATCCTCAAACAAGGGCTCTGCTGAAAAGGGAAGTGAAGTAATTATCCATCTGTCCAAATAGAACGGTTTAAATAGAGAAGAAAAACCAACACACTTCATCATCTTCCCATTTTACAGGGGTAGTTTGTCATCATGAGAGGATTTACATTGGCAGACTTTATCTGAAGGAAATGAAAGATAGCAGGGCATCAGGCATTGCTTTCAATTTTTTCATTTTTCTCCGTTGTCTGGAAACTTAAAGATAAGCTTAATGAAAGGAGATTTTTCTCTTACACCAGAACCAGCCCCTCCAAAATCACTGTTTGCTGTCAACAAGACTCAGACCTCTGTGACTCTGCTGTGGGTGGAAGAAGGAGTAGCTGATTTCTTTGAAGTTTACTGCCAGCAGGCTGGATCTGGCCAGGAAACAAAAGCCCAGGTATGTGTTTCTTCTTTGATGTCCACTCTTCATCTCAGAATTAAACCTTTTAAAGCTAAACTACTAAAGCTATGCTTCAAATGCTAAAATATTTCCATTGTTTTGCAATGTTAAGATTGGCCTCTGTCTTATTGGTGAGGTTATGTGACTGGTTGGAGAGAAATTGTGTGCATCCAACAGTGCCAGTGGAATTGGCTTCATGTGGGAATGGCTCTGATAATATAAAAATAAAATAAATTATTATTTTATGATACTATGTTATGTTTAAGAGTGCCAGAGTAAACTGTACTAAAAAATATAGAAAGGATACTTACTCAATGCTAAAAAGATAATAATGAAAACTGTGCAAAAATTAACAGGCCACAAAACTAAGAGAATGCCAGTGAGCAAGAAAGGAAAATTGGTCAGGTAGCTTCATAAGGAATGGGGAAAATAGACATATTAAATGCCATATGGACATATTAAATGCCATGTATCTGATACATTAGATAATGTATCAGAATGTATAATTCTGATACATTATCTAACTATTTCTGCAATACTTTATTCCTGGTTTTCAGATCTGTTAACTGAAGTTCAGTAGGAGCTTCCTTGCTATTCCAAGAGTACCTTTATGCAAATGTGGCTGTTCCTTATGCATTTTATATTATTTTTACCTCAGGGTGTTGTGTTCAAGACCCACCTCCTGAGCCTCACATATGAACCTCCTTTTCTCTCTGTCCACTCAGGTACCTGTGCTCAGCAGCAAATTTAAATATATAGTATTTAAATGGGCTGATCAGTGAAAAACAGAGAGCAGTAGTAGTTTTAATTCAGTGCTGTGCATCATGTGAGGTTTACTTTGTGCTTTAGCTGATGGTATAATGAATCACACTGATTATATACCACAAAACATTATTCTCATGTGCACTGTGACACATAATGGGGAATCATTGAGAAAGAAGTGAAAAATTACCTACTTAAACCACTGATTAACATGTGGAAAAGACCTGCACACTCTTAAATCCTATGGAAGATCAATCTGAATTATTTAATATTCTTTTAAAATTGAGACAGACAATGACTAAAGGGAAAAAATGCTTACATGCACTTTAATCTTTTGGATCATTAAGATTCCACCTCTAGATTCCTGCTTTTTCATGCTGAATAGCAAAGTTTGTGAAGTCTCATATTTGTGGGGTTCCCAGATGAAGGAAGGAATGATGAATCTGACTCCATGTTCTCAGAAGGCTAATTTATTATTTTATGATACTATATTACATAAAAGAATACTATACTAAAGCATACAGAAAGGATACTTACAGAAAGCTAAAAGATAATAATGAAAACTTGTGACTCCTTCCAGAATCCCAACACAGCCTGGCCCCAGTTGGCCAATGAGTGAAAACAATTCACATGAAACCAATGAAACAGTGACCAGTTGATAAACAATCTCCACACATTCCAAAGCAGCAAAACACAGGAGAAGCAAATGAGACAATTATTGTTTTTATTTTTCTCTGAGGCTTCTCGGCTTCCCCGGAGAAAATCCTGAGCAAAGAGATTTTTCAGAAAATATGATGGTGACAGTGAAGTCATTATCATCACTTACTAGAGATTCAAAATAGTGATGAGATCAGGCACAGAAAGTACCAGAGCATTTGCAACTTCAGTTGAGAGCAGATCTGTTTTAAGAACATCAGGAAAAGACTGCTACATCTGGCAGATGCTTCAGTGGGTGTCTCATTGTTGACAGGAGCATCTGGCACTGGAAAATGCAGAGATTGTCAGCTCACTCCTCATTAGATTCATCATTCTATTTTCTGTCTCCATGAAAAATTGGGAAGGGCTCCTTTCTGAACTGTAAAAAGGGATGCTTTCCAAGTAGGCTGCTGGTGAAAATTCTTTGTGATTTTCCATGCTGGTTACATGAGCATTTTTGTCCCTTCCCTGCATCTTTAAATCAGTGAAATGAAAAGCAACAGCTTTCCGATTTTGAACATCTTGAATTTGAGCAGACTAATTTAAATTTCCCAAAGGGGAAAATGGAAACATGCAACCAACTCCAATTGCTAAAGTGTGGCTCCTCCTTTCAGCTCAAGCAATGAAAGCCTCCTCCTTTTACACTCATGTGGTTTCATCTGCACAGTGTACCTCAGAATTGCTCTACAACAGGAGTTTAGGATTAGCCATGAAATGCAAGAGCCACAAGAGGCTCTTGCAATTATCCAGTGCTTGGGAGCTGTGGCAGCACCTTGCATTCCCCATCTGGAGGGGCTTCATTCATAAAACTTCTCCTTCTCTCCCTTCTAAACCACTGGCTCAGTGTCCCTGTTTTTACAAGTGTAACCCACCCCTGGTTCTGCTGGACAGTCCAGAAAACAGAGAGGCTTAAGGAACTCTTTCTTTAACTCAATGAATGTTGTTCTTGCTGTTTTCTCTTGCTCTATCAGCATTTAAAATCCACAAAAGGGTTCACAAGGGTCATAGTAATTAACACATTGTATAGATGTGTTATGTAGAGTTTCTGCCAGCTAGAAAAACTGAGGTGTAGAGTGTCTGATTATAATTATTACAAAAGACTTTGCTCTAGCTTTGTTTTTCACCTTGGCCACTCAAAAGGGCTCACAGGTCTCCACACCCAGAGGAGATGTTTCAGAGGCAGAGATTTCCTGCATTCAAACCAGAATTGTGATTTCATTCATGGCAGAGGTTGTGACTGCCTTGGCTGTTCTCTGAATGAAAATAACTTGGTTTTCCTCCTACCTGCATGGCTGAGAAACCAGAGCTCATGAGCTGTGTCCACCTCTGGGATGGCCTGGAGGTCTCAGTGTTTTCGCCTACCACCCATGTGCCTGATTAACACACTCTGGGCACGTGTTCTTCCCTCCCCAAAAGGCTCTGGGGTGCTCTGGGGTGTTCTTGCAGCTGCATTCACCCCTGTTCCTCCTCCCTTTTCTGCAAGACTATCTGCCTGCTGTTAAGGGCAGGTCCTTCTTGCCCTTCCTGGTTTCCAAGTGCTGATTTCTTCCACCAGATCTGACTTTATCTGTTAGATACATGGAACACTGATTTGTGCTCTGACATGTATGAGAGACACAAACTCCTGTGTGTTTTTCCCCGTGTCTGCAGGAACCTGTCACTGTCTCCTCACACGTTGTGACCATTTCCAGCCTGACCCCTGCCACCTCCTACAACTGCAGCGTGACCACCTTCAGCCACAACAGCCCCAGCATCCCCACCTTCATTGCAGTTTCCACCATGGGTGAGCAGCACTTCCCTGCTTTCTTCTTCTTCCTCATCCGCTACATCTGTTCCCCTGTTGAATTTTAAGATTAAGAAAGGAAAGATGAATCTGAATCCATGTTCTCAGAAGGCTAACTTATTATTTTTATGATACTATATTACATTAAAGAATGCTATACTAAACTATACTAAAAAATACATAAAGGATACTTACAGAAGGCTAAAAAGATGATAATGAAAACTCGCGACTCTCTTCAGAGCCCCAACACAGCTTGGCCCTGATTGGCCAAAGAATCAAAGTAATTCACATGAAACCAATGAAACAATCTCCAAACACATTCCACATGAGCAAGACACAGGAGAAGCAAATGAGATAATTATTGTTTTCCTTTATCTCTGAGGCTTCTCAGCTTCCCAGGAGAAAAACCCTGAGCAAAGGTATTTTTCAGAGAGTGTAAATGCCACATTCCCCCTTGCTTTCTAAAGCTGTTCTTTGTAATGCTGACCCCAGGGGTTGTTTGTGTCATGAAAAGGGCACCAGGTGTGGATGGGATGGGGGAGAATCTTTGGGAAGCCCTCATAAAAGACCCCACTTGGAAAATGTAAACTCAGGGCTCAGTTCTGCACTGGGTTTTAGAAATCAGGGATGGAGTTTGTGGTGTCAATACTAAATATCAGGTTCAGTCAATACCAACATCAACTGCTTGATGATATTTATAGAGAAAAATGTTTTCTCAGGCAAGCCCAAACAAGAGGAAAATCACTTTCACAAGCTTTTAAGGCTTCCTGCATTCAGCAAAGAAGTAAGAGAGAAGAAATGTCTCTGCAGGATCCTCAGCAGTCACAGCCAAAAGGGTCCTGAAGGAGGATCCCTGGGCATGCCATTTTCCAGAGGAATTAAGCAATTTCCACCCAGTATGTTGCAAATCCCCAGTTTATTATTTTGCTTCTGGGTCAGAAAAAGCATTGATTATTGTTGAAGAACAACTTCAGAGTAGAAATGTGCTTTGGAGACATAGATGATGATGAATATCTGTATTTTGTATTACTTTTCACCATTTTCCCTTGTGTTCTAAATGTCAGCTAAAGAGGAAAAAAATAATAAATCAGAACATGTTAAAGTTTAACAAAAATGCCAGGGTGAAGGCATTTCCCCTAAGAAATTTCCTAAGAGCAATAGCTACTCAAACTCTCCCCTTATCTCATGTGGTAGATTTTTCTCTCTCTAACACTCCAGGCTCTTTGAGATAAGTTTTAAAAAAATAGCATTATCAAAACTCAGGGAAAAACAAAACAAAGGAAAAATGTCACTGCTTCTGAACTGAATAACTGAGAGCAATTTTCTGTATGCACAGTCACTGAGATGAACCCCAATGTCGTGGTAATCTCCGTGCTGGCCATCCTCAGCATCCTCCTGATTGGGCTGCTGCTGGTCACTCTTGTTGTCCTCAGGAGAAAACACCTACAAATGGCAAGGTAAGTCAAGATTTCCGATAATTACAAAAAAAAAAAAAAAAAAAAAAAAAAAAAAAAAAAAAAAAAAAAAAAAAAAAAAAAAAAAAAAAAAAAAAAAAAAAAAAAAAAAAAAAAAAAAATCCACAAAAAAACGACAAAACAACAAACACAACAACCAAAATAAACCACAACAAACAACATTAAAAAAAACCAACAACAAAACAAAAACTCAAAAAAAACCCCAAAAAAACCCAAAAAAACCCCAATAACACACTGACAAATATTGTGACCATAGTTTCAGCTGAGAATGCTTTTGTGTGGGTGCTGCTTGAGGTGCTTGTGAACAAGGTATCTCCAAAAGAGTTCTTTTGCTGCTGTTGAAAACATCCTCTCCTTGTGTCTATTTTCACTCTAGACCTGACTGACAAGCCTCAAGCTTTGTCTTATTTTGAGCTTTGCAGGATTGAGTCCTTAATGCAATCCCATATTACAAAAGGTGTATCAGGGACATTAATGAAAATTAGGATCTGAGGCAAATGGGCATGAGCAGGACATCAAGGTTCTTTGCATGTCTTTGATGTGGTTTGGAACAGGAGATTTTTTTCCATACCAAAAGATAGATAACATTTTCTAGAAAGTCTCTCTCACACCATTTGCCAGTCTGCACCAATAATTTGTGCCTGAATATTGAAATTTAATTTCCTTTTCTAGGCAATCTTACCTGCAACAGTTCACTTTAATGTGGGTTGTTTTGGCCTGTGTGAGCTGTGGAAGTTTCCCCAAACCCTATATATTCTGTGTGTGTATATATATATATATATATAAAATTGGTTTACCTACTAGTTTTGGAGGTATCACAGAGTCTTTGTCCTTTTATAATCTATATAATATATTTTATATTAATTTATGGTACTGTGTCAAGAAAGGAAATTATTTCATGTAAAAAATCTTATGCTTAACAAGATGCTGGATTTTGTGTGTTGTGTCTAGTCTATGTCTTCCATGCAATAGATGACCACATCACACATATGTTTCAAGTTATCTTTTTATGAAAACATAATGTAGTTTGTTCCTTTTGCATGTAATTGGCTCTGAAAATCCCAGCTAAATGAATTCTTTTCTATTTAATTACTGAGCAGCCAGCCCAAAGCTTTTTCTCTTCATCACTGCTTCTAGCCACAGAACATAAACACCCCAGAAGGAAATTTAAAAAATAAATCCAGAAAGAAGCTGCAAGCAATTGTTTGCTTAAAGCAAGAAAATAGTCAAGTTAGTTTATAATTCATAGCTGAAAATAATGTGCTTGTGATAAGGACATTACTAGAATGTTATTCAGAATTTTATTTTTTTCCCTACAGTAATTTTCATGATTCAAAATTACCTATAATTATCTTGTAAAAAGGATACAATTAAACAACTTCTCCTTAGAGTGGGAACAATTAATATTTAGTATAGAAAGGTAAATATTGAACCAGTGCACTGAGGCCAGTGCCATGCTATGGAAAGCACAAATCTGGACAGAAGATAAGGTCTATTTGAGAATTTCATTCTTTTGAAGCATTTTGAGGCAATTTGATCTCAGATGGTGTTGAACATTTATTGGTTTTGGACAACCACATTAAGGAGTTCTAGTTATGTTCATTTCACATTATCTCAGACCAAGTCACAGATGTGAGTGTTCAGCATTTCCCTGCAACTCCAAAGGTTAAATTTCTGTTAAACCAAGCTCTTTGCAAGTGTTGTGAATCCAAAAATAATAACTTTTTACTTAATGATTTTTCTGGAACAGGGAGTGTGGGGCTGGGACCTTTGTGAATTTTGCATCTTTGGAGAGAGATGGAAAGCTCCCCTATAACTGGTGAGTGTTTGAAGCCAAGCTTGTTTTTTCCCCCATCTCTGCTTTTTGGCAAACGTTATCTGTAATCTTAAAGTGCTTATTTTTTATGTCATTGCTGTCCCTCTTTAGGATAAAACTACTAGGCTTGTTAATTTTGTATTTTATTCCTTGAATGTATTTTATTTCTTGAATGATCACTGAAGACATGCATTCTGTCACCTGCTATTTTTAATAGGCAATGATGTATTTGCATGTCCAAGTTTCATGGATGTGTTTGGGGAGGATTTTTTTTTTTCCCCTTTCTCTTACAGATGTATTTCCTAAAATAACACAACTGTAGAAACTTTATCTATAAATTCATTAGCACTTCCATGTATTTTCATCCAAGAGTAAGCTTATTTGTAGATAATCAATTACCAACTGTCTTCATACAGTGGTTGAATAAATATTTCCTTATGTTACAAGACAAGGGCAAGCCAACTCAAATATATACTGTAGCTTAATGTTCAGTGCTGTTGAAAAAAATAACAAAAAACTCCCTAAATATATCTTGCTGGTCTAGAAAATCACCTGCAAGAATTGCAGGCACTGATATGGGCTGTAAATCATCTCTGTCACCATCAGCTGATGAGAAGTATTTGAACAAAGAAAATCTGTGGGATTAGCTTTTATAGAAGTAAAAGGCTCTGAGAGCCACCTGAATGCAGTATCTGCTACCCCTATTTTCATAATCATCCCTATTTTGATAATCAAATAAATGGTAATGACAGAGCCAAGGTTTATTGTTCCTTTGTTAGCAATCTCTGCAAAAACCTCTTCTCTTTCAAGGCAAATCCAAGCACGGACACATGAAAGGATGACATCAGCCCCATTCCAGTAGGCCAGGAGGAAAAAAACCTAAAAAAATGCCTTTACACCCATGGTCAGCTCTGCTGACAGCTGAGAAGTTGGAAGGAAAAGTTGGTGCACAGGGAATTGCTTTCCATGACCTCACAGGACACAGCCAGGCTGGGATTAGCTGGATTGACACTGCACCACCACAAGCCTTTTGCTAATAAGCTGCAAACTGAACCAACAAGCCCAGCAAGTCTTGTCAATATCTCACTGTGCTGCTAATTAACTGGATATTAAACAAGCCTCACTTGCTTGGTTTAGCTTTAATAGCAGCCAGCTGTGTGCAGTGCAAATGAAACCATCCCTCAGCTTCTCTTGCTTGGGCTGTATTAATGGCAAAAAAGTCAGAAGATCAAACACTCATGTTAATTAAATAGCCAAGCTTGAATGAAATTATTGAACTAGCAACAGATGTTATTAAAACCATAAAAGGCTCTTTTTTCTTTTTTAATGGGAAGGGAATTAATAGGTTTGGATGTGAAAGTGAAGGTTTTTGCTTGATTTAGCATATATATGTGTGTGTGTATATGCATATATCTATACATACATAAATTAAGTTATAAAAATATAAACTGAGGACTTAATCTCTCCACAAACTTTTTGTAATTGAAGGCAGTGTGTCCTTATCTTATGGTCCTTATTTCTCTGAGAGTTGTTTTGTGTGCCTCTGTTGTCTAATGTCAAGAGCAGATTCACAATCCATCAAGGCAGCCAGGTGGGAAATTCAGCCCCAAAAACAGAGAGAAGGATTGGCTCATTCCAGGGATCCAGTCAGGGAGCCATGGGCATATCCACTAATTCCTAAGGGAAGATCAGATGACTTTTCAGGGTTCCAGCAATCTCTGCATCTCCTCCTTTTAATTAAGTTGTTCTGTATGCCTGAGCAGGATGTGAAGGACTACATGATTGCAGAAAAAAACAGTATTGTATTTATTAGGCAATTACACATTTTTCACATGTTGAATAAAATAAATTGCTTTAGCTGTCAGAGCTCCTATTCTGTGAATATAAATCAGTTTGCAAGCATGTTAGCCAGTGATTTGATAAAGTGTGGAAAATTTATGTGAGGATTGGCAATGAAAGAAGCCCAGGCTTGAATAATTCCTTGTGCCTCTGCAGGCAAGAGGAAGTAAAAGCCTTCCTCAAAGGAAGGAGAAGTATTCATCATCACTTCTCTCTCCTGAGCCTAATGGAAACCTCTGTGGCACCAGAGCTCTGTGCCAAATTTCATCCTCAGTCCAGCCCCATAGAAACTCAAACAACAAATGAGCCTTAAGGGTCTGATA
>JAHXMQ010000028.1:8758685-8777271 GCA_020466415.1 Ammodramus savannarum pratensis | reverse complement strand
CAAGGAAGCTGCAGACTTTGACACAAACTGCTTTTCTATCTGGTGGATAGATGTGCTGAGGGCAGCACCTCCAGCCGTGTCTACTGTGTGTCATGTGCATTTATTAATCCCTGTGTGCATCATCCCCTGCCAAAAAGAACCCCAGTTTTCCTCTCTGTCCCCTGGTTTTAGGGTTGCTGTCTAATCTGAGTCCCAGCACGCTGCACTGGTGACCTGCAGCCCCAGCCTGAGTGGAGGGTCGGTAAAAGAAATGCTAAAAACTGAATTTATCTCCTTTTCTTCTCTCTAAAGCATTCTGTTTGTTTGGTTGCAGGTGAGACCATGAAGCACACCCATCTTCCCTTGCTTCTGATTTATTTTCTGTCGATGGTTTGAAGGGGCAGGTGCTGTGCCACAAGAGACCACTGCTCTGCAGTGCATGGACAATGAGGGAAAGAAACTTTTTACCTTTCTGAAGCACTGGGGAGACAAAGCCTTAACGAGCCTGCGGTGTCTTTTGAACTGTTTAATTTCTGGACATTTTTTTTAAATACTGGACCAAATTCAGCTAAAACAACATGAAGGAAAAGACACTATATGTGCATAAGACAGATTGCTCCAGAGTGTTGGGGTTTTTGGTTAATTTCTTTCATAATTTTGTTTTTTCCTGTGCAGGTTGGGCTTAAGGTTAAAGTAAGTGCAATATTTTTTTAATGGTTGACTGGAGAGCTTTCTTCATGTGTCACTGGTCTGTCCCTAGGAGAGCAGGCATTGTTAGTATCTAATAATACCTCATTAGTGAATAGCGAGGCATGAACATACATGAAGAAACCTGGAGATTGTGAAAGGGGGCTGGGAGGGCGGGGGGGTTGCTGGGTCCATGGATTTGATGGATTTGACTGTTCCCTTACAGCACTGATGGATGTGGGGCCATGGGGGAGCACAAGGAACAGACTGACAGCAGAAATCTGAGCTGTGGAGCTGAAACAGGCAGCTGAGAGAAGGGTGGGGTTGGTTCTTGACTGGGATTGCTCTTTTTGCCAACCTTTTTGCAGTAATGCCACTGATCAGGCTCCTTTTTTAGATGGATCTAATCACAGGGCAGCTGAGTTTCCAGCTGGGATATCTTAGCATATATAGCATTTAACTGTCCGAGCAGTCTATGGTGCCTATACCCCTCACTCATGCATTATTTTTAGTAATTATTAACCCTGTGTAAAAATGTGAAGCTGGTTCAGGTTGGAGGGGTGGAAAGAAAAAAAAAAAAAACAAACACAAAAAGTGCTTTAATGGACATAACTATTTTTCCTGAACCAGGAATTTCCAATGTTACAAATACAAGGTTTTGGCATGTGAAGGGCTGGTTTTCAATTTGTTGCTACAAGGCTGCCAAAGTGTCAGTATGGATTCCTGCAGGGCCTTTGGGGGCAGGGTGGGGGGCTCTTTTCTTTTTTGCTGTCCATTTCAGTTCTAGTCAAAATAATTAGCTATATATATTATTTTTTTTTCTGGTCTTTGTATAATGCCGGTACATCATTGTGTATTGTGACATGGATGCTGTCAGAATGGATGTTTGATGGCATTTTTTGTAACCTGTTGCTTTGTGTCACCTCATTGGAAGTTAGCAGCAATGGTTCTCAATGTAAACAAAGCAGACTTGAACTGGAAGTAAACACACTGGATTGCTTACCTGTGGAGAAGTCACTGTCAGCAAAACAGCAAAATACACCTGCACAGGCTTTTTGTTTCATATTTCATTTACTCTGGCTCTGCTGTCACCTGGCAGGGCACCAAGGGTGTAGGGCAGTAGCTCTGCTGCCCTCAGGAGCCTGATAATCTCCTTTAGCTGATTTTCTTTTTTCTTCCTTTCTTCTGGCAGATGAATAGGTGCATACTTCTTGATAACTTCATCATGGCATTGGTTACAGTGGAAAACTTTAAAACTGCAAATTATGCAAAACTGCATAGACTTAACATCATTCCCAGATAAAACAGGTCCTTGTGAGGGGTACTAAACAATCAGGGAGTGACAGCTGATTGCTAAATGGGTGTGATATGCATTTCCCTTCCCTTCTGTTTCCAGGCACCTTCCACTGCTCCCACTGATCCCAGCCCTGGAGCAAGGATGCTGTTTCTCCAAGCACAAGGTGGATGCAGAAGGGAAGGGCCCCTTGTTTCAGGGAGCCAGCTGGTAACAAGGAAGGCTCCAATGATGCACATTTCTCCCTCATTTCACTGTGTGCCTCAGCTGGAGGGCCTGCCATTCCAGTAGGAACAGCAAAGAGCCTAAACCGAACAAAAAACAGAATTATAAATGAGCACTATTTAGATCTGGCCTCCATGCTTTTTTTTTAAAAAATGCATTTCAGATTTTCATTACATGCTTAGAAAATGTGTTCATATCCTTTTAGACAACTAGCTGGGGGGGAAAAAAAAAACAACCCACAAATTCTTTCTCATCTGCTGTCTCCTCCCTCCTGCTGGCCACTGCCCATTGAGCCCATGCTCACTCTGTATCACAGAGCAGGGTAAGCAGGTTACTGCTAAACCATTCCCTGTGCCCACAGTGTCACAGTGTGAGCTGGCTGTAACAGGAGCTTGGCTGGACGTGGCAGGGTCCAAAATTGCTGCAAAGATGCCAAAATCACACTGTAGCAAAGGACACTGAGCAGCCTGAGTTTACTAGACAGTTTGGGATGCATGTCAGAAATTTCTCATTTGCACAGCAGCAGGTGTGTATTTTTCCTTTAATAGCTGCTTAATCACAAAGTCAATTACAATGAAAACTCCATCAGAATAATACCTTTTCCTACCCCACACAGCTGTGTCAGTGGACATGTGGGATGGCAATGGAAACCACCTTTCCCAGCATTCAGGGCATGAGTAAAGCAATAAATAAGCCTGGAAGACACTGTGGCTCAGTGTACTCCTGCAGAGCTTTTAATTCTGAATTGACACATCATAATTTTGGCTTTACCTCATCATACACCTCCACTGTAAGTCCAAAAGAACAATGCTTTGGACTCATGCTTCATGTTAATGTTGTTTCCAGCATCTGCTAAAGTAAAATCCTCCCGTCATCACAGCTGTAAAGCTGTCTGAAGCCTCAGGTTTGGTAATAGATATTTGGAATTATGGGCTTCATGTCCAAAGCTCTGCTGGCACTATTGATGCTCTTGATTGATCTGCTGCTCTTCCAGATGTCTGCAAAAGCAGCTCTGTGCTGTGAGTGGCCATTATCTGAAACCAGGGCAGGTTTTCTCCTTGTCTCATGCTGTGTGTGCTGCCATGGAAGCAAAAATAGGTAAAATTAAGTACTTGGAAGTGGTAAGAAGAGTGTATGGAAGTTTGGCCTCTCCAAGCATATCCTGTGCAGTGAGCCCTGGGTCTTCAGAACTGTTTTCTTCAAACCTCACCAGAAGATTAAGAACAGGCCAGGAAGTCTTACTTGTGCTTTATTTCAGTTTAATGTTTTGGGGTTTTTTTCCCTACACCAGGATGAATTTCCCCTGTCAAATAATCAACATCTTATCCCTAAAATAGCCCATCCCTCCCTCCTTTAAGCACAGTCACACCACCTGCCTCTCACTTCTAATTTTTAAGGGCTTGTATCAAAACTATAATTTCATTGAGGCAGATAAAAGCTGTTATTTCAGGCATTTCTTGTGAGAGAATAATGTTGTTAGTGCTCTTGGCATGGATGGGAGCAGGGTGGGTTGAGCTGTGCTGCTGCTGTGACAGGTACCAGTGGGGACTGGGAATGTTCTAGAAAAACTCCCCATTTTCACTCATCTCTTCTTTTAATCTGCAAATATTAACAAGGAATAGAAGCACAGACTCATATCCTGATTCTCATTTTGGTCTGAAAACTTAGGAAGTAGTTAGAGGCCAAAGTTGCAACCTAAGCAACTCAGAAATTGGAAAAAAAAGATAAAGCCAAGCCAAAGGCACTTATTAGCAAAAAAGTGACATAGCTTCAGTGGAAATTTTAAATCTGTGAAATATTTAAACACAGAATCAATACAGACTCCCTCTCGTTTGTACTTCTCATTTATAATGTTGGTGGTTTTATGTAGAGGTGGGAGATTGATCTCAAAATCATTCCCTCAAAAACTTTTGATGTGTCAGAACCTTAAATAGGGCTGATTTAGACACCAGATCAATACAGTATAAAAACTGGGTTCCTATGAAAGGTATTTTGGCCAGAAAATTGAGTTCCCATTCATAATCATGTATCCTTTATGCTTCAAATGCAGGAAAATAAGTGATCATACCTGCTTGAACTAAGTCTGGTATCCAAGCTATAGCTTGCTTCTGTCTATGACCAGAAAACTCAAAATGCCTTCACTCCCAATTAAAATAAAAATTCTATGACTTACATGTTTCATAATTAGAAAGAATTTACATCTTACAGATAGTTATGGATTCTTTGCTTTGTTCCCTTAAATTATCACAATTCTGAAGTTCATAAACACTGATGAACACACTGAGAGCTCTGCACACTTCAGACTATCATTATAATTTTGGATATGATATCTCTACTGCTTCATAAACCATTTATTTCTGCACACACCAGTCATGGATATATGCACTTATTTCCCAAGCCCACTCAAAACAAAAACCTAACAAACAAGAAACACCAATTTTTATACAGTTCAGTGCTTTGGAGCAAAAGTTGTATACAATTCCACAGATCACAGTTTGTCTGAGCAAAGCCCTGTTTAACATTTGAATTTCTGGATGGTAAGTAAAGTGCTCCACCCAATAATATTGGCTAGAAATGTTCTTTCTGAATTAATTTTGTGTGGTTTCACAGTGGTTTGCTCTCCCCATGGTGTCCCAAGGGAACAAGCAGCCTACAGAAGTGGGAAGAAGTGCCTTGTTGATGTTGAAATGTTTGTGCTTTGAAAGCACAGAACTGCTGAGTGAACACAGGCTGCTAAAACTCCCTCCCTCCACCCAGTTAAAGAGGCAGAAAAATACCAAATTACTCCCACTTATCAAATGTCTAATAAGGCACCGATTTTGGCATTTAAAAAACTGCTTTCTTTCCTTCTCAAAGAAATCTCACATCCTTCTAAAATATTAGTATTGAAAAAATACTGCTCAACTCCTAGAGAAAACATTTTGAATGAAACACTGCATTTTACTACTGGTTTCATTTTAAACATGGAATATTTTGAAGAAAACATTTCATTTGAGGAACTCCAAATGAGATCTCCTTCTTATGACTGCCAACAAAATGAAAACTCAAAAACTGCACAGCAGCATAAGGGTGAAGCTCCCTGCAGAGCTTTAAACCACCAAGGAAATTCCAACAAATATTTGCCTCAACACCATTCAGATTTCCCAGACTGTAACACAGAAATCACAGTGGTTAGTTCAGCAAAGTTTAAAGGGTAAATGCAACTCAAGGGGCACCTGGTTGTTAATTCATTATTAGTTTAGAAACTGTGAAAAAAAGACACAAACCAGCCCACCAACCACAAGATGGTTCTGGTTATTCAGTGTGTGGAAGGGGTTTCCTCTTTTTCTCCCCAAGTATCTCCCAAGATGCTTCTGAGCACACTGACCACATTCAGACTTGTCTGGCACTTTTTAAACACCAGCTCCACATAAACCCAGCTCCAAAAAAACCCCAAACTGTTGTGAAGAGACCTCTTTTCTCTCATAGGTGAAATATGAGTTCTCCCTCCAACACCTCACAGTGCCAAACTTCACAAATTCTGGGATGTCCCAGAGCTGGTGCCTCTTTCTGGGCAAAAGCAAACCATGTGCTGAATGTTGAAATAAAAACCAGCAGAGAGCATCAGTATTGGCTTCTTATTGTGGTAATTATCAGGGGAGTGGAGGTGCAGATTACCACCAGAGTGCTTTTTTATAGAATCAAAATCCTTCCCATGAGAAAAGGCAGGGACTCCAAGTTTTAAATAAGAGTTTCAAAGACCTTTTAAAAAGGTTCTTCCTGCTGCACTTATAGGTAATGGCATTTATAATTTCATGACCCATTTCTGAATAAGGCCATGTTTATCCAGACAGCAATAAAGAATATGTATAAAATGTAAAAACATACATGAACACACAACCAACCACACAGAAGTAGTATTTGCAAGGACATTTACAATAAATGGCACTAACACCTTTATTAAGATTTTAATTTTTCATTTGTGAAAAAAAATGAATAGATTTTTTTTTCCCTTGTACGCAGAGGAAAAGCAAACTAATGGCAAAAATCAAGATTACTTTCTTATTTCAATACTGTCTTTGTAGCCACAAAGATACAATAATTTAACAGACAAGAAATACTGTTTATTGCAGACTTTAAGCTGATTCATGTGAAAAAGGCACTATGAAACTTAATCAAACTAGATGATTAAATTTGTCTAACTTAAGTGATATTATATATTATATATAATACATATATTATATATAAAATCACATGACCATATGAAACAGAACATTTTGTGACAAAAATCATTGCATCTCCAAAAATAACATTTTCTGTAAGGGATGTTTCTCTTTTCTTTTTTCCCCTGTTTTACCTTCAAGAATCCACTTTTCCAAAAGATTACATTTATAAAGGCAATTACAAAGGCTTTTTGCATGAGGAAAAACTGATATCTGGGATCAACACACAGAGAAGTCTAGATTATACACTGTTCTTTTTGATGGGTTAAGTTACAGACAAAAAAAAATGCAATTATGTTTTAAAGAAAAATATGCTGTGAGTTGTTGCATGGCTACAGCAGATCTCATCACCTCTTTGAGCTGGGGTGTGTTACTATTTTCTAGTTACTTTTTTCTTGTGCAATATTATAGTTCATCACAGGTGAAATACGGATAAAATCAATGTACAGAATATTATTTTGCTATAAACAGCATCATTAGTAATAAAACACCTTGGGAGTGATGCAGGAAAGATTCAGTCTGTGTTGGACTGCTGTTCATTCCCTAAACATTTCCTCCACATTTGCTGGAGTCGACAACTTAAGTAAACATCCTGCAGCCAAATGCCTGACAAGAAAGACTGAGCCAAAAAGGACATAATTGCACACTACAGCAAGAGATGGGATTCAGAATCTTATTATTACTGAAGGGTTCAAGTGCTTTTTTATTGCTGGCTCAGCTTCCCTCAGATGAATCACCAACAAAGACGTGCTCCAATTTATCTGTCATGTTAATTCCATGAAGCCAAGACTCATCTCTGGGTGTAAATGAATCATGTACCAATATTTTCACCTGTCAGGAATCTCCACTGCGTTTCTCATCTGTTCATTTCTCACGAGGAGGAGCCAGCAGCAGGTATTTCTGTGGAGACTACTGGAAATTCTCTTTATGTTGGCTACGTTCACAATACAATAAGACATTCCCCTTCACTGCTTCCTAAAGCAAAGCTGGATGGTTTAATGCTATGGACAATGGAATTAAAGAAAAGAGGAAACACATTTTTAGTGGCTGCTTCCTTCATCAAAGGACTCCACACCTGAATCTGTGGCAGCTGCACTGATTTTTTCTTGTCGCCTTCTCATAATTTCTTGCAGTTCTGAGCTACCACTGCTAGCCTATAAACAAAAGAGAAGAGTTTACTTGTAACAAAGAATTACTTTGACAGGTGCTGAAATTCCTCTGCCAGCATTTTCTTTAGATAGTTGTTTAAACAAACTCACCTTGCAGCTCCAATAGAAAAATATTTATGCTATCCTTAAATATAGACCAGAAAAAAAATAATCTGCAGACTATTAAAAGCATATTTCATCATTGCTGAGCATCTTTAATTCCCACACAAGGTCCTGGAAGTGTTGGACATTTAGGAGGTTTATAAAATATGGCTTCAGTAAAAGCAGAGTTAAAGCTCAATGAGTTTGTTAGGGTGTCCCACTTAAAAATTAAGGCAATAATATTTAGAAACTAAAAACCCAAAAATAAATCCTTGATGGCTTTAAAAGCTCACACATGCACATGGGATTGCATGGGCAAGACCAAAGTAAAGATTCAGTCTCAGGTGCTCACACCATGAGGCATTTACAGCTCAGAAACACAGATTTCAAATTTGGAGCACACTCATAGAAATTGGACCATATTATAATATTAGCAATAGTGGAGTATTGTGAGGACAAGGCTTTATTTCACTTTTTAAGAGTGAAAACCAGGTCTGCTGAACCAGCTGCTTTTTCAACATAAATGAAATTATTTGCAAGGCCAGGACATCTATTCACTAGAGCAGAACTTCCCAATGTGTGCATGAATAAAACTAGGGGATTGTAAACCAAGAGCTACTGTACTATCTGGCCATGACATGACCTTCAAAACTTTAAAATCAATTTCCAAAATAAGGAAGCAGAAACTGGTTTTGAAATTTATAAAAGAAATTCCAGGATTGTTAAGGGGAAAATCCTGCAGTTGATTGTGAACTCTGAAAATGCATCCTACTAATTTCATAGAATTTCATATAGATTTAGCCTATTATATCCATTAAAATGCAGTACCTGGTGCCACAAAGAGTGAGACAATTTCTTAATTAACTGCAGTGCTCCTCCTACTTAAAATACCATTGCTCTCCTCTCCCAGAGTGGAAGGGCAAGGCAGGAAACCTAGAAGTGATTCTGAAACTGAGGGAGCAGCTTTATTTGTCTTAATTCTTCTTGTCCTTGCTCTCTGGATTTTAGATACACAAGTGCAGCACTCATTACTGAGTTCATGCATAAAAAAAAACCATCAGCAGATACCCAACAATGCACTTCATCAGAGGTCATGTACAAATATTTTATTGAGAATAATTGAGCAGCCCAAGCTGAAAGAATTTGCCTTCTTGATAGCATCAATGACAACAGCACTGATGAGCCTGAAATGCATTATATTATTATATTAAGGAGAGAAAGGATGGTGCAACTTCCTTTGATGACATAATTTAGCAAACAACAGGCTAAAGCCATGAGGAACTGCATAAATTCTGAAATTCAACCTCAAAAAACCAAGGCAGAAATAAACATTTCAATTACCTTTTCCCCAACAAAAAAACAATGACCTTGTTAGACTCTAAGTAGCTGCTCATTAACTCTTGTAAGGCATTTATTAGACAAGTTTGGACTTTTGAATTTCCTGCAGAGTGAGGCCTAACTGGGGCAAGCAGAGTAACAGCATGGAGGGGAAAAAGCCCCTCTAATCCAGGGCATCTCTGCTTTTCAGACCAAATTCCACTGCAAAATGACTTCCATCTCAGGACATTGAAATAAGATGACTGACATGCAAAAAAGTTGAAGAATACAAATATATCTTCACTAGGAAATGATGGATTGCCCTGGACTTCTATTCCTAAGAGTAAAGGTTAAATATCTTTCCCTTCCTTTAACTGAAAAATAGGCCTTGAAGAAGGGAATAAAGCAATTTTGACAGTTGCTAGAAAATTATGCTCTCTAATCCACACTGATCATGTAAAATATACATCATCATAAGCCTGTCTTTAAAAATACTCCTAGTAGTTAATGCTTAAAATAATTTAAGTGAGACAGTCTCAGTTTAAGGAGAGGAAAATATTTTAAACCTCTTCAAGATTTTCTTCTAAATAGGATGTGAAGAATGTAACTTCTCTGTTGGGTTGATCTCACATTTAGATCATTTCTTCACTTGCCACAGCAAGTTTAAAAAAAATATTTAGGTGCATCTCTAATTTTACAGGTTTAAAATCAGCACGAATTGTCCTTAGCAGAGGTCTGGATAAAAGCTTAAGGTGTTTAAGAGACAAAACTTTAATTAAAGAAAAGTGGTGCTATTTCTAATGTTTTTGGACCCCTTTAGAAGTGGGGAAGATCTCACCTGGTGTTTTGAGGAATGATGTTCCAATGAATTAATACCAAATAACTCAGGTGAAAAGAATGTTTATCAATATGATGGGAACTAGGGAAAATCACCTGCCTCACAGAAGGAGTTATCTAATTCCACAGGTTTGAAATTGGCTACCCAAACCAGGTGAGTGAGAAGAGTTGTCCATACCTCCAAGGCAGATTTCTGTACCGTAATTTGGTTGTAGACTCTTGACCCTTCTGGGCAAACAGTCCTCAGTTCCTCTTTATTGAGGGAGAAAAGCTGAGCTCCTGTCAGCACACCGAGGCTGTTCACAGTCCTGGGACACAGCAAACAGGAAATCAGCAAAACCACACTAGCCAAGGTTGGCTTCATCCCACACTGCCTCGGCTAGGGCTGCTAAATTCAGAGCAAACTTGGTGCAGCAGGACTACTGAAGTCAACTGGGTGTATAAGTAGATTTTTGTAGAGGCTAAAATATATATACTATATACAGAATGTATACATATAAAATATATGGACGTTCTGTAGCTCTATAACCACAGTGACATATATTTTTATATATGTATTAGATGCACTTATACACACATATATATATATGTGTATATCTGTAGATGTATATATGTGTTTATAGATGAATATATTCATTTATATATGTATATAGAGATGTGTATATATATGCATATATATAATTATATGTGTATGAGTATATATATGCATGTAAAACGTATTAATAGATGAATATATACATTTATATATGTATATATAGATGTATATATGTGTGTATACATAGATGCATATATATGTGTATAAATAGATGTCTATATATGTATATATGTGTACATATGCATGTATAAATACATATATATGTCTATATATACATATATGTATGTGTATACATATAGGCATGCAAAATATATGTGCTTATAGATGAATATATATGTTTATATATTTATATGTATATATGTGTATATATAGCTGCATATATATGTGTATAAGTAGATGTGAATACATGTGTATATATACATATATATGGGTACATAAATATATATATACATTTATATGTATAAATACATATATGTCTATATATTCATATATTTATGTATATGTATATATATGCATGTAAAATATATGTTTCTAGATGAATTATTATGCTTATACATGGATATATAGATGCATACATATGTGTATATATAGATGTATATATATGTGTCTATATATACGTGTGTATATATATATATATATATATATATATATATATACACATGTATATATATGTAGAAAGAAATTAATTTTTCTAAGAGTGCAGCTGACATCTCTTGATCAAGAAATCACCTTGATTTTCAGTAGCTGCCTGATTTTAACAAGTGGTCAGACCACATCCTGGCAGGAAAACAGTTCCTTTTCTATTTAAAGGAGTTTTGCTGCCTTTTCCCTGGGACTTACACAGGGTTGAATCCTTTGGACTGCAGCCAGGCTTTGACATCCTCGGGGGAGGAGTCGTAGGTGATGTTGACCACGGGGATGTTTGGCCGTGGCACGTGGAATTTCCTCTGGGCAGCGCTCCGGCCGATGGTCAGCCTGTGCACGAGCTCATCCTGCACCTCCTCCATCTGGGATTTCCTGCCTAGAGACAGAGACATCTCACAGAAATTACTCTCTTTTATCAAAGCCAAGTCATTTCTTCTGTGTCACTTTATGTCACTTTAAATTGTCAACTTTTTTTTTTTTTAAATTCATTCATTAGATCTGATTGAATTATTCCCCCATGGAATATGTCAATATTCCAAATCCTCCCTTTGCAAGACAAAGGAAAAATAAACAAACAAAAATCCCCAGACAGAATACAACTAAGACCCCAGAAAGGAGAGATGCCTGGATGTCATAGAGAGGTGCAGAGCAGTGTGACAGCACCCAAGGTGTAGAATAAAATGGAGGGTTATTCAATTGTTATAGTCTGCTTTTTTTTTTTTCAAACAGAATTGAGGGTTTAAAAATGAAAACAAGAAAATAATGAGGAAGGTTGCAAGATTGCTCTCACTGTGGGAAGGTAGTACTTTCCACAAACAGTTCTTTAGTTGAAAGTTCAACTTTTTAGTGCAAATCAACATAGGCAAAAACATTTCACAGCTGCTGACATATATCAACTTATGTCTAATGAGCTATTGTAGCAATTGCATTTTTGACAGGGTTTTGAGAAATTTGAATTCACTCCAAGCCTGGAGTGGCTGCTTAGCTAAAACATTGTCAATTTTTGCATTAAAAAAGGAATAATTAAAAAAAAAAAAAAAAAAAAAAAGGGGGTAGCTGCTCTCACCAGAGACTCCAAAATTGGGCAAGATTTGTTTATTTATTTTCTCATTTTAAACAAAACTGTAAGAATTCATTATCCCCCAGAACCCATTTGCTGTTCATTAGCAGGCAACAAACTGAAATGCTTTTCAGTCATTTCAACAAGATCAATTACAATGACAGTGAGAATTGCTTAAAATTACTATAAAAATTTCTGTGGATAACTTCACAAAAATAGGTAGAATTCCGTAAGGTATAAATAACCTTTTGGGCCCAGAGAAGATGCTGATTTTAACACAGTTAAACCCTCTGTGCCATAACTTTGGAACAACTGTAAAAATCCCCTGACAAACAACTCCAATTATCTCAAAAATTCTCAGGATTTCCTTGCCAAGATATTTTTAGTGATCTTTATTCAACCTTCTCACTTTGATACACAAAGAGTAACTACACCACCCTCTCAGTGCACCCAGATGGCAAAACCTATTCCTCTTCTCCCATTACACTGATAGGAACAGATAAAAACAACCCAACTTCAATATGAAAAAAAACCTGTAAGATAGAAACATTTTTCCCTTCTCTGCTTTCCTTTTAAATTCTCTCAAAACCTCTCCAGAGGTTCTCTCAAAACCTCTCCAGGGATCAATATCTCTAGCCAGTTAAACAAATAAAAACAAGCTTTACATAGGCCTCTAGGATTATTTCTTTAATCACCAGAGCAGAAAGAAGAAAAAATGTTGGTTTAACCATTTCCTTTGTTCTTTTGCAAAACAGCCTCAGGTTGAAAGTGGAAAAAGTATCTCTGCTATGATATTTGAGGCATTCAGGCCCTGTTGTGTAGGGTTTTCTCATCTCCCCCCATCCTGAGTGTGAGTCAGAAGCCCAATGACACGAGCTCATTGATTTGTGCAAATCTGACAGGGGTTATACAAGGAAAGCCTTTAGGCAGTGTTATCAAATCCTGCACCCGCTGTTTTCCCAAGCAGGAAGAGACACAGAACATTGCTATCTTCCTTCTATTTACACAGATTTTGAGAGACTTATGCTTAATCTAGACCAAGACTGTATCAAGAGACAAATATTTAGCTGTTAGGTAAGAGATCCTTCCCATTGTTAGATGGGAAGGATTGTTGTTATCAGAAATAAGCAGGGTGTGGGGCAGGTTCTGCAGTGTTCTCTGCAGGGTTCAGGTGGGTACTTGGCCAGCAGGTTTCCCACCACCTTTGCAGAGGAACCTATTCTGTGAGGGTTTTGAGGTGCCTGAAGCTCATTAACTGGGCTTGGGTGAGCAGGATCTGCTGTGTGTGACCCACAGCCTCTACAGTAACTCCTACACCTCACACATGCCCTGTACCTGAAGCCAGGATCCAGGATCATGGTCTTCTCATTTTCCATCTAGAATGGATAGAGAAGGCCACCATGGATTCAAGCACACAGAAATAAAATTTTCATTTTTGTGCATGTGTGTGGGTGAAATCACCCTCACTTTCCACATCTTTTGTGTTTATTTATCTGCTTTTATTTAAGTAACTCTTTCTTTGGGAAGCAGCAGTGAGGTCTGTTCCTCCAGCCAGGCTGTTCTCCAGTTATGATTTCCAGCTAGACAGCCCATTAGGTGAATATAAGGAAAAGTTCTCAGAGCCTTCCTGAGCTCAGAGCTCAGGCAGGAGCTTGTCCTCCACCAGGCAATGTCACCACAGACCCCACCAACAGGAATATCCACACAGGCACATTTCCCATCCACTGGGGACAGGGGGCAAAGAAGCCCTTCCCCAGAAAGGATTATGCTCAGTGCCAATTCCTGACCTTAGGTGGAAGCAGGATTTGCTGCTAAGGCAGTGAGTATGAAAAGCTGTCAACTCTTGCACTACAAAAAGCTCATTATTTTTACAGCTATTACTTTAAAAGCTGTAGCAAATGCTTCCCTACATGTTTCAGTTATTTCTAAGCCAAGCAATCACACTGCCCAAAATGCATTTAGGAGAGAAATTATTGACTAAACAAGCTTTTCTAACCCTACCTGCTTTTCAGTCAATACCAAGTAGCAGCCTCAGCATGCCTCAATTGGTATATTTACAAGGTGGCCTTAATCAGAATTTCTCAAGGCAGCCACACACTGTTGGATGCACATTCCCAAGTTTTTCCAGCTATGGAGGTATGGAATATGTTCCTGTGTCCTCCTGGGACAAAGACACCAAAGTCTGCTCCATGCCAGTTGCTGTTGCTTTGACCAAGCCAACTGTAAAGTAACTCTACAAAACTATTACAACGTGGTTCATGTGCATCAACCAGACCTGCAAGTGTTCTTGAAGCCCTAAATATGTGTTTCAGAATGGTGCAAACAACCTAGAAATATGGATGATCATGAATTGAAGTGTGAAAAGAACATACCTGATTTTACAAGCAATTTAGGTTGTAATGTGGCAGTGAGTTCAGGTGGAAAATCTCCATTAGCCAGCATACCAGTGTGGGCATTGCAGTGTTAAAAACCACTGACTAGAGATCCCAGACATGGGAAATTTGGGTTAGATGTTAGAAAAAGTTTTTCATGGAAAGAGTGATAAAGTTCTGGAATGGTTCTGCCCAGGGAGGTGTGGAGTCACCTTCCCTGGATGTGTTTAGAAAAAGCCTGGATGTGGCACTGGTGCCAGGATTTAGTTGAGGTGTTGGGGCTGGCTTGGACTCAATGATCTTAAAGGTCTCTTCCAACCTGGTCATTCTGTGAATTCTGTGATTTAGGATGGGACAAGTGTAAAGAGTTTTTCCCAAATTACCATTATGGTAATTGTAACAAGGGTGGCACTTGGTGCCATGGTTTAGTTGAGGTGATGTTCGGGCATGGGTTGTGCTCAATGATCCTAAAGGTCTTAAAGGCCTCTTCCAACCTGGTTATTCTGTGAATTCTGTAATTTAGGATGGGACAAGTATAAAGTGTTTCTGCATAATTACCATTACAGTAATTATAACGTGGGTCAGAACATGCATCCATAAGTATTTTACACATACACATCCACCTGTATTTTAAACATAAAGTTAAAACTAAATTTTTCCACCAAGAATTCATCTGAAACACAACTTTAAGGGACTTCAGAATTAAGCCAAGCACACAGAAACAGGATGAAAGATTTTATCTTGCATCTGAGGGCGCACTTACGATCCACAGGGATCTGCTTCTGCCGCTGCGTGTCGCGGGCCACGCTGCCGCCGCTGTCGCTGGAGGTGCTGCTCTGGCGGCTGACGGCGGCCGGCGCCTTGGGCACGGGCACTGGGATGGGAGCTGGGGCGCTGGGGGGCAGGGGGACGGGCACGGGGACAGGCACAGGGACGGGGACCGGGACGGGAGCGGGCGTGGGCGGCGGCGAGGGCGTGGCGGGAGCCGGCTCCGGCTGCTTCGCGACATAGTCCGTCCTCTGCTTCTGCAGGAGGCAGAGAGGCTCAGTTAGGAAACAACATTTGGGCAGCACGTCACACAAACCCAGGCTTTGCACCAAATGGTGCCTTTTATTCCACTAAGGCATCTCACTTGCCACGTATCATTCCAAACTTTGCCAAAAGTTGATCTGGCATCAAAGTTTGGCATCGGTTTCTGTTGTGGTGTGAGCTCCCCAGGATGAGGTGAGAGATGAGAATTTGACTATGTTCTCAGAAGGTTGATTTATTATATTATGATATTATATTAAAAGAAAATTATATACTAAATTGTATACTAAATTATATACTATATACTAAAAGTATACTACTAAAAGATACATCACAAGGCCAGAAAAGAATGATAATGAAAACCCATGACTGACTCAGAGTCCAACACAGCTGGCTGTGATTGGCCATTAATTAAAACCAATTCACATGTTTGGATAAACCATCTCCAGACCACATGGCAGAGGAGCAAAACATGGGGAAACTGAGGTTTCTCATCTTCCCAGGAGAAGAAATCCTGGTGAAGGGATTTTTCATGAAATATCACAGTAACAAGTTTCTCTGCTGGACACAAGACTCCCAGCAAGGAAATCCTCTGAAACATGTTTCTTTCTTTCAAGGAGATGAATCCTATCAATGAGATTGTTTTTAAATCTCAAACTTCTGTTAACTGGCACTTTTTAAAAGCTTTCAAAATTTTTGACTTATTGAACTTTATCAGTGTAAAAATTTATATTTTAGAGTTGTTATTTAAAAAAAAAAAAACCTGAACAATGAACATGTCCAGCCACACCTAAACTCAACTAATGCTTTAATTTATAAATGTCACGGAGGGTAGCATAATGTATTGTTTTTTGAACTACAGACAGCATTTAAGAGGTTCCTGCTCCTCCTATCTATTCATCTCTGCCTTTTCAGCTATTGACATGATCACTACAAGCCATCTCAAGGCAATAATCTGATTTAAAAACAAGCCCCAGACTGCACAATTCTTGGAATTGTTGAGCTGTTCTCCCCCACTTCATGGACATTCTAACAACATGTAAGCTATCTTGTTGCTAATAACTAACTAGCAGGTGTCTCAAGAATAACTTTGGAAAGTTATTTCTTCTTTGCCTTTGCCTACAAGGGGACCAGTTACATAAGAACACCTCTATTTTCCCCAGAGCAATCATAAAGACAGACAAATCCATAAGCCACCTATGCTACCCCTTTCTCTCAGGCAGTTCAAACTCCATATCTCACTGTTTAACAGTGTTCCCTCTCCACAATTTTGGACTAACACAGCTTGAAGGTTCAATATTAAAGTTTGTTTGCTCAATAGGGATGCCTCATCTCGTAGTCATGAGAATCTGCTTACTTTGGTATGAAGAGAGATGAATGCATTCTCCAGATTCATTGCTCCTTCCTGAAATACCTTTCCCTATTCCCTTGGAGGCAGAGGGTTTTACAGCAGATCAAGCAGGGAAATATTTGTAGAAGCCATGTGTTAGAATTTGAGCAGCAGATCACTGCCCTGACAACAATCAAACTTTCCTTAAATGTCAGCAACTGCCCTTGTACAGGAATCCCCAGCTCAGTGAAGTCCAGCTGATGGACAAGGATTTATCAGTGAGTGTTAACCATTTCAGCAATACTAATTTACACCAGCAGAAAATTTATTCCATTGGCTTATCTGGCCAATCAATTAAGCCTGAGAAAGGAGTCTTACTTCCCTTGGATGATTTTTCACTTAAATCACAATACTCAGCTAATAAATCAAACATATATCCCTGCAAACATATCCCATTAAAGTTTTTTGTTTGTTTGTTTGTTTATATCTCAGCATTTAGTTGTTCAAAGGCCTCCATCTTAACTGCTTTGTGCAATGTGGGGAGATTTAAAAAAAATAATGATTGACTTTTCTGTATTTTGCTGCTTCAATGTTAAGAAAATGAATGCTTCTTTAATTGTCAAATGACAAGGAAAGTAAAATGCATAATATAAAATTGAACAATTTATGAAACTTGCCGTTTGGTGGAGAGTGCCCCACTAGGTGTACAGCAAATACACCATGATTTATTATATATAGATGTACTGTGATAGACTCAAAAACCTTATCAAAGAATTTATACATTTCACATCTACTAAAAGATTCCAATGATATTCTTATCATTTTATCTTGCTCACAGATTCCAATTACTAGTCTGTTATCTCCAAAATGTACCTTTTTCATGTGTGTTTTACCTTCTTTAAAAACACAAAGAAAAAGTAAAACTTTCATGCTAGAGAAGATTTGTTACAAGCCAAGACATCCACTACACACTGCCACAATCATAACCCAGAAAAAGAGAGAGCTAAAAATTCCATGTAACTTTCAATGAGTGCTACTGGAGGAGCTGCAAAAACATGCTGTACTGCAATCATCAGCCTCATCAAAACAACTTGCTGCAGTGAAAACAAAAATTAATTTGGAAGCATCACTCAAACTCTAAATTTACAAATGCAACCACATTAAAATACACTTTGCATTTTGCTAAACAGTGCCCAAAAACCAATTATACATTTGAATCCCATTTAATGCTTCCTTTTTTACCACTTCTTTTTTTAACTCCAGATCTTTTGAGGACATCCACACATTCATCCCATCACTTCTATTCACTGCTATGAAAAGAAGCATGCACTATGGAATTTGGTGACTACATAGTCCAAGAGGGGAAATTTTGAGATTCAATATCAGAAGAGTAATTCAGTTACCTCTGAAAGCTCTCCCAGTAATTGCTGTGAGGAAAATGGAGTAAATCACATCAAATAGTATTGTTAGAAAGGTAAAAAGTAACTGTCTCACACATCACTCCTGAAATTTCATATACATTAGCAATTTAAACTACAAGGAACATTAGTCTTAGTAATTACCTCTTCTTAATCACTAGGAAACTAATAGTTATTCTAATATTCTTTTTTTGAATAGGGAACAGAGTGCTGGCTGCAAAACATACACATGTGATGCCATATAAGCAATCAGCTCTTTTCAGAGCACCTACCCAGACAGAAACAGGCTTAACAGAAAACAAAAGCCAAGGAAAAGAGTGCCAAAGGATTAAAGATTGTCAGGTGA
>JAHXMQ010000028.1:8726816-8754565 GCA_020466415.1 Ammodramus savannarum pratensis | reverse complement strand
ATCTGAGTCCAAACAAGAAATTCCATCTCACACATTTAATCGCAACCCTGGCAAAAAAGAAGCAAAGACACACCACCTTCAGCCCCTAGAATAAATGTAAATGTTTTGTGCACACACTGACACTTCCATTGGAGGTTTTGCCCCAGCATGGACAGTACCTGGATGGTGCGGGTGTAGGCAGGCTCCGGCCATCCCTGACCTCCTTCCGTGTTCCTCAGAGGATCCAAAATGTTGTTTGGCACAAAGCCTGTGCTGCCACTTTTGTTCTGAACCTTCCACCACTGCTTTCTGTCATCCAGGATCTGAAATAATTTGGTAAATTAATTATATGTCTTTTCTGACTTTCCCCCTGCCTGTGCTTAGGCTGTGAATCATTTCAAAACAAAACCATGGCTTTGCCAGGTTCTGAGTCTGCCAACAGATCTTGCACAGATGTGTCCCTGAGAAACCCCTGTGCCTTCCCTGATTCCCACCATCATTAACTCTACATGATTCTACTGCACTTTTCAAAATGGGGCTATCAAGAAAGAATATATAAGTGTGCAATGGAGTTCTGTAAAACTCAGGAGCGTGCTGGAACAAAACCCAAATACTTGCACAGAGATGCTGCCATCTCCACAGCCCACATGCTGTTGACAAAAGGAATAAATAATTACTAATAATCCAAGTAAAGGCAGCTCTGGGGGAGCACAAATTTGGAGAAACAACACTTCTTAGTAAACAGGGAATGGGAGCAGGAGAGCCTGGAGCAGTCAGAAGTCTGCCTGCCTGCCCCACACTTTCACACTCAGCATTTTCTCTCTTTGTTGCTCCCTCCCTCCCAAATGTATCTCACTTTTCTGGTGCCACATCCTCTTGGAAAGAACAGTCCTTCACTATGCTCTGTGTGTACACAGATAGTTATTTAAACACCACTTAATATTTAAAAGCAACACTGGAGAAGGTGGAAGGAACACACAAATGTATTTCGAGCACGGATCTCGACAGCACCCCTTCCTAAGTCAGCAAAATTGATGCAAAACAAATTAACAGCTTTCCATACTGAGGCAGACAGGTCAAACACATTGAAGGAAACACCAAGGAAAGCCACACTGTCCACAGGAAAGGTACCCTCAGCTTTGAGTAGCACCAGAAATTTGTGTGTCGTCTTTGCAAACAAAATTACCTCCACAATCTCCTCTTTCATGACAGAAAGCTCACTGTTGTTTCTTGCCACGAATTCGTACTTGCATTTGGCATATTTCTTGCTCTGTGCTTTATTGTGTGCTTCATAGTTTCTGCAAAGCAAAGATCAGGCTATTGTTCAGTGAGACAGTCAAGCAACTAAAACCACAAAATGCCCTCTTTGAATAACCTGCAAAACATTTTTTAAAACAAAAACCTCTCAGCCATAATGTGATGTTGCTGCTACCTATTCATAATACACTGATTTAAGTGCCAAAAAAAAAGTATAAATAAACAAAATAAAGAGGTGGCTGAAATACACAGAACTCAAGAACTGCTAATCTTTATTAGCTTACTGCTTGCAAGATGTATGATAACAGCCTAGATTAGCAGGTGCTATTGTTTCAAAATAAACATGTACTCTATATTTAGTTTGTTTTCCTACAGAAGGTTAAACAGCCATTTGCTATATAAACAAATTACTATACTTAGGATATAATTGATAGCTTGGGCTTTGTATGAAATTGTATTTCTAGTGCTCATCACAGATTGTTTCAAATACATAATAGATGAATAAATTGTTGTCATCAATACTAATGGAGTTAAACTCTAAAAAATGTTCACCTATTGTAGATCAGTTTTCTTAACCGACCATAAGATGCCACCAACTCTAACAACTTCAAGCTACTTTATCAATTAAGAATGAGAAATAACTTCTTGCACACAGGACTTATTGTAGAACGAGGCACATCACAGTAAGCTCTGTATTTCTCTGTTTCCATGAGGAAAACCTGTCCAGAGTGCCTTTCGTTATGGAGCTACTGCTTTCTTTGACATAACACTTTTTCAATTGAGAAGTCCCCAGCCCACTCCAAACAGGTCTAGAAACCCCCCAAGTAACTTTAGACATTTGCACACCTTATACACTTGCACAATCCAATAACTTCATACACTTGCTGCAAGTTACACCAACAACATAAACCCATACTGCACAGTAAAAAAATAAAACAAACAAAAAACCCCCACATGAATAGACAAATAAATAAATAAATAAATAAATCCAAACAGCCAATTAAAACATGAAGCAATCCGTGGCTTGAAATGCTGGGTACAAGGTCACAGCCTGGGGATGTGAGCATGGGTGTTGTTTGCTGCTGCTGCTGTGTAACTCTGGTGTGCCTGAGCAATCCAGCAGCTACCTGGCTACTGCATGGCTGTGGAGAACTGTCTCCCTTGACTTGAAGAGCAGAACCAAGGAAAATCATATTTAGATTGAAAGATTATTTTGAAAGAAAGAGAAAACACTCACAGTATTTAAGGAGAGAGTGAAAAGCAGGGGATGACTCCCAGCCTGCAGAATAGCTGTTACAAGGCTGAACAATGTGTGAATAATACCAATTTTTCCTGCTACCCCCTTAAAATTCATATAATTGTGATTTTCTTTCTTACTGTGATTTTCTTTCTTACTATCTCAGAGATACGACTAATGCAGCTCTGGAAGTACTTTTACTTACAGGCAGCCTTTACAAAATCATTACAATATTCTATTCCATTACAGTATCTTTTCTATTTTGTCCACACCTAACTATCCTGATTACTTCAAAAATATAATTCAGGAAGAATTTTTAAAAATGTCTACATTTTAGTTTTACTCAGCTCAGCAACATGCCCAGGACATGGGCCAGACAATGGGTGAATGCATCTGAAGACAGCCTAATTCTTCAAGCCCAGCCTAATGAGACAGTTTATTCTGGGCACAAATATTCTGATCACTTCCCTCCATCATCCTCCTCTGTGCTTCTCACTGCTTAGCAGATACACCATAATTCAGGCCTCAGGTCTTCATACTCATTTCTCTTTACTGTCACAAAGGAGGTTTGGATAACTCTTTCTGTTCCAGACACCCTGATATCATCAACAGCTCAATGCAGTAAGACTCTTTCTCTAAAACAGGAGTGCAGGCAAAAACGCTTTGCATTGAATATTCTTACTCTGGAAGGACAAATCAGGTCTTACCCCATTACAGGTAAGAGAAAAGAATTTAGAGTGCAGATCATCTAGATTTCAAAATAAATGGTCCCGAGACAGGATTGCAACAGGCAATCAAGTTTGAGAAAACAATTAAGAGATGACTACTCTGCTGCTGTTGCCATGAAGAATAAATCCAAAGTTCAGAGAAATTCAGAGAAATTGATTGTGTCTTCAATCTGCACAACACTGCACACCACATGGGAATTGGCTTGCATGCAGATTAAAAACAGGATCTTTTAGCACATGGCTCAAAACTAGGGATTCTGAAAGGGTTTTCATCAAAAGAGTTATATATATATATATATATATATATATATATATTGAGGATGATTTAAGCAGCAAGTTGATCCCCAAAATTTAGTTAAAACATCTTCCATGGCTCATAAAACAAAATATTTTTCATATAATATATATGGAATATAGTTTGGTACAGGAGGGCAATTCCAATGCTTCTTTACTGATGTGCCTCCACAGTTTTGCTGGTATAAATTCTCCCCAGAGGCAAGGCCAAGGATCACTGCATATCATCTTGTCAAGTTATTCTGTTTTAGGATAAAATGAAGGGGGTGAAAGAGGATGTGCAAAAAGACACTGTTTGCTATGCAAACATTTCAGAGTATTTTCTGTAAGAAAGAGGATGGAAGAGACAAGGTGTCATTGTTCTGAAAGTGGGTATTTATACACCAGCCCAGAAAACAAAGAGCAGGAGATGATGGAATACTAAGTGAGCAGCTAAAAAAATCAAACAATCAGTCAAACCAAGGACAGGTGAATCTCAGAGTAGACTTGTCATTCTTTGTAATTCTGAAAAGAGCAAAGAGTGTATTTAAACATGAAACAAATCAGAACTAAAATTTGAACCGAAGTGGGAGGATTCTGTGCTTGCAATTTGGTTTGGAACTCCACTGTATCATTTTTAACAAAAGCAGCAATTTAACATCACAGACAACCAGGATATCTCATAGAAATCATACAAAAAGAGTCCAGAAGACACACTTTAGGTAAGGAAAGGTATTTCTAAAGAGAATCCCTTCCCCAGCAGACACAACGCCACGACCAGAGGCAGCCACAGACCCCACCACCCCAAGAGCCAAGAAGTGGGGACAGTTTTCCACAGCACCACGGGGCAGGGTTACCTATCTACATGTCGGCTAACAGTTTGCTTAAAGGCAGCCACAGCTGCCCCCGGGTCCAGCAGAGGCCCTCTCTTGTACATGGTGTTACTGAATGCATACCCATCCGCCGGGGGGTAGTCGGGAACGCCGGGAGGCTGCAAGACACAAAGGGAACAAAAAAAGGATAAGGATGGATTCATACCACCCACCCCTGAGCTCCATCCAGCTCCACCAGGGGCCCTGCCAGCATTCCCCCATCAGATTTTCTGAAAAATCCTCTTTGCCAGGATTTCTTCTCCTGGGAAGCTGAGAAGCCTCAGAGAAAAAGGAAAACAACATTATCTCATTTGCTTCTCCTGTGTTTTGCTGCTTTGGAATGTGGTTTGGACATTGCTTACCAACTGGTCATTGTTTCATTGGTTTCATGTGAATTGTTTTAACTTAATGACCAATCATGGTCAGGCTGTGTTGGGACTCTGGAAGGAGTCACAAGTTTTTCATTATTATTCTTGTTAAGCCTTCTGTCTGTATCCTTTCTCTAGTCTTTAGTATAGTTTAGTATAGCATGAATGGAATGGAATGGAATGGAATGGAATGGAATGGAATGGAATGGAATGGAATAGAATAGAATAGAATAGAATAGAATAGAATAGAATAGAATAGAATAGAATAGAATAGAATAGAATTATAAATTAGTCTTCTAAGAACATGGAGTCAGATTCAATCATTTCCTCCTTCGTCCTGGGGACCCAGCAAATACCACACCCCCATCCTCAGGTGCTCACAGTTCTGCCATGAAAAGTTAATAACTTCTGCGTTTCAAGTTGGTAAACGTGGAGATCAAAAGGATGAGAATAAAAGAATTTCTACCCCGAGTCGTGCCACTGCATTAATATTGTAGTGGATGCTCTGGAGAAAAACAGATCTCTGGGGCAAGAGCTGTGTCATCTCTCAGCTGTCACCACAGCAACACAACTTATAAACAATGGCTGAGCTGCTTTAAAGTACCCTGCACAGAAAAACTGCTCTGAGCTTCTGTTCTGGATCTACAACTCAAGCCACAAAGCTCAAGGCCAGCCAACACTAAGTGTGTGGAATGAATGAAGGAAAATCATCACTCTATTGCAAGAGCTCACTCATGTCACACCCTCACTGAATAAGGCTATAGTCCATGAAAAAATGCAAAAATTAGTAACAGTTAATATCATTATGGATTTTAATTAGGGAAAATAATCATACTTTATCACATGCACACATGTGATGTGATAGACACTTCTGCAGTAACTCACCTCACTGGACAGTCTTTTCATCTCTTGCTTCCTCTGTTGCTCTGCCACGTTTGCCACAGACTCAGCCAAATGGTTGAGATCCTGCTCCTTTGGAGCTCCCATGAAGTTCAGCAAAGGAGGCTCCCAACCATTCCTGAAACGGGGCACGTACGGGGGGATGAAATGGTCTTTTGGCCATTCAGTTCTGTGGGAAAAGCAAATCAGAAATCTGTGTCAAGGGCCACAGAAATGCTGGTTTAATAAGGTCCAATTTATAGAAATGGAAGTGCTTCAGAACTTTTATTAGCATAGAGGAGAGGCTGGGATTGCAGTAGAGGCAGAATCATGCTAGAACAGAGAGGATCAGCAGAGCACATTTATTTACCTCAGCTATCCTCCCTGCAGTGCCCTGCAGAAGGAGTTTGCTGCTTCTGTAAGGACACATCAGTGCTAAAACACAGCAAACTCCTGCCTTATAGCAAAGATGGGTAACAGAAGAAACAATCAAAACAAATCTTGACACTGTTGACAAATGGTGACGCATGGAGAAAAATATTGCAATGCTCTATTTGTGTGAAAGAACCAACAGAAGACTGCAGAGAAGCGGCCAGCTTTGCAAGAAAATCTGAAAGCAGGTATGGAACATGGAAGCCTAGGGGGCCTAGCTACACCAAAACCAAAAAAACAAACAATAGATTTACAGACATAAACCCCACATGCTCCAGGACACAAGAACTATCATCACATTGGCAGTTTTATGGTCCAGATTGATCTTTATAAAATACTGTACTACTTTTCAGAGTTCCACTAGCATTCTCTGTTGTAATACTGACACCTAAATTAAAGCTTTTCTGCTCTGCCTTTGCATTACACATAACACTCTGTCCCACAATATAAATTGCTGTGTTTTCAGAGTAGAAGCAGAAACAGGAATCTACATTACAGTCTTTTAACAGGCTGGCTGCTGACACTGCCCAAAATCAAGAGAAAAATGCTCCCAGTCACATGAGCAGTCAGCAATTCCCAGCCTGTTAGGGCTGGTCAGTAATCCCTGATTTTATCATTCCCCTCTCCTGCTACATCCCACCCCAGGGTACCTCTGGATGCTGAGATCAATCTCACCATCAATTCCAATCTGCACAAATCAGCCAACTACATTTCAAGTGCTTCATTCTTCACTAGCAAACACCAGCCATTTCTCTTTCCATTTCCCTTTTTTTAGGATGGACTAAACAAATGGAGTAGATCCCAAGACAAGGAGCCCATTGTTTTCCCAGTGATCCATTTTCCCTGCACAGGGCTCCAATGCTATGAGGCCATTTCCATTCCTCCCACGCAGCCTTTCTTACACTCTACAGCTTCCAATCAACCAAATAATTAATAAAATAATTAATACAACCAAAATCCATCTGGTAGACATTTGTGTTCCAATCTGAAATTTAAGAGGAAGGATGAAAAAACACAAAAAGCATGCTGCATTTCAAGCCCAAGTGATTGCATACTTCATCATCATCAAATGTACTTATCTACCACAGATTATAGTCAAAATTCACTTTGCTAATTTAAGATTTTTCTTTTGCATGTTCAATTCACCGAATTTCAAACTACAGAATTACTTTGAACCCAACAAATAAGAAGTTAACTTCTATTTCTTCAAATAAAGAAGTTAACTTTCAACTGAGATAAATCATAACAGTGAATCCATTAAATGAAATGCATAAGGTATGCACATGTGGCACAGTTCCGTCAATAAACATTTTTTTATAATTACAAACATTTTTATAGCATTATGATGCATTTCAAGAACTAAAGACATTTCAAATTTTTACCTTTTAATAATTATTAGAAATTGAAAACAGACATTTGTAGCTATTATTTAATATTTTCTCACTCTTTATTGCATCTCCAAATTGTCTTTATTGCATCTCCAAATTGTCTTTTAATGAAGTCTAGATAGATGGGCTGGAAGAATAATGGTGAAAATAACTGGAAACATGCAAGGGACAGTTCAGAAAAAGATACTCCAGAAGGTTATGTCAAGAGGTTCTGAATATCACTGACAAAAAAAAAAAAAAAAAATTCTCCCTGCATTTTGTCTCTCCTTGAGATCCCAAATCCCAGTGAAGCTAAAGAGTTCCTTTCCAAAACCCTCAAAGAACAGCTCTCAAGAGTCCAGATCCTAAAAAAGTAATATTGAATTTATTGGGGGCTGAATAACCTGGTTAAGACTATGTCGATAAACTTTTAGAGAAAATTTAGAGAAAATTTTAAAAAATCAGAAAAAAAAATCATAAAAAATTCTAAAAAAATTAGAGAAAATTCTAAAAAACCTGAAGATTCTCTAAAACCTGAAGATTTTTTTCCTCACCTGGCTTTGGTCCATGAGTCCCCCAGGGACATCCACAGCTGTCCCTCCTCGCTGGTGACGGTGTACCTCAGGAAGTCTATGGTGTCTTTTGTCAGCAGGGGGCTGAGCACTGTGCTGGCAAGCTCTGGCCCTCCTGTTGTCTGCACCACCTAAATCCAAGGAATAAAATCATGCCAGGAACACACATGTTGTCAGTAAGGAGGTGACTGTGAATTTATGTTACCTACAGTGCTGCTAGGAAACTGTCATTACTCATTAAAACAGCCCCCAGAAGTAAAAACCTCTCTGAGAATCTAACAGTGTGTCTTGATGTCACATAAATTAAATAAATAATAATTAAATTAATATTTATATTAATTACATAAAATTAATATTTATTGCTGCAGAGCTGTTGTTCTGGTCACCAACCATTTTTTGTTCAGACCCACTCTGGATAATGTTATCTTTGCTTTACTTATCAAAGCCTCACATATTTCCATTAAATATGCTTCAAACTCTTCTCCTGCATTATGTAGAGAGCCTAAATTTTTTATTGCTAGTTAAAAATGGTAATGGCAAAGTGTAACACAAGGCTAAAGATTAATTAAATAAATACATCTAATAGAAGGGAAAAGATGCAGAAAAGGATATAAATTATTTTCTTAAGAAAACCTCATCCTGAGATACAAATATTTCTCCTTACTTATTGTCTAAGGACACAACATTTCAATCTTTTTATCATTGAAAAGGTTGCAGAGCAGATAAATACAAGAGTTCTGAAGGGAAACACTTAGAAAACTGTAAAGCCTTACCATATGTAGTGGGGTAAAGAGAAAATGGACCAGATCAGCTGCACTAGGATTTTGTATATGGAACTTCAACTTGGCCTGTAAGAATCAAACAAATAGTACATTTTAAGAAACATTTAACTGTTAAGACAATAAATACTTCACATAAGAATGGCCATGGTCCTCGTAAGCCCAGTGCTTGGCCTGCAACAAGTGCAAGTGCTCATCCATCCCATTGCTCCTGACTCCATGCATATTTCAGCACCTATTGTGCAAAACAAGAAGTTCCACAACCAAATGACATGTTTTGTGAAGAGGCATCTCCTTTGGAAATCTGACACCTCTTACTTTCATTAGTATTCTGCAAACTCTCCAAATAAAACTGAATTGTCCTTCTCATCTCACTTTTTCTATCAATGCTCACAACCATTCATAGACTTATTACATTGTTCCTGAATCTGGTCTTTTCCAAGCTGAAGTAATTCCTTCAAGCATTCTTGTTCACCCTGGAACTTCTTGAAATTTTGTTACACTGCCAAAAATATCAGGCCAGGTAACGTAATGGCACATTGATGCTCTTTGTTAATGTTCTGTTGTCTTTTTTTCCCTGATAGCTTTTATCATTTGCTTGGTTGATTGCACTTAATACAGATGTGTTACGTTACACCAACATTTTGTTCTGATTTGTTTTACATATGAGATTTTTCCTTGCCAGTCCATGACTATCACATCTATCAATAGTGAATTTCATCTACCACTTTATTGTTATAACAAAATATTTCTATGAAAAACCTCTGAGATCATCAAATCCAACCTTTGACCACCATTAAAAAAAAATATTCTAAAACCCCCGTACCATAAAATTCGCTGATAGAACTTCTTGGATAATTTATCTACTGATCACCCATTGGCATTGTGGGCTCCAGAAATAAGAAGCCCAAATGTGCTTTAAAGAGTTGTAGTAGTCTCTATTGCATCTTGCCATCTGTTCTCAAACTGCTTTTGGCTGCCCTTATTCTGCTTTTACATCCAACTGTCCCTCCAAATGAAGAAAGGAGGAGGATGTGTTTTTGCTTCTAATAACTTCCTAAACATTGTTCTTCAGTCATAACAACCCAGTCCCAGTCTATCTAAAGCTTTTTGACAGATGGTAGGCACTTCTAGAAGCTTGAGGTTTTAAAAGAAATTCCTTTCTACTTGAAGATTTTATTTCACTAGCTACTCCTTTTCTTTTTAAACCAGATTCTTCATTTTATACAGTTCTCCTTGCCGGACATAAAGCACAAATTTCAGGCTTTTGTTGCTCCTGCAAAGATGCTGAAGTAAAGAATTGTTAAAGCATTGTTAAAGCATTGCCACAGCACAACTCCTCAAAAGCGACAACAGAACCAAGTCCCAGGTTGCTGAACACCAAAACAAGAGCTGCAACTTCTTCTGCATAGAAGAGAAAGATTCAAAGATGCACAGATTGTTCTTGAGTAAAAAAATGAATTTAAATGCAGAATGTAGCAAAAAGAATGGAAAAAAACCCTGGACATTACATCTTTTACTGAGAAGGATGAGCATGTTCCAGGATACTCATCCTCCCTCAAACCAGCAATCCCTTAAGGTCAGAACCACAACACTTGATGTAGCTTTTGGTTTTTTTAAAGATATTTTTAATATGTCCAAATATTTCCTACAGCCCTGCAATCAGAATTCATTCCCCAGGAGGAAGAAAGGAGCTGATTTGAGTCAGTGAATTCAAGAGCAGCTTTCCCCCCTGGCACAGCAATGGGAAGGGACAGGACATGTCTGACAGCAAATGCTGTGAGGGTGCCCCATGTGCTGAGGAGACTCCCACTTGCAGAAGGGGAGATGCCAGCAGAAGGCTCTTGAATTATCATCTCTGCTTATTGAGAACCTATAAAGAGACAGAAATTTGTTGGGTGGAACATTCTGAAGCCACAAGGTCCTGGGTAATGATGGCAACCAGCACAGCGAGTCTGATGGGCATGGCTGAGTAAAATCAAATTAAGGCCACAGCTGGTGATGCTGGCAAACACACAACAGAGCTGTGAGGACCCACCGACCTTCCTAGGAATCCCTTCATGACTCAAAATCAAATTTCCCAAGTCAAAGGCTTTAAAGAACCAGGAAAGGAAGAATCACAATGATGCTGAACACCAAAAATGCTCATCTAGTCAATGTGTAGAGAACCTGAGCAGCAGTATCCCAAAGCTCAGAGGCCAAGCTAGCCCAGAGGTGGCCAGCCCTGGTCTAACCTCACATCTCAGACTAGCTGATATCACTTACCAGGAGATTGAAGCCATGCTTGAACTTTTGGAAGCAGTCAACAAATTCATCTGGAGGAGGTGGCTTTGCCCGGAGAGTAAGAACACCCTCTGGTGAAAAAAGAGATTTTTATACACCCATTTATATGTCTATAGCTTCCATAAACATTCTAGATACAGCAAACAACAAAATACATAATAAATTTACCATGTTACAGAATTTTGTAAATATAGAGCCAAGGCAGGAGCATTTCTGTGGTCATATCTCTAATTAGCTATTTCCCACTGATTTCAAGCAATTAATTTTCATAAACTTCCCTCTAAGCATATCCTGCACAGGAACTTTTGTGCTCAAATTGAGAGAAAATTGCCACACTGATTAAGAAAAATCACATAAAAAGACATTTCCTAGCTCCTTCAATGGTCCTGAGAGAAACAGGCCTGTGTGCAGTATCAACTCTTACCTCCAGGTCCTTTCTTTTTACTTTTTTTAGTTTTCTTCCTCTTTGAAAGTTCAGCAAATGCTTCAGCAGCTTTTTGCAGTTTGGTAACAAAATACTCTATGTCATCCAAAATATGGTTCAGAATTTGCTATGGGAGAAAAGAAAAGTAAAATTAAAATTTACAGAATCTATAGCACAAATACTCCAGAATTTGAAATGTCCAGACTCCCAGACACCAACAGCTTCCTTAGAAAAAAATCCATGCTGGAACATTCCATATTTAGATTCTTTGTGCTTTGAAATTTTTAAATACAGTTCTTAAATACCTGTAAAGTACTTTAAATTTTAATTTTTTTAAAATGTAGGCCCACTGGAAGTATTTTAATTATGTGTAACAAGATAGTTCAGCTCAGACTGCAATTACACAATTTACTTCCACATTACATTTTTGCTGACACCACATGAAAAAAAATTGAAATTATTTGAATAGATAGCATTTTCATAAAGAGTATAACTTCATAATCTCTATAACTTCATAACTTCCTTTTGTGCTAAGTATTAAACTAGTTGGTGAAGCTCTCTATAAATTAAGCTGTTTGTGGAGAAGTGCTCTTTGAAGAATTGATTTCAAAGAGTAACTGGAGAAGAATGAATGAAGCCCAGGGGAAAACACAAAGACACCAAACCAGCAGGTCCCAACCTGCTCTTCTCAGGACCCTCTGGTGCTGCTGAGGGCAACAGCAGAGTGGAGAAGTAGAAAGTTACAAACGACAGATGGGGCAATATTTGATCCAGCATTTACCATAGAACATGCCCAATATTGTTGCTTATATGCAGGAATGCTTTAAGTTGTAAATAAAAAGGGTCCACCTGTCTTCAGAAATAACTATGTTCATTTTCCAGGTGTTACACATATCCAAGTCCTGCTAAATTGATGGAATTTTTTATCCTTACATAGTTTGATGAAGTCAGTCTACTTAAAAAAATTATCATTTATACTTCCATCTCTTCACAGCAGAAAACTTGTAATCAACATTCAGTATATTTTTCTTTCCTTTTAAAAAAGAATATTAAGGACAGAAACTGCCACCTGTTCGTTTTAGATCTACCCCAACAAGCAGAGGCTGCCTGGAAAGCTTTTCTCCAGAACTGAATTTCCCATGTGGAGAAAAGTTTTCCCACAAAGCAGAGCTGCAAAATCTCACAGGCATGAAGCAGCACCATTTGTAGCTCCTCACTTACAACATCTCTGTCAATCCTGGCTGCTATCATCTCTGCTGTTTCTTCCTGCTCGTGGTATTGTCTGTGCTTTTCATCTGCAAAGAGGGGAGAAGAGAATAACCCATGCATACATGTGGGGTTAGTTATATTAGTATATAACAATTTCTATATAGTTTATGCTTTGAATTACACTACTGTAAAAAAAAAGATGCACAAGACTCTGCCATTCCATTTGCAAGGACTTCATAAAAGCTAAAAATCTTGCACCTTAATGACTGATCCTGTCCAGGCTCACGAAAAAAGCTTCTGTATGTGCTTTCAGTCTACTTAACTGCATAAATGAAGTTAACTGCAGGAGTATTTTAAATTAAAAAAAAATAATCTCAAAGTGGTAGATTATAAATACACCACAATTAGGAATGATCTCATTTTGCAAAATATGCTGAATGCTGCTTCAGTAGAAGCAAGCAAGAAAGAGTGCAGTGGCTCTGAAGACAATTACCTAAAAAGTTATTAGCAAAAAGGGATGCCAGAAAAAAAAAAGAGAGAGTGATGTGGTAGAACTGATATTTCCAAATAACAGTGCCCAGAGTCAGTGACTCTTTTTGAAAATAACAAGGGTAAATTTTTTTAGGAATTATAAGTTTTGCATTTTTAACCCACACCAAGTACTGCACTGCATTTGTGAGCAAGTGGGATTTCAGTAAACACATTTTAGAAAAGATCCACTTGAGTGGAACAAAAGGAACTGCAGGGACTCAGATCCACAACTGCTCCAACAAGACACCAAACTAATAAAACTTTTCTGATGTGAAAGCTCAAGCAGAAGACCAAGACAACCTTTACTCAAAAAAGATGTATGTAGGTAGATAGATTAAATAATTCTTAACATTTCAGATTTCCCTGCACATTTATAGTTGTTTTCATTGCAGAGTTGTGTGCTTTGTTAAGTGATATAGATATAATTTAATTAAAAAAAAAATTAAGGAATCCAAGGCTTTTTCATGGTACAGTCTTAATCTCTATTATTAAAAGAGCACAAGCAAAGAAACTAAAAGAGGCTTCATCTTAAGTTTTTTAGTCTGTTTTAAAGAAGGAAATTTGAAGAAATTTGATTGAATTTTTTTACATCCCTTAGGGACATAAAACAAAATACTCTGTCTTTTAGAGTATTTTATATCCCTTAGGGATGTAGAAAACCCACAAAAAACCCATCAAACAGAAATATCCCAACCCATTAAGGAATGTTAAAGTTGCAGCATTTCCTAGTTAAGGCTTTAAAAAAAAAACCCAAAAAACAAAAAACGGAACAAACTAATTAGCCAAAGCAGCCATTATTAAGATAAATGCAATATAAATAAATAATTATGATCTCAAGTCCTTTTATCCATTATTATAATTTTTAATTGTCCAAAATACCTGGCCCTACTACTGAGGAGAGCATCATTAGATTACTGCCTTACTGTTACCACATTCACTAAGAAGCCCAGGTCAAAATCTGGAACCCTCACCCAGCACAAGCAAAAACAGCTCTGGACCAGGATCCAGAAAATGGGTAAATGCAAGGAAATGACAAATCAGATCATGACAGATCTTTGTCCCCAGATCAGGCAGCAGCGGCTTGGGGCATCTCAAACTCCGCTGGGAAAATCTGCTCGCAGCGAGGGCAGAGGGCTGACCTTGCCCAACCAATTCTGCCATTGTGAATGCAGACTTTCCAAACTCCTTCTGTTGCTAGCAAGCACCATAAAAATCCCCTCCAGGCCCCTTTGTGTGTGTCACAGCCCCAGGAATACTCACAGTCCCCCTGCTCCGAGGCCCACGCCGACCACGCTGCCACGCGGCTCCGCACGTCCACCTGCGTGATGGTCCCGGGGGGCACGGGGGCAGGGGCCCGGGGCGGAGGGGGGATGGCACTGTCAGCTTTGGAGATCATCCTAGGGGACAGGAGAGAGCCCATGAGTGACACTGGAAGGATAAAGGTGCTGTTCTCCAGGGCTAAGGTCAGAGGAAGTGAGGAGGCCTCACAAGGACTGCGCACCACGCGATGGGCTTGCCAAGTAAGCAGCCAGATGTGTAAATGTGTTAAACTCCAGACCATGACGTGTAAATATGTTAAACACAGCACAAACCCACTCAAGGAAACCCACTCCACCAGGGAGTGAGCAAATCTTTGTCTCCTGGGAAGTGCCCCCCAAGCAGTGCCAAAGAGCATGAGGAGACCTGCCAGCTCACACACATAAATTCAGGGCCTTGGCATTATTGGCGGCATTTTTACCAGTGCAGTTGTAAGGCAGGGACTTGTCTTTTGTATTAGAGGAAATTGGAAGGTTTGGAGCTGCCTTTCAGCCATCACAAATCAAGTATCTGGTCCCCTAAGTCTGGTCAGTTGTCAATCACCTTTTGCTCAAAACCCTGCCAACAAAACCAAGTTCACTGGCTGATTTGCTTTCTAACAGGGGCCTGTTCATCCTCTCTCAATACAAACATATCAATATCATGGATTGCACTACCTGCAATTTTCCAGTTCTTAGTGTAGTTTAAATGCTGTAAGGAAAGAGGACTTTGTATTCATTCTGCAGTCTGTTGATACCAACAGACCAAAAAAAAAATCACAGTAGCTCCTGTCATACATATCCCCCATTCCTTCCCCAGAGGTCTATTCAAAAGCTAGATGTTCATCTTAAATTCACTTTTTATAAACCCAGCTCGTTCACAGCATTCAACAAGACCACAAAACATCAAATGTTGTTTGGTCATTAAACAGCTAATAGTGGTAGTAGTAGTAGTAGTAATAATAATAATAATAATAATAACAATATAAACAACAATAATACATTTAAAATATATAAATAAGTAAAAAATAAATAGATGTATAAATAAATTTCTTTTGCCTTTCCTTCCTCCAGTCCCCTTTCACTCCTCAACAACCTTGCAGCACCTCAGTGATGCCTCAGAGGCTCAGTGAGGCAGGAGGGTCCCTCCCTCCCTGTGACCCAAACCCTGCAGGCACATGAGCCAACAAGGAGGAGCCAGCACTCAGCTGCCACCCACGTTTGACCTCTGGGCCTCACAGCCCTCAGAGATTGATATCTCAGATTATTTGTCCCAACACATGTATTGACCTACATTCTTTCCCCAATTAAATCTCATTAGTTTCCCAGCACGTCCAATGTGTTTGAGTCCCTCTGGATTGCCTCTCAGTGCTTCTACCTGGTTTGCAACAGTCCCCCAAATGGTAAAATCTATTTATTTAATTTTAAACCTGCAAGCAGAGTTAGACACAGTTCAGGGTCTCTTTTGTTTTTCTAGGAGTGACCCTTGCTATAGGAAATCTTTGTAAGTCGCAAATCAGAATTTAACAGGTATGCAGAACTATTATACATTAATTCTAACTTTTGTCCAGCAGAGACTTCTCTATCTGAGCACAATTATTATTGAGAGATACTATCAGCATCAGTTACACTGAATTTTTAACAAGCTACTACCATCCCCATTCAATATCTGATATATTTGTGCCTTTGCTTTTATGCCTGTGTTTACCACCTCTCATTTCTGTATTAATCTTCTCTGAACCCAACAGATTCTTTCCCTCACATTTTCCAACTGGAAGAGAAGATTTTGCTACCAGGGAAACAAGAAGTCTTCAGCATCATTAAACAGGCAGGCAGGAAGATTATTCAATCTTCAGTTGCTGTTTTATTTAACATCTTCAGATCCCAAAACCTTTTAGCATAATATTATTTACTTGGAGATATGGGGAATTTCTGGGTTTTAATTTAAATTCTGAACTAGTTGACCCACAGGCAGAGCTGAGACATGCAATGCCATTCTCTGGCAAGTGGAATTGCTCTCAGCTGTTCCCATCACTAAGGTGGAACTGGGAAAGGTAAGACTGACACTATAAATTGAACAGAACATGAGAAAATTATTAAAGCAAGATATGGCTTTAATACACATGGCTTTGGAAGTATATTATTAGCTAGAAGGAAAAAATCTCAAGCCCCACACAAAACCCCAAAAGACAGCAGGCAGACCTGGAGAGCTTCTGAAAGCTGTCACACTGATAATCCCACACACTGCCAAGAAGTTGGATTTTTACCTCAGTGTCTCAAGCCTCTTCTTTTGCTTCCCACTTTTGCTGTCACTGATTGCACTTTCAATATCTTCATGAATAAGGGTAGCCTAAGGAGACAGGAGCAGGAAACATCAGGAATCAGCTACTCTTTGAAATAAATATCTCACCTTTAGACAGAGAATACCTGATCAAATCCCATTTATTTAAAAGCACTGGGACAAATTATTTTATGCATAAACCGTAAAAAGAACAGAATAAAATCTGGGAGTTGGTATTTTTGTCACTACTCCAGCCTCAAGCATTATCATCACACAAGAACCTAATCTAGACACCAAATTTGTCTGAACAGCTGTAATTATCCCAAGACAACCACTATTGCATAAGCTACTTTTTCCCCTCTGCATACATAATTTTTGGTTGTCTCAAGTATTTTGTTTGTCTCGGACTATAAAAAGAAAATCTACTAAATATAGAAGCAGCAAAACTACTATAGATAGCAACAGCATAAGCAATAAGAAAGTTACTTGTCATGGTTCAATTTCCTTTCAGAAATAATGACAGCCTCCAATTTCTCTTTGATGTGACAGAAGATGAATTTTTCACAAGATTTCCTGATCTGTACCTTCCTGCCACTCCACAAGTGCAGCCTGCCTCCACCACTGGCCCCACAAGTAAAATTTTGATGCACGTCTAAAGTATTATTTTAATAGGTCTTGCATTAAATAGGTCATGGCTTCTCACAGGATTTAGAATGCTCTGTTACATGTCTTCAGCTGACAAATTAATTTCCTGCAAAGGCTGTCAAAGCCCAAATCTTTCAGTGTCTGGCTCACTCTGCAAGGACCGTGTCTTTCCCAGCACCCTCACCATGCAGAAGTGTGTACCTCTTTGGGAGGAATAATGTGACTTCTGCTAGGACCAGAAGACATTGTTGAATTTAGGATTCCAGGGGATTACAAGACTTTTCAGGTTATAATGGATTGCACTACAGCATAGTTAGGATATTTCAAGCTTACAGAATTAATAGGAAAAACTTTAGAGGACCAGAGGAACTTAAACCAAGAAGAAGTCCATTAATCCAACACTCTTGGTATTAACTATTTAATTTTTTTCTTGTTTATAAAATGTTAGAATGCCCCAAATAGTATTGATTTTAACTATTTTATATTGCAGAGGCTCCTGGAGTTGTTTGTAACTTCAAATAAAAGCAGGAAAAAGCCAACAGAGAAAGACCTAAACTTTCAAAACCAGAAAAGTTTCATGGGTAAGGAAAAAACCTGAGGGTATGGCCACAAAACCAAATAACACTTCAGAACAAAGGGAGATACTGGACTTCCAAGTCATGCTTCTGTACACCATATTTTTATAGAGTTTATTTTATAGAGTCTGTACTCTATATTTTTATATCTACACAGAAAAACAAGTCCAAAAATTAAAAGAGACCAATTCTACACATTGAGAAGCTGGGTCCAAACACTCCTCAAAAGGGATCCCTGCACTATTTCACACAACAATCCCTGAATTTCTAACAGGATCCCACTTTCCTTTAAAACAGCAAATTCTGTGCAACAAATCACACAATCACTAATCATCCTCACATCACTCTCACCATGCTAATTCCAAAACTGTTCCACAGTGTGATTATCAATCTGTTGTTTCAAGACAATAATACAAACTACTACAAAGGAATTAAGAAATCCCCATGAAATGATCAACTAGAATTACAGAGAGTAACTAACAGAATTAAAATTTATAACCTCAGAAACAAAGAAGTATTGCAGAATACATTAAAATAAATAATTTACACTTGAAGGGAATATTTTCATCAGAGACAAGCAATCTCTTTCCTTGTTTTGCCCCTCCTGCAAGGAATATTTTCCCTTTCAAGATCTCTCCAGCAGAGCAGAGATGCAGAGAGGTGAGAATGCAGAGAATATTTAATTGCTCAATGACATAAAGAACAGAAAGAGCAGGTGAGACTCAGGGCTCAGATGAGCTCTTTGCAGATTGTAAAATAAATTTGAGATAACTCAAATTATTTTACACCACTTTTGTCAGGAGTGTGAAGGTAAACCATAGTCATTTTCCATTTATACATTTGCAAACCCAAATTAGCAGCTACAGAGTCCAAGAACCAATATTTACAATGAAGATATATTTGAACATGCACTGAGGAGTCAGCTTAAATATTAGATTACTCCTTTGCAATACATACTACACTACATTTACTAACATACTGTAAGTAGTGCTGATATCATAAGTGGATTAAACTTACAGCATATTTACAAGAATAAAAGTAAAGAATTATTTTCTATGAATTAACTCATCCTTATCCACTGTGCTGGTCAATTCATACAATCTCCCCTATTCAAATAAGTCATAGCAGATCTCCACTATTATCTTACCTTAATTTCATCACATTGGAAAAGATGCAAATCAGGCTTGTTTTGGGTTGGTTCTTTACATATTAATGCAAGAATTGAGTTGTAGTTGCACGCATTCATCACAGCTTGGCAATGCTGAATTGTGCTTAAAGGAAAATTCTCCAGTTCATTCTGTCAGAAGAGGGAAAAAAAAGAAGAAAACACAAAATGCCACTTTACTATACAGTGTCCTGATCTCAGAAAAGCTGCATGAGCAAAAAAGGGAAAGTGATAATAAGCTAATTAAAATCCTCAGTCTCACATATATCGTTTTTCTGCTCGCTCCCTTCTCCTCTCTCTCTGAAAATGAGACTGTCACTCACAGATCCTACCTTTGATTCCAAGTCCACCAAGCTGACAGCTTTGTCATCCACTTGAAGAATCATGTCTTGAGTCCACACTTTGCCTTTGGCATCCAACAATTTCAGCTTCCTTATTCCATCATCCACTGTGATCATCGCCTCTTTGCGGTCCAGAACAAAGGTGGTCAAGTGCTGGTGAGTAAAATGTGCATTTAAAAGAAATTGTGATTGCAATTTTCCCTATTGTTCAGGAGTGCCAGTAGTTAAATTGTCAGGGAGTATCAGTGCAAATTATTCATGAGTAAAAGTGCCTTTGTATATGGCAGGACATATGAGGAAGGATGTTTTGTCCAAAATGTCATTTTAAGTCAACTTATTTTTGTGGCTAGCTTTTTGACACCCACTGTCATTTCCTCACTACTGAAAGCAGTCAGATTTGAAGGCTCATTCTGACATCCTCCAGGTATCAAAGCTAGAACTAAACCATGAGTTTTAATTAGCTTTTTCAGGAGTGAAAACCTGTCCCTGTCTTGGCAAGCTGAATTCAGGGAGTGCCAGCAGAGGCTTCCCAGAGTCTCCCTGCCAATGCAGCTCCATCATCACCCTGACCTGGAGTGTCCTCATCTCTTCCAGAGCTGCCAGCAGCCTGCTGGTGGCAGTCAGGATGGGCTTGGATCTGACTGGGACACCTTATGGATGGGCTGGTCACTTTTATGTGCAGCACAGAAGGAAATCATAACAATTTTTGTTCACCATCAGCTTGGAGTATTCTCCAGACTCAATTAATGGCCTGGAAACTAAATAGTGCCTCACAAACTTTACCTCAGCTAGCTTCCCTGTCATTATGGCTGTGGCAATTTCTCCTTCAGCATGCGAATTGTGCAAGAAAACCCACAAAATTATTTCGTTTTGTTCAGGCAAAAATCCACCTTCACATCCTAATTGAAGATCTGGTAACACTCATTCAAGCTGAACCACATTAAATGTATGCCTGCATATCTGTCTTCTAAATAACTTTAAAAAACAAAAATAATACAAAAGGATTAACTGTGCTTTCTTCTATTACAGGATAACAGCACATGGTAATTACAGAGAAGAAAGTAGGTGTAAGCTGCATTTAATCAAAGTATTTAAAAGAAGTAAAGTGAAACAAACTCTGCACTGGCTGCTTACCCAGGAATGCTTAGATTCTAAATGCAAGTAGTAATTGTTATGCCAGTACAGGACCAAAACAGTTATGAAGAAAGCACACAAAATAGACAGGCAATTAGAACCAAATCAGGTATTCATTTGCAAACTGATTGAAGGACTGAAGCACTTGAAATTAGGAGTCTTCTGCATATGATCTCACAATTGATTATTTAAAACACAGCAAAAAAGGAGCTGAGGATCCTGTGGTGTTTGCAAGACTTGACTTAAGCCATGGCAGTGGTCTGATGGCAGCAGGAGAAAGTTTAAGCCAAAGTAAGGCTCCAAAAGGAGGCACTGCATCCACAAGTGCTTAACAGGCTACACACAGGCACTCAGGCTTACCCTGCTGAATATTTTAAATATGAGAGCAGCACACAGTAATTCTGCAAAGCAGCTTAAGGCAGCAAGGCACACACTTTGCTCTTCACACTGGGGAAGACTCAGTGCAGGCAGAGGATTTAATTCTGTATTTAACCACCACACACTCCACTCACTGGGACACTGAGGGGTTAATGCTCAGCACTCGATGAATATTCTAATACCTCTGCCGATTAGATCTGATCAGAGTATTAGCTTTAAATACCAAAGTGTGCCTTGCCAGCAGCACAGGGCTGTTCAGCCCTGCCTCATCTTTGCAAGGAGCCAGGTTCAGAGGAGGGCAGCACAAGGTGTGGAATTGTTGTTCTGTTGAGGAGTCCTGTCTGCTTACCAAACCACACACAGCTTTGCACACATCCTTCCATGTCCAGATTTCAGCTCGTTGTGTCAAAGCTATAAAATTTGAGACGTTTCAGTGTAATCTGCTCTGAATTTGAGACATGTCAGCGTAATCTGCTCTGAAGTGACCCCAGGCTGGAGGGATATTTTGGAAGATGAATGTGCCTTCAAGCTTATATATCCTCAAAAAAAACTCCATGTAGGCAAAAATAACCACATGTAACTGAGAGCTGTAATTGGTGTATCCCTCTCATCTCACCTCCACGTGGTACTGTGATGTTTCAGATATGCTGCTGACACTGTCTCGTGCATAATTCTTCCTTTGTTCTGCAGATGGGAGGAAAAGAAAGAATATTTATTCACTCAGTGCCTTATCCTGGTGTCTTGACTGCTTCTCAGAGACACTTTGGACAAGTTGTGCACATGAGAAGAGGAGATAAGCTGTGGTTAATTTCTGAATTTCAGCAGAAAATTCCTCCACCCCCACATGGCCCAGCACAAGGACCATTTTTACGTCAGCAATGTTAACAAGGAGCTGGTGGGTGCCCAAAAAAATCCATTTATCTCATCCAGTGGGGCAGGACACTGGAGGGGAGCAGTGCTCTGACTGCAAACACTGCCTTGGGAAGGCTGATTATTGAAACCTTTGCCTTGCCACTGTAGCAGCAATATGATAACCAGCACTGGGCTCACTGTAACTGTGTGAGCATCCTTGAAAGCAAAAGTATTTTCTGATATATACAAATAATTCTCATGCTAAATCTGCAGGAGGACAAAGGCACACGCAATAAAAGACCTGACTCATCCTTTATTTCTTCATGAGGTATTCAATTCATTGAATTGCTAATGTAGAAATAAGCGTGGAAATATACATAAACACACCAAAATATCTCAAAACAGGAATATTTTTCAGCTAACAAAACACAATGCTGCAAAACCAGAAACATTATGTGCCTTTTACTCTGTACAGTAGATTTACATTAAACCAGGAGAGGGAGGAAGGGGAAAAGCAAGATGAAGACAAAACACACACCCACACCACAAAATAATGAATTTAGATGAATACTAAAGAACACTTTTCAACTCTAGTGGAAAAATATCGAATGCAACATTTGAAAGTTTTGGGGTTTTTTCACTACAACCACTTAAGTGCATGATCTGGAAGACCAGGAGCTTTGTTGTGAAAAAGTCAGTAGGTGACATGGGCAAGAGAGGTTTGGGAAATTCTGGAAATTGGTAAATTTTTTCCTGTATTTCATTAAAAATCTCAATTTCTGATCATGAAGTCAAATAGGTAGTTTGATTTCTTTTCATGTGATGAATATACAAAACACACATATGAAATACATCAATTTCAGCACATTTGGAGTAGTTTGAAGCAAAATAAAAGTGATTTTGTTGACAGGAAGGTTAAGTTACTTTTTGCAAAAAAACCCAAAAATTCTAAATACTATGAACCATGTGATCTATGACATTTAGAGATCTGCAGCGAGGAGTCCATAAAAGCCCCCCTACAAATGTCCCTTCTGTGGCCAGGGCTCCTCCATGCAGGAATTCCAGGTGCAAAGACAGCAGTGCCCTCACCTTCAGACGTCACTCGTGGAAGGAAGCATTTGTCACATTTTATAAACACACCATTCTCTCTTCCCTTCTCACTGATTTTCACAAAAAACCAAATTTCTGAGATGCAGCACTGGCCTGAAGCCCCCCTCCCATGGTGACAAATGCCACTGAGGCAGCAGAGCCATCCTAATCCTGCTCACTTTGCTTCAGCAGGGGGAATGTGCAGAGCAAACAGTCAAATGCAAGGACAACACAAATTATCAGAATTTTTAGCCAGGTGTGTGAATATTTCAAAAAAGGTATCTTTCTTTCATTATGCATCATTCTGAAATCCCAAGGCATGTAGGATACAGCCTTGGGATTTCAGCCTTGATCATTCCATCTGCATCTACTATTTCTGCTTTTGCAGCATGTTGCTGAAATTAATTTTTTCAGCTTTCAGATTGTCTCTTTAACCACAGCACACACACATGCACACCCCAACAGCACAGCCAGTAAAGCAGGGCTGTCTGATTTGCTACCTTTCTTTTTTTGTTTGGATGATGATCTGAAGAAGTAAAGTCCATCTGTTCCTAATAAAACAAGGGGATTAAAAAGCAGTATCTAGTTTAATCCCATAGAATTATTTGCATCTCTAAGGGGATCAGTTAGCAGCCTTCTGCTGTGGACTGTAAATGATACTTAAATACTGTCCAGTAAGAAAGAATATATGCTTTAAACAAAACAAAACAAACAAACAAACAAAAAAAAAATTACTGGTTTCAATAACAATGCACCAGATACTCAGTTTTGAGTGTTGTCTTACAAAAAAGTAAATTTTGTGCCATTGAATTAAACAAGCATCAGAAAGTTTACATCCACTGTAAAATTTGTAAATGCTGCAAACAGTAACAGTTGGAGCTGCTTTAAATAAACAAAGTCTGATATATATAAAGGCTCCAAAGGAAGTAAAAAGCAGAGAGTAAATTAGTAAGAGGCTTCTTATTCTGCTTCCCTGTTCAGGCAGGAATTTCAAAACCATTTATAGCATGAACAGATCCACTTCCACAGAGCATCTCAACACTCCCAGCCAGACTGGATGGAAAGTGTTCAACACACACTGTCGTGGTGAGATTAAATGTGAATTTTATTGAAGTTGTTACTATTACCTTGCAATTAACAACAACTTTGATAAAATTTACATTTAACTAAAGTCAATCAGTATTTCGGTTAAAAATAAAAAAGTAGGGACACAAGAACTGAGAGTCCACACTGAGAACAATTCATATTTACAAACTTATTTCTTTAAGGCAGGTGGAATGAGAATCAGAACCTGCTGCAGACCCAAGTCATCATTTAGAGCAGAGCAGAACATTTCAGCTGGGACTGAAACACTGCTATAGAGGATCTGGAGGTGGATTCTACAGCTGCAGCCTGAAATTATTCACCCATCAAAATACATCTTCTAACATGAGTCCTGGCATCAGGCAAAATTCTTCCATTGTTGGAAGGATTTGTCTTCAGCCTTTGTTTTCCAAAGCTTTTACAATCCTATGGTTCAGAAGTGGGTTTCCTTTCCCTTACAGCTCCCTGAGACATGGCTTTTTTGGCTGTCTGGCATGAATCACACTGAAGAACAGTCTCCCCCTGATGATATCAACATTACACAAAAAAAAAGAAAGGAAAAAAAGAAAAAGGAAAGGAAATAGAAAGACTGGCAGCTAAAATGCATTCCCTGTCCCATGGCTTTTCCAGGACCTCAAAACAAATCTTCAAGCTCTGCTTTCTCCTATTGCTTGGCTCCTGTTCCAGATTCCACCTATAACCCTCCAAAAGTTCTCCCCTTGCCATCAGAATGGACACAAACCCTTTTGCACCCCCCTCCACTGCCCCGAGCTCCTGGAAAAGCTGATGAAAGCCTGCACATCTGTTCTCTGTCCTCTCCAGATGACACAAGGGACTGCTGCTCCTTCCTGCAGCACCTCTGTGTTTCCATTTCCCCGTCAGAGAGATCTCAGCTGGTGATCCTCACAGCTTCCTTCACCTGTATAAAACTTTTCTTTTCCTACAGAGGTGCCCATCGCCATTCTTCAGGAAATGCAGCTTCCATCTCTCAACTCTTTCATGTATCAAAGAGACAGATTATTACCCGTCAATATTAATCTGACTGCTTTTACAGAAACCTTAACCTATCACACTAACTGCAAATGCAAGTAACACAAATTCTGCTATTGAAAAGGAGCAACAGAATTTGCTGACGTGCTGAATGCAGAGGGTCTGGCTAGGATGGAGATGATTTTGGATCTGATAACACGGGGATATTTTGTCTGTGGCTGAATGGTGTCAAAGTCTTCTCTAAATTTCTTATTCTGCTGCCCCAGTGAGAGGGCTGGGGGTGCACAAGAGGCTGAGAGGGGACAGCTGACCCAAAGGATATTCCCTACTGTTTAATATCCTTGCTCAGCAATAAAAGTGGCAGTAGTCTTTCCAAAGATTCCTTGCCCAGATAGTTTGGCCATTACTCTTTTTTCTTGTGGAAGGCTGAGTAAATCCCTTTGTGCTATTCAATCCCTTTTCCTCCCTGTTCTTTCCTTCACCCCTCAAGCCATCTTTATTTTGATCCATCAGGTTTTTTCTTGCTTTTTCTCTTCCAATTCTCCCCCTGTTCTGCTGCAGAGAGGAGACAGGGGGAATGAGCAAGCAAATGGGGATGTCCTCAGATGCTGGCTGGGGTCAGCCTCTGACACTGAAAACAAAATAATGTTTTGTATGCTTTGTTTCACTCTCCTCATCCTCCCAATCAATCTCAGCCTCTCACAGGTCCCTTCATGCATGAAGGCCCTATTGAGGCTGAAGTGAAATACTACAATAGAGACTTACAGATATGAGGCATAAAACTATCAAAAGAAGAAGAAAACTATCAAAACATAAAAAATCTTATCAAAATTATTGAGTTTTTTCCCTGTATACTCTACTCATTGCAGCTGTTACACCCACCACCTAAAGTACAGTGCAGCCCTAATAACAGGTTAGCTCAAACTCTGCTGATATGCTGCACACCATTTAGATAAAGGATTTTTCCTTTGGTAAAAATAAAAAAAAAGAAATAGACAGGATCATGGCAGAATACATTTAAGTTAAATTCTTAACCAATCTATAGCAAATGTAACCCAGAAGAATGTGATTAAAATAAAATCTCTCACAACACAAAGGCAATAAAATGAAAAGCAACACATTTCACTTATAGGTCCTGAATATAAAATCTAAATTTCACTTATAGGTCCTGAATGTAAAATCTACATTTCACTTATAGGTCCTGAATGTAAGATCTACTAGCTACTGAAGCTTCCAGAGGAACAGGAACATTGCTCCACAGAAACTAGTACTACTCCTGATGTCTGATGTGGACAGATATTACAGAGCAGTTCATGTTGTGTGAAATTATTGAATTCACCAATTATCAGGAACAGACCATGTTTCTGTTTTCAAACAGAGGTTGACAACTACTGATTTCATTTTCATTTTTGAAAACATCCAAAACACCACAAAACAAAAAGCAACCTCTTAACCAAAGACTTTCAGCCATGTCAAAAGCTCTACCAGCCAGCCCATGACATAGATCAACAGGATTGCAGATTGCTCTGAAATTTGATGGCAATCCATGTGGCCATGGATTGAAAGTCTCCTCCAAAATCTGTCCCAAGAATCCTGGGCTGACAGCATAAAATATTTCTACACATCATCAAGCAGAAAAGCCCAATACTTAATTTACTGCCATCTATCTGCATTGGGCTGATGGTTTATACCCTTTAAGAATAAATTGCAAAAAAAAAATTAAGCTTGAGGCAGAGCAAAGTGCAGCAGAAGTGACCTAAACATCCGGGAACAAAGGTCAGAACTCAAATTTCCTCTTCAGAGGAGCAAGCACTATCACTTTCAGAGATTAATGCCAGAAGCTTCTCTCTGATGGCTGCGTGGAATTGGCTGTAAAAGGAAGTAAGATGTTTAGAAGTCAATTGTCAAATTAATCTGAGAACCAGAATACTGCAAGGATGTTAAGTGGATGGCTTCTTTCTCATGTACCTGCCTATGAGCTTGTGAAAAATGCATATTTTATTATTAAAATTAATATTATATGTGTTATGTTAGAAAGCTATGCTGCATTAATTTTCCTAAGTAGTGTGTTAAATATAGTTTTAAGTTTTAACATAATAGAAACTTGAAATACAAACTATTCTAAGTAAGATACTTTTTTAAAAGAAAGGACTCTCACAGAGATAGCAGCCACAGGACACCCAAATCTTTCAGAGAAAGACAATTTATTGCTCCTTTATCAGAAGAAACAAACTTCTTCCTGCCTCACTCAGCCTGAAGACACTATTAGGATTAAGAGGAAGAAACTGACACTGCCCAGACGAAATCCTGTGTTTGAATAGAATTTATGCATCATGTATGAGGTGTATGAGTATGCAACAGGCTGCTTTTTTTACAGGTTAATCCTCTGTTAACGTTTCAGGCTTATTTTGCCCAGAAAAGTTACCTGGACTATCCATAACTCATTGTTTTTTATTGTCTCATGTTGTCCTAAATCCTAACTGTCCAAGTTTTTATTACTCTAATTATATTTCTATTTTTATAACCATTTTATTACTATTAAACTTTTAAAATTTTTAAAACAAGGGATTAGCATTTTTCACAAGCTGCATAAGGCTTCCTTGAATTTGTTACACTGCATTTCTTGCTCTGAATGAGGCAGGTGAGCAATGCAAAAATACACAGGTGTAGCATTCACATTCTCTAAAATAATCCCTTTGCCCAGGATTTTCTCCTGGGAAGCTGAGAGGCC
>JAHXMQ010000028.1:8682575-8699312 GCA_020466415.1 Ammodramus savannarum pratensis | reverse complement strand
AGGCACAGAACATAATATCCAGCACAAACACAACACACAGATGGGGATACAAGCATCACAATGTCACCATAGGACAGCAGGTAAGCATCAGGCTGGTCTACAGGAAATTTCCCTTTGTGTCCCTGATAGCCCAAGAGCAGCACACTGTGCTCCTGTCTCACAAGGAATCACCAAGATTTTACTTTTGTGCCAGTTCTTATGAATGACCCAGAGGGAAGATGGGCAAACTTTCAGAGTTTATCAGCAAATGTTCCCTCCAATTTATGAACTGTTTCCTTGTTTGAGTTTGAGGAGAGGAACCTGATACGTGCTGGCATTTCTTTCACCTGCTTAACCAACCTGCTGTACAATTAACTCCTGTGCTTGTGCATGGCCTTCTTTTGGATCACACACACACGATCTAATGGAGAAACACATCAGAAACCTCTCACATCAGCCTGTCCACCCACAGTGACAGTTTTTTGGTCCAGTTATAAAAGCAGCAATGCCTGGGCACTGCTGCATTGCTGCTTGTGCTGCACACAAATGAAACAGAGAATCCCCTTGGAAAGGGACCTGCCTCCAACTCTGCAAACAAACACCAGGAGCAGATGGATTCTCACTGGACAGGTGCTTACCAGAGGGCATTGGTGTCACAGCTTTTGTTACAAAGAGCTTACACAGAAAACACAGATCAGGAAATCAAATAGTTGGATAAACCCAGCACAGAGCTGATCCTGCTTGTTAAAAACATCAAGGACATCAGCACTTCTGCTTCCACACTCCCTTCTAGCTCCTGGGCAGCATCTCCTGTACCACTCCCCCAAGCAGCTCCCTCTGTTGTCACCTTTTTCCCCTCTTGTCGTGGGCAAGCAGGTGATGAAGCAAGGCATTGCACATCCAATAATTATCCCTTCAGTGCCACCTCTCTGGACATTAAAAGTCATTCTGTCACTCTCATTGCCAATCCTCAGCTGATTTTTGGTTTCCTGAAATCACGAACACAAATCTAAGTGTTTTAACAAACACTTTAGAAGCTTTGCCCTTTGCTACTCTACACAATCCTTTAGTAAATCTGAATTGGAGAAATTATTGCTGAACATATACAGGCCCCCTCACCTCACACCACTGCAAACAGATTCTCAAGGAGCTTTGGCTCTGGAAAAGCAGCTTCTCTATTTATCACACCCACTGATATGCTGCAATGTTATCATTTTGTATTGCTGTTTAAAAAGTTCTCAAAGCTGTATGTTCTAACTCATAAGCAGTGTGATAGTTTGGATTTGTCAAGCATTTTTTACTACAAACAGAATTAAACCACATTTAAGCTCAGCTGTAAACAGAGATTTTAGTAGACTCTAACAACTCAGGTAGCAAAATAAATAGCAATATTTTTTCTAGGCTAACCCTGATATTTGGACAGTTGTCTAGGATTTATGTGACATGATGGTTACTAAAGTATTCTGTGCATGCAAACTGTCACAAAATTACAATTTTTTTCCCCTCCCTCTTGATTCAGATAAAAACAGGAACAAAACAGTGCCTTGCTGCTCTCAGAGTTATCTCCTTGGCTGATCACAGAAGCGAATAACCAGGCTGATTTTCTATTTCCAGCTGAAAATGTGTAAGTGATTAACAGCCCCCTGCACTTTGAGACAGTGCTGAAAGATCTCTCCTTCTGAAGCAAAGATGGGCCTCCTGTTTCTTTTTACAAGAAAAGAGGGAGAAAAAACCCAAGGAAAAAGGGATGGGAGGAGAAAAGGTGCTTTCAGTTTTGTTTGTGAATGCCTCTTTCTTCGCAACTTAAATTTGCGTATACCTGACTTTTCCTGAGAAGGGGTGACTGGAAAACCACTACACTGTTATACATATATATATTTTAAAAAAAAAAAAAAAAAAAGTTAAAAATTTATTCATAAACTATCTACTCAATTCTACTTCTACAGAGGCTGCTACAAGTCAGAGCTCCTCAGTGCTTTTTTCATGGCTGTATTGCTGCACTTTTATGGTTTCCATTCCCATCACTCTCCTCAAATTATCAGTAAAACTCCAAAACTGAAGGACAACAGAGGAGGGTTTATGAAATGAAGGAAAAGAGCCCAGCCTGGCCCCAGCTGGGAGTGCTGGCTCCTGGGGAAGAGGCAGAGACTCATTTCATGGCTTTGCATCCCTTGTGACTGAAAAAGAAAAATAAAACTGAAAGAGATGAAATTTTTAAATCTAGCCTTTCCTGTTTTGCTCTCTTTAATTATGTATTGAAGGGAATTCAGACTGGATGAGTTTGATGTGCCAAATATCAGTGTAAAGCTCAGCATACAAAGTGTGGTAACAAGAAAGGGAAAAAATCAACCTTCAGAAAGAAGGAGAAAAAAAAGAAAAATAAAGAAAAAAGAGTTTTCCCACATGTTGAGGTCCTCAATTATTATTCAGCTACTTGAAAGCATCCACTTAGCCCATGGTCAGAACTTGCCTTTGGAAGCTCAGCAAGAGCTTTAGCAGCACACAATAAATAAACACACAAATGACAATGAATGAAAGTTCTCTTTCTAAAGCAAAATAATTACAAACACTGCTGTAAAAATTCTGATGAACTCTAAGTAGTATTATTGCTTCGCACTAAAGAAATATTTTTTTTTAATATAAAGGAGTTGACAGTGCCTTTTTCAGGAGAGGAGGAGAGGGAGGCTGTGGAGAAGGCAATTGAGGGGTAGAATAAACCCAAAAGTAGGACAGCCATCAGTGCTGCATCTGAAGCAGTCATCACTGCTCACCAGGCTGCTGGAGCCTGTGCACCACTGAAACTGAAATCACATTAAAAGGCACTCAGACCCTGGGAAGCTGCACCAGGGAATCCTTTAATGTGGCTCAGTATGCACAGCCCAAATCCAGGGTGTTTTAAAAATACATTGAAAAATTCTAAAAATCCTCTCGCACACATCAAGTAGGGCTGTGTGCAATTTCACAGTAGAAAGTATTAACACTTTATTTAGTACAAATGATGTAAAATAAAGTATTAAGGTATCAATATTAAGCATACTTAACTGTGCAAAATAAATCAAAAGTAGCTATATACCAGGGTAAGGGGACTCAGAATAGTTTTCTCTCCAAAAACTGGGGGGACATTCAGGCCAACTTACAAACTTTAAGAAAAACTTCAGGTTAAATCCTACTACAACTTTCTGTAACCTTAAATGGAAAGCAAAATTTATAACTTTAAAACATTTCCTACTGCTATCAATGTCACCTCTTTTATCAAATCCCCAAACTTCAGTATCACTTTTAATTCAGAATTCAAACTTCAATAACATTCTCCAAATGCCAATGCGGTGTCTCCTGAATAAATCATTCCACAGCAATATTTTTTGAAATATCACCTCAATATTAAAAAACAACACAGATCATGAAAAGCAGAGAGTGAAATAAATGGGAGGAGGCATTTCAAGTGTAGTTTGAAGCAGGTTTTGGGTATAAGGAGTTTGAGTAAAAAGCCACTTATGCTGAATTATACTGTTCATTCCTGGGGCTGCCTGCACAAGGGAAGGGAAGCACTGGGATGTCAAGTGCTCCATATTTAGCATCATCAGTATTTTCAGTTATTTCTTAGCAATTTGGTCAAACACAGGCTACGTGGGCCAGCCCACCCCACAATTAGATGACTGATTCTGAAAAAAACACAAAGAACAGGACACTGACACCCAAAGGATGCTTCTGGCAAAAGAACTTAGAAGTCAAACTGGTCAAAGGGCAGGACTTGTGCGTGGGGAAAAAAATATTTTAAAAAAAGGATTAAAAAAAAGTATTTTAAAAAAAGTATTTTAAAAAGTATTTTTTAAAAAGTATTTTTAAAAAAGTACTCAAATAAAACAAAGCAGAGGAATAATTCTGCATTTCAATTTCAATTCAACATGTCTCTGCTAATTTCCAGAGGGCTGATTCCAGATGGTGGGAACCAGATAACTCTATGACATGTCTTGTTCTCCTCCTTAACACAATAACTCTTCTTCCCAAGCCTTAAAGCTAGGAGCAAGCTTGTCGGTCCTCATCATACCTTCTCTCAATGGTTAGGGCAATTCAGAGGAAAATTATCAAGGAAATATTATTTTATTTTAGAACAACACTCAAAACAGGTGATTCTTCACCATTTGAAAACAATTTCAGATTGATAATGAATTATATATCCATCAGTCAAAAAAAAAAATCTAGGTTGCATTTAAGCCAAGTTTTTTTACTTAAATACAAAGTTCTGGTGTTCTAATGCAGCATCTGCTTGCAAATCTACATTGCCCCTAATCCTTAACCAAATGCTGAAGGTAGCTAGAATCGGAGCCCTGCATAACTTCTGGCACAAAATCCTAACATTTAGGAAGGAAATCCTTGAGATTAAGATTGCGTTCTCACATATAAAATCATCCTGAACCCTACTTTATTAACAAATTGAAACATAAGTGTGTAAATTTTGTAGTTCAGTATCAGTAAAATAACTTCAAATGAAGCCCAGGACAGTTGTGATAATCACAGTTTTATCATCCCAGAGCTATCAGAATCAGAAGGTCCACCCTGCACTAACTCCAGTATCTACTCTGACAAATGATAATTAAAATAATTGAAATCCTTAAACAGCAAACAGCACATTCTTTCATCGTTTGTAGACATTCTTTCAAACCTCCACCTCAAAAAATAAAAAAGCTGTAAGACCCAGCCAGGCACTACTGACGCTGGAGGTGCTGCTTTACCTCTTCCCTAAATGACAAATGACTTTGCATATCAGCAAAGAGATGTCATCTCCTTTGTGAGTCAAGTGTTGTCTGAGTTCCTTGTGGAGTTTTCCAAGGGTGTTAAAGGAGATTTCTCCCCTTTGTGAAGTCAGTGGTGACCTGTTCCCGTGGAGCACCCATCCGTGTCATTGGCATTTTACAGGGGTGGGTGCCATCATAAAAGGGAGGAGGAGAATCAGACTTGGGCTGCTCAGAGGGGTTTAACTGAAGTTGCTATCAACAAAGCACTAAAACACCAAATATTTCAAAGCAGAGAAGTTGGTTTTGCAAGGTAAACATCTGCACTTTTACTGCAGTCTTTTCAAAGCCCCCAGGACCAAGGTCAATTTTATTGTGCTGTAATACCATGGGAGTTAAGGACTTTTCAAAGGTATACTTGTCTACTTATTATAAATTTTAAAGCATGTAACTTGAAAGAAAGAAAGAAAAAATTCTAAATTGACAAAGTAGTGCAGAAACAGTGAGAATTTCCAGCAACACAAATGCTACTTGCAGTTTTATGCTTACCAATCCAAACCTCACTGAACATATCCTGAAACACTGTTTACAATGAAAAGCAAGCACATAAAATGACTATCATGTCCTATTTGCAAGAACCTCATAACATTTTAACCACACCTGTTCAATCCTACCAAACTTGTCCAAAGGTATGGAATCTGCAGAGAACTACAGGAGATATAATGTCATAAATAAAAATGTCATATAATAATGCTATATAAAATTTTTTTTAAGATACAGGAGACAATATGTTCTATTATTTCAACAGCAAATGCAGCACCTGACACCTGAGCATGGGGCAATTCAGAACAGCAGGTGACAGGTTGGGTGTATTCTGGATATAACACAACATCAGACAGGACACAACCTCCCCAAAGCTTTGCTTTGCCAGGCCCTGGGTACCAAGGCAGGAGCCTGAAGGTTAAAAACACCTGGGAACTGAGCTCACCTGTGCAGTTTTGAGGAGAAGCCCAGAGCAGACCACAGCTGCTCAAACCAAAGCTGGAGTGCCAGAATAGCAATAGGTTTCAGGAACTCCTCCCACCCACTATCACCTAATCTCTAAGGTAAATTATAAATAGCACCTGCAAGGTTTTGCTGTTTCAACTGTTTAACTGTAAGGGATGGACATGAGCCAAATGAAAAGAGGGCAGAGAAAGCAATTCCCACTCACAGGTGCACAAGGAGCACCAGGAAGAACAGAAAGCAGGAAAAGACTGGGGACAGAGAGGAGGGGAAAGCAGCTTGTGGCTTACAGATCCTTGGCTAATTGCACTTTTCATATTGATAATGAATTTCAAAAGCATGCTTAACTCTAAATATTTTGGTGAGACACTGTTTTTCTAAATGGTCACACGGTAGAAAGATTTTGAGGTTTGTTCTTTTGTTGTTAAGTTTGGGTGTTCTTTGTTTTTTAAGACAAGTAATGATTATAAAGACAGAAAGAGTTCTGGTCTGAATTCACTCTTTCAAACAAAAGTAAGAAGCATGAGAAACATGAACCTCTAGAAGGAATATTCTACTTTATTTCTCTTAAGTATCCAGAAAAGATTTGCAAGACCTATAAGACCTTCTCCTACACAAGAAGGAGAAGCCACAGTTTTATTTGAATGTGAAAAATTATAGGAAAAATGAGACCATCTTTGCAAGACATAACCATAATGACTCATATTTGATCCATTTGCTTTCTTATTTTGGTTTTGCCAACAGCCAATGCTCCACAGTCAACCACAACGTGAAGATGTGATCTTTGCTGAGAATTTTAGACAGATAAAGTCTGTTCCTAGTGCTGAAGGGGGATCAGCATGGAAACCAAAGTAATCCCTTCCTTTTTAAAATACCTTGCTCTTTTGAGGTAGGGAGGACTAATAATAATAATAATAATAATAATAATAATAATAATAATAATAAACCATTTCTCTTTGATGCCTTGAGCTGGTGCTTGCAGTTCAGTGTTATAAAACTGTACATGTGTATTATTGCTTTGCCAGTATCCTGAACTTCTCCTTTTCAGAGAAGGAATGTGCATTTCCTCCTTTGCTTGATATTTTCCTGCACTTCACCTCTATTATAGGAATTATTAGCTGCAAGCAGCTGCCCCTTCCTCCAAACAGGCCAAAGTTCCTGATTTCCTGAAACTCTTTGGGGAGCACACCCCATTCATAGCAATATTTCAGTACTGTCTAAGCTCAGTCAGATCCCTGTTTATCAGCAATTAAGTCTACCAAGAAATTAGCACAGCAGCCTCCTCTTTTGTCCAAAACAATCAGCTTTTCTGCTTGCAGCACACAACGGTGTCAAAACTCCTCATCTTTCAAAACAGGTTGTAAAATCCAAAGGAGAAGAACTTGGATTTAAAACCACATAATTTCATCCTTAATGATCAGTACAGTCTAGAGAAGGTATCAAGAGTTAAATTCCTAATTCCCTGACATGTCAGAGCTGCAGAAGTGGGCTTGGCTGAACAGGAACATGGAACATCCCACCTGAATATGAGGAGAAGCTTTCTGACCTGTGAGGGTGGGCAGAGAACTGGAGCAATCTGCCCAGAGAGGGATGAGAACCAAGCAGTTCTCAGAGGTCTGAGCATTCATTCCCAGGTTTTTCCATGGGTTTGCAGAGCTCTGTGGCTCCACACACTGCACTGGTGCACAGCTCAGGGTGGATGGTGAAGGACTGGATGCTTACTCTGCATCTGCAGCTCATTTACACATGCTCATAATGCAGAGTCCCAAGTGGGTGCTCAACATAATAACTGCATTTTAACACTCTTAACTATTTTAAAGGAAGATAACTAAGTTCCCTCATTAAACACATGCAAGAAAAACAATGTACTGCACAGGATAAAAGTTTAAAAAGAGCATGTATTGACTCCTTCTGTTAGCCATATTTTCTAAATACAAGCCAACATCAATCAATCAATCTCTTCACTCTAAGTGCAATTCTCACCTCCCCATGTGGAACACGTTAATGAGTTTCCACTTAAAAAAAAAAATCATCTCTATTTACCAGGTACATAGAAACAACAGGCTTCAGCCTTGCTTTCTCTGTGTTAAAGAAAAGCTAAGAGTTCTTCTCTTACCATAGGATAACAGACACAAAATACAAGCTCACAAAGCCAGCGTGGGTGTTCTGTTTTGGTGTATTATTATTTTTTTTTAATCCTCTCTGTGTTTCTGCCAGCACTGAATTTAGTGTTAATTGAAAAGTGCTGGCTCAGATGTGATCCCCAGCAAAGGGTGAGATCTGCAGCTCTGGAGACCACAACAGAGCCCAGAAATAAATCATGGCCCTCCTGCAACTCCAGTAAAAGTTCTGCAGTGGCAAAGGAAGCTCTGCTCCTCCAAGAGAAGCTGCCTGCCCTAAAGTGAAGTGGTGTAGTAGAGATTATATTAGTGGGTGAATAACAAGGAACAAGGAATGCTTTTCCCTGGAGCTGCACACACAACCCAGCACGAACACAGTCCTCACCACAAAAGTCTTGGTGAGGAGCAAACTGGGAGAAGGAAGCCAAGAGAAGTTACCCCTGGATAAGATCAACATATTTCAGGCCATGAATCAGCTGGCTCCCATATCCAGTGTGTCATTTACAGAGAATATTACAGAGTGAAGATTTCACTTTAAGTTATGAGAACAATGATTGCAATCAGGAAACAACCATTTGTTGGGCTGAAATGTTGCCTTAAATGCAGTTTGCTAAACAGCTTCAGGAGATACATTTTGCTCATCTCTACTTGTAAATGAATATAAAAAAAATGATGCATGCATACTGGGGGAAAAAACAAACAAACAAACAAACAGTGTGGTCTCCTTTTGCTGATTTGAATAAAACACTTCCTGTTCAGCTCATCCTCTGAAGAAAAACTCTACAAGCAAAAGATTTAAAGAACTGGTGGTGAGGTCAGAGGGCCAGGATTAAAAACCAAGCAGCAACCACCACACTATGAGTTCTACAAAGCTCACTGCAAGCCAGCCCCTAATTTCAGCCTGCATCTGAACAACTCTCTGCATGTCAGTGCAGAAGTGCTGCTTGTAGCCACTTTGCTCTCCTCTCAGCAGGCCAAATCACAGCTCCGCAGATGAGGCCACAGGGGTATCCCAGAGCCCATCCAAGCACTCTTCATTTAGGTTTGCCCTTTTCTTTTTGGCAAGCAGCACCCAGATACTGCTCTGGTGCAATCAGGTCCCCTGACAATGTGAAACTCACACTTTAAAGAGCCCACTGACAGATGGATTCAATTTAATGTATGAGTATGAACAGCTGCTCCTGATCACCAGCTTGTACAGCAACGCTCATTCATCACAAAATATTTCAAAAGGCTGAGCTGAAATGGAACAAATGAATTTGAAGGAGTATGGGAGGTACTGTGCTAGCCTTGGAGAATGTGTCAGATGTAAAAATCACAGCTATGGGGCTGCCATTAATTCATTCCTGTGAATGCTGGCTCCACTCTGTTAGCAGCATTCTCCAGATGCCCCAAAATCCAGGAGGGTAGCCTGGATAAGGTATTAGAAGATGGAATTAAATACTCCTTACTGAAGGTGATTTTAACTAAGCAAGTCACTAAAAGGAGCTGACAGCTTCAAGAGGACAAGCCTCAAACAGCTGCTGAAAGGAGAGGAGGTTATTTCCCCAATGTTCTAACTCAAAAAGAAGATCCATCAGTGGTGCAGGGACATGGACCTGCCTCTGCCACCTTCATCTTAAACATTGTGAGAGGCCTCACTGCTTTTAAAAAGTTTTCATCTTTTTCTTTGGTCCTTCAGTGCCAAGAACAAGGTCTGTAAGGAGATGGAGAGCTGACACAGAGCTGAGTAATTCACTTTTTTTTTTTTTTTTTTTTTAAATTTCAGGAATTATGCAGCAAAAATAGGCATTTTAAACATCAGTGTTTGTCATGGCCAGTGGATCATCTCTGAGTGACTCAGTTTTTCACAGAGCACTTCCTATGAGTGGTGCACAGGGCAGCTTCACAGATGTTGGGTACAAGGATGATATGCAGGGAGGAAAATTCTCCATGAGTTGCCTCAGGTGGCAATTCATTCTTGCTAATTCCTTCTAGGGTTTTCTAGGAGGGGGCAAAACAAGTTTCCAAGACCTGTTTGAAGGCAATTCTTATCTAGAAGTGATACTTGCAGCATCTTTAGACACCTGTATCATCCAAGTGTACTTGTACTGTGTGAATTAATGAGAAAAGTGTGTAATGCCTAAGTAGAATTCCAAATTTACCACACTTTTGTATCACTATGCAGTTGTTAGGTCAGATTTTTGTGTCTTGGTATGAAAAGCACACTTCTATTTTGAGCTGCAGAGAAATTAACAATAATTTGCTGTAACACATTGGTAAATGGGGAGTAAAACAAAAAAGTTTCCTCAGTATAGAAAATGTAGTTTTTTGCAATGGTAGGGAAAAAAATTAATAAAAGACAGGACTTTTGGATTATAATATTTCCCTCTTTCCTTCTACAGAGTACCTTTGCCAGTCTCTTGCTCTGCCTGCTCTCCTTATTCAAGGGCAGGTAAGGAGACAAAGCTCAGGTGTCAGAATCTTGCACAAAATAAGGCACAAAATAAAAAGGCAGCAAAATAAAAAGGGCCCAAAATAAAAAGGCCCAAAATAAAAAGGCACCAAATAAAAAGGCACCAAAAAAAGGGCACCCAAAAAAAGGACACCAAAAAAAAAGGCAGAAAATAAAAAGGCACCAAAATAAAAAGGCACCAAAATAAGGGCACATGAGCTCCCCTGTCACACAAGGGAACAAAGGCACTGCCTGCCATCACCCAGGCTCCTGCTGCCTGCTGGGAAAGCAACCAGGGGAAGTGGTGAGTAGATCTCTGCCATGCCAACAACCAGCTCTGAGTCAGGTTTAACTTATTTTGGGAGCCCAATCCACCAGAAGGATACACGCTCAGATATGGGGGTGAGAAAGCCTGGGTTTATTTGATCTGCCAGAGCCACACGGGCTCACACACCCTCTGCAAAGGTTATTCATCACCACAGCAACCTCCAAACAAAGGTGGGAGCCCAGTCAGGCTGGCTGGCTTCACCCAGCCCTGTCCCTCTGATGGCAGAGGGCAAAGGTGCTCTCCATCTGTGCCCTACATTGTTTGGGTTTGTTTTTATGCCACAATTCCACTTTGAGCACCCCAGCCTGCATGCCCAGAGCAGAGAATGGCCACACTGATGCATTAAGCAATGAAATTCTTCTATAACCCCAGATAAAGGAGAGAGGAGATATCAAATTGCTTCTTGCCCCGCGGTGAGCCAGTGCCACGTTCAGTGACACACCAATGTCACCCCACCCTCTCCCCTAGGGACCAGGAATAGCTGCTGTAAAATAAACACCCCACACCCCAAACACTCCATATTTCTAAAGCCAAGAAAGCTCCAGTGTATTTAGCTACCATCCTGTCCTTCCTTCTCCACTCCTTTTCCTCACATCCCCTCTCACTCCACGGGAGATTAAGGATTTTGGATATGCTATGAAAATCCAACCGAGACAATAAAATAATCACAAACTCAGCACAAATGAAAAGCAGAGTGGGTTTTTTCCCCCCTAAATATGTAAAGAACAACCCCTTTTTCCCCCTAAATCTGGAAAGATACTTCCCCAGTTGCTGGAGGAAAGAGATTATGATCATTCCTGAGCCTTTCCAACCACCAGGCAGGAGGAAAAAGCACAGTCTGTAATGACAAGCTGTCAACGCTCAGTGAGCAGTGTGGCTCTGGTTTGTGACACTGAGATTTCCCCTGCAGAGCCAGGCTCGTGGGCACCAGCAGCCCTCACCACATGCAATGACAGCCCTGAAAATGCCCAGATGTCTCTACCTGTCCTAAAGCACATCCCCCATCCGAGCAACCAGGATTTAAAACATAAGGGAACCATTTGTTTTGAATTATGGGATTTTAAAAAAAAAAAAATCCAATGGTTCTGAGGAATTTTGGTTTTTAAGTCAAAGCCACAGGTGATTGGAGCAGATAATAAAATCTCATTATCTCTCATTTACTCCTGTCAAGAAGTAGAAGTTAATTTTTGCTGTAGTAAAATCATCAGGAATATCCATCCAGCTTCAGTGGTTTTGGATCTAAGCAAAATTTATGTTAACAAAAGGGTGGTTTGATTTATACCAATGGCTTAAGCTATCATTCTTCTTGAGTTTCAAAGCACTTATTGGTAGCTAACCATTAATCTTTTGCAGGCTTATGTTGGTTTACAATTGCTGTCAGCGAGGTTCATTTACCTGATTCTGCAATATTTCTAATAGCCAATCACTTCAGTGATTTCTATTTCAAGGGAGCCTACAGGAAAGATGAGGACAGGCTTTTATCAGAGCCCACTGCAATAGGACAAGAAGAGATAATGGCTTTAAAGTAAAAGAATGTTGAATTAGAATGGATATAAGGTTGATTTTACAATGAAGGTGGTAAAAGAGGTTACCCAGAGGGGTGGTGGATGTCCCATCCCTGGAAATATTCATGAGGCTCTGAGAAACTTGAACATGTCCCTTCCCATTGCAGGGGGGCTGTTCTAGATGGTCTTAAAATATTTTACATTGGGAGGATCTTTAATGATTCTACAATAACACTGTTCTGGCACTATAATTAAGAAAAACTAGAAATTAATTTTAAAAAATAAGAAAAAAATGTAAGAAAATTCAGCTTCCAGATGAAAGTTCAAACTTCAATTTCAAAAGTCTGCACTGCACTTAGCAAACAGCAATGGAGCAGAATTGCAAGCAGAGTGCAAAACACCACTCAACCCCAAGGGCAGGACACTCCCCAGACACCCTGCACTTGAAGTTCTGTGCTCTATAGTGCTCTCAGAAATAGGAAAAAAAACCAAAAAACAACTGAAACAACAAACTAAAAACCTGCACTGGGGTTCACACGCATTTCTAAAGTGCAGCCACGGAACTGTTTGTGCTCAGGGCACTATGATTGATGGCACAGCACAATCACCCCCCCGGCCTGATAAGCAGGCACTGGCTTGACTCAGTCCTTATTTGTGAATAAAGTGAATTTTCAAAGCACCTTCCTGGTGATGCGCAGTTCCAAAAGGAACCTTTCCACACGGAGATGGTTTCCCACCCATGTCACAAGGGAGCAAAGGTTTTTGCCTTCTCCTCCACATAGGCATTCCATCCTGTGAGTCAGGCTGACACCTCAGACACAGCACACAGACATTTGTCCCAAAATGGTATCCCCCTGACCAAGACAGATGTGCTTCTGCTGGAATTATCTGGCTTCTAGAAAAATCTATGATCTCTAAATTTTAATAATTGAAAATATCTACAAGCAAAAATAAAGTGCACCTACCAAAGTGACAACGATTTTAAATTAAAAAAACCCACTGCTTCAATAACTACCTTGCTTTCTCTATTTCTACACACCCTGAAAATCAACTGCAATAATTTGAAAACCTCTCTCCTCCAAAGCTGCTGCTGTTAGCACTGAAGTTGCTGTATTATTTAAGTGCAGGTGCTCAGAACACTCCAGCAGCAGAAAGGAATTGCATCTACCTTCAGTTCCCAAGACAGAAGCTGCTATGCTTGAACTGGAACAGGAAGAGCAGCAGCAATAAAGAGGAAAGGAACTTAAGGACAGGTATGTTCCCACTTGTTATGTGACAAAAGCACCAAATGTGTTTTCCTAAACTTTCCACTAATTAAAACCTACTTATTTTAGTCTGGCATAATAGGCTACTGGACCTTGAAATAATGTGCCTGTATTCCTTGCTCTGCCTTTGCCCCCTCCAGCAGAAAGCAGAATTACCCTCATCATTTTTCAGGCCAGGGTGATTTTCCAGCTCTGTTGCTAATCAAGTAAGCATGTACAGCTCAGGACAGCACTGACCTTCAGGTCTTTGTCCAAATATCCCAACCAGCCTTTTTAACAACATGGCAAGAACCTGAAAGAGGCAGAGACAAGAGCCCTGGATGCATTTCACCCTTCCTGCAGCCATCCTTACAGGGGGCTCCTCAAGCTGCTCCAGAAGAGACCTTCAAGTAGTTCTGATATTCAATTCAGCACCTGATGCTAAGCTGTGCCATGCTGATGCTTTAATGGGATTCTTTCCATGTCTAGAGGAGCTATCTCCCCCAAATTCCACTGAGATTTTTAATTTATTAGCTACAGCTAAGGGCACATGTGTTGTTTTTAATAGCAAACGTGTGTTTTGCAGAGCAGGCTGCATCTCATCAATGATTCCTTAGTGCCACAATCCCAGGAAAACAGCAGTCAGCCCAGCATGGCAGTCTTAAATAAAGCAGGGGGTTACAAGGTGTAAGCCAGCTCTGCACACATTTGCTGTCAAAGAATCACAGCATCTCAGCTGCTGCAAGAAGCAGATTGCCATTGTTTTACTAAAGAAAATCACAGATTGGAAAAACTGACTAGAAACCACCTTCCCCTAAAAAAAAATTAATGGTTAGCTATTGCTTTTTGTGGAGAGGTTATGTCTGGTATTGAGCTGGAAAGAGAATCACTCCTCAGGTCAGAACAAGCTCACTCTTTTCTTTACACAGCATCTTCAGAAGGAAGCTGGGGATGAAGTTTGTCTGCACACAGCCACACAGAGATTTAAACAGAAAAAAAAAAAAAAAAAAACAAACAAAAAAAAACCCAAATCCATGCACTTACATAAAAGGCTTTGGGCAGTTTCATTTTCTATTCAGCTGGAAAGGGAGTGAAGCAGCATGCACACACACATTTTTAATCACTCTCGTGCTGACAGCAGCCAGTCCCTACTTCTGTTATCAGAACCCCACAGCTTGGATTTCCAGGCTATGAAGCACTAAGGAAGAGGGTATAAAATCTCCTCTGGTTAAAAAAAAGCACAGTGATATCATCTAGTATAACACACAAATGCTATAGAATTGAAGTTTGGCCTCACCAGGACATCACTCATTCAGTGGAGGGAGAGGGGAAAATAATCCATAAAGTTACAAACAAATAGTAAGGATTTCCTAAGATTAGCTGGTAACCTGGACCACTCTCATATTCTCTGTGAAAAATTTGTATTTTGTGATTGGCTTTTCACAAATATTAAAATGAATATTATATGTGTTGTGTTAGAAAGTTATGCTGTATTAATTTTCTCAAGTGGTGTGTTAAACATAGTTTTAGGTTATAACATAATGTTAAAATAGAAACGATGTATGTAAGAGGTTTTTTTTAAAAAAGGAAATGAGGTACTCAGATCAGATAGCAGCCACAGGACAGCCAAATTTTTCAGAGAAAGAGAATTTATTGCTCCATTATCAGGAGAAATTAACTTCTTCCCGCCTTGTTCAGATATGAAGCCTCTTAGATTAAGAAGAAGAAGTTGACGCTGACCAGACAGAATCCTGTGTTTGAAATTAATTTATGCATCATGTATGAGGTGTATAAATATGCAACAGGCTGTTGCTTTTAAGGGTTAATCCTCTGTTAACGTGGATCCTGTTTTGGGCTTATTTTGCCCAGAAAGATGTACCTGCACCATCCGTAAGTCTTTGTTTTTTATTGTCTCCTATTGTCCTAAATACTAATTGTGCAAATTTTTATTACTCTAATTATATTACTATTTTTATAACTGAGATTATTAATACTATTAATAATAGTGTTAATACTATTAAACTTTTATGTTAATACTATTAAACTTTTAAAATTTCAAAAACAAGTGATTGTCATTTTTCACATTCTCTAAGCCCGTCAGTCACACTCTGGGAAAAACAAGCAAGGCAGGCCAGTCTGCACACCCAGAATTCAGAGTTTGCAACAGATGCCAGTGGCTGAAGAGACAGAGAGGAGGGAGAGAAGCTGTGCTCCTGTACAACTCACCAGTGATCACTTGTGCAAATGCCACGAGCCTGGGCTTAGAACTTCAGCCTGGGGAGATGCTGTCCCTGCTGGTGCTTAATTCAGCTGGCTGGCATCTCTCCAGAGGCACTCAGAAGGCAGCTGCCCAACAGGACAAATCACTGAAAACCAGAAAAGAAACAGGTTCAGCTTTGCAATTCCACTGCACGTTACACAATGGGTTCAGCTTGCTAATCCCTGACTTCCTAAAATGTGATTTCCCTCAGTGCATGACAGGGAGAAACGCAGTTCTGGTTAGAGTTCATCCACCACTGTCAGTGTGAGTTTCCTAAATACCAGTAATGCCAAAAAGAACTGCTCTGTACAGCTAACCTCATGGTCAGGATAACTGAACACCCTCCAACATAAACCCTTCAAATTTTGTTGCATCTCAGTTTTGAATCTGACATTCAAGACATTCATCCTTTTTTTATTTCATGTCTTTATTCATATCCAACACTTCATACTAACTTAGCTGTAATAGGAGTCACTGCCAGCTTCATAACTGCACTATTCCAGCCACTGACCAGTTCTTCAAATTTTAGCAAATCTGACCAAATTTACAGCAGAATTTTCTTATTAATTACTCTCTTTAGGCCTTCATTTTAGTATTATTGTGAACTTCTGTGAGAGGTTCCATTTCCTCTCTCTTACAAGGCCATTTACAATGAATCCAATTAAAATTAATTAAAACATACAGATCAATTCGATATAGCAACAGAACTAGGAAGAAGCAATACTGAGTCAACTCCAATGAGTTGGGACAAGTGAGAATAGGTCAATTCAGTCAATGTGAATTGATCCAGTGGTTGCACATTAGTGTAAAAATGAAGTAGTATATTGTATTAGTTTTTATACTAAATCTTTTCAATCTGCTTACTAATATGATCAGATTCTACTGATGATCTATTAGTCACCTATTTCTGCTGAAAACAGCATTTTCATATTTGAAGGGGAGATAAACAAATAATGGGTGTTTTTTTCTGACCAGGAAAGCCTCACAGAGGAAAGGACAACACATGGGCACGTCTTAAGGCTTTTCATTCATGAGCCTCAGCTTTTCCCAGCCCAGTGACCTCAGGAAAGGCTCTCCAGCCTTCTATGCCCATTTTATTCCCTTCAAAACATGGATAAAGTGAAGAAGG
>JAHXMQ010000028.1:8655231-8668030 GCA_020466415.1 Ammodramus savannarum pratensis | reverse complement strand
TTTGGCTCACAGCCCTTTCAGGTGAGAAAGTGACACTAAGGATAGATGGAGACTTATGGCCTCCACGGCCCATTTTAAAGAATAATTTTGAATACCTTGGGTGAACGTGTGGACTCCCAGGAAAAAGCCATCAAAGAAGCTTGGCTTTAAGTCAAACTTTGCACCTGTCCTCTTTAAAGTCTAATTCCTCAAGTGCTCATTCCCCCTCCCCAAAAGCAGGATTCCCAACTTTGGTTCCTCTTAAAGAAAAATTTTGCAATATAATCTTCATCTAAAGCATTGTAACCTCCCATTAAACTTTGATTTTAAAGCACGGGATTTTCCTGAATCATCAAAACAATGCCACAACCTGCTTTTAGCAACCTGTAGGCAAAGCTCCCAAAGCCTCTTTGAGCTGCAAGGCAGCTCTCACCCCTCACTCTCCAAGCTCTCCTCCTTTCCCCATGGGAACAACGTTTAAATTCGAATGCTGGTGCCTCAGGTTTCATCCCCAGCAGATGAAGCAGCATATCCATTTCCAGCACTAATAAGTTTCAATGAGTAGTGACAGCTTCCAGCCATGCAGAAACATAGGCAGACTCAGATGCCATTCTCAAAATGGTAACTGATTTGAGAGGGAGTATCACAGTCAAATGGCCAGAACAGAACTCTGCTTTTAAATGACTCATTAAAATCCAGGGCAAATCAAAGGTCCTGATAGCTCAAGGATTATTAAGAAAAAAAAAAAAAAAACCAAAAAATCCAACACTCATATTTAATGTGTTAGCTAACATGGTAGAATCCTCCAGAAGATAAAGCAATTTTTCTTTCAAAGAAAAGTACTTATCTTTGTGAGAAAAGACAACTTGTTATTAATTCAAGATAAAAATCACAGTACTGGAGGTGAGCCAGTTTACTGTTTTCACAAGATTTAGCAGACTGAACCAAGATAAAAGAAGAATCCCAGGGCTTTGCAAAAGGGGGATGTGGCAGCACTGATACTCCCCACTCCAGACTCTGTTCTGTACCACTGCCACAGGCTCACCAGGTATCATCCCTGGGGATTTGAATTTGAATTATCAGGGGTTTTTGGGGCAGTAGTTTTGGCTTTTTTGTCTAGTGTGTGCGATGAGGTACATGGAAATATATGGAAACAAGCCCTCCATCCATGCAGTGGATGCTTTGAAAAACACAGGGGTCACAAGGAAGAAATTAGAGATGTTAATTTCATTTCCCATGAAATGAAATTGAAAACAAACCAAAGAGCCTCCTGGCCAGGAACCCTGGAAGCTCTCCTAGCTCCCAACAAACAGATCCTGAAGATTTTAGTGGCGATGCAGTGAGCCCCCCACTGCACCATCCTGCTCATTTCCCAGTCCACAGCCCCCATTTTACATCTCCACTTCATTTGGCACTGCTGCTACACCCACCTCCACAATTCCAGTCACACTCACTTGTGTGACAGCTCGTTCCACAGCCCTGCAAGTGACAGGAAATTGTGACAGATTTCACTAGAAAGGAGCTGGGGAAAGTTTACAGTAAGCTTGCTCAGCTTTGTCTGAGGCAACACCAAGTAGTACAACTGAGCATGAGCTGTCAAATGTAATTAATTAGAAATCCCAAACAGCCAACCCTGCACATGAGAGATTTCAGCTGTATGTAAAATTAACAGCCCCAAATGAAAGATGTAAGCCCTCAGGTTTACCTCACTGAGGTGCAGGGAGCATCCAAAAGATGTTATCCATCATTAAACACTCGCATCAACTCTGAATCCAGAGTAAAATCAGAATCAGCCTAGATCAAAGAGTGAAATGCAGCACTTTCTGCCTCTCCTCACTGTACACTCCAAAGACAGTAGCATTTTGAGATTTCTTTGTAGTACTACCCCAGTGACATACCAATGAGATAATGGAATTCCTGAGGACTGCAGAAGAACATTAAGGAACATAAAGAGAGACAAAAGAGAACATCAAGTTGGTTTAGATCCTCTCCCTCTCTCCTTTTCTTAAAAAAGTCCTCTCATCTCAGATAAACAGAGGATTTTTCTTAGTTTATTTGCTTTTATGTCTGGATTTAGACATTGCCCAGCAGAGTTTTCATGAAAACATAATGCCTGTTTAAAATAGCACACACTTCAAATAAAAGATGTGTCTCACAATAAGATGAGGACAGAAAAAAATAACAAGAATGGTGACAAATTCTTTTAAATTGTTTCCAAATGATGTAAGTTTCCTTTAACAAAACAAGCACACAAATTATCTTGGGGTTTGCTTTGTTTTTTTGTCGTGGGTTGTTTTTTTTTAGAGATTTTTGAGCCTCAACCGCAAAATCATTAAACAGGCAGACAATTTGTTCTATTAATATCAGTGGAAGAAACAAGTACTTAGAGATCAAGGTTCTGATGTTGCAGAAACCCTCTCCCCCACAGCTGAACAAATCATGAACATCAGTACCAATCTTTATCCCTGGGTTGAAAAACACCTTCAAACTCATAAAGGTAAATTTTAGGCAATTTTGGGGCTTTTTCCTGCTTGTTTTTCTTTCTATCAGAGCAACAACTGAGTGTATTTCTAGGAGCTCTAGAGGGATTGTGTGCCCAGAATGGAGAGAGTGCACACTTGGATCAAAAATACTAATCATACATGATTTCTAATCAGTGAGTGCAGTGTCACCATCCCAATGCCTACTTCAAAAAAAAAAAAAAAAAAGTTCTGTGGGACAGAAATGACCCCAAGCTCCAGATATGCATCATTTCTAAGGTCAGCTGGTCCCTGCAGGCATGTGTCTATTACAGGGCAAGAACAGGGGAATAACTGGAAGGCTCTGTTGTTTTATGTCACCGTGGCAAGAACACTGCCTCAGAACATTTCCTCATTACTGGAAGCAAGAGTCCCATGCAGGGAGAGCATAAAGAACAAGGTCATCTGTAAAATTGCCACATTTTTTCTTTACATCCTAAAGAAGTCACTGCACTGAAGCTCTACAAGGAAGGTTTTAAAACCAAGGAGGACTCACATTGCTTGTGACATATTCCCACAGAAACCCAATTTTTGGACTCCATTTAGTAAATTGCCAGTAGTGACATCTATAAATCTTGTTTGATAGAAGCCATGAGGAAGACGTGACAATATTGAAAAAATGTTACTGCTGGTGATGCCTTGTGAAGGCTGCCCTAGAACAGAAGCTGGATGGAGTTACAGAATAAAGCAGGGATTTATCCAAAGGATCTCCTCCATGGGTGCACCTTGGGCAGCATCAGAGCCCAGCCAGGGCTGCACCCAAGATCAACCAAAATGGCCCCAAAATGCACGGCCGGGCACGGGCTCTGTCCCTGGGATCAGTTCTGCACCATTTGCACCTTGCAGTTCATTGTCCCATTCCAGCTTTAGCCCAGGCAGTCCCACCCTGCTTGTTTTTCTCTCTCCAGCCCACGGGGTTTGTGCTCCTGGGCTGAGATTTGGATCATTTGTCCTTGGTGCCCAGCTGGAGCAGGAATTGTTTTGTCTCCCTGCTCTGTGCACAGAGCTCAGCATCCCTGAATGTGAAGCCCAGACCCACACAATAAAGCAGCACAGAATCTGAAAAATATAAAAGCTAAACCTGAAGCATGACTGGCATTACTGGAAATAGTAGCACAGCACACACCTGGACATCCCAGAGTCTGTACAGCACCAGTTCCATGGTCTAGGCAGCAGGAAAGCCACAAATCTCCCAAAAATCAAAGCGAATCTATACAAGAACATCCCCAGCACTCCCATGGATTCCCCACACAGGCTAACATGGCCTCAAACTCCTAAAAACTGCTGTGCAAACAAGTGCCTCAGTCTGCCACGTGAGCAAAAAGTGATTACACACAAGCACACAGTGGTTCAGAAAGTGATGTGAGTTTACACAATTTATCCAGCAAAGCATGAAGGATAGAGGATCAGGATCACCTGCTTTTAGCCTGTGAAGCTTTTGGGGAAAAGGTGTGTGTATCTAGAGGAAGAAACCTGGATTGCATCTGCTACATGCCAAAGCAGACATATATATAGATATATCTAGCTATATATAGATACAAAGTGCGTATATATATATACATATACACAAAAAGTATACATATATATATATACACAAAGTATATATACATGCACACAAAGTATATGTATACATATATATATGTATATATGTATACATACATATATATATATATGTATATATATATGTATATATAAAAATTTATATATATATATACATACATAAACAACAGCATCCAGAGGGTTGCAGACATTGTGGCATTCACATAATTTCATTATTCACACCCAAAGAACCACTAAAAATTCACCAATGTACTTAGTGCAAAATGCCACTGTTGGCCAGGGGCAGGTAGTTTAAATTACTGTGTCTATTTTCCTCTGAGAGGAAAGCCAAGGAAACTTGATTAATATTTTTCTAGCAGAAATAGAAGGGCAGAAACTCTAACTCTCCTCCTTCGTACACTCTGGAGGTCAAACTAGATGATGTAATGATCTCTTGTGGTTTTCAACAGGTTTTATAGATTATCTGACTTAAAAATAGACACAATGTTTAAATAATAACATTCTCCTGAAATTGAGTGCCTGGTACAACAAGCCTCCAGTCACTGGCTAAGATCTGGAGGAGCTATGACTGTACAAGGATTTGTATGAAACCAAAAGGGAAAATGCTAGGTAGACAGTCCAAAATTGACACTCTCCACCTGAAAAGCTGGTGATATATGCTACCTTCTGCACAGCCTGCTTTAGCTAGGTGCAGATTTCCATAAAATCATGCAAATGCAGCATGTGTCTATAGTGCAGAACCATACTCAGGTTTGGGCAACACCACAGCAGCAAGGACCTGCATCCTCAGCCAGGAGACACAGAAACCACCATATCTCATGCAATTGGAGCCTGTTTCTGGCTCAGTGGAATTGTTCCTCGTCACCTACAACCCAGCTCAGCAAACCTCTCACCACCCTGCATGAAGTGCCTGGAAATCCACTGGGTATCACTTAATCCCACGAGCCACTGGGTACACCAACAATGGGAATCAGATTACTTTGCTCATATGTTATGACAACAGCAATGTCATTCTATTTATTATGATAATTCATAAAGCACCACCAAAAGCAGTGCAGGATCTCTTATGAAAATAATTACAGGCCAGTAATGCAGGATCTCATTGAAGCACACCATTAATTCCTTGACAGTTAGGGAACAAGCCAAAGACTTTGTGCAAATGAAGGATTAGCAAGGTCTCAACACACACATTTCCTTGCACTTAAAATGTGCAAGGAGCAGACCTTATCAAATCAGCATTTCATATGATGCTTTAAAATTATAGCCCCTGAGGCAGATTTTTTTTGTTTTGTACTTCAAAAGAGAGTTATCACACTACTCTGTATTACAGTCTGGGGTAACAGAAAAACAAATTCCTATCTAATTGTTCTACCTCTGTATACAGGGAGCATAAAATAGTTGCTTTCCCACAGCTGTCAAAAATCCCCAGACTTTTATGCACAATGAAGTGTCACCAGTCTCTCACAAAGACAGAACAGCTCTAATACAATGCTATGAATTGTCTTCCACTTGGCTACTGAAAATATTTTGAGCAGTAACCTTTTCTGAACCTACCATTCAGCATTTTGGTTGTCTCCATATGTGCCTTAGGGCTATATTGTCTGCCTCTGTGTGTTTAAAGTGCTTCAATTTCTATGCAGAACAGCTTTGTGGTTGTACATTTCATGGTAGTTTTTAAAGTAAGATTTGCCTAAAACTGGAGGGAAAAAAAAAAGAAGGGCTTGGCACTTTTCTTCTCAGTGTTTAATAATGTTCAAAGTTGTCTGAAAATTTGCTTACCTATAACTATAAAGGACTGAGTAAGCTCCCTGCTTTGCATGCTCTCTGTTTCAAGGTCCTTGCAGGACAGCCACTATGAAATCAAGACACCCATGATCCACATTTGTGTGATCCCTCTAACACCTTAACTTCCTCAGGTCTTAATAGGTAGAGCTGATCCAGAAGCTGCTAGGGAACATCCCTTACAAGTAAAGCATTTTACTAAATATTAAATATTATTAGAGACAGATTACTTGCTATAGGTCGTTTGACAGCCTAACTTAACAAATTAGAACCCCCTAAACCTCACCAGAAGTACCTGCCAATGTTCAAACCAAAATCTCATGACAAACAATTAAGAATGCTGAGAGAACTTGCAGAAGATGTTGCATTCTTCCAAACTTTTCCATCTTATCTCAAATGTTTACAGTAAAAAGAACAGAGATGTTTTCTTCAACCCACAGTTTTTATCAATCCTCTCCAACATTCAGGCAGCACAATATTCTTATTTTAATGCTACCAAGTAACCCCCTCTGAACCTCAGGAGATGTTTGCAAAATAATTGTTCCCCCTCACTGCTCCTTTGTTATTACTTTATTTTTTCCACACTCTTGTTACTTCAGGCAGAAATAACTTAGAGATATTATCATCAATTTACCAAAACAGAATTCCCCTGAATTCATTTTCTCTTAAGTTAGACTTTTACAATTAAATTGTACACTGGAGCTAAATCTAATGATTTCCAACCTGGCTGAAACTGATTGGCTCACTAAGTCTACAGTTTAATTCTTCTCCCTCTCTCATTTTGCTAACTGGAAGAGAAATGAATCTACCTTCAAGCCTGTTGGAATCAATCTTCCTTTCTCTTTCTCACAATTTATAAGCCAGAGGCTTAAAAAGTGTTCATATCCGCTTTTAACAAGCTGGTTATGTGAGATAAGCACAAAAACATTAATAAAAATAACTCAGCTTTAAGTCATGAACGTTTTACAAAAGTAGACCTCAAAAAAGAATAAATTGCAAAGGCTAATTGTGATTTATACCATGTTACTTTTCCTATACTACCCATTATCAATCATCTCTAAAAGATCCTTTCTTTTATATGCCACGGTCATAAATGCAAATGCTGCCAGCTCATTGCTAACCAGGGACACACTGCACAGCACAGACAACCCCCAGTTAGTCCTGGGACCTCTAAACATACTGCAGAACAAGTTTATTCTTTTCCAGTTATGAACTTTTACTTCTTTATTAAAATTATTTAATTTTTTTAAGTCCTTCACAAAGGTTTCAGAGCTGTCCCACACACTGTATTTCAGTATGGTCCACACCATCACTTTCTCCCCATCCTCAGTGTCTCCTGAGTTCACAAAAACTCTATTTAGGCAACAGCAACACAACCACTGGCACTGAAACTTTTATTACTTCAATTACAACAAAGCAGCTGGTGATAATAATAACACTACTTAGCATTTATATGCTGCTTTATCTTCAAAAGCCTGTATAAATATTTGTTAATTAAGCCACACAAAACTCCTGAGAGTCAGATATGTCTTTTGTTTATAAATAGGAAAACTGAGACAGAGACAAAACAGCTGTTTCCAAAGTCGAGATTTTTAGATTATTTTAAAAAAAAAGGGAATGGAGATGTCTGGACAATAACTTTCAGAGTTATAAAAGGACAGTTTAAAATACTCAAAGAACCCACTGGGACATAAACTCTCATGCTCTAAGCATCCACCTCCTCCAAAAAAATAATCAGTGCTGTCCTTGGGAAGACACAGCTCCCTGCTGCCAGCTGCCCCAAGCCACTTGCATGTCAACATTCAGCTTCCATATAAAAAGTGAGAAAAACTGTAAAATTTGAAGTAGAACTCGTTCCACCACACATCCAAGGCACTTCTGAGAACACCTTAATGTCATATTCAATACGACTCTTCACTGAAGAGACTTTTTGGATGTGTATTAGACACCTCACTCACCCGGGGAAAACAAATGCCCACACACACTCCAACGCCTCCCTGCAAGGTCTGGAGTTGTAGAACTGCGTGATGAGAGCTTAAAATTACTGCCTTGACAAAGCACACACATTGTAGGGAAGGCATGACTTAACCCACAAAGACTTTACTGTCCTTGTAATTTCACACACCACATTTCCCACTGAGAACAGTGGATCTGAAATGCTTTAGAGAAGACTTTGGAATAAAGGACATAAAAGGAGAGAAAGAGTTGGGGCTTGAGTATGAAAAAGCTTTAGTGCAAAAAGTGTCATGACGCTGAACATGTGCATTAAAGAGTGATGTAAAACAAAAAGGGGGGCGGGGGGGGGAAATAGGGGTTAAATAAAGAAACAATAGGAAAAAAAAAATAAAGAAGAGGAGAGTTAAAGTTATATCAAGACCCAACAGTAGGATACAGAAGATGGTGGAGAAACATGGCTGAGGCAAGCAGAGAGGGAAGGAAAACCTCAGAGGAAGGTTCCCTGTGACTGCAATGGAGAAGCTGTGCCTGTTTCTTGGCAGGGCCAGGACATTTGTCACCCTGGGGTGACTTACCTAAGAGACACCAAGGTACAAAGTCCAGATTCCTCACAATGTCCTGCCCTCTCTGCGTGAGATAGCACCAAGAGGCTAATTACCAGTTAGCCCAGATTTATTTGCCTTAACCAAGTTTGTGCTAGAACCGAAACAGATCCCATCCTCCAGCTCCCAGCCCTCTGCCCTGGACAAGGCTTCATCCCTGAGCACAGGAAGAGAAGGAAACAGAAAGTTGAAACATTACACTAAGGGCTGAGAGAGCACAGGAAGAATTGCAAAGCAATAAATAATGCTGGAAGTGGAGCAGAGAATAAATAATTCCACTTTGGGAGAAGCAAGCCTGAAATGAGATTGCAGGGAAAGAAGAAAACACATGTATTTCATATGCAGCCTGTTCTGAATGTGAAACACAGATGTATATTTTTATCTCCAGCTGAAGGCAGTACAATGCACTCATTGCCTTCCCAAGACATGTTGTGCAAAGCTGAAAATTACTTTAGAGGCACAAGAATAAATAGTTGACTTTTCCACACCATTTTTTTAAACGGCACAGAAGATCATCAAGCTAAATTTTATTGCCACATGATAACACAAACTCCTCCCGATTTAACTCAATTTCCTTGCATTATCCTTGCCAGATCATTGAGTTCCCCATGTATCTGAGTGCATAAGACAATGTACAAGACGAATGTCTCACTCCTTCTACAAAGGTCTCACATTCACAGGCTCTGAGTAATAGAACAGCTCATTCAGAAATATTTTTATGAGGTACGCTGGGATTCTCATAGGCATCGAATGCTTAAGAGAATCCCTGCATTAAGCAGATACCTAGCACCCAGAAACACCAAATGTCTTTCTAATCTCTTATGGAGTAGGGAACAAAAAGCTTTCTTCAGGCTAATTACTTCAAATTATATTTTACACTGGAAACAAAGAGATCTTTGTCTCAGGAAATAGAGAAGACTACACCTCAGACACGCTGTGGAAACAAATAAAAAGATCAGTAGCCTCGGAAGAAGGACGAGTACATTAGAAGCAAGAGCAAAGTCCTCAGTTTTCATGAAAGGAGCATTCAGAGGGATGAATTGAGCGCTCTCAGCCACCTCAGACTGAAAGAACGTGCTCATTAACCAAAGTTCACATTTCAGGTAAAAGACAATTCACTAGGACCTTTAACGGAACAAAACAGAACAAGATCAAAGTCTACCTAAAGGCAAAACATTGACAAAATTGGGATAATCTTGTATCTCACCAGGTATCTGCAAGTACTGAGGAGCAGACGAACTTGTGTGAGCTCAGGTATTTCTCGTGTTTTTGGAACAAGTTTGATGCAGCTGTTTTGGGGAGGGGGTGTTAAAAACCATTCGCTAATGGGTGTGGGTTTATCTAATGGACAGCAAGCAGGTGCTGCTAACACCTCACTTGCACTGCTCTTTGCACTTGGGACAATTTCTGAAGGGGGAGGAGAAGGGAGAACTGATGGGAGAAGCAGCAATCCCAGTGCCTGATTTTCTACTTGGTCAAGTCTTTAAAAACGCTTTTACACGCAGGAGTAGAAATCAAAGCAATAAATAGAAATCCGCCAGGAGTCACTTCTTTACTTTCCAGTTATAAACATTGCTGAGCTAGAGATAATAAGAGAAACACCTGTAGTACATTTAGTCTGAGGCAGCTACAGCAAATTCCGGCCCCACGAACCAGCTCTGGCAGTTTCAAAATTAACCCAGCTGAATGCAGCTCCCCTGCACTCATGGAAAGCTTGAAAGGAATCAGGTGTTCCCCATCTTCAGGGGTAATCTTTAAAATCCAGAAAATCCATGGACTGTGACATTATGGATTATTAAAAGACAAATCCTCTCTTTCGCGTAAAACCAACCCATTCTTGAAAAGAAAACAAACAAAAAAAACCCCAAAACAAAATAAAATCAATAATGAAACAAAGCAACAGCCACATTACCTGAATGAAACCTTTTTTAAGTTATGGACATCCATGACACCTATCTTCACTCAACAGATACCATTCTTAAAATCATCAATTTCTATTAATTATTCTGTTGAAACACTCTAAATTTTCATAGAATTCCAGGAGAATGGTTCAATCATTTCTGTGTTTATACTGGTGGTTTTGCTATTCTTTTTTCCTCTGTAGCTTTCCAGAGATGCTGACAATTTCCATGGTTGGTCCAAGTGACAACAGGGGTGAGGCTGTGAGAACAAAGGCAAGCAGAACCCCCTGTCACACCACCACAGCAATGAAGACGCCTGTCATGCATCAGAAATCCACACAACAGAAAAATCCCACAGAAATGGACAACTTCATGGAAAAAAACGCCAACTCTGCACCTTTGAGGCCAGAGACATCTGCTAACTTTGTTTGTTCAAGGTTGCTGGAGTCTATTCATCAAGAGACAAAGGTAATAAATGCAAAGAAAGTAATTTGTAATTTGCTATTTCCATGTCAGATCTTAACCCTGTGGAGATTCACAGCATGCCTAACTTTAATTACCGAGGCAGTGGAAGGGAAGAAAGGACTGGAAGCGTTCAACTAGTAGCAATTCAAGGCCCTGGGTTGGCTAACATTTTAAAATGTTACTAAAACTGACACTACAATCAAAGCCACGTGTTAGCGACTGCAGGCTCACAGCCACAGCTCAAAATGAAACAGATCTTAAAACGCTAATGCTGACAACATTTCCATTTGTGATTCATTTGTGTCAATGACACAAAATTAGGAGGGGAATAAAAAAAAAAAAAGAAAGAAGAAAAGAGTCCCTCCTCACAAAACAGATGTGGAGTTTGCTTCTTCCCACACCATCATGGTCCTTCCAAGCAGGCTGTGACTCTTACAGTCAATAGCTGTAAAAGACACCTTGTCTTAACAATCCCCTTCAGAGCACTGTTTTATAAACAGCTTTGCAAATGTTTTCTACACACACCCAAACCGGTGTCACTGATCTAGGTGAAACTTTCAATGACTTTATGCCTGAATTCCTCAACGGGCACCGCAGGGAGAAATGGTCACTCAGGACTGAAGTTCATGGCAAAACAGAGTTCACCATCTAACCTGGAATTCAGGGCAGAAAACTGAAAATCCTAGGTTAAATCAGAAAATAAAGCTGTACAAGACGGAATGTCATTGTTTTGGATGAATAAACTGGCAGATGAATCAGAGTTCAACTCTGGAGTTAAGATAAAATGGCACCAGTTACAGCCCCTCCCCAAAAGCAGGAATTCTAGTTTCTTCTGGTCTGTAGCATTTAGTAATGGAAACACTGGAGAACTAGCACTGAATACAAGAAATGAGCCTCTTATAAACCGAATTTTCACATTAAAAAATATACTTGAAATGGAGATACAAGGATCAGGCTGCACTGTAAGCAACAGCTCCAAGGTGTTAAATGTCTTCTCTTTCTTGCCACCAGCCCCACAGCAGAAAGAGGAGACTGGAGGGGTCACAAAGGGTTTCCTTTTTCTGCCTGGCACAGCCAAAAGCTGTCTGAAAAAAATCTTTGCATTGAGCAGTCATTCACTGTATGAAGAGAGATGCAGGAGTTGTAACCAGGAATGTAAGAGCAACAAGTGGTAGACACTGAAACCAAAGTTAGCAAGTGCTTTATTGGTGCAATCTTTGTCATGTGGACTTCTAGTTTTCTCTTATCTCCCCAGAGTAACTGAAGAGTTCTTATATATTTAATCTATTCTGACCCTTGGGCTTCAATTATTTGACTTCAGATGTTAGATTTTAATAAGCTGTCACCCACAGGGGAAAAAATGCAGTAGTTAATGTGACTGATTCACCATCTACAGCTGGACTATGGACAGAAAAAAAAAAAAATCAACTCTATTTCAAGAATTTAGTTGTCACCAAGTGGAAAACTTCAGCACTTTTTCCATCTGTGCATTTCACAGCAGAAGTAACTTCAAATTAATCCTGCCCTCTCCATTACTGCTGTATATAACTAGCACCTAATCATTGCTGGGTGTTGCTGCTCCTGGGGTGTTACCTCCCTCCAAATAAATCTAATGGGACGCTTTGTCTGCTTTCAAAATCACAGAATCACTCAGAAAGCAGCACTCAGAGCTAGGAGAAGACATAACTCAACACCACAGCCTCCATGAGTGCGTGACAGCACAAGCCAGCTGGACAACTCAAATCCAAAAACCAAAACTCAAATCCAGAGCCATTTCCATTTCCTTTGGCTCCCCAGAAAAAGCAGGGACAGCCAGAGCACGCTCCTGCAGAGCCTTGAGCACAGTATCTCCTTACCTGAGAGCTAATAGTGCCACACTCCCTGTGAACTGTGAATCAGGAGCAGATCTGGGGCATCTCCCTTACACCTTGGAAACTCTGCCGGCTCTTTGCAGTCCCCTCCGCCCTCTCCCTTGTCAGAACCCAGGAAATTCCTCAGAGACCTTAGCACAGAGCCCAAGACTCCTGTGCCTTTG
>JAHXMQ010000028.1:8643177-8655131 GCA_020466415.1 Ammodramus savannarum pratensis | reverse complement strand
TCTGACTCCTTCTTCAACCACCAAGCTGAGAAAAGACTTTCTAACTTATCTCAGAGTCACTCTGAGCAGCTAGAGACCCCAAAACTCCCTGAGAGGGAATCACCAACTCACTGCAAGCCTGGCCCTGGAGAGGTTTCTGCTCCTCACAGGGCAGGGGCTGCAGCGTTTCCATGGGTATTCCAGGGAAAGGAGACCGGCCACACCATGCTGATTAAGTATTTCCAGTTGCTAACAACAAAAAATGGTCATTTTCATGTTCTCCCATGCAAGCAACTTTTGTAGCTGACATACAGACATTGCACAATCACAAACGAGAAGGAAGACAGTCAATAGGAAGGGAGGAGGACTCATTTTTGATGATGAAGGAGAGGAGTAATTAAAATATGATCTATGCTGGGAAGGCATGCGAGATCCATCACTTGGTTAATATTTCAGCAGACACAATGCAGCGGAGCAATACTTTTACCTTCAGCACTTCACCTCAAGTAAACAAAGCAGGCTCCACCAAAGGTCACACCACTCTGGAGGGTACAAGATTCACCAGCCAAGGCAAAGCACAATTTCTGAGTGGGAGGATTGCTTCTCAAACAACATCCCTAAGAAAAACCTGTTCCACCCTTTCTTCTACTGCCTGCTGCTAGCTAGCTTGAAATTATGCTTCAGTGGAAGCCGCAACAACATCTCGCTTTTCGTGGATACAATGCAGCCCTACTGAGATGACAGTGGGGGTCAGAAGCACCTTAAATTATTCCTCAAAATGCCCCTAACCTGTTTCCAAGGTGTGCCCAGGTCACTGGCACGCTGGCAATGAGTGCGTGTCATGGCCACGAGAGGGGCAGAAGGAGCAAAGACAACAGAGAAAGTTACGGGAGAGAACGAAAGGGCTGAACAGCGGGGAGGACACGAGGGACAGCAGGGGAGAGCGCCGAACGAACGCGGGCATTCAACAGGATTATCCCACCCAAAGCTGCTCCGCGCCCGCTACCGAGACGGAAAAACCACCGCGGGGAAAAATACCCCTGTAAGGACTGAATGGGGGGGGAAATACCCCAGTGAGGACTGAGAGAGGGGGAAAAACACCCCAGTAAGGACTGAGGGGGGGGAAAAAAATACCCCAGTGAGGACTGAGAGGGGGAAAAAAATACCCCAGTAAGGACTGAGAGGCGAGTCACCTGGTAGAAGGCAAGGCAGGAGGAGGAGGAGGGCACGGCTGGTGCCCCCGGCGGGGATGCCCAACCCGGTGCGGGCAGGTGTGGCGGCACCGCAGCGGCAGCAGGAGAGAGCACACACCTACACATGCACACACCTACACACACACACACACACACCGAGGGCTTCGCGGGTGCACAGCCAGGCTGGGGAAAACCTGCAGCACCGACCACCATCCCCGGGGGTACTTCTCAGCGCCCTGTCCGAGCGCAGGGCAGCGGGCACAGGCCAGGGCAGCGCCCCGCAATCCGCCCTGCTCCGCCTGCCCCGCCGGCTTCTCTGGGGTCGCGGAACAACCCAAAGGGGGCTCGACGCCAGGGGGAAACCCCAGCCCGCCCCAGCAGCCCCTTCCTTACCGTGCCCCGAGTGCTCCTGCCGGGCCGGGGGCGGTGGTGGCCGCGGGCGGGAGCTCCGCGCTGCCAACAAAGTGCGGGAGCGGGGCGGGCAGCGGAGCCGAGCCGAGCGGAGCCGAGCGGAGCCGAGCTCCCTCTGCCGGGCACCCGCCCCGCCCCGGCCCCAGCTCCAGCTCCAACCCCAGCCCGAGGCCGGGGCGGGCCCGCGGAGCGCAGCGCGGAGCTCCCGCAGCGGCGGAGCGGCCGCACCGAGCCGCCTCCTCCTCCTCCCGCTCCCTGCGCGGCTCACGCCATGCAAAGGGGCTCAGAGCAGCGCCCCGGAGCTGGGCTGAAGCGTGGGAGTTAAAAGTAATCTTTAAAATAAATAAATAAATAAATAGAAGGCCCCACACAAAACGTACCGCAGCTCCAAAGCAGCATCCCTTCCCCGAAGGAGTAGGTGTAGCCAAAGCACCTTTGGAACGAGCGGTCTACGAGAACAAAAAAGTCTGCCCCCGTCTTCGCTCGAAATGCCGGATGAAATCTCCCAGCTGTTTATGTTGTTTCCATCTGGCACGGCGTTCCGCCCCGCTCTGACAATTTACACGTGGCTCTGGCTCCCAGAGCAGGGGAATGGTCCCTATCGGATCGCCCGCAGGTAGCCAAAGTCCTCTCGGCTACACTGTTAGCACAGCCGGGATTGCTATTATGAGCCACTTCCCCTGCTCTAACACGGCTGTTCCGCGAGAATCTGTTTTCACTGATTTCTCTGTCAAATAAGTTTTTGCCTTATGTGACTCCAGAGAAAAGCTAGAAAGCATAAAAATCTTTTGACAGCATCAGACATATGAAAAAGAACCTCTATTCATGTAGTGTATAGGAGAGCTAATCTGATTTTTGAGGTTTTGTTCCTGATTTTTGAGGTTCTGTTCCCGATTTATGATAGGATTCAATACAGAAAGAATTACACACCTGCTTAATTGCGTTCCAGAGGCTCCTTCCAGGCTTCACCAAGATCCCTTAGGAAGATTAGAATCATATCTGGACCAAACAGCTAATTCCACCGAGCCACGGCTATCAAAAAGGAGCAACAGGTCCTTTCTGCTGCAAAGTTTCTGTGATTCCAGGCCCTCTCCAAGAAACCTGCAGGGGAAAAGTATAAACTAAGGAAAGAGCAGCTGCTTGCTGAAGTTTCCACTCAGTTCCAAGAAATGAGACTTGGCAGGTCCTCGCTTTTTATAACACTCCGTGACTCATTTGCAGAAGCAGGTGAAGTCAGAGCCATCACTGCCAGAGTCCTGCCCCTGACGGCTCCTCCAGGGAACACACGGATTTTCCCGATTTTGAAAAAAAATAAAAATATGGAGAGGGTGATGTCGCAGCAGTCTGGTTGCTGAATCTCTTCTCAAGTGGTGCTACTCCATCCTTGACCTGGTGCTTGCCAGCAAATCTTCCTGAAAGAAGGTCTGAATTCTGCAGAGGGAGTTATTTTGGCAGGTTGGGGCTGAAGGCAGGAGCAGCAGCAGGCGAGAAGCTCTCTGTGGGCTCCTGAGAACCAGGCAGGAGAGAGTAACCCGAGCCTGCAGATCAGACTGGGAGAGGTGGGGCCTCACTCCACAATTGCTTAGGAGTTCACCTTAACCCTGCTTAAAAGGAAAAAAAAAAAAAAAAAGAAAGAGAGAGAGAGAAAGAAAAGCAGTTCAGCCAACTTCCCCTTCCTGGCTCGGAGCTGGCAGAGCCCCTTGTCGTGCTGCATCTTCTACCAGCTCTGCCTTTGCTATTTTTCTGATCCAGAAAGTCCTCCACAAAAAGAGGAAAGCACAAAAAAAAGTTAAATAAATCCACTTCTGAGTATCCAAACAAGCATTGAAATGTGCAGATACCATATGGTTCCCTAGCTGGTTTCCAACAAACCTTCAAGTCTTAAAGAATCTGATTATGGAGAGGCTACCTAGGCAATTCCTGTCAATGAAACTTACAGGAACACTGACATTTCCAAACTGTGCCAGATCCCATACACACACTCCCTAGGTAAATAATAACAGTAATTGATACTTAAAAGCGCTTACCCCATGAGAGGTAGAAAGAAATTCGAGAGATTCTCTTAAATAAAAGGTTGGGGACGACTTCAGTCCTTGGCAACCATACACAGTGCCTCTCTTCCCCCTTTTTCCTGGATAGAAGCCCAAGCCCACCCCCTGCTCCAATTCCCCTTAACAAAGGACAGAACACAAATGCAGAAGACCATTGTGGGCTGATAATTTTGTTTGGTTTCACTTGGAAAGAAAACATTTTAAAGGAACAGAGAAAATAAAGATGAAAGGAAGTGGGATGCGAGAATGAGGGAAGGGAAACCAGAAGGATAAATGGGAGAAGAATAAATTCTATGACTATTCTTTGAGATGTGTGCAGTAGGTATGGGCATTTATAAAATTATTTCACATGAGTATGAAGTTAATATTGCTGCAGAAAGGAAGCCAGAACATTGTAACCCAAGGGATGAAGAAGGCATTTCACCAACGTTTGAGATGTGTACATTATGTATGGACATTTATAGAATTATTTCACATGAGTATGAAGTTCATATTGCTGCAGAGAGGAAGTCAGAACATCGTAACACAGGGAATGAAGAAGGCATTTCACCAACGTTTGTCTGCTTTGGGGAAAAGACAAAACACACCAAAGAATTTCCTCCTGTTGGACATCAGCCTGAAGAGATTTTCTGGGCTGGGAACCTGCAGGATGCTGGAGGTTCGGCTCTCATTGGAAACAGACGGCGCTGTATCCATAGGGTTTTCAGAAGAAAAATATACAAAGCAAGCCTGAGTCTTCTATTGATTTTAAGGTACGTGCAGCTTAGTGAGAAATGGCAGAATTGTTCCTGATTTAGGTCATAAAAATGCAAGATAAACCTGGAAGAATCAACAGCAAACAAGAAACAACAGACTGGCTTTTCGTCCATGCTACTCCATTCTTTGTGCTATGAAGAAAAACCAAAAAAAAATTACAAGTACAGAAAACATCTATTTTCTGCTTAAAAAAATATTTATTTGATGCTTAAAATTTATATAATATATTTTGCATCATGGTAAACATGGTACTATCTATAAAACTATACAGGTAAGAGAATTTGAAGAACAACCATAGAGGTTCTTCTAGTTCCAAAGTAATTTGCAGTTTGGTTGGGAGTTTCTTTTGGGTAGGTCTAGTTTTAAAGTATTCTGCTTAAATATGTCATCCTTTGTGCCAAAAATATATGTGTACATATATTTACGTGCACACATAAATAGATGTGCACATGTATATATATGTACACATATATATGTGTACATACATAAATATATGTGTACATGTATATATGTGTACATACATAAATATATGTGTACATGTATATATGTGTACATATATTTAGACCATTTACAGAAGACATTAAGTGGATGTGATTAATTTTTCTAAATTCAGATCAACTATTTATCTATGAATAACATAATGACCTCAAAATTTATGAGGCCTAAACATGTTTAGGACGTTCTATACACTTCTACATTAACTAAGAAGCTGGGGTCTGCTACCCAAAAAATTACCTTTGGGTAAACCTTCTAATGTATTTGGGTTCATCCCCCTGCCCAGAAGAAGGAAAAAAAAAAAAGAAGAAATATAAAAGGATTACTAAAAGACCTCTTCTCTCCCCATTAATTGATTCCTTTATTGAAAAGATTTTGATTAGTTGATTAATATGACATTACAGAATCTACTTGCAGTTTCTGCAGAATCATCTTTCTAAGGAAGGTTGGTTCAGGCAAACAAAGTAAAGCAGACCAGAGAGCTACCCACAATCCAAATGTGAAAAAGAAGGAGGAACTCAGTGTCTCTGAAATCCTCACAGAAACTGAACTTCAGACTCAGTTCTGAACCAGAGGGAAAATGTCTGGACTGCTCCTGGCTGACTCATACACTCTATCCCAGCTACAGAGCCAAAGAATTCTCACAAGTCTCATTTCCATGTGAGAAATGACTCCTGAGAAGAGCTCAGGGATATGGCAGGGAATGGATCAGGTGAGAGTGAGGTGTCTGTCATGGCATGGAACCCCATGCAGGCTCCCAGTGACTGTGACAGATAAAACTGCCTCCAAGAGCTGTCATGAGTCACTTTGCCCAAGTTATGATGAGGGACCACTCTGCAGAGCAGAAATTTTGGTGTTGTTACAGAAAGAAAACACTCAACTCTTTGTTCATGGTCTTTATGGTGCCTGCATTTCCAACTCAGGGAAAATGGAGTTTCATCTCCTGGGTGTTCTGCTCTCTGTTTAATGCTATTTGGAGTTTGCATCAGTAAATGCACACCTTCCATATTTGTCCCTTAGTCTAGCTGCTAGGGCTTTACAGATTTTTATTCCTTGTTCCTAATTATTGTTACAGCCATGAGGGAGATTATTTGACTGAGCTGACTGAGATAAATGAACCAACTCTTCTTCATCCTGAGCACAAAACTCTCCAGCCTGAAGCTGCCTCCTCTGATGAGTAAAAACTTCCCATCCAGCTGTTCCCACTACTAATGCATCAATTGCAAACCATGTAATTTATGACTAGGGCTGAGGCTGAATGTGTGATGATAAAAAGCCTTGCAGTAAGACAAGGGCTCTGTGATGTTGTGAATTCTCTGGCAGTTCTCTCTGCACCATCCTGGGAGGATTGCAATCAGCCAGTGAAGTAAAGCAGAGGACCTTTCTCCCTCTGGAGCCATGGGGAGTGCTGCCATTTATTTCAGAAGGATTAGAATCAGCCCCAAACCCTTAATTTGTGCATTACTTAATCTCTGTACTGAGAGCTGGTTGGCTGACAGTTGGATTGAAAGTCAAAGACTCCTGAAAGAAACTGGAGGTGCAGGAAACCTTTGCAATAATTTGGGCAAAGCTCAGCACGTTTGTGATTGCTGGAGTTTGATCTGTCACCTCTCAAGAGCTTCACTGTGTTTGATGAATGAGCCTCTAATTGAATTCATGCAAATAAATTGCAGGTTACAAAGCACACTGAAATGTTCTTACACATTTTGATGCTTCCATGTTCCTATCTTACAGAGACAGAAAAGAAACAAGACACAGAAAATCAGTCATTTTATCTCCAAGCTCTGCTTTTTACAGGGAAGCATGACAGGTGTGTTTTATTGCAATTGGATGTTTATTGGCAGAGAGCTAGAGCATTAAACCTTAGATATTTCTTTTTCCTTGTATTTCATATTCATAAGAAAAGAAAGAGGGCAGGCACAAAATATATATATAACTACTAGAAACAAAATAATTTATTTTGCCAGAATTTATAGAAGTTTCTAGTTTTTAGTTTCTCTTCTAGGGTTTTGAACTCTATTTCTGTGTTGGAGAGGGAACAGTCTTAACCATGTAGCTCATCCCAAAGCCTTCAGAGTTCTTGAGTCGAGCATTTAAGATCAATACCTTCCATTAATAATCAAAAGCTGTTGAAAAAAAAGATGCTGACATTTTTATTTGAATTTGGGGTTCATAGATTTTTATTTGAATTTGGGGTTCACAGATTTCATGTTTCCTAGCAGAAATGTCAGAGGGAGAGTCTTTCTTCTTGTAACAAATGACAAGGATTTGAGGCATTCACAAGATGAAGTTAAGCTTCTGAAAAACTTCAAATATTGCAATAAAATAATTTGATTGAACAGAATTACTTTGTAAACTTTTTTTTTAATTGTGCTGAACTTTTATTTTGCAAATAGTCATCCTGGTTTCTGTTTTTAAAGACAGAAGAGGCTTGTTCAACTGTCCAAACTGATTAGAGAATGTGCTGGTCACCTGAAATCCTGCATTTGCATACACTTGCTTAGTTCTGATTGAATAATTATTTCATTAGCTGAGATAAAACTAATTAATAATGCTGACATCATTTTTTTTTTTGTTACATAATTCTTGCCACAGACTCAGAATATCAATTTTTTGGTTACATAGTTCTTGCCACAGACCTCACAAACTCCATCAGACTCAACAAGTTTTTTCTTTCCCACAGAAGATGCCCATGAGATAGATTAAATTCCATCCAGTTTTTAGATAAAAATATGTAATGCCCAAGTTCCTAATTGCTTCAGCCTGTGACAGATGTGGCAGGTCTACAGCTGCAAGACTTCATTTTGCCTTAAGGCACCCCAATCTTTATGCTAATATCAGCATTTGAAACACACATTCTACCAAATCAAAGAGGGCCTTCCCTGAGCTTGTTACAAGTAAGGAACAGGTAACAATAATTAAAAGGAAGATTAAGCTCTATTGTGTGATGATCATTGTTGTGATCATTAGTGATGGGTTTCATACTGAGGTGGTCACAACTATTTGCTCAGCTCAGAGATTCTGAGGCAGAAGTTGCTTAGCACAGCACACCTTCTGCTTTCTTGAACAGAAATACCTGGGGCATGGAAAAAGTACTTGGGAAAACTCCTGTCTGGAGGTCACTGCCTTTTAGCAGAGCTGGATGATTGAGAGGTCTTTGAGACCCTCACTGTGCTTTAAGGGCTATCTTACCATCAGCCTGTATAGCTGAACTTAATTTTCCCTTAGTTCTAGAGCTGAGCAAAATCACGTGGCAGAATCATATGTTGCAGCCATATGGCATAGTGATTTTTACACGGATAGCAGCAACAAGCTGAGACTCTGTGTATTCTGACATATTTATAGCCCTGCTGTAATGATGCAGGAGGACAGCAGTGGCCTCCAGAGCAGGCCAGTGAAGTACAGGCACAGAGTGGTATTAAAGATTTCAGGGTGATAAACCATTCACCCAGTGAACGAGCCGGGCAGAGCTTATTTTATATTAATTAGATAATTTGGAATGTGAATATTTGTGTATTGTCACTGTACTACAACTAATTAACTGCGTGTTGTGTATTAGTTAACATGTTAAGATTTTAATTAGACAAAAAGAAAATCTTGGCTTGTGTGTTCCTCCTTCTCCAAGAAGACTTTTGCACATAAAACTCTCTCCATCAGTCCTTTATGTTCTTCCTTTCCTTTAGATTGTGATGCCCCTACTCCTTTGTAAGTGCACTCACTGACACAGTGATGGGGCCAAATAATTTTTGCCCTGTCTAGGGGCAGTAAGAGGCCATTTGACCCACAAAGATCAACTGTGACCAAGATCAAGACCCCCACAAGATCAAAGATCTTGTGTTCTTCAAGACAGCCCCTGCCCTCGCTGTGCCCATCACTGGTACACTGTGCACATGAGAGCTCAGCTCCCCTCCATTCCCCTGTGAATCCAGTGAGCATCAGCCCTTCTCCATGACCCTACACACAAGAGGGTGATGAGGGGAAGGGGCACCAGGTGGGGAAAAGCCCCCATGCCACATTGCAGGTGACAGGCACCTCAGCAGAATGGGTCCCATGGAGCATCTCCTGTGTCCTGCTCCATCAGTGCCTCTGCACCCAACCACGGAAAACTGGAGAAACCTGAGCTGCCCTCCCCTCCTGACCCCTGCCAGGGGTGCTTTTCAATGAGCTGAAGGAAGAAATTGAGCTTACACACAATGATAGTCACCCTGTTTGCTTACAGAAACATTTTCCCACACCTTCTGTGGATTCTGTTTTGATAAGGGGAGTTTCTCAAGGCTGGAACTTGTCCTTAGGCACATACAGGTGTCCAGTGCCTGGCACAGGCAGAGCTCTGGGCTGAGAAAAGCCTCTGTATCCTACCAAAAAGGCAAAACTGTGACAAAAATAATGCCAGTCCTTCCTCTTTACATAAGCCTAAAGAATAAAAGCTATAGAAGTATAAGCAAGTGTAGCCATATTTCTCTTCACAGAGAAATGCAAGGCACATCTTTCCAAGAATATTTCTGGGTTTCACATTCTCTGAACCTCAGAGAAAGGAAAAACAATTCTTATCTTATTTGCTGTGCCTGTGTTGTGCAAAAGTAGAATGCAATATGGAGATTGTTTACCCAGAGTGATGGGGTTTTGTTTCCTTGGCCTGTCAGGGCCTAGTGTGTGTGTGTGAGTCTGAACTGGCAGTGGACAGTCACGAGATTCAGGCAGTTGAGTGCTTGGCAGATTCAGTTTAGATGTAATGTAATAGAATACAGAATAATATAGTATAATAAAGTAATTAATTAACCTTCTGATAAGATGGAGTCAGATGCATCGTTCTCTCCCCTCATCAGGGCTGCCTGTAAATACTATAAGCAAGTGCTTGGCCAAGAGAAGAATTTCTTCTTCCTTTGGAGTGGTGTCAGCCAGCAGAATTCAGCCCTCCAAAGAGCACCCGGACTGCTGTTGAATTTCAAAGAGGGGGCTTGAATGGTCTCGATCAGGCGGTGCTTGTGGCTGGTGCAGCTGTATGGAGACAAAAGGAAAAACTGAGAAGGACTGAAACTCGTATAGAATGACACGGATGATTTAACCCCCAGAATGAACAAGCTGAGCACTGGGAGCCCAGTCATGATGCAGATATTTCTGGACTGTAAGAAAAGCAGGAAGAGAAGGAATCGCCAAGTAAAATAAACAAACTAACAGTTACTGGAAATAACAGAATAGATAATCTGGAAAATTCCCTGGGAGGACTGAAGAGCTTTCAGGTTCCAACTGTAAGACAGGGATAGATGCCAGGAATGTACACAGCAGGCATTGATAGCCTACCTGATCTATCAGGAGTGTATTTCAAAGATTTGTAAACCCACAGAAATTGTAGATTTCTGGGATCTGAAGGAAATGTTGCAGGTTTGTGACTGATTTTTCCTTGCACTTAAAGCTTGGGGGTGTATTACTATTGTTTTGATGGAGGTGAGAAAAGTGAACTTCAGATGTCTGAAACATCCCTCCTCCTCAGTCTGAGAGCAAAAGCAAATCAAAAACAAATTAGATTTAGCACATACACCCACCAGAGAGGACTACAGCCAGCTTTTCATTCCTCTGATTGTCTGCCTCCAAATTCTACCCTACCTTCTGGAGAAGTGAATTGTTACTTACAGGAGAGTGAGACACGGTGAAGATTTATTTAGGTATAATTACAAAACACTCTGAGATCCCGAGATAACAAGTGTGCTAAAACTGAATCCAAAGTCCTTTGAAGCCCAGAAGGATATCTCTAATTTATGGGACAATGGAGCAAGCCCATTTATACTGCAAAATTACTACTGAACTTTACAGAGTAAATGGCTGTGGCAAAGGATAACTCAGGGTGTGCACAGCACTGTGAAACCAGAATTAATTATCCTTTCATGTGCCTTTGCATTGTATTATTTCAAAGATATATTCCTGTTATCCCTGTCTAAGTTATAGGCTGTTAAATTATCAGCACAGAGACTGCAACAACTGCAAACAAACCGGGAACAATGGTTTGAGCTTCCCTGTCTGTGAGAGCAGGGCAAATGGCACAGGCTGTTTTTCAGTGCTGAGTTGAACATAACATATATAACATGTGACAGCAGCCCCAATCAAATCACTATAGCACAGAGACAATGCTCCCCCAGCGTCAGGCTCTGCGTGCTGAGAGCAACTTTCCATTAATTTCCCTCATTTGTGAGGGAGATGCTAGAGCAGTTGTGAAGGAGCCCAAAAGCCTTGTGAAAATGAAAAATTCTCTCTTGTGCTTAATTTAACGTGTTTGTCCCAGGAAGCACAAGCAGAGACAATTTGAGAGTTTATTTGTTTAGGAGACAGACAGACAGACAGACACGTTCTGTTCCTCAGTGTTGTCAGCATTTTCCATTTACTCACACACAATAGATTGGGTTGTCCTAACAGGGACATGAGAATTTTCATTTCAAGAATTTTCATTTCAAGAATTTTCATTTCAAGAATTTTCATTTCAACTCCACGTGCAGCTCCCCTGACGAGGTACTGACCAAGAAAGTACCTCCAAGCTTTAAAGAAAATGTTGTTATGAGTGAATTTGGCCACTGACATGACAGGCACTGGGCATGAGTGGAGGGAGCTTTCCTGTTTCAGGCAGATCTGAACTTCTGCAGCTCAGGCTTTGGGCTCTTTCCTCCAGACACAGCTTGCCTAGGGCAGTGGCTCCAGCTGATGGCCACTCATGGCCAAAACTGAGATTTGATGGACCTGATTCTTGTTTACTCTGCTACTGATAGCAGTGCACTTTAATCTTTGCATTTACTTATTGTTACACAGTGATTATTGATTATGTAGTGTATTATTATTATTCTAGTAGCTATAATATAGTAGTTCAATTTTATAAAACCTATAATCCTAAAAAAGAGCCCAGCAGTGTAAGAAATCCGGTCACAGAAATCTGGGGGAAATGAAAGGATTCATATCAATATAAACTCTTCTGCACTTGGGTTTCACTGATTATTGCATCCATTCCAGCTTTTCTATCTATGGGAGTGCCACTGCCTTCTTAGGGAATATAAAGGGTTAATTGCATAGTATAGAATGATTCTCT
>JAHXMQ010000028.1:8579766-8634477 GCA_020466415.1 Ammodramus savannarum pratensis | reverse complement strand
AAGGACCTGAGGGAAGACAAAATTTGCATCCTGATGTTTCCAATCTCTGCTCTCGGGAGTGTGTCTGTGTTGGTGCAGGAGAAGCTGTTTAATGAGTAAAAGGGTAGGCAGGTCACAAACACAGTGCTGGGAAAGCCACTGAATGACTAGAATGAATTTTTTTTTGTATGATAATGCAGAAATGATGGAGAAAAGTAGACAAAAGACATTTGAGATGACCCTCTATATGAAAATATCAAAGGAACATTCGAAATGCCCATGAAGACATGCCATTATATTGAATCATTTGTGCCACAGACACTGACCTCAGCTTTTAAAGAAATGGAATTTTGTTGCCTCCTTCTACTGACTGTACTAACACTTGGATACCTGGCAGTGATACAAACCAGTCCAAATCAGAGCTGGGTCAGAGGGTATGGCAAAACCCAGGAAAATAGCATTCATATCTCATCCTGACTCCAGAGTTGTTCTTCTTGCAGAGTACTAAAAAAGAGATCCACAAACTTTTGATCAGTCGTAACAGTGGCTGCCAATGGCAGATCTCATTTCATTTTGCATTTCTGTGCCACAGATGTATGTCCTACACTTCAGGAACTCTCACACTACACATGCAAAACATGGGCTGAAAAATCACTTTCCCCATCCTTCCCCGTAATAGAAAAATCTGCTGTTTAACCAGAGAAAAATTTCCACTGCTGATTGATTCCTAGGTCTGCTTAGCTGATTATAATTCCCCAACCTACCCTTATGTGATTCACACCCATACATCTGCTCTAGCTTCAGCATATAATTGTTATTCCATACAGACAGCCCAGTATTTATTCAAACAAGGGTGCTCTTGTGCATTTCTCCTTTTTTAGTTTCTCTAAAGGGAGTAAATCGGTCACGATACATTACATTGTGTGTGTGTGTTTGTGTGTGGGAATAAAAAGTAATTTTATCGTCCTCTCAAAGGCAGCAGTTGATTACCAAGAGAGAATAAATAAAAGAAGTATGTTAAATGGAGTACTGTACATTTACATGAGAGACAGGGCATTGCAGCTTTCTCTAAAATACTGTGGATCATGGTTCCTGTTATTTTGCTTTCTACATTATAAAACAAGTATCTGCTCTCTTGCAGATCTGTTGCTACAGCACAAAAAATCTAGGCCATGACTCTGTGACACTGCAAATCTTTGACTCCAATGTTATCATTTTGTTCTGGGAGAAGCAAAGAAGATGCTGGTGGAAAAAGCAACTTGGTACTGCTTGGATTATCTTCATAAAAGAAGCTGAAATGAGTTTAAAAACATTTGTGCTCTGCCAGAGTCAGCTGATTTGGCTCTCAGGAGTCTGTATGAACTGTTGGTGCATGGGTTTTTTGGCTCGTGCCTGTGTTAGGACTTGGGAGAGTTCAATGAACCCAAATCTCAAAGCAAAAATATTTAACCTTAATTTTCTAGTGGAAATGGGGTTTAAAAGCTAACTTTAGTTTTCTGGAAAATATTTTAGAAGTAATCTTAGACTCATTTAGCTTGTTTTGTGAAAACAATCCAAATATAGACTCGAAGAGTTGGAAGTTTGGCTTTTAGCTTAATGCATTATAAAAGTAGGGATCAACTTGTAAAACATTTTGCAACTACAAGCTTAATGCCAATCATGTGGTATCTGGATGTGGAATCTGAGCTACTTTCAGTAACATCTATTAAGATAAAAGCACAACACTGGGGATTTTTTTTGTAGAAGTATGAAGATTCTCAGCAAAGGAATTAATAGAGGTTTCATCTTGAAACCTTTGAGCTTCCTATCACTGATTTCCTCGGTGCTTGCAGTAAGATCAAGAGCCTATGAAAGCATTGTGTTTGTTTTTATCTACTCAATCTCATTATAGCTCCGAACAAACATCCAGTAACTGCGTTTCGCTTCAGTTTCACCTCCCTTTGAGTACTCGGCGTTTCACAAATGGAATCAAACCAGCAGCTGCCACTCCTGAGACCATGAGACTCGCTGAATTGAAAGCTTGCACAGAAAGCCACAACCCAGCTTTCATCTGACTCTTCTGCATTATTATCAACTTCTGCGGGAGAAAAGGGGCGAAGGAAACACGTGAATTTAGTTAGCAAAGCATTTGCAAAGCAATAAGGATAACGTCCAGCAAACGGGCTGTGGCTGTCACGGAGGAGCTGATAAGAGACAGGAAAGACAGAAAGACAGAAAAACAGAAAGACAGAAAGAACATAAAAAGGCAAGGGAGGTATGAAAGCCTGGTTGGGAGCCCCGGGGTAAAAGCCTAAAGTCCTTCTGGAAGGTAGGGTTACTGCACTTACTACAGTGACCAAAATGTTTCACTTCCAGCCATCCACTCAGCTGCAATCAGCAGTGCTGCAAGTGCTGGAGATCTGACAGATAAGATGCTGATCTGACAGCTGTTTATTGGAACGTGTAGAATAAATATATTTGTTTTTAATTTTCAGTAGAACGAAATGAATGTACTAATATATAACTTCAAAACTTTCTGCCAATGTATTTTAATTCTCACAAAAAGAAGGAAGGTTGTGCAGAGGATGAGATTCCATTGTGTTTGGCCTCTCCTGCGATGCTGTCATAGGAGGGCTTTGGCAAAATAACTGATAGCAGGTTTTGGTCTTTCAAGCTGGTCTTTCATATTTGTCCAATGATCTACAGACGGAAATCTCTGTAGCTCTTGCCAGCTGTAGTAATAGACCATTTCCAGGTGCTGGTCAGATTTTTAATGGATACATTCTTTTTTTGACTGTTACACTAGAATGTAACATGCAGGTAAATTACTCATATAGTTTCAGTCTGTTGCCAGCCATTACTTTCCAAACTCTGCTCCCATTTCCCACTTCACATATGATTGCTTGTTCAGTGCCTCGAATAAGTGAGACAATAGAACCATATTTTGGATTATAGTGTTATATTCACATGAATTATTTTTAGTAATATTATTTATATTAAAAATATAAAGCTTAAAATTCCAGATATGCTACTGTGATACAGAGCTTTCCCTGCAACCTGTTTGCAGTTAAGTGGTCACAATGTTCAAGGGATTTGCAGGAGCTGTAGAGTGATACTGGCTCTGCAAAATGACATTTTTCTTTGCCAGAAAAATTCCTTCCCAAAAACCTGCGCTTGATAAAACTACTACACAGGTCCTCTTTACTTTAGAAAATCAAGAGTGCCCCAGCTATCTCAGGGAAGGTCTCTGAGACGCCGGAATACACTGCTTCCTTTGGATTTACTGTCCTCTCAAAGATGTAAATCACGAGGACAAAAACCTCGTAAAGGTAAAGACTAGTAATAAAACCGGGGTGGAGAGACAGATGATAAGATGGCAAGCAGAACTAGAGAATGTTATCCCCGCTGACACAGAACTGGATATCTCTGCTCCAGTACTCTCAGGATGAATTCCTAGGATATGCTCCGGTGTTCAGAGCCAAGTACTCAGTTTCCATAGAAATGCAGCACTTTGAGATAAGGCCTAAGATTAACTGCTTAATGACTTCTCCTTACGCGGCCAGATACTTATGCCCTTGGAGTCAGGCTTTGTTGTTAAACTTCAAAGGCTCTTGATGGGCCTGAAGCTGCCTTGGGAACCTGTTGATTTCTCCCTACTTCACGCTCAGCCAGCTGATGAACCTCTAACTATGAGCAAAGAAGGTATTTTCACCTGGAATCAAGCAGTAGGGGTGTCCACAGACTTTCTTTTTTCTAGTTTTACCAGGTCTGAGAGCCAGCCACTTCTAGCCCAAACCTAAACTGCTCTGTCGTATGAAGTTATTTATATACCTATATTAAATGTTGTATAAAACCTGAGTCACAGCGACATTCACCTGCAAATAAGGTTCTTGTTTATAGCATCTGAAATGGCAGGTGACACATTACTATTGTAGACTGGATTGACATGGCTGTGAGATGAACTAAAGCCTCCTTCCACCTTGTTGAGCTGTTCCTGTGTCATCACCAAGAAAAAAAAAGAAACATGAAATACACTTTGGGAACCACAGTCTATATGTTACATATCACAGCTACATGGATGTGCAGCACCAAATGGGAAAGTGTCACAAAAACCCAACTGGAAAATTACTTCCTTGCACTAATGAATTTTCCAAATATTTGTATAAGCATCATTTGTATAAACATGTGAGTAAAGTTCTATTCAAGACTAATGAGGGTATTTCCTATCTTTTTGACTCACTCCACCATTAAATATTTCCAGTTCCTTGCAGGTATATAATTGTTATGCACCTTGGGAAAATAATCTTTGTTTCCCAAAATCTCAGTAATAATAAAAAAACCCTTTGCAAATCTTTGTCTTCTGTCCCCTATGTGTAAAAGCATGGCCACCATCTTCTACCATCAGTGCTATTAATTTCTTTCAAAGTTTGATCATGGCAAAAGACCAAAAGCCCACAACTGTAGTTACTCCAAGCATAATAGCATGAGCCAAATTAATCCATGATCTAATAGTGATGACATTGGTGGATTCAATCCAGAGACAAATGTAGCTGAAAGTTGTTTTGAAATGGAACATATTTTCAAATCTCAGAAGAGCAACAATATTTCTTTAAAAGTTGAGATTTTTATGGCCAGAGGATGGAGAGAATAATATGAATTGCTGCTTAGGCAAAGAAATTTTATAGAATCTAGTATTTTTTCCAAATAACACAAATATATGTCACATATGAGTAGTCTTTCTTACCTTTTCTTGCTATCCTCTATTTTCAAGCTCATCTATTTTTCTGGTGTGCATTAAAAGGGACACACAGTCTAATACATAGTAATTTCCATTGTGAAAAAAAATAAATTCAAAATTGAATTATTGTGCAAGTAGTAGCAGAAAAACATTGTTGTGTTCCTGGTCTCTGCAGTGCCAGACTTGCTTTCATAAACCAGAAAATATCACATTGCCTGGTGAAGAGAGGCTCTCAGTCAAGTTACAAACTAAGTTATTTATTAGAAATTAGATATTTTACACCACTAATATTACTGGTACAGAAACTGCACTTGCAAGTGACTGCTAAAAAACCAGAATCTGAAGAAAATCTGCAGGGTTGTTCAAAAAGTGATTAGAAAAGGTTTATCAACAAGCCTGGCTGATGTCACCTGGATTAGCTTCTGTCTTTTCAGCAAAGCTTTTACCTCTGAAAAGAAGGAAAAATCCCAATGTCCTTTCTATGTCAGATCAGTTCAAGTGTTCCTGGGATAGCAGGACTGTCTGCTATGGCTGATTTTCAGAGCCTCATATTTGAATTAGTCTTTTAGAACAGCAAGCATAAACATCTTGCACTGTGAAAAAAATCTTCCAAGTGAAAACATCAAAGCAGCCCATAATTATGAACCAGCTCAGCTAAAGCTTGTTCCTGTAAATTTGTCTTGCTGTTTCTTAAAGTACAGTAAGCTCACAGAGAGGTATTACAGTTGTGATGATCCTTAGAGAATAAGAATTTTGCTAAGCTGTTTCCTAGAAAGCAAGTAAACTGACAGGCAATTTTAATTCTCCTTGAGCAGAGCTTTACAATTGGATTTGGTTTTATTATGAATTGAAATTCTTTCTGCAGAGGTAAATGTTTATTTAGCTAGCTGGAGATATCAAGTGGGTCCAGTATGAGGCTGGAAAAGAAGCAGCAAAATAATATTATGTATTTTTTACTTCACATTCCTTTATTTCCTCTAGCAACGCTATGTTCTGAAGACATTTGGATAGAAACTGAGGAATCATTTCCTTTTCATGTCTCCTCTCCATTGGCCAAAATGACCAACTGTTACCTCTCAAAAGACAGAAAGGGACCTGAAGATTGAGGATCAGAGAAGCCATTATGGCAGAGATAAAACAATTTAAAATGTCCCCTACTGTTTTATCATTCTAAGGCTGAATGTGCTGGATCCCTGTCCTCCAGACAGATGGAAAGGCTCCTGACAATGTTAGGAACAACATTCTCCTCATAAGAGCAAATTGTTTTGAGATCCTGGCACTAACATGGTTGTTAAAGAAGTGATCTTGTATGTGACCTGAAGAGACAGGAAAAAAGGTACAAATGCACTGTGAGGTACACTATTGATAAATCTCCCATTTCCCCTCCTGTCCAGCTTCCATTTCTCCTCCTAAACAACTTCTCCTCCTTGCTGCTCCCTCAAATTCCTCTTCACACTCTTCCCTATTCCTCTAAATCCCATTTCCCTGACTAATCCCCTTGGTCCCTATCACACACATAATCTGTACTACCAAACTTGCACTAGCCAAGAAAGGGAAATGGATCCCCAGTTTCTACCCAAATGTTCTCAGGATACACTGCAGTAGACTGTCCTACCATGGACACCCACAGGAGGAGTATCTGTGATCCAGCACTCACATTCCCTAGATGAATGTTAAAAAGAAGCTGCAGGAAATTAGAAAAAATATGTTCACTTGCTGTGAAAAGCTGATGTAGAAAGGACTCTTTGACTAGAGGCACACTGATGTATTATTTGTGAAATATGATTACATCTGCTTTTTATCTTTCATCTTGTTACTCAGTGATAATTGACTGCTCAAGGCTGGCACTCATTTTTAATTATCCCCTCGGTGGAAACCCAGCAACACGCTCTGCAATTGCTCTCACATGTCTGCATGCAGCATCTGTAACATATCATCCTTCAGCTAACAACAAGTCCTCTTCTTTTTCTTTCTTTCTTTTTTTCCCCTTCTAAATTAGCTGTACAGATAGGTGCAGGGCATTTCTCAAAAAAAAAAAAAAAAAGGAAAAAAAGAGAACATCAGTGAATTAGTGAACACAGACTACACTGGATGATTCATATCAGTGAATTAGTGAACACAGACTACACTGGATGTTTCATCATTCATTAAAATAACTCATATTTGAGGTCTGCCCTGCTGCTGTGTCATGGAGATTTCCATTTACCTGTGTAGCTAATTAATTTTAGAGAATTAAGCATTTAAGCACACAGCTGCCAGGCTCAAGCTGAAATAACCATTCCTAGATCACCTCACAGAAGGAACTCTGTCAGAGCTTCACTGCACCAATAAATAGGTAAGGAGCTCCACTCAGTGGCGAGACAATGTATTTCCAACTCTGATACATGTAAGAGAAGAAAGGAGTCTTTAGAAATGTAAATATGTATAATTAACACATCTATTTAATTTACTCTCTGCATTATTCATTGTAATCATAGCAGCAGAATTATAACGTTTCACTAGGATAGCTTTATTTATTGTCAGCAACATTTCTGACAGAATTCAATCACTGGAATATGATACACAGTTGCCCTTTTAAAAAAAATTCAGTAATACCTCATATTATTCTTTTTATTTTAAGCTTACTAAACTTCCATTTGTAACACTTGTAAGTATCAACTTTTTTTCATCTTCCCTTCTTTTTCTTGTACCATGTCAAGACTCTCTTGAAAAACTGAAAGCCTATTTCACAGTTCCTCCTCTAAAAAATTCTGTATTAAGCAAAGCAGTTATTGAGGGTTGTGCCCTCTGAGGGCACAGAATTAGTTTTATTTTTTAAGAATTTTATTTTTAAAGCAAACATTTTCAGACTGTGGGGAATTAACTATTTAAGTGGAGGTGCTACCAGGGAGAAAGTCAGACTGCTAAAGAAGTCTGGTTGAATCCTGAGTTAGGCTTAGCACCAGCTTTGGAGACTTTAAGAAAAAAGTAGACAGGTTTATTTTCAGAATTAATTGCATACGTTCTTAGTCATATTTTCCTGTAGGGGATGTCTAGATTTTATAGGGTTCCCACGTCCAGCATTTTTCTCTTTTTTCTGATTTTCAGCTGCTTACTGACAAATTTGATATACTTTTGCTTTCCTCTGCCTGTTATGGATTTTGTGCCTTCCTAAGTGGATGTCATAAGCTTTGTGCAGGTGGAAAATCATGCTCCATTTAAGAGAAGACAAAATCAATCAAAGCTATGAAATCATTAGAAGTAAACTTCCCCAAACACAATCTCCCCATTATTTCTGTTTCTCAACCTTGAATTCTAAGCAGGTAATTTAAACTTAATACAAAGTTTTTCTTTACAGTGTCCCTTAAGATCTTTTTTTTTTTTCCCACTGAAAAAGTTGACAACATCAGTTACCCGGAGAGTTTTAAAAACGGTAAACCTAAACAGCATTTCTAGCAAGGAGGCAAGATTTTGTAAAATGTAAATGTAGAAGCAATAAAATTTTGTTTGGAAAAAATCCAGAAAATCTTAAAGACGCTGGAATGGCCCACGTGGCTCTGTGGCTCTGAAAGGAAAAACTGTTGATCTATAATACAGTGTCAGTATGCCTGAAAATGAATCATGAAGTTACAAAACCTTTAGGAGTTACTTCTGAGAACCCTGGGGTGAGAAATAAAATACCAGAAGAACATGAAACACGGTGCCTATCTTTTAAATAAAAAAGCTGTGGAAGTCTGCAACTTCAATTTTCAGTTAATGCTTTAAATACTTTTCCAAGTTGTAAGTATTAAGAGAAAATGGAGACGATTTAACTGCCCATCATTCTGATTCCAGGTCAAGAGAAACACCACTCCCCTCATTTCTGAGTAAGGGCAGTGACACATTTCCAAGTGCCATCCTTAGACGCTTCTGAGGGCAAGTCCAGACAGCAGCATCAGCTTGTCTTTGGCATAAAAATGCCCAAACAGACAGGTGCTGCTATCCCTGAAATTCCTACATCCTTCAGGGCTTTTCCATCGGCTTCCCAGCTGGAAAGGCTGATCAGTGAGGGGAGCTGGCTCTGCAGAAAGGGCTGGGCTGCTTTTTGGCAGGAGTCACTTGCTGCTGGTCTAGGAAAGGGCAGGGCACTGAGGGACCTTGGTCACAGCCCTGGGGCCACCTGTGGATGGAGGGAATGGCGAGGAGGTCTCTGTTCCCTCAGAGGAGGGGCCAGTTCTGTTCAATATTTTTATTGATGACACGGATGAGGGGATTGAGTCTTTCATCAGTAAGTTTGTGGATGACACTAAGCTGGGATCGTGTGTCCATCTGTTGAAAGACCGGAGGGCTCTGCAGAGAGAATGGTTCAATGGATGGGCAGAGTCTAAAGTTTAATGAAGTTTAATAAATCCAAGTGCCCAGTCCTGCATTTTGGCCACAATTACCCCCTGCAATGCTCTGGGCTGGGGACGGTGTGGCTGGACTGTGGCCAGGTAGAAAGGGACCTGGGGGCACTGGTCCATAGCCCGCAGAGTGCCCAGGTGGCCAAGAAGCGGGATGGTGAACGGGGATGTGGTAGCTATTCCCTGAAGGAGCGGGATGAGGGGACTAACGGGACAGCGAGGAGCTCGCTAATTCCCTCGTGGAGCGGGATGAGGGATGAACGGGACGGGGATGAGCTCGTTGTTCCCTCACGGAGCGGGACGAGGGATGCAGAGGACGGCGAGCAGCTCGCTGTTCCCTCAGGGAACGGGATGAGGGATGCACGGGTCCCTCACGGAGCGGGATGAGGGATGAACGGGACGGCGAGTAACTCGCTGCTCATGGAGAGAGACGGTGGCTGAATGGGACGGGGAAGTCGCCGCTGTTCCCTCAAGGAGCGGGATGAGGGATGAAGAGGACGGGGATGAGCTCATTGTTCCCTCAGGGTACGGGATGAGGGATGAACGGGACGGCACGGGGAACAGCTCGCTGTTCCCTCATGGAGCGGGATGAAGAACAAACAGCCCCCTCACGGATCACACCAGAGGGGCAGCTCGGGCCCGTCCCCCTGGCGGGGCGGTGCTGCTGCGGCCGCGCCCCCGCCCGTGACGCGCGTCCGCCGGGAAGCGCTTCCTGCCCGTCACTTCCCCCGCTGCCGCCGCCGCCGCTCCCGCCGGGCCGCCGGACTCGTGCCCCTGCCCAGGCCCTGCTACCGCCGCCGCCATGGCCATGAGGCAGACCCCGCTCACCTGCTCCGGCCACACGCGGCCCGTGGTGGACCTGGCCTTCAGCGGCGTCACCCCCTACGGATATTTCCTCATCAGCGCCTGCAAGGGTGAGCGGGACGGGCCGCTTTGTTCGGGATCCCCCGCCCCGGGGGTGGGCGCGGGGCAGCCCTGGTGCTCGTAGGCCGCGCATCGCCGAGCCGGGGGGTGGCGGTGGGGCGGGAGGGGGGTCCGAGGGTCTCCTGACCACACTCGGGGTGGTGACACCGCCTCGGTGTGCTCTGGAATGGCGAAGGGAGCGGACAGCCGCTCTCTCTGCGGGTGCTTCATTGCCGGGTTAGCCCGGGGGTGTCGGAGCCCGCATGCGCCCGTCGGGATCCCGGCTGCTGAGGGGGTGGGAGCTCTCCAGAATGGTTTGTTTGTAAAAGTTCCCGTTTCCATCGCCTGTGGTTTTAAAGCGAGCTCCGGTTTGAGCAGGGCAGCTGCCTTGCCCTGCTGGACACGGCGTGGTGAGAACTCTGTGCTCACTGTGGGAATAGCGTTTTATCTTCGTGCATGTGTGTTTTAATCTTCTGCATGCATAAGTTTCAAATCCTTTTCTGCCTTGAAGGGCTTCCACAGCTCTACATCTTGTGTGAACAACTCTTTGATAGCCTTCCAGAAAAAACTGATTATAGGAAAGGCTTTCTATTACTACTTCATTGTTGTATCGCTCTGTTTAAATCATATCTCACTGCAACCATGAGACGTGTTTCTACATATTGATGACTTCGTAGTATTGTTCCAAAGTAAAAAAAAAGAGCAAACCAAATCTGTCTTGGCTGAAAAAAACTTTAGTAAAAATAAAACCTAAATGAAATGTTAATTTTCACCTTCCTTCTATCTTAAGACAAAGTTACAGACTTTTACCAGGAAACTTCTATCTCATTTGTGGCAGCATTTGAATGTCGGTACAGTTTAGATGCATGTAGCAAGTACAGCTGCACATGTGAACTCATTTAAACGGCTGAACCCATCTGCAAAGAGTGGCTTTGTAAAGTATGGGGTATTTCCATGTGCTGGTACAAGGGAATATTTTATCTTCTAAAAGTCTGCTGCCTTCTTTGACCGTGTTACCTGACTACTGGTTTTGTTTCTGTGAAGATGGCAAGCCCATGCTGCGCCAGGGGGACACAGGAGACTGGATTGGCACATTTCTGGGTCACAAAGGGGCTGTTTGGGGTGCCACCCTGAACACAGATGCCACTAAAGCAGCTACAGCAGCAGCAGATTTCACAGCGTAAGTGATGCACTGTTCTCTTGGTCTGTGTTTTGATTTTATTCTGTAGCTCTTTGGTGACAATTTAGCTCTACTAAATTACTGATTCATTTGTTTCCCTTTAGTAACTCTTAGCTTATTTTTGGCCAGCCAAATTAAAACCTGAATTTTTACCTTATTGAAAGTAGCTGGAGTTAATTGTGTCATGATGAACAACTGTGATTGCTTCTTGATGTGCTTAATTATACTGGTTTACTTTTCTGTGCAGCTCTAATCTCTGGCACTGTAGTTATAGCAGAGTTGAAAGAGAGATATTTATTTTTCATCTAGCAGTTAACCTCGTTTTATGACATGAAACTTCTAGTAAATTAGTTCTTCCATGTTTTATGTTGTTTGCAGTATTAATGAATATTTTGCAAGTTGAATCTTGTCAGTAGAGGGCAAATTCTATTAATGAAGTTGCAGATAGGAGCCACTTTTGTCTTCAAACTGAAATGTTAATTGGTTTGCATGGTCCTGAAGAAGACTATAAAGGAAAGTGGTGGGATGGCCCAAGAAAAGCTCTAATGAAAATATATAAAATATTCTTATTGACTAACTAGGTTATAACTTATAAGAATGTAGCACTTAGGATAAAATGATGTGATGGCATCAGAAAAGATTACTTACAACTTCATCTGACTGTCCAGGTTGATTTGTGCTGGTGTTTCTAAAATATGAATATTTCCTCTTGCTGTTTAGCAAAGTGTGGGATGCTGTGTCAGGCGATGAACTAATCACACTGGCTCACAAACACATTGTCAAAAGTGTGGATTTTACACAGGTATGAGAAACTTTTATACCTTATTTACCAGGGAAATAAGTTCTTGAGTATGTTTTGCTTTTATTTAATTTTTTGCTTTTTTATTGTATATCTTAACTGGTAGATAATCTAAAATACTGCTGCTTGCTTTTAAGATTGTAGGGTTAATGTAACAAGTGTGTTAGAGGCTGTCTGAAAGAAAAAGCTGTGATTTTAACTCACAGACAAAGGCTGTGTTTTGATTCAAAGTAGAGTTGACTCTCTATAACTTCTGTTTCAGGATAGCAATTATCTGTTAACAGGTGGACAAGATAAGCTCTTGCGTATCTACGACTTGAGCAAGCCTGAAGCAGGTGAGTCTGCTTTTCAAACTGACTCCTGGGGGCTTTTTGGAGTTCAATAAAACTTCTGAAATTAATTAAATTTCTTTTATGAATCACTAAGAACAATGTTGAAGATTGTTTTATAAATGTAATGTCTATAAACTTTTGGTATGTAAGGATTCCAGTATTGCTTGGGGTTGGAGATCACCTGGTTCCAAAGCCTCTTCTATAGACTGATTAAAGCCCCATCCAGCCTGGTCTTGCACACTTCCAGGAATGAGACATCAAGCAGAGCATATTTCAGTTCACTGCAGACATGCTAGAAATTGGTCTAATTAATTAAAATTTAGTCATCTGAGAGAAAAAAAATGACTCCACGTATTTAAGTGTGTTTAAAATCATGTTGGTACTGACCTTTTGATGGTTGATAGGAAGCCAGAGAACATTGATGTTCACCTAGTGAAATTTTTGAAAGGCAATCAGATACCCAGTTTGCATTTATTCTGTTCCTGGAATAAGATCTACAAATGAGGTCCTAAGTACTTGAAGTAATTCTACAGTCTCTAGTAGAAGGAAATCTCTGTAGCTTAAGGAAGCTCCCAAACTGCTGCATGACATTATTTCATTTTATTACATCTATTAAAATATTTGGCTTTCTTTTAAGAACCTGATGTTGTCAGTGGACATACTTCTGGCATTAAAAAGGCCTTGTGGAGCAGTGATGACAAACAGATTCTTTCAGCTGATGATAAAACTGTCCGGTAAGAAAAGTAACTTTGGGTTTTCTGTATTGTCATACTCTGTGTGAGGATGAAGTTGTGTTATTTTGGAAAAGGATGTGAGTAACACAGGTTACCTGATCCTAGATTATTGTAGCTGCAGGCATGATACAGCTCTGTTCTGCTATCAGAGATCATTTTGGTAATAGTTCTAATTTCCCCATAAATGTGTGCTCCTCACAAATATGTTCTCCTTGCTAAGAAGAGGCAAGAACTGCATAAAATCAATTTATGCCCTTTGTAATCCTGAACAAGATGAATTTATAGATGAGGTCTCTGGCATGCACACTGTCCTGAGCTACTGTTGCTTTGTCTTCTTCACTTTCCTAGTGTTAAAGATTGGCTAGTCCTATTTGTTTTCCTCCAAATTGTAGGAATAGAAATGCAGCAGTCAGCTAATGAATAAAGATTTTTATTTGTCACATCAGCACTGTTTAATTTCTGCTTAGATACTTCTATACTGCTAGATATAAAACTTTATAATCCTCAATGAACCTCTGTAAATTGGGATTAGTACCTCTTTGTCTTTTGAAATAAAAAGACAGAATAGAATCTTCAAGCCTTGCTTCAAGGTCTGTTGCTTAGAAGACTTAAATCAAGATTTTTAATCTCCAGGAGAATCACTGAGTGGTTAAATGATGTATATATATACACACCATTTAATGTTGTGGCATTAAGCAAAGGTAAAAGTATTTTTAAAAAGGGAATGTGTGTTAAGCCTGGCCTAGGTGAAATAAATGCAGATAAAGCCACGGAAGATCTGAAGTTCCTGTGGAATAAAACCACATTGCTTGATGGGTGCCTGTTTTGATGCAGGCCTTGCCATGGATGTGAGGTGGAAATGGTTTGATTTGCAGAAGTTTGAGAGTTTTTTTTTCCCTTTTTGTTTCCTTTTAAGCCTCTGGGACCGGAGTACCATGACTGAGGTGAAGTCACTAAATGTGGCAATGTCAGTGAGCAGCATGGAGTATGTTCCAGAAGGGCAGATACTGGTGATAACCTATGGGAAGACTATTGCTTTTCATAGTGCAGAAACGTGAGTCAACAACTCCCAATTTTCACAGGTGGAGTCATGGGTGTCTTGTGGGTAAAAACTGAACTGGCTGTGCAAGGCCAGAGTCACCAAGTTGTCAAAACTGGCATCTCTATGATGTCTCAAGAAAGGAATTACATGCTTAAACATATTCCAGAAAGTAGTTCTGTATGTGTGAGCTTTTGTTGTGCTTACTCTAAACTCATTTCTAACTTGACAAGCATGATTTGCAAGTATCAAAACTTGTTTCAAAACTCTGTGGGGTTTTGTATTTTATTTCTGGGAAAAGCAGTTAAGATTAGTAGAATCCAATTCTATTGCTCTCAAGATTTTTTTTTAATATGAACTTCATTAACAAACTTTTCTCCCTCAGTCTAGAGCAGATTAAATCATTTGAAGCACCTGCTACAATCAATTCTGCATCTCTTCATCCTGCGAAAGAATGTTTGGTTGCAGGTGGTGAAGATTTTAAACTCTATAAATATGACTATAATACAGGAGAAGAATTAGGTATGTTTGTCTCCTATAATCATAAAGGAGTTCTGAAATAGGTGTTAATAAAATAATGACCAGTAAATTAAACTGTTGTACTCAAATGAGGTCTTAGCATAGCATGCTGTGCAAGAGGATGATGAAAAGGTATATAATCAGTTAAATATTTTTTGCTATCTCAGTATACCTGAAGTTCTAGAGCTAATTAAAACACCCATTCAACAATTCTGCCTCTATTTAAAAACAAATTCTTATTCTGTATTGCTATAATAGCTGTATGCTAAATTGTCATACTGTTCATTAGATATGTTAGTTACAAGATTTTATGAAATATATGATGTGTTGGTCAAATCTGTTTTGATAAAAGCATATTTTCCTACTGATCCAGTCCTCATTTAAAATTGTTTGTTTGTGGAAGGAGTGGTTAAAGGAACAGAGTATGTTTACCCCGTGCTGCTGGCTTGCTTTGCAGTTTTGTCTACAGTAACTAAACACCTTTTTCCTTGCAGTTAATGAAACATAAATATCTTAATCAATTATTAAATGCCTAAAGTAGCCATTGCTGACACACCCATTCATGAAAACTCTGTTTTGTATCAGAAACTGATCAGTTTGTACTTAAATTTCAGTTGTTGGCTGAAATTTGAAATTGACAGTGTTGACGTGTTCCCTTCAGAATCTTACAAAGGGCACTTTGGTCCCATTCACTGCGTGAGATTTAGCCCCGATGGAGAGTTATATGCAAGTGGCTCTGAGGATGGAACACTAAGGCTGTGGCAGACAACAGTAGGGAAAACCTATGGCCTTTGGAAGTGTGTAGTTCCTGGTAAGTGTGTGCTGGCTCCTGGGGAAACTTGGCAACTCCTTGTGCACCTTTGAAGTCTATCATTAGTGATAAACACTGAGTTTCATACAGTGATTCCTCTCTTCTAAGGGTTTCTGATCTACTCATATCTGTTAGGTTGAAGGATGTACTTCTGTAGCTGTTGTGTAAGCAGTTAACATCACACCCATAAGCTTTTTGAATATAGACACTTTGTGGGTATTTAAGCCAAGAGCCTGATGTATTTTTATGTTAGAGTGAGAAATATGTGATACCACTTCTATAATTCTGAAAGAGAGACTCTCTAGAAGGAAGTGTGGTAGTTTCAATTTATATTGTACTCTGGTTCTTTCAGCTTGGGGAGAGGGAGGCAACAACAACATGTGGATATTCATTAATAGAATTGCTTGCTCAAGTGTTTTTCCTCAACACTGAATTACATGGGAATTACCTTTTTCTCTTTTTTTTAATTAAGGTGAGTGGGTGGAACTGAAGGTATTGACTGTTTTTCTTTTCTTTCTCTACAGAAGAGGAGAATGCAGAAGCAGCAAAAGCAAGGACTACCCTTCCAGGAACTGCAGAGGAGGAAATAGGTAATGAACTGAACTGTCAGCTTTAACTGCCTCAGTGTTAAAAGATAGTCAAGATGATAGCGTCTTCCTTAGTATGGAAGAAGTACTTTCCCTCAAGTGCTTTCTGGTATTTTTTTAAAAGATCTTTGAATGCATTTGCCTGACATTGATTATGTGGTAAGTGCCAGACTGGAGCTGTGCAGGTAGAACAGCTGGGTCAGATTGAATGGGGAAACAAACTGAACTGGGCTCTTTAAGCAATCCCTGCAACATTTCTTTGGTTTCTATGTCTAAAGTGAAATTAAATAACACCCTTTTTATTTAGTTGCAGAAGAGATTGCCTCTGAAAACTCAGATACAGTGTACAGCTCAACTCCTGAAGTGAAAGCCTGATTACTGCAGCTGTTATGTGACACGTGGACATGCGAGACTAAATCAAGTGAGCAGTGACAGACAGCAGCCTTCCAGAGTGCGCTCCCTCCCTGGGGCAAAGATGGGCAGTAATTGATGAGAATGCAGTGGAACTGGCTAGGTGTTGTCTGTAAGAGAACTCAGCATCCAAATAAAAACCCAAAAGACAAGTAGTAGAGTTCTGCTGGCTTTTTGGCATAACTGCCTACTGTCTTTTCAAAGAAGTGTGCAAGCCAAGATCCAGTCTCTCCAATCTCAATTAGACTCATTGTAGTGTGTTTTCATTATTACAAAGAAGAGATACAATGGCTTTTACCTTTTTTTTTTTTTCCTTGGAAGTTGGAAGAATTGGCTCTAGTTGAAAAGAAGGGATTATGTACTTAAAAGTATTTGGTTCGGGTTTTGTTTCATTGTATGCTGCTTCTGAATGTTTAACTGTTTTCAGTTGTCTAAATAAAAAGCCTCTCCAAACTCGTACCTTACTTTTGAGCGTTGGGTTCATGAAATGGAAAAGCAACTGCATTAATCACGTAATCCTTGGCATCTTGGGTTTGTACTATACAGAGGGAAAGCAAAGGAATGTTTTAGTGTTGGTACAGAGGGTGGCAAGTTCTTTGATCTGTAAGCTTTGTATCTTTTTTATTCTTTCAAGTTTGAATGTAAACATGAGTCTCTAAAAAGAAAAACAGTGAAAATTCCTAAATTAAACGTGCTGCCTAAAGTATTTGGTTGTACATGAAAATATCAGAGGCTGGCTGCAAATCTGTGTGAAGCTTGGGTTTAGTCCTCCAGACTGGATAAAAAAGTTACTCTTTCAAGGTTACAAATCATATTTTCTTCATTAAAGAAAATAATTGCCATTCTTCCACTTGTCATTTTCTTTAATGTTATGCTGAGAGCTTTACATAATGCATTCTGTATGGTAAGAGGTATATTTATTCACATACCTTTTCATTTTTTCATATTCATGCTTGTCCTTACTGTCCTGTTTTTGCAGACTATACCTATTTGCAATTACCTATTTGAATTTCATTTTAAAAACAAGCAACTCTTGATTTACAGCTAAATGGTTCAGTCTTGCTAATTCCACTAAGGCTTATGAGGACTCCATCTCTAGTACTTGAGCATAAAAATTTTAATTTAGAAATTGGTTGTGTTTAAAATGAGAGATTTTGAACACCTTGCTCCATGGTGTAACTTCTTGCATGCTGTGGGTTTTATTCCATATTTGCAGTAGGTTCTATAGCATTTCATAGAGAGATCTGGAGTAGAATCTCAGAATCATTTAACTGAGGAAGAAAACCTTTAACCTCAAGTTCAGCTGTGAACCTAGTTGTTCCCAAGTTCACCAGAAAACCATGACCCTTATTCTACATTTATGGCTTGCTCTGGGATGCATAAAAATCAAACAGATAATTGTCATAGAAACTTAATACTTAGTAATGGCTACTAAAATACTGGAAGAAATGAAAAAATCCTAAGAAAACTAAAGGACTGTTATGAACAAGTGTTTGACAAATCACCAATAAGGGTATTAGCAAAACCCAGATTTAATATTAAGCAACAGGACAACAAAGTTCATGGCCAAGATTCACTCTACTACTTACAGGACAGTCTAGTCATGCCAAGGAAAAACAAGCAACAACAAAACCAAACAAAATCCAGGCAATCAAAACAAATTAACTGAGTACTGTTTAGAGAGATGTGTGTGTGTTTAAGTGGCAAAAGGATAGTGAGGGTGAGGATAAAAAGAAATAAGCTTTTAGGCTTTATCAGCACTCAACCCTAACAGTAATGTTAACTCCTACCTTAAACCAAACAATTTAACAGGAACAGTGCTTAACATACACTTAACTGAAAAATTTACTGTACCAATTTAACAGAGAAATAATACTTAACAGCATTTAATCTAATTTAGGACTTAACCTTACTTACAAGCCTAACTTAGACATCTAAGGTAACAGTGTTTCATCCCAGACACAGTTAGAAAGTGTGAAAGTGTGGGAACAGGGATGTGCTGTTCAGGCAAGAAATATAATTTCCAAGGCTGTTCCTAAAGAAAACAAGAGCTCCCTAGCCAGCAGCAGTTCCTGGAAGCAGACAGTGTTTCTGATGAGCTCGAGAGGAGCTGAGCCCAGTGCTGTTTGTCAAGGCCAAGGCATCACAAGTATTTCTTAGATGACAGTGTGGCCTGCGAAAGGGGGAGGAGGATGCACTGCCACAAGTACTTGAAAGTTTGTAATTTTGGGACTGCTTAAGTACACAGTGCAAATGGTATCTATACTTCTAGAGAGTCTTTCAAACCATTGCTTCACAAAGCACACATGCAGAAGAGATTGCAGCTTTGGTATGGGAAAAGCAAAAAAGAAAAGTGTCCTCATGTTTCAGAGCTATGGCCCTTTCCTGCTTTACCCGATGCCGTTGTGAGTTTGAGGTTTCTTTAAGTTGCAAACTGTTACATCTAAACGTCAATATTAGCAATGTACAATATAAACAATGTATTTTTCATGAAACTTTGTGGATTTTTTCCAGATCTGGAAAAAACGCAAAGGCTATGAAGTTTTCAGTGGCTTTGTCACCAGAATTTCATTCTATGGGTACCACTAGAAGTTTTACAGGTTGGCAGGTTTGTTAACCCCGTGTGTACGCGTGGCACCAGCTCCTCTTTGAATCAACACGAAGACATGGACAGTGCCTTGAGTCATCCCGAACAGCAGGTTCAGCGTTTCCAAAGGAATAGAATATCCCTGTTCCTGCTGAGGAAGGGAACATGCCCGCAGCAGCAGGGCCGAGGTGCGGCCGAGCCGGCCCGGCGCGGTCCCCACGTGGCGGCGGCGGAGCTCCGCGCCCGGCCCGGCCCCGCCGCTTCCTGCCCGAGCGGGGCGGGCCCGCAGCCTGCCCGGAGCTCCGGGGGCGGAGAGCGGGGCCATGGCCGGCCGGAACCCGGGCACCGAGCTGGGTAAGGGGGCGGCGGGGCCGCGGATCCCCGGTGGGCGCTGCGGGGCCCGGGCGGAGCGGGGCGATGCCGGGCCCGGCTCCTCGAACCCGGCCGAGCCTCCCCCGGGCGGCTGCGGGACCGCGTTCCTCTGCAAAGCCGAAATAGGAACAGCACCGGGCTTCTGTGCGTGCTCTTACCCATGATGGGTAACCGGGAGGAGGTTTTGAGACTGCGGGTTAAACATGAGTTTCCGTGTCACACATGGCTTTGGCTTCAGGGTTCCGAGCAGGGTCGGAGGTTGTAGGACAGCTCTGAGCCCTGGTCCTGTCACAAATCTGGACCTGCAGGGTCGGAGGTTGCAGGACAGCCCCGCAGTCCTGGTCCTGTCACAAAGCTGGACCTGGTTCTCTCCTGCACACCGTTCTGGTTCTCACAAGATAATCTTTCCTCCCCTTTCTCACCAAGAGATTAAAAGCACTTCATTTGGGCTCTGATTTGCAAACTCGAGACTCCACCTTTTCTGATCGTTCCTCTTGCTCACTCTCTGGGGAGACACCTCTTTCCAGGTGTTTGCAGCTGGTCTCTGGGCCTGAAAGGTGGCTGTGCCTGAGATAAGGCAGGGAAAGGCTTTCTCTGCCTTTTCCTGGCTGGAGCTGCCTTTCTCCTCATTGCTGGGGAAGGGCAAAGTGCTACAGCTCCCTCAGCAAAACCCAGCTGCAGCAGTGGCATGAATTGAGGCGGTGAGACTTCCTCCAAGGTGTGATAATTTGGTCATTATGAGTAGGTGGACAATGAAATAGAGGAGACACAGGGGTGGCCTCATGGAAGAGGGGGAGCAAAGGCCAACTGGTGTGGAACAGGCAAGTCTCACAGCTGGCACGAGCAGAGTTCAGGAGATTGTGCCATCACGTGCCTGTCATGACAACAAGCACAGGCACTTTTAAATGATTAGCCTGTGGGTGGACAAGTGAGAGCTGTGTTTCCATTCACTGAAATTGTGGAAATGTTGCAGCCTTCAAAAATGAGCTGTCTAATTTCTCTTTGATGTCCTCTTTGATGGGCTGCTTGTAGGGACAGGTGAGTTTCAACTGCAGCCATCCGAAGAGCTGAAACAAACATTAATAATGTAGTTGACAAAACATCACTGTTAGGAAAAACAGCTAGCACAAAAGCCTGCAAATACACTCTAGTTACTTTAAACTAGGGGTGTGTCCTGCTTTTTCTTAGTAAATTCAAGCTTAAAATTAGTTGATGTGTGGGGAATCCAGAAACTTGAAGGTGAAATCAACTCAGTTCTGATACTTGTTGACATCCCTTTCCAGGGATCTTTGTTTAAAGCAGTTGTGGTCAAAATGAACCGTGTTAGATATTCAGGGCAGGTGTAGAAAAGGCAATGGTGTGGCTGTCACCATGTTGAAGTGGCAGCTTCTAGCATCTGCCTTATGCTGGCTGCTTTGAAGAGAGAACTGCACCTCCCTCTAAATACATATCTGAAATACAGCAGCGTACGAAATACAGCACTTAACATATCTTAGTGCTGTGCCTTAGCTGGTAGTAGTACTCATAAAGAACAGGCTAAACCCTTACCTTTATCTTTCATGGTTGCTAGCAACACTCACTGCTTCTGTCACTTAGGCACTTCAGCTTTTGGAGGTTTTACAAGCCTGTGCCAGCAGCTTTAACACTAATTCAGGTGATTTGCCCTGTTTCCCACACAGCTTTGTGCAAAATTGGAGTTTTCTAACAGGGACATCTAGTGGTAAAATGTATTTTACTTAAAAGTATATATTATTTGTGTCCTTTTCTGTTTCTGTGCTTGCTACATAATGTCAGTATCAAAACACGAGGTGTCTGATGTTGCCATTAGAGAGGGTCTGTTTGTTTACCATTGACAAGCCAAACTCTTCACCAATCATAGCATGTAGTGCTTTCCTGTGTGATTTTTTTTTTTTTTTAAATAAATACATTAGTGTAAAATTCCTTGATTCTTCCCTCCTTATCTCCTTCCCTCGTACCCATCACTGTGCCTTAGTAGAAGAAGGTTTTTCCTTGGAATAAAGAACAGTACATGTTCCACAGATGAAAAGACCCTGATGTGCACAGTCAGAGGCTCAGCAGCCTCATGCACTGATACATTTGCCATCCAAGAGTGGTGCAAAGAAGCTGGACAAAGAATTTTACAAGTTTTCCATTCCACAAGGACTGTTTGCACAGCTTGTGTGCTGGGGTTCACCAGGATGCCTGCAGGGATGGGAATGAATCTGCCTCTCCTGCTCTTCTTTGCAGGGCCCTGGGTTATAACAGCCCAGATGTTTAATGTTTTGTCATGCTTCAGAAGAGTATCAGATGTAATTTTTAACATCACAGTGAAATATTAGAACAAATCAGTGAGTATCTGTTTTGGAAGTGCAAGCTGCTTTGGTTTAACTGTGGGGATGCAGACACATGGGGACACAGGGACCATCCCCTCTGCCCAGCACTTGGAATGTACATGGAATATTGGGTCCAGTTTCTCTTTCCTGTGGCATTCACATTCTCTGAAAAAATCTCTTCACCCAGGATTTTTCTCCTGGGAAGCTGAGAAGCCTCAGAGAAAAGGAAAACAATTCTTATCCCATTTGCTTCTCCTGTGTTGTGCTCATGTGGAATGTGTTTGGAGATTGTTTACCCACAGGTGATTGTTTCATTGGATTCTGCTGTGAGTTGTTTTCACTCTTTGGCCAGTCAGGGCCAAGCTGTGTCAGGACTCTGGAGAGAGTCAGGAGTTTTTATTATTATCTTTTTAGCCTTCTGTAAGTATCCTTTCTGTATTCTTTAATACAGTTTAGTATAGCATTCTTTAATATAATATAGTATAATAAAGTAATAAATCAGCCTTCTGAGAACATGGACTCAGATGCATCATTCCTGCCTTTGCTGAGGTATTCCCAGCAAATACAATTCTTTCCAACGGGAAAGAGAGATTGATAAAACTGTCACAGCTTCAGCAGAGGCTCAGCACAATGAGGCTGGGGCTGATGAGGAAAGGCTGAAAGAGTTGGGCTGATTTAGCCCAGGGAAATGAAGCAGAGGAGTTCATACTGGATATGAGGGAAAACTTGGGGCAGAACAGTCAGGTGCTGGGACAGGTTGGGCTCAGAGAGGCTGTGCAATCTCCATCCTTGGGGACTCTCAAAACCCACCTGAATAAAGCTCTCAGCAGCCTCAGAGCTGAGATGCTGCATTGCACAGGACAAATGATCTTCAGAGGTCTTCCAAATTATTCTACAATTATATGTTTTATTACCTCTGTGTGTCTGTGTATGTCTGAATGCACACACACACATATATGTATGTATTCTGAGCAATGAGTAATTAACTGCAGTTGTTTTGCAATGCTCTTGGACCCCATTATCTGTCTGTGTTGCTCAGACCCTCTAGCTGAAGGGCCAAAAATACATTCATTATGTCTCAATTTATATATTTTTAATTATAGTTGGTATTTCTGAGCCATATACTTGTGAGAGCTAGCCTGTTGGTAAGTGGCATTTAGATAATGAAGTGTTACATCCCTTTTCAAAACAGCATAATTCTGTTCTAATATATTAATAACTGCTTTTAGCCTATACTGTGGCTCTGGTTCTTCACTGTTCTAGCACCTTTTGAATCTGGTGGGTAATTTTAATCAAATTTGAAGGACAAGTAGATTGTCTTGGAAGTAAGTTAGGCGCTGCGTGGAGTGACCAAATCAGCTCTTTTGTTGAGGGAAAGGCAGGTACAGATCAGAAATCACATGGATTTTCATTGCAACTGTTTTATTTTGGCTTTTATGCCAGTAACAGAGTCCTGTTTTACTCATGGTTTTAAGGACCACATGAGGACATAAGGTTTTAAGGACTCATGTTTGTAAGGACCACAGCTGGGTTTTTGGGGTGAGGAGATGTCTCAAGAAGAGAGGGAACATCAGGAGACTTGGGCCTGCAGGAAACCAGGTCCTGATGTTCTGCCTATCATTTCCTGAGGAAAGGCTTGTTGGTGGTTCCCAAAGTGCTTTGGAGGAGGACACCATGATCCATTTTGTGTGATCCCTGGACAGCACTGTGTCATTTCACTGATGGCACAAGGCACCAGAGCTGATTTCCAGCTCAGGGTTCATGCTTGTATCATGATGTATCTGGATGCTGATAACTTGGAGACTGAACTTCTGTCATATAAAAGAAAGACCCACATGAAATTGAGGATATCTCAGTCCATATCAAGTGTTGCTCTGGAAAAATAACATCGACTTCTGTCTTGACTGAGCTGAATAACCCCCAAATCTCTAAACATCTTACATGGTAGGACATCTGTAACCAGACCAGATCCCAAAGCCTTTCCTGTCCTTTCAGTGGCTTTGCTGAGCTCTGTGTGGCCAGCTGGGGTCAGCCTGTGTCCAGCTGAGCTCCTCGTTTCTCCAGGGAAGGCTCAGGACACAATTTGAGTCTCTCCTCCCGAAATAACAGCTTTCATCACTTCCCTTCCCCGATTGATGGTGTGCTCGTGGTAAGAGCAGGAGCACACATGCTGTCTCTGGCACACAAAAATGAAATAACCACTTGAGGGGGGCAGCTCCTTTTGGGAGCAGTGCTGCCTAAAAATGCTTGTGAAACTATTGCCTCAGGCGTTCTTGAGCTTTCTGTTTCGCCATCTGAAGGGATGCCATCAACACGTTTTTTTTTTAAAGCTTCTCTAAAGCTTAGTCTGTTTCGTGAGGAATGTGTGAGGAAGCTTAGATATTTATGTAATTATCCTAATGAAGTGGTTTTATTTATTGTTTTCTGAGGAAATGCTCGGTATTTTTGGATTCGTGTTCTTCAAAGAGAGGAGATGAATTTCCTGTTAAGGAATTGAATATGATTTTTTCAGATGTCTTCTGAGAAAAAAAGTAAACTAGAAGAGTGATTACAGAATATTGGCTAATTAGCTGTAGTGTAACTGCTTTAATTACTTTTATCCCTGAAGCCACATGACTGTGCAGATGACTAGCAGATGACTTATTTAAAAAAAAAAAAAAGACATGTTCACACTGCAAGGTTAATGAGCCTAATTAAATATAGTTTTCCTTAGCCAGATACTAAATCATAAAGCTTGGGGGAATGAGGGAGGGGGAGAATCCAAAGGCAGTCAGTTCTATTTCAAAAAATGGTTTTATTCTGATATTTAATGAAAAAAAAGAGAAAAGCTGGAATTGTGATGGTTTTTTCTGAATAAAGGCACTTAGATCTAAAGATTTGATGAGACCTCACATGGCAAACTTTGAAAGTCTATTTAGAGACAATTATGCTGAGACATATTTGTTTTCACTTACCCATTGCTTTAATTAATGTAGGAATGGGCTTGAATAAAAGGTCTGTGTTACATGGAAGTCTCCATCTGCTGCTGCACATTACCAGAACCTTTGTCCTTCCTTGCCGTGCCATTTTCATTGCACCATTTTATTTCATGTAGTAAAAGCTGCATGATGTCTCACATTAAGTTGTACAGAAAGGATGGAGTTCTGACTTTTTGTTAAATTATTCCTTTTTTTTTTTTTTTTTTTAATAAATTTTCTGCTTGTGCTGTGCACTGTGGTTTGAGTTCCATGCTCAAAAATATACTTGGATTTCTGTGGTCTTGCAGGGACTCTTGCATCCCATGCACAAAAACTAGATATTACACATTAGTGAGTTGCCATGTGTACCTTTGTGACTGGCCTTGAGTCACTGAGAACAGAGGGGAAAATGTGTCAGACAGTGAAAAGGGCTTAAACCAATGGATTTTGTCCTGTTTGCAAAAAACATGCAGTCAGCTATTGCTGATCAGCTGATATTTGGTGACTTTCACAGGTGACTTTGGGCAAAGCAAAGGTAGTAGCTCATTTCCACTTCCACTCTCCTTCCACACCTTTTCTCCCATTATGAATTTTTTTTTTTTTTCTTTCTCCAAATGGCTTTATGGTTGATTATTTCCTTTAAGCTGATCTAGTGTGCAGGGCTCTAACATCTTAAAAAGATTGCTTAGACCTGAGTCAGGATGCTCAAGAGTCAGGTTGGGTAGATACAACAGCTTTATCAGACTGAATCCTCTACCAACAATGGCTAATGAAGAATTAACCTACTCGTGGGCGAAATTTGTGTCTTTTCATATAAATTTTAATCTCAAACTTGAATTTTCCCTAACAGACTGGACACTATCTTCACTGTCTTCTCTTCTTCACTGTCTTCTTCTCACAAATTATTGTTTTTATAAATAATTTACTAGTTGGTTTTCTTAGTTGTTTCAAAAGTGTGGAAAGAATAGGTTAGAGCAGACCAGCTGAAAGGATCCTTATTAGAGAGGGAGAAGCTGAGTTCCTCATCTAAACTGCTTCCTTTGGTTTTAGAACATTTTCCAAAGGGGCTGAAAGGTCACTGTGCATCCAGGAGGGTTCAAAAGGTTCATTTTATTATAATAAATGGGATTATGATTAAATGATGCTACCTTAGCACTTGGCACAGGTAGCAGAAGAATCCTAACACAGAGTTTGTGTGTCCCTCCTCCATATATTGATTTATGTGTGTTTTCCTCCCCCATGGACTTTGACAGTGGTAGCTTACTTACGCTAAAAACAAGATTTTCTTCAGCTGTTTCATGTTGTCCTGCATTTCCTCTGAGTCATCTTTACCCTAAATTGGGTTTTGTAAGTCTAGGAAAACAAGCTTTTATTTACACATACTTTGGCTAGTATATTAGTTTTCTACATTTTTTTGGCTATTAAAGCTATTCAGTAGGAAGAAAAAAAAAGTATAAGATTTCAGTACAAAATTAGTGATTTTGTCTACCAGCTTTTTTTTTTTTTAAGTTTTAAACATTTTTTTAATCAATATGCTCAAGGGAAATGCAATTTACCACCATAGTAAAGAAGATTCATAGAGTGACATGCTCTTAATAAATTCAGTCACCCAGAATTATTATCTCCTCGTACCTGTCTGTGCCCATGTCCATATTCTGACCTTAAATGGGGATGATATTTGATGATTGATGGTGGTGATTTGCTGATGATTGCTGGTTAATGATTGTTGATGTTATTTTCATGGAATGCTTGTACATCAGCGTTTAGAAGAATTATTTACATTTTGGGATGTGAGAGATTTTAAAGACACTCCAGTTTCTTTTTCCTGTGTACTCTGAGCAGCCTGTATTTGTTAATATTAAAAATTACACTCTGGATTTACCATACGAAGCAGAAATTTAAAGATTTCAAGAGCCTGAACCCTCAGTTCTCCTTTTTCAGGCAGTTACTCTTTGCTAAGCAGTGGCCAATATTTGGCTCGTCTGACTCTAGACAGTTTCATTATTTTAGTACATGCTGTGCATCTGCTGCTCTTTGGAAATTCTGGAATCTAGAAATAAGCCATCAAGCAGTGGCAGAAGGCTGTTTTGTAGGGTTTTTGTTTGTTTGTTTGTTTGTTTGTTTGCTTTTCATGCTACATGTATAATAAACTTATATTTAAGTTTACAAGACAGTGTCTGTGTCTCATCAGCACTCAGTTAATTCAGTTGTAATGGCACACAGAATATGCTGTGTGAATTACCAGTTTATAGATCATCCTCTAGCAGAAGCTGAGGTTATTTTGGACTGGTGATATGTACACAAGCCATTAGAAGGACATAAAGCACAACACTCTCTTCAAAAGTTCCAAACTTTCTACAGCTTTCTTCTGAAGTACCACACCATATATTAAAAGAACACAGAAATAGATGTGGCCTTTTTTTTTGTTTGTTTCTCTCCCCAGAACTTGGCAGGATCTCAAAAGTTTATGTGAATCGACCTGCAGTGGTGAGGCATGCAGAACAAATTAAAAAATGGAAAACTCTGAAAGGTAATTGGCAAGTAAGTGCTCTTCTTATGCATTCTGTTCCTGTATTTTTAAAGCAGTCACTCTCCCTCTCCAGGCTGTAATATTGAATTTTTTTCAAGATACATGTAAACTTAAAAGATGTGCTTGTCCATGTCTTATTTTAGTAATTTGTATTTGATGATGATGGGATGGAATAAGGTGATGCATTTACCCAAACAAGTTAAAAACCATATAACTCATGACTGGCAAAACTGCAAATGGATTTAAGTCATCTTTATTCATGAGTGGATTAAATTGTGTATTACTATCCCTCCACATTTATTCTGTTTTCCAGACAGACTTCTCTGCATGCTGCCTTCTTATTTTTTAATTTTAAAGCTGTAAGATATGATCATGGTCCCTGTCAAATTTGACCTACCTGGATGATTTTTCTTTGCTTAAATATTCTCAACGTGTGTGATTTCATTGCTTAATGAGTTTTTTAGCTAAAACTCAAAAATCCTGACTGGCTGTGGCATTTGGTGGGGGGAAGGAGCGCACTAATGTTAGGAAAACTGACTTTTCAGCTGCTGATATAAGGTAAATGGTTGGTTATTGTCCATCTTAGTATAAAAAGACAAACTTTTTCTCCGTTCACCGTTGTTTTGCAAACAATGCTTGGGATGCCTCCTCTCTGCACTCTGAACAACTTGTTTATGTGCAACAGTGGCTGAAAACCTGAAAGCAGGAGGAAGGAAATGATGAAGGATCAATCTTAAGAGTGGAATGTAACAGAACAGAGCAAGAATCATTTAATTATAATCGATTCTTTAAAAAGTTGTTCAAAATAGTTGAAGGGTGTCAGAAGCATCTCTTCTCTGTTTGAACATTGCCACAGCAGGGCAGTCATGTGCTGTTTTCTTAACACAGGTGATTTTGAACCTGTGCATGTTTGAGTGTGAGCAGCGTTGCAGATTCAAATTTTGTAGCCTGTTTCCCAAAATACCCAATTGGAAAACCCTTTAAAAAACCCTCAAGTTTATACCAGTTCTTGAAACCCCCTGTCTGCATCTGTCTCGATGACTGGGATTCATGTCACAGGAGAGGAGACAAAAATTCCCTCAAACAGAGGACAAAAAACATCCAAGTAAAAGTAACATAAAACTATTTCTAGTTTCACATAATTATAGGATGAAAGGAGGAAGCAGAAACAATCAGTCAGGCTTAGACTAACAGAGGCCAGTGATGGTTCATTACCCCATTGCCATTGCAAACTCTCCCCCTGTGCAAGTGTCCTGTAAGAGGAGTCAGCTTTGAGTGAATCCATCACTGTAAATGAGCATTTTCTGGAAGACCTTCAACAGATAATTCAAAATAACATCTTAAGCTCACTTTTTGTTCAGAAAAAAAAGCTCATAAAATTTTTAGCTATGCTTCTGTTCCATTCTTTGGTTAATAAGTCTTTTAAAATTCTGAAGCATTTCCATCTAAAGAGTGCTTTAACCTTGTCACTTACCTCTTGCTTTTGGGTTGTTTTTTTTTTTTTTCACCAAAATTACAGGTGTTTTTTATTCCTGATTCACACAAAAAGAAGTGGATCCTTTTGAGGAAGTATCCTCTGTATCATTAAATACTGCTGAAGACATGAACAAATATCTGCCAACCTGTCCATCCTAAGCCATTATTTGTTTATATGCTACATCCTATACATTTCCCCACTGTCAGAGTGAGAGCCAGGCTCCTGATTCCTGCACTTCTAAGGCAGACTGGCCTTGGAATTGCAAACAGAAATGCTCCATTCCTTGCTTTGTTCCCTTTGCAGGCAGCCTGGCTGCTGAAAGCTGTCACCTGCATAGACCTCACCACTCTCTCAGGTGATGATACTCCTTCAAATGTTCAAAGGCTGTGTTTCAAAGCAAAGCACCCTATCAGAGAGGATCTGCTCAAAGCCTTGGACATGCATGATAAAGGTATGGTGGCTTTTGGGGTGTGTATTTTCTAGAGGAAATGTCTGTGTTTCCTTGTTATTTTCTCACTTTTTGCAAAGAACCTTGGTCCGTTGCTTGGACCAAAGGGGAATCAGGCCTCTGATTGAAGCCATGCACATAAATATCAAAGATTAGTCTTTTTTATAAAAACTTGGATTTATGGACTCTTTAGACAGCTGAAGTATAAAATATGAGGTCAATTATCTGAGAGTTGGAGAGAAGAGCACTTCAGCTGGAAATGCAGGAGGGCTGCATTAACATAAAGACTGCTCAGTTGCTGCTGGGCTCAGTCTGGCTCCACAAGTGAGAGCAGAGCTTGGCAGTGCAGTTTCTCTTGCAGCAATTTGCTGATCAAGCATAACTGTGATCAAGTCTTAACTGTGTTGGCATTAAACTGTGAGTCTGTCAATAAAAATTTTGGAGTTTTAACTCCTGTTAATGCAGACTTGCTCCCAGGCTCAGGTGAAGGGGTGTGAGGGAGGAAACAGCACAAGAATTACCTGAACCATTTGAGCAGCATAACAGACATCCCTGGTGTGCTGCTTAAATCCTTGTGAGAGCACAGGAGTGGGAGGTGAGGACAATGCAGTGTTCATGGAGAAGGTGGAGTTCTCTGTATGAAAAAGGGAACCGTGGCTTTTGCTTTCGCAGGTATCACTGCTGCAGCAGTTTGTGTGTATCCTGCAAGAGTCTCTGATGCTGTGGACACCCTCAAAGCTGCTGGTTGTAACATCCCAGTGGCTTCAGGTAAGCTTTATTCAAAAATATCCCATTAAATAATTTGGTGCTATAAAATACATAGAGAAATCCAGAGGTTTGGACTTGCTTTTGTGTCAGGGAGTAAGGTGAAAAGGTAACAGGTGGAAGGAAGGGAGTGGAAGGAGGATTTTCTTCTGGTATAATCTTTTATAGTCTTCCAACTTCAGGCTTATCAGCAATGCCAAGTCTTTTTGCTGGAAGCTCTTCAAACAGGCCTTTAAAATAGATCAGTGTTTTTCTCACCTGGACTTAAGAAATTGAGATAGAGTGCTGGACAAGTGTCAATATCCACTAAGTAGATGATGATGGTGATATGAGTTCTAATAAAGGTTTTATTTTCCCTATCATGTTTGGCTTCCAAGTGTAATCATGTGTCAAGGTCGGCAACTGTGTGCCACACACCTGCTCATACAGACACTTCCAGGATGGAGGGGAAAAGAGAATTGGAAGAGTAAAAGTGGGAAAAATTGTGGTTTCAGATAAGAGCTGTCTTTTTGTGCACTCCCAGCCCACTCACCAAGAAAAGGCCTTGACTCTGTTTTGGCACTACTCTACACTTACCAAACCATCCCTGGAGGGCCAAGGCTGTTTCCTGCACAAATCCAAACCCAGCTACAGTGAGGATAACTATTCCAGCCAAAAGCAGCACATCCTGCAGGCTGACTCCAGGGAAGCTGTGAGCAGAGCAAGGGGTTTTTCCCTGCTGAGCAGATTCAGGACTTTCACACCCGAAATCTAACAGGGTCAGCTCTTCTCCAGTCATCACACATGAAACAAAAGTCCTGAATGTGAAGGAAGTAAGAAGTACATTCAAAGAATTATTCAGGTTGGAAGGCAGCCCTGGATGTGATCTGGTCCAACCCCCTGCTCAAAGCAGGGGCTGACTTTGAAGTTATATCAGGTGTTAAATGCTAAGAAACATGTGAGTTTTTTTGTTCTTGTTTCATTGTTGTGTAGGGGGAAAAATACGTAATAAATGCATTTATATGTCAGGGAGAACGACAGTCTCTGACAAAGCCATTATTTTTTCCATTTCCAAAGTTACCTTTGAGTTTTGTACTTAACCATCATAAACATCATCTTAAACAGAACTCATTGAAAGCAATTTTTGCTATATTGTGATTTAACCATTAAACAACATTATTATGATTTTAGTCAAGATGCTACTTAAAAGAATTGGAGAAAATTAAAAATGTATGCTTCATATCTGAGCCCCTTGTTTGCTCAATCTGCTGGAAGCAATAGGCATTGTGCTTTTATCTAGGCTGTTCTGGAAAGCATCAAGGCACGTGAAAGATCTTTTCATAAGATGCACTTGCCTTGCTGGACATTGGTTTTTGAGGGTAGAGCCAATGTTTCTTGTGGATGAAGAGAGAGTAGGATGAAGTGCCTGTAGATTTTTTAAATCATGGAAAGCATTAAAAAAAGGAATAACAGTCAATTTTTTTTGTTTATTACTGGTATTTTCAATTTTATTGTTGATTTCTAAAACTTTAACACCTTCATGAAACATTTCTTCCTTCTACCTGCACCCCTTTCATGCTAGTGGCTGCTGGGTTTCCAGCTGGACAAACTCCTCTGGAGACCAAACTGGCTGAAATAAGGCTGGCAGTGGAATATGGGGCCCGAGAGATTGACATTGTCATTAGCAGGAGTCTGGTGCTGACTGGCCAGTGGGAAGGTAAGTAAAAAAAATTCCTATGGCAAAAAACCTAAACTTTTCTGTGTGCAGGGTGTGTCTTTGTCTCTTCCCCAAATCTCTCCATCAGTCTTTGAAGAATTTGGTCTTTCCCCTCAGAGTAATCTGGGGCTCTGAGCTAAATAAAAGGTATTTAATGAAATTATGACAAAGGGTTGCATTTTTTGAGAGGAATGCTGTTGGAAGTTGTGGCCAGCTGGGCAGGCAGAATGACTTTGTGGTTTGAAAATTCAGATCCATTCCCTCCGTGCCTTTAGAGGATTTTGTGTACAGCATTAAAAAAAATAGCAAGTAAAACCCTAATTATTTGAAGAGTTTTGTTAGAAAGCCCAAGGGGCTGCTAATGTAGATGATACCTTTTAAAATATACATGTTTCATTTCTTGACGAAAACACGTATTTTAGTTGTTTTCTTTTTGCTGAAAGTTGAGGGAACAAATTGACTGTTCATATTATTATTGATGTTCTGGCATCTGTAGACTACTACTAATTAGTAGGAACAATAATGCTGAAGATGGTTTTTGCTCTAATTGCATCCTTAATGTACTGTGAATGGCTTGCCTTAAGTGCTGACAGTGCTCCTATAACTAATCTCCATGTGAAGGTAGACACATCATTGTCTTGGAATGAATTTTCCATTTAGCTGTATAATGCAGTGCCAGAATATCCTATTTGCTTGGGAGACTTTATAATCAAGCCCTGGTACCTGACTTTATTTAAGGAAATAACAGAAATCATGGTTATAGATGATGTTTTCTTGTCTTCTTGCAATTAACAGTTAGAATTGAACCAAAAACCCCCACATGTTTCTGCATCTGTGTCTTCAGGACTGGTTTCCTTGCTATGATATCTTGGTCTCTTTTGTAGTATTTGAAATCTCCATACTTTTGGTCTTAGTTATTTAAGAATTTTTTTTATTTTATTTTTTTTTTAATATGAAGGAGAACTCAGAGGAGAAATACAGGCCTTGGATTCAGAGAGAGAGTTTGGATCATGACTGAAATGAATGGGATATGAATTACTCTTTGTGGTCACAAATTACAAGGGAGGAGTACACAGACACAGCAATGATGGATGTGATATAAAACTGTCACTTTACTAAATAAGTAAATTAGGGATGGCTTTTAATTTGGTATGCATATTCTTTTATCCAGAACTGAAGTCTTGATAAGGTTGAAAGCCATCCTTATTTTAGATATATATTTTTTATATATATAAAACATACATTACTGTATATTTTATATATAATATAAAATATCTAATTTATACATTTATATATTAATATATTATATTCTTTTATATTATTTATATTATAGAATAAATTAATATTAATATAAATAAATATATGAAAGTATAGAAAATTAGAAACAAACAAATAAATAAATATAAAGATATATATTATAATATTTTTTCACTGATGGCAGAATTCAAATTATTTCCAAATGATTTCCTAAGTTTATTCATGAATCTGAATCTGTTAGTAATGAGTACACATAAACACATGATCTTGACAAAAAACGACTTCAGGAATAGAATTTACTTGCCATAGAGATGCCACAAGGTGAAAAATTACAATATTTAACTTTCCTATACAAAAATAAAGGTATTTCACTTGGTGAACTGGATATTTTGGTGAAAATCTAGTGTTCTATCTTCCTGTTTAGCTTTCAATAGATATGTTATCTGTGTGATTAGGAATAATTTAGAATAATCTATAAAATACTTATAAGGAATCTAGAAGAAGGGACAAAGAAGGGTTTTTTAGGCTAAATCCCTATATTACATAAAATGAAGTAGTGCAGTACCTGTGCCTGTGCTTTAGGTGCTTCATCAACTACAGCTGCCTTGCAATTATATTATAACTTATGCTAATAGTAGTAGTCATTATAATAATAATAAAATAACAATAATAATAATATGCTTCAATAGGTATTTTCTTATGCTGACAGTCTTCACAACCTCAGAAGTTATTGAAAAAAAAAAATCCATGTGATGGAGTTCTTTTTAGTTAATTTCTAGCTTTTCTTCTAGCCTGTGCAATAATTGGGGTCACCGCAATATGAAAGTGTTGCTTTGTGATTTGCTTCAAAGGCTTGTTTGGTTATTAAATATTTTAGTGTATGTCCAATTATGTCAAGTTATTTTAAAGAAGTTCTTGAATATTGCTGGAGCTCTTTATGACACTCAGAATGCATTTTCCAGATCTTTGTGAAGTAATTGTTAAGATCTTTTAAATAATGCTGAGTATGAAAGCAGCTGTATTGGACAGCTAAATTACATCAGAAAATAACATGAAATGAGATATAAGTTTATGAATTTACATACCTTTTCACTTTTAAAGCAATACTACTTTAAAGTAGTTTACTCAGCTTTTGTCTTGTATTACTTGACAAAGTATGGATGAAACATAAATTATCAATTTGGACACTTCCTTTAGACACAGAATGTGGAGCCTTTATGTAAGGAGTGATCAAGTTGACCAACAAATTGTTGTAACAGACTGGATCTATTTATTATTAATTTTTCCCCCTGTCATCAGCATTTTTTGTACTCCTGAAGTTGTGTGGGGTGCAGTAATGTCAGTGCTAATTCCTAATTCCACAGCTGCTAGCAAACAAACACCTGGACATGCTACATTGTCAGTGGCTGTGGGATCATTATTCACCCATCATTGCTCTGTAGTAGTTGAATTTTCCTGTAAGAAAAGGGAAAAGAAACCCCAGTTATACCCTGAGAAATTTGAGCATGGCTGCATCCATGGTATAACTCCATTATGAAAAGTTCTTTTCGCTGCTGCTGATTTTTTAGGTGTGGGTTTAGAGGCTTTGATCAGGGATTGGGACCTTACTTTGTGCTACATATTTCATAAACAGCACAGGCAGAGCGCATTCTCTGCTCCAGAGCCTTGGAGAAGCCTCCCCATGTTGTTCAGGAGGGTTGTAGCTGGATTTACCATTTCTGAATGTGCAGACTGCCCTGCTGCACTGTGGTATTTGCTGGGCTCCCAGGGTGGAGGAGGAATTGAGAATCTGACTCCATGTTCTTAGAAGGCTAATTTATTATTATATTAATATACTATACTATTATACTATGTTATGTTATACTATTATATATTCTATATAATTATATATTATATATCATCATATATCATATATCATATATTATATACTATGTATTTTATATTATATATTATATATTATATTATGCTATACTAAAACTATACTGTAGAATAGGGAAAGGATCTTACAGAAGGTTTAACAAGGTACTAATCAAAAACTTGTGACTCTCTCCTGAGTCCAACACAGCCTGACCGTGATTGGTCATTAAGTAAAAACCATTCACCCATTGGACAAACAATCTCCAATCACATTGCAAAGCAGCCAAACACAGGAGAAGCAAATGAGATAAATATTGTTTTCCTTTTTCTCTGAGGCTTCTCAGCTTCCCAGTAGAAGGAATCCTGGTGAAAGGATTTTTCCAGAAAATATGGCAGTGACACTGCACAGTTTCTGTCTGGTGCTGGCAGCAGTAGCAGCTCGGGCTCCTGAAGCCCAGCTCTGTCTCCAGAACCTGAATCCCTGGAGTTGCACATATGTGAGGGGGTTGTGTTGTGCTGATAGCCTCGTGCTTGTCATTTTGTTAACAAACCTGCCATTAACATGCCAGACACAAGGGGCTCCAGCTCATTTTCCAGTTTCCAGCCCATCACAATCACCTTGATCTTTTGGGCTAACAGAAATCAAAACATCTTCTCATCTCAGTTCCTATTCATTGTCACCGACTAGACAAAAACACCAAAAAAATTGAAATTTTTTTGAAGAAAAGTGATTTTATCACCACATTTTTGAAGAAGAGCTATTCCATAAAAAAATTAAGCAGTGTGGTTTTTTTCTTTGTAAGAGATCTCGATTACCCCCTTTATTTTGTGATTTTTTAGGACTAATGTATTACACCAAAGTAACAGACCATCTAGACAACCTAGTGCAGATTACAGCTAGCAGAAATTATCAGGGATGTTTGCTTGGGAAATGTACATGGAAGGAACATGTTCTCTGTTGTATTTAATAGCTGCTAAAATTCAATATAATGTACTAAATATTCACAGTGTTAGAAAAATGACAATGAAGCTTACTTTTGTGTTTTACAGCAGTGGAATTAAAACCACAGCTGCAAAAGCATTTTTTTTTCACTACAAAATGTGAAATTTTCTGACTTCTATAAATGCAGCTAGTAAAGGCAGATCTGAAGTTCATGAAAACTGTCAGGTATCTCAAGTGGTGCAAGGTAGAAGAGTTGTTTTGTCACATCCATTTTAACAGCTGGGTCAGTAGAGCTCCTGCACACTGTATTTGTGAGCAGCTGCCTCCAGGTATATTCTATATAGGTTGGCTTGCTTTGGGTTTTTTTTGTGGGTTTATTGGTTTAGGTTTTCTTGGCCTTTTTTTTTTTTTTTCTTTTTTCCCTGGCTTAAGATTTAGTCTGCTTTTAGAATGGATAATATTGGTTAATATGCTGGAGAGTACTGACCATTTGCTTTGAGAGCTGTTGCTTTTTCTTTTTCACAAAAATAATTCTCTTGCAGCCTCTCCATGGTGTTCTTAGCTCATTAGTTGAAAATAAGCCTGCAAGGTTTCCTGTGACAGAGTTTTTTGACCAAAATCTTTGTCCCACTGCTGCTCACCAGAGGTGCTGTGTGTGCTGTGACGGTTGCTGGTGTTCTGCACAGCTCACAGATATTCCTGCATTTGTAGCACCCAGCTTTGATCCTGCTGCTGTTCAGCTTGGTGGAACTGAGTCCTTAAGTGCTGGACTTTTTGGCACCACAGACTGTCCCACAGGAAGCCCAGCACTCCTTGAAACACTGAATACATTTTGAAGTGGGACTGACTAGACATTTAGACATTTGACCAAAATTTTCAGGATAATCCCGTTATTTGTGCCTTGGTTTAAATCTGAGTACTGAAACTTCTCCTTTTATTTTTGAAAGGAGCAGGAATTTTTACATTTGTTCTGTATCAAAGCAGTTCCATCTTGCACTGGGACTGGGGTGCTCTGCCCCAAAATGCATTTCTCTCTGTACTTTTATTGAAAATGCCCTGTGAACATCAGCTGCTGTCTGCAATAATTGCTCTCTGAATAAAGAACAGCATTTCTTACCCACACACCTGCCCCACTGAAGTGTGCCCACTTCTGCTGCACCCCAGCTAAGCTGCCAGACACGGGTGATTGAGGATCCTGAGCGTTGCTGGCCGTGGGATGATGAGTGTTGGCAGGCTCCAACCAGCCTGACGCTAATTGCATGTAAAAGCACCTTCCAACTGCAAGGGGGGCTGCTGGAGCTGCACTGCCAGGGAGCAACAGCTGTGGGCATGGAATTTCTTTTCATGGAATCCAACCTAAATGTACGTTTTGTTGATTTTGTTTTGACATTTCTGGTGGCGTATCTCGAAGGTAGGGAAAACTTTTTCCTCTTGTTACTGAAGCTAGAAGAAGAAGAAAGCTGCTTTCTCTGGGTTTTCAAAAGCTTCAGGAAAAGAGTTGCTCCACAAAAAGAGATTTCATTTGGATCTAACATGAGCAGGGTTATTAAATGCACAAAAAAAAAAAATATAGCACAGGTCCTTTGTGTTTCCTTTTTGAGCCTTGATTTGATGTAGGTTTCTGGAGCATCACCAATTGATCAATAAAACATGTTAGACTGCATGCTAGTTCTGATTAATTCACACCTTTGGTACACAGTGAGAAACAAGGTGAAGCCTGGTGTCTATAAAGGGACTTGCTAAGTGTATCAGCCAGTTGTCTGCTAATGTGTGCAGCGTGTCTCAGAAGGCCAGCCCAGCAATTCCAGCCCTGGACACCCTGGTGTGCCCATGGCAGCAGTGGGATGAGGACCCTGCCACAGCTGCCAAGCCCTGCCCCACGCTTCCAGGTCTCACTTAAGGGCTGAGGGCAAAAGAAGTCTGGTATTGCTGAAAAAAAACAAAAGTCTTTCTAGCCTAGACTGTTTTAGCAAGACCTATTTAAAGCTGTATTTTAGCCTTCTGTCAAAGAACTTTTTGATTATATGATTGAAGATTGAGTACAGTTTGTGAAAAGGACCTTCTTGCAAAGTATTCTCTTTGTTTATTTTGCGACTTAGTTTTTTCAAAATTCAAAATCCATAAGTGGTGACTGTGCACTGTAAGAGTTGCTTTTCTCCCCACACTGGAGCAATCTTAAGCATCCCCAAGCAGCCAACTTCTGATAGCAATGGTTCATTATTTTCCGACTCTTTTAGCCTCTCTCTGTATAAACTTTTGTGGGAGCACTGCTGAATTTTACCAGGAAGGAAAAAAGGGAGAATTTCACTGGCCAGGTGCAGAGGAAAACACAGCTATCTGAGTACTGATTCAATGTACTACCATATTTATTGCTGGAAAAGCTGGTTTAAGATCAATCTTTACTATCACAGTATTTTTTACTGCTGATGTATTCATGGGTATTTAGTACATTTGTATTTTGAGAGAACAGACATTAATAGCTATTAAGTAAAGTCTGAAACTGCACGGCATTGTTAATTACCTCCAGTCATGTAATTTATTGAACTTACAAAACTTAAGTTCCTGAGTGCTACGGCTAATTATAAGATTGGAAATTAATCCAGAAGTGGAAATTACAGCCATACTTGAAAACATCTCTCAGGCAACTTTGATCATTCCCACGTGCTTTCATCCCCAGGTCTGTACGAGGAGATCCGTCTGTGCCGTGCAGCCTGTGGAGAAGCTCACATGAAAACAATCTTGGCCACAGGTGAACTGGGCTCCTTTGCCAATGTCTACAAAGCCAGTATGATAGCTATGATGGCAGGTAAATACCCTTGGTTCTCCTTTTAAGCTAAAAATGTCTTTGCTATGTTATTTATGAGGTTTAAAAAATTTCGGTCTTGGAAGTTTGGTTTTGCCGATGGCGGAAAAAATTTGTGTAGCAATTACTGCAGCTGTAGGTGGAGTGTCACTTGTTTTGTGTAACCTACCAAAAACTGCATGAAATGTTAAGTAAGGAGCTGCTGAATAGCAAGGGTTGTAGGAACAAGTAAAATCCAAGTAAAAGTCAAACATCTGATCAGAATATTTCACAAAGGCATTTGGGGCAGACACACTTCTGGAGGCAGCTGTGGTGACCTACAGGTAGGATGTGGGTAGGTGGCTCACAAGCTTGTTTTAAATGTAAGGGGAACTCCCCAGTGCAGAATCATGGCAAAAGCTCTTAGTTTTGGTTTGTGATCTCTTCTAACCACCTCTGAGAGGGCAGCTCAGGAAACCAACCTTCCAGAACAGGACAGAGCTCCCAGGGGCTGTGCATACTTTATTACATTTTTGCTTAGCTTAGCACCCATTTGATCCCAGATTTTCAGCACTACATTCTCTCTCTGCAGCTTTGGTACAACTTTTCCTAGCTGAACCAGGATTATAGTTCTGTGTTTTAGTGCTATGTTGGAGATGCAGAGTTGGGAATTGGCTCTCAGGCACTTGCTTTTCCCACTGTGCTTGAAAGTGGGCTCCTAAGTTTATTTCTAGAAGTGTAAAGATATACTGAGAACCACTTGGGTTCTTAGTATATCTTAGTCTGTCTTCTAAACTTCCCCTAATTTTTTATGTTAATATTTTTCCTCCTTTTTTTTCTTCAGACTTGAAATTCTTATACTAAAGCAAGAAAAACGTAATCAAGTGTCTTGTCGGTATTTAAACAAATATTCAGCTTGCTGCTGGCCTCACTGTTACCATACACAATTCTGTGCTTCTCTGATTCCAGTGGAATGGAGAGCATTTCAGGCTTCTAACAAGCCCAGCTACAATGTCAGTTAGCATCATTAGACACAGAGGATCAGTATTATGCCACTAAATATTGTTTTTAATTAGAAGAGGTGTAAGAAATACACGTTGCCTCTTATTTAAACTGATGCACTAATCATTGTGTAAACATAAAAAAACTAAACATACACTTTTTGTAACACTAAGTAGTGAGAAATTCAGCTGGTAAAGCATTTTACCATTTTCAGAATTTTGCTGGTGTAGTTTTTTTGAAATACAGCAGATGGCTCTATTGTTAATGATTTTCCTTGCCTAGTTATTCATTTTACAAGATACTTATCCATCTGAATATATCCAGTAATTTCCTTATTTCAGTCTTTTGCTCTTTCTTTGTGGGTAGGCATAAAAATAAGAATTTATTTGCGCTCTACATACATCCATTGAGGGCCAGGCTTTCAGATCCAACCTGTCAGAAACTGCTGAGAGCCTCAAATTCCAGTTGAATTTTGTTTTATTTGTATCTTTGCATCATTTTGGGGAGAAAGTGAGTCCACAGTATGGTGTATTCAACTGAAAAAGTGGCTTTAGAAGTTTTTGCTGCCTCTGTCCAGTTCCTCCTGTCCTTTACAACAAAATGAAGTTCCTTCAGCTGTGCTGTTAAAGTGCTTCTCATGTGTCATTGTGAGCTGAGTTTTCAAAGAATTCCAGATGAAAATTATTCTAGAAAAGGGTTAACTAGTTTGCTGTGAGGGTTTGATTGGTTTGCAGTGCTTTAGGGGTGATCTGGTTCACAGCCTTGCTTTGCATGCAGCTGTATCTGGTCAATTGGGGGTGTGCAGTCCTCAAACTGTTCTTGCTTCACTGTCCAAGATGCCAGCCTGGCATGTGGGGAACACAAAATCCTGGGGTTACAGAGGTTTGCAGTGCCTTGCTGAGCATGCACACAGTCACCAGGGTCCTGAAGCACAAAGCCACCACACCAGGGGTATAGTATATAAAATAAAATATAATTTATATAATAAAATATAAATACTTTATAATGCAAAATACTTATAGTAATATTTATAATTAATATTATAGTGACAGTAGTTAAAAATATAATCTATAGTAATTATAATTATGTATTAATATAATACATAATATATTATATATTAAACATATTTTACAGTATAAAATGTTTTATATACTATATGTAAATTATATATTATGTATTATATATTATATATTATATTATATATTATATATATTATATATATTATATTATATTATATTATATTATATTATATATTATGTATTATGTAGTATGTAGTATGTATTATATAGTATGTATAATATACTATATATGCACTATAATATATAATATCTATAAGAATATGTAATACAATAAGATATAATTTAACTATACAGTATAAATATTATTAATACATTATAATTAAAGTTATATATAAATATAAAATATTAAATAAATAAGTAAATAAATAAATAAAACATAAAAATATTTGATATAATATAAACTAGTGTATTATTTTTAATTTTCCTCTATGTAAGCTGATGGCTCCTGACTCCTGTTTTCTCTGAAATAATTCTCCATGGCTACTTTTTCTTCTCTAGTAAAGTCCACAAGGGGAAAGACATCAGAATGGGAAGAGGCCCACAGGTATCCTAAATTCTTTTAACCATGCCTTTACCAACTTGACTGACACCCATAAATTCTTCTGGAATATTTAAGACGCTATTTCTGAGTGGAGGAGGCTGACATGCCTGTAAGGCCGGTGACTCACCTGGCAAGAATAACCTGAGCGGTGCTGAGGAGGGCAGGGTGGCAGGGAGCTCCTCACTGCAGTGCCTCTGTCCCTCTGCCAAGGGAGCACCTTGATTTTGGAAAGAGACAAACCCCCAGCACTGAATCAGGAATTTTGGGTTTATGGCCTCCACTGCCATCTCTTGTGCTTCCTCAAGTCCTGGTGGTGATTTGAGTGCATGAGCTTCTCAAGAAAACTGACGGCATTTTTGACTCTGCTTTGGGGACAGAGAGTAAAGTAATTAAAAAAAAAAAAAAAGTGAAATACGAGACAAAGATAATAACAGACAAAGCAAAAGTCAAACTGAGATCAGTTGTGAGTTTCTGCCTTTAAGTCTCATGCTCAATACAAAAATCAAGGGTCCCCCCTCAGTGTGCGTTGTATTATGTGTTGATGGAATTATGTGTCTATAACTTCAGCTGTAATTTGATCCCAAGCCAGGTTTTAGAGCTCAGAGGATTTGCAAGTGAAAGGCAAAACAAGGGAGGAGGCTTGGTAACACATAAACAACATTTCACATTTTGTCTTGTTTTACTTGTCTGAAATACAACCATGTTGGGTTAATGGTGTGTCTGTAAAGGGCACACTCTACCTGTAAAACATACATCAGAAATCAGAAATAGCTCCTTTCTATGACTGTGATTTATCTCTGAATGCTCTCCAGGGTGGAAAATGATGTTCAGATCTGGGCTGGAGGCAGGTCAGGGACTCCTTTCTCTCAGGAGTGTGTGGGAAGAGTATTTGGCACTGACTGGTGACTGAAGATTTCTTGGCCACTGTCTGAGTGTAGAGGTGGTTGCAGTTGGCTGCTTGAAGGGGGTTATCAGGGCAGTGATTATTGCTTATAGTTAATGAATTATTAATTATACTGGAATTATACTGGGAGTTGATCGCTTCCCTGTCTGCTGCAGCATTCTGCATTGTCTGTGGTTGTTCTGCATCTTCAACATCACAACATCATTGCTGTGCTCTGGTTAACATCACTGGAAGTTTAGTGCAAAGAACAAGCTCAAAACACGCTGTGGAAAACCAAGATGCAGCGTGGCAGTCTGTCTCAAAGTTTTGAATGATATCATGGGCTAAAAAGTTTTTGAATTAAGTGTAAGATCAAAAGATGGAGTATCTTTAAATACAATCAGCCTCAAAGAGGTTGGAGCAGAAACAAGTGACTTCATTTGTTCTGGTACAGAATGGGGAGAAATAAAAAAGCCAGCAGTATGAAAATGCTGATAACAGCATGTTCAGTGAGGCACTACAAGGATGCTGCCTTAAATGAGGTAATTGCCTACAAGCTTAACAGTGATACTGCAGCTAATCACTAGAAATAATGTAGGCGTGATAGATAAGCTTGGAGTTGAAAAGTTCCAACAATGCAATCACAATATCCTCAGGTTTGAATTGCTGATGAGAGGCCATACAAAGACTCTTAGCAAAAAAGAAAAAAAATAAAATCGTGGGGCTTGAGTAAAGCAGACCTTGAAGGAATGTGAAATGAGACTTAAAAATCTGTCTGGAGCTCAGGAATACGTGTGCAGGGAATCAGAAGTGAAGGAATGATGGAAAGTGGTTGAGACAGGCTAGGGCAGGCTCTCATGAAAAGTCTTTCCAGTTGAGTCAACAGAAGCCTGCATGGGTAAGTAGAGGACAGAAGTTACACTTGAGAGAAACAAAGATGTTGGGGGAAAAATAAAGATGCAAAGAGTCTGTGAAGTGAGAACAGAGTTAGAGTGCATACAGTGAAGCCTCATTTGTTTGCAGTTTGTTAAAAACCCAGACGTGCATGCAATGGCACATTTTGTTATGCATTTATTTATGTGCTTACTGAGCTGTGTGCCTGCCTACACAGCCATATCTGAGGGGAGATCTTTATTTGGGGCCATTCATATTTGTCAGAGCAGGATGCCTGGCAACTCTGCTAATTTTGTGCAAGGTCTGTTCTATTAACAGTATTCTTCTGTAATCAGAAAATAAGAATATATACCCTCCAATGAAGTCCAAGAAGAAATACCAGTGTAAAACAGTGTAAAACTTGTCAGCTCTGTAACTGTTTGTTTGATTTTGTGTCACCCACACCACCACCTGAGTTTCTCCCTCCACCATCTCCCCTTACAAATAGAAACAATTCTATCTCCAAGCACTTCTCACCAGAAGAACACCAACTCAGGAAGCCAGAGGATGGGTTTGAGGTTGCAGAATGACTTGTTCTGTTTCTCCTCAGAAACCCCAGGCTTGTCCTTCTCAGGAGAAGAGTTTGGATGCTGATTTCTCCTTCCTGACCTTTAGGAAAGGGGCTGTTCTTTATCCTCCACCCCTTGGTTGTGAAATAGCAGCTACAGACAGAATAACACACTGTTGAGAGGGGTCAACTTTCTATTAGCAAATTATCCTCAGTGCCTGCATAGCACTTTACCTTTGCTGATATTCAAGATCTTTCCAAAACATGTTAATTAAGGAATATCTAAATGGTATACTTTCAATTTATAACAACTGATGCAGAGAGGTGAGAAAGCACCCCTGTTGGGTTAATTTTCCCCATGAATGAAACCTTGTTTCTATGTTAAATAACTTGTTAGGATTCAAGCTAAAACTTCTGAGGTTCGTATCACCTCAGACTCCGAAATTGTTGCACAGTGAATAGCTCCAGTCAAACAAGCCAGCAAAATAACAGGGCTTCCTGGCAAAAAACTTTGCATCTGTGAAGCTCCACTATTGAAGGTAATGGTTTGAGAGAATGCAATTTTAAAACATGGAAATATTATGTAAAATCAATAGATGTACTGGGTACTATTTATTTCTTTGATATTTCATGTTAGGTTTTTTCATTCTGTCAGTAGCAGGTGTTAAATTCTACTAAACCAGTGAAAAATAGAAATAAATATTTAATTTACTGTACCTATCAATTATATAAAATTGGCTTATGAAATATTAAAAGAGATTGCATGTAGGAACAGTAGCTAGAAAATCCAGTTCCTTAACAGAAACCTAATATAGATGTGGAAATACACAAAGCGTGATTTTAGGGTTGTAGGTTCTGGATTTTTTTTTGTTGTTGTTGCTTTTTACGATATCAAGGCCAGGTATCAGGTTTTTTAAGGTTTCAGGTTGTTCCTGTCTAATTTGAAGACATATGCTCATGGCAGCAGCAATGTGGATTTAAACTTCTGAAGAGAAATGTGTTGAGTGGAAAAATACATCAGGAATATGTGCTCTTGAACATCATTAGGTTATTTTAAAAAACTATGGATACTCACTTGAATATACCATTTAATCATAAGGACACAGGGAAAACCAAAGAGGCATAACAAGAGAAGAGCACAAACAGAAGTGAAAAACCCCTTGAGCCATAAAAGTGGCACAAAACCAAGTTTCTCATAAGGAGGACATGGATTTTTTTCCTTACCTGAATGTTAAAGCTGCACATTAAAACACAGTGATATCAATATAAAGACATCCATGAGCCTTTAACAAATCATGTCCTAATGTCCTCTGGTTACAGCTCAGATTCTGAAAAATGGAAAAAAAAAGGAATATATTCTATTTTTTGACACTATAATTGGGAATTTCATCCCCTGGGAAATGTTCCTGATTTGGTTTTGTTGGTGGTGGTTTTTTTTTTTCTTTTTTCCAATTCCTTTTCAGAAATTGTAGTTTTAAAATTCAGCATCTCTCAGACAGACAATTTAAGATCTCTGCCTGTACTTTATAGTTACTAAAGACAATAGCTTTCCCAGAGGTGTCTGTAGTAGACCTTCTGAGAGAATTTTTCAAAGACTGAATTGACAGCAAAGGCCACAGTCTTCATGGCAAGTCAACAGGGATCTGACATCTGATTGTCTTTTTTACCTTTGATGTTTCTTTCCTGCTAGCTATTTGGGCTATAAAGTGATTTCTCTGCAGTGTACAACTGAAGCTGATTCCTAAAGTTGAGTTCTAAATCTAAGATGTAGAAAAGATTCCTCCTTGGTGATACCAGGAGCTCTTCTTGAGTATCACATCTTTCCATCACCTTTGCAGTCATGCTGCCAGTCCAATGTCCAATTTATCAGCCTATCCCAAACATTTCAGGAGTGAAATCTTGTAGTTTGTCACTGTTAATTCATCTGTGATGGACCAAAAAGGAAATAAGGCGTGATGCTCCATATTCCATGCATCACACTGAACTTAAATTAAGGAATACAAAATTGTGAACAATATATTTTCAAAAGCCACCTTCCCACTAGTCCTGGAAAGTGAATTTGTGGGGAACTCACAAAGCACAAAGCCTTCTTCATAAATGGAGCTTTGGAACAGAGCTGACCCCAGGCTGTGGAAGCAGCTCATTGGGGTATGATGGAGAGGGATGCTGTGTTCCTTGGGAATCCTAGTCCCCAGCAAGAGGTTCTCAGCTGGTTCTCTGCCACCCTGACACCATAGACATGCTGTTTGTTGGTAGCTAACTAATTAGGTTTATGCTGTAATCAGGCACTGTGTTTGCAGCTGCTCTGGATGTCAGCACATCCAGCTTCTCAGCAGCTCTCCAGTTGCAGCTTCAAGGCAGAATCCTCCAGGAACTTCAGCTGGGTGGACCCTGTGCTATTGTAATGATGCCATTTCCAGTGCCTGGGTTAGAATTACAGCTCAGCTTTAAACTCAGTGTCTCCAGAGAGCACTGCAGAAATGCTTGTTTTTTCCTAGAAGTAAAACAAAAAGATCCTAGTAAAATAAGCAGAGCTTCTCCATGCCCTTCAACAATATCTTGGTGAGTTCATTTGCAGGCACTTACTTCTATCATGAAGAACTGAAGCTGGGAGAGAAACTCTAGAAGAAAGTAATAAATTTTTCTTCTAAAATGTTGAAGAGATTGAGTGAAAAAAAGTGAGAGGTAAAGAGAAGCTTTTAGGTTAGAGTGTTCCTGTGCCCTTTTTTTAGTGTCTTAAGAACTCAGTTTTGGAGCGAAACATGGGAACATGCAGAGCACTTTGTCATCTAAGTACAGAAGTGCTGCAGATAGGAACAAATAATTATTAATCAGTAACACCACTGTATTTTGTTGCTGCTTCCTGTTTAATGAATGCCTTGTTCATGAAAGAAGCAGGAGAGATCTGAGATTGTCTGAGGGGAGGTTTTGTTCAGCAAAACACAAAGGAAAGATAAGAACAGAATCAGTTAAAGTCGGAGGGAGGCAACTAATATGGCTTTTGAGGTATCAGTGATGCATTTTGTATTATTAATGGCAGTGACTCCTGTATGGCTTGTAAGTTTTCTACGTTTTCGTTTGCTAAATTAGGTGGGACACCACATAAAGAGTAAAGTAGTCAGTGAAATGTAGAAAGATTGAGATCATCATGATCAAGCAAAGCTTGTAGAAGCCTTTCCACAAAATGTGGTTAGCTACAGCACTGATTTTTATGTTAATTTACTAGTGAATAATTTAAAAAGACCTGTTTACTTTTTAATAAAAAGGAAAGATATAAATTGGCTGAGTGTTCCTAATGTTACTTACAGCTGCCATTGAGCAGATGTTAGGGATTCTTAGTGGTAGGCTAGACCAAAATAAGTTTTATGAATAAACAAACAATTTCCTTTTACTACCAACTCTTTCAGGCTGATTCTCTCCCAAATTCACTGTGAATGGCTTTTTAAAGTCTCCTCATAAATAATTACCTTTCTTGTGGCACTTTTTTCTAGGCACTTGGATTTTAATTACAGTGATGAACTGTTTTAATAAGTTGTTAAATAATTTTATCTTTTTAGGAGTGAATCCATTTTCTATTTCTCTTTGACTTCATCGGTTGCTGGGACTTTAATTCTTTTAATTCTTGCTAATTCACTTTATAAATTCATGCTGGAGAAGTAAACAGCAAGCAGCAGCATCATTTTCTTTTGAACTCTGTGCACGTACACCCACCTCAGCTCGCTGGTTATCAATGGTCTCCTGTTACTAGCAACCATTTTGTTTAACTCAGTCATTTGGATCACAGTAAGTATGAAAAGATAGGTAATTAAATGGAGACAATGTGGTTTTGCTTTGGGCTAATGTCTGGGGGCCTCAAAGCCCTCATGGCAGTGAATACAGTGCTTAGTTCATAGATAAGGGATATGTAACACCGCTGTACTTCACCCCAGAACAGCATCTTCCAGTGTAAATACTTATCAGACACCTTTGTGTGTGATTTGATGTTGGGAAATGCTGAACACAGAATTCCTCCTAGCTTTTGTTGCTGCTTATGCCAGGAGGAAAGGTGCAAGTGGGGTGGTTGTGATGCTGACACTGTCCCTGCCTCTGCAGTTTGGCACGTGACAGCACAGCAGAGGGGATGTTCTGCTTGACCACCTCTGTTTCTGAACACCTGAGTGAAGAAGTCTTTGTGTCTTGGTTTGAAAAGACAGGTGTTTGTTAAGGAAGGTGGTAGCCTCCCCTGAAAATGTAAACCCCATCCCTCTGAATTATTATAATTTTGAAATTAAAAGGCTCTCAGGCAAAGATATGGGAATAGGAATAACAGTTCTTTACTAGGAAAACGAAAAATATAAATGTAATAGTACAAACAAAAAAAAACCTACTGACAGTGTCAGAATAGGAGCTGCTCTCTGTGTGTCAGGGGGGTGTCCCAGCCCCATCCCATGGGGGCTCAGCCCTCCTGCAGTGCCAGCTGTGGCTCTGCTGCCCCAAGGATCCTGCACACAGGGGGAGTTTTCCTCTGCAGCTCCAGGGCTGCTGGAGATGGGCCTGGGCTCCCTCTGGCCATGCAGGGCAGCAGAAAGCTGCTCCTCTGGCAATGCAGTGGGCAAAGGCTGCTGGGGTGTCCCAAACCTCAGATTGGATCCGGGTAGGAATGCTTGGCTCCTCCCCTAGGCGGAGCTTCTCCCCATGGGATGGTGGAATTGGATCAGCCAATCAGAAGATAATTAATAATTAATGGCCCATGAACAGAAGAGAGAATTGATTGTGGAAAAGATAAAGAAAACTGCCCAATGAACAGAGATAACTGCCCCACCTCTGACAGATGGCAAATAGAATGCACACTTATCTTACAACCCAGGACATCTTGATACCAGAGTGAGGCTCTGAAATATTGCTGCAAATTTTACATAGATAGGTTTGTTTTATTTTTTTTCCCTGTAAGAAAGACATAAAATGTGCTATCTCAATGAATAGTGACACTTAATAACTTGCCACTAAATACCTATGAGGATATATATACATCTAGCACAAAGAGAGTTTGATATTCAATTTCTTTGATTCACAGTATTTTAGTAAAAATGCCAAAGTTCAAAATTATCATATATATTTAGTGTAAGTTTTTAAAAATGTAAAACTTATATATAAAATGTAGACTTGAAGACAGGAATATCATCTTTGTTTGGCCAGTGGACAGGTGAAATCAGCATTTCTCTATTGGTTTCAATTTTTTTTTTTTTTAATAACCAACACCCATGCAGTTGTTTAATCAGGTTGTTGATGCTTTTAGTTTGAGATGCTCACCATAATTGCAGTCTGTGGTAAGATCAGCAGACAGACTATTGAAAAAGGGAGGTGAAAAAACCATCCCTGGCATATTAAATACCTTTTTATGAGTTGCTCCCCTTTTGTGATGGTGCTTACTGGTCTTTTTTATTTCCTTCATTCAAGTAGTGCTCAGTATGAGCTTATGCCAGAAAAGTCTGACTGAATTTATCAGCAACACACCTTCATAAAGCATCCCTTTGAAATAAAATTGTTAGTTTTGCCATGTAAGCATTGTTAATAATGCAATGGGAGGAAAAAAGGATTTATTAAAAAACCAGAAGTGTCTCTCTCTGGCCGCCAGCAGAGAGGTGCCTCCTGCTTGGAGTGTGGCTGCACAGTCAGGGGCTTTGGTTGTTTTTTTCATTGAAGGGAGCTGGCAGGTTTTTTGGTATTCATGCAGCCTGAAGAGTTGGAAGCATTGCAGAACAACCCTACTGACAATAGTGAACACATCTGGAAGTTCTCCTCTACACTGCAGCCTGCACATGTGGGCTTTTGCAGTTTTGCTGCATGCCAAATTATCAAGGTGGAGAGGGAAAAAGGAAACATTCTGAGGGGCAAAATTTCTTGGGAAGTGGCAACTTTAAATAAGATTGAAGCCCTTTAAAAACAAGCATTGTGATGTCTTACATGTATAGGTAAGGCCATCCAGGGTGTTTTAAGGCCCTTTGGATATTGGTTGCATCAGGAGAATCCAGGAAGTCCATGATAAAATCTACGTGTTTGCAACTTGTTGGTGTTGAAGGTGTTTGAGTGTCATAAAAAGTAAGCTAAAAGTGCCTCACATTTCCCTGGTAATTATGTGGTCACCAAAGTAGAATATTCATCCCTCAAGAAATCTGTTCTGCCTGATTTGTAAAAGCCAGGTGGAAACAAACAGGTCGCACATGAGCCTGGTGATCTGGCACCTTTTATTTTTTGGTTTTCAGGCAAAGCCAGAAGCCAAAATATTGACCCTTCCAATTGCTCAAGGAAAAGACCTTTGATCCTGGAAATTCCCCTGGTAGTGGAGCCTTCAGCTGTGCCAGCTGCCTTTGGTTGTGGGGGACATGGGAAGAGGGGATGGTGCTGCTGTTTGCCCTCTGCATGGCAAAGAAGCTGCATGCTGGATGGATTCTGACTGCAGCATTAAGACATGGACTTTTAAATCTCAAAAATCAATCCTGCCTTTCTCTGGGTTAGCGTAGGAACAGAATCTTAAACTGCTTTTAACATCAAGTGTTGAAAAACACTCAAAATGACATTGAAGTGTCATGATTTTGGCTGCATTATGGATGGTGGATTTTTTCAAATCTTTAACATTCATAGCACCTTCTTGATAAAGTAGACTGATTTTCTACTTGCTTTATTCAGTGTGGAGTATTTCCAAATTGATTTTAAACAGCTATTTCTTCAATTTGAGTAATTTTGTTACAAGCTAATAGACAATACGTAAATGTACCTGAGCTTTAATGTTAACATATTTATTTCAAAGTTGTTATCAACGTTCAAAAGCACAAAGCTAAATGTGGTTGCTAAAACATGGAATGCAATATGCCACGTAGAGCTGTGATTCTAAGCCATCATGCATATTTATTATTTTCTTCCAAATTGCAGTGCTATTACTGGTAGATATATCAGGAGTTTAGCCTCAGTCTGTAATATGTCATGTGCAGGACAACATTTTGAGAGGCTGAGATGTATTGATCCAAAACCAAGAATGCCAAGAGGGAAAAAGCCTGACCTAGACCAGTGCTATTTTAATTATATCACAGTTTCAGCTAGTTTAACATTGTTTAGGTTAATTTAAGCGTGAACAAGGAAGTGATGCAATGAATTTCAGTGTTGGTAAAGGAAGCTTAAAGGGGGAGATTTTTAAATCAAGCTTTTCCCACAGCATTTTGGTTTTTCACCCATCCTATCTATAGCATATGGCTCAGTGCTGAGAGTGCTTGCACTCAGTCTGAAAGGAGAGGCCAAGCTTTGTGTTTCTTCATCAGTAACTGCTGGAGGAGAGATGGATTTGGGAATTTGGGGGCATGAGCTGTGCCACCAGAACTGCCTCCTGCCCTGGCTGCACTGTGCTAGAGAGGGAGGTTTCTACTGATGTCTCTTGTGTTTTGAGCCTTGCTCAAAATCAGGAGTGTGGCAAAAAATACCCCACAAAATGGCTTGTAGGGGAAATCAGCACTGCAAATGGGTAAGCTGAGAGAAAGGTCTGGTTTTTCCCAGTGATAGTAAGGTTAGGATCAGTTGTTGGGATTACTTGATTTATTTCTTCTTTCTGCCTTTGGCTTGTCATGTGTCATTAGGCAAACTGCTTCTGCAGTTCCAGTAGTGCCATCTGCAAAAAGAAATAAGGTTAATGTAGGTCATACACTGAGTGCAGTATGTGGCAAACCCTTTTAAAGAAGAAAAAATGGGATTGTCGTAAATAAACATGAGATTTAACAAGTGGATAACAATACAGGAATTCCTTAAACTTCCTTGTTGTCCCATAACAAGTCATTCCTGCTGCTTCCTCCTTGGAGAGGAAGAGGAATGGCTGTTCCAGCAGCACAGAATTCCTGAACTCCTGCCCCCTGGCATCTCCCAGCCCTGACAGGGATTCCATCTGTCCTCTGTACCTGTAGCATGTGTCAATTATTTATCTCCTCTTGCTCCATGCCACACAGGGATAGGATTGGATTGGATTGGATTGGAGAGAATGCTCTAAAAATAGCTAGTGCCTATGCTGTTCAGCTGGGCAACAGAAGGTGGCATGGCTCTTCCTGCTGAACCTTCTAAAGAAACATTTTAAATGAGCACACAAGAAACTAATACTAATTAATAATGGTATTCTGTGGAGACCCGTGGTGGAGGCTGCGACAGTGCATTAGCAAGCCATGCATAATTCAGCAAGGCTGAATTCTTTCAGACATCATCTGCAGGGAATTTTGCACAAGTATGGACTTGATAATTTGTCCCTTTGTGTGCATGTGTGAGGTTTCCTGAGGGCATCGTTTGGCCTGCAGAGCCCCTGTTACTGGAGGTGCTGTTCAAGAAAGGGAGCATCCGTTCTGAGTCTTAGAAACCAAGCTGGGATGATAGGATGGGTTTTCAGAAGATTGTCCTCCTTGTAAACAGATACTAAACATGGACCCCTGTAATGGGATTTTTACTTTTTTCTCCTCTGTGCAGGCACTTTTTCAAAAAGAGTTGCAAAAACCAGGCAGTTCTCAACAGACCAAGTTATAAACCAGCATTTTTCAATGGCAGCTGAGGCACAGCCATGTGAAAAGATGCACTGGCAGCTAACCAAGTGGTCTGGCAGTGTAGCCTCGTGTCATGGAGCTAAATCTACCTGCTGAGCTGCTGCTAGAGTGAGTTGTCACAGCTTTGGATTCTCTTCTCCTGCATGGCAACGTTAAACTAAGGAGGAGTGTATTTTATCTCTCTGCTGGAGCAGGATGAAGACATGTAAGTGGGACAATTAAGGATGAGGACATGTAAGTGGGACAATTAAGGATGACTCAACTGACAAGAATTAGCTGCTACATTAGCCTTTTATATCTTGCCCTGCCTCTTATTTTCAGAGGGTTGTTAACCTGGTCACCCCTAGTAAGGCTAATTTGTGTGTGAATCTGGAGACCCTTAGTTTGGGTGCTCATAAAATAGAAAGATGACTTGCTAATGGGACTTCATGCACATTTGATAGGGTACTATTTTGTCATTGCTGCCTTGTCAGCAGAAACAGCAGGTGGGTTTGCAGAATGCCACTTTTTGCCACCAGTCCTGGAAGTCCTGGAAGGATTTGTGTTCTCCCTGTGCCACTGCATATTGTTATGACTCAGTTGCAGCAATGAAGATGTATTTGTGCTCATTGCAAATACTTACAGAGTAGCAGGGCATAATTGTCCCTCTGCAAGCAACCCTCTCTAAACTATTGTTTCAAACTGCCAGCCACATCTTTGTTCTTTATTAAGACTAAGGCAGCAACACAGAGTCTGTAGGTATCAGGAGATAATCATTCCCCAAGGGCATTCGAAACACTTCACAACCAAAAGGTTGTGATTACTCCACAATTGCTGTACTGCTTATTATTCCTTATTGCTTAATTATGGAATCAGAGTGTGTTTCCTGGATGCTGTCATCTGAATCAGATTCTCCACTTCTCATGCTCTGCTTCAGTGGGCTGGAAATCTCTGTAGATGCACAGGATAGCCACAGGGCAAGCCAGTTCTGGAAGCCCTGCTGACCTTTGGGGAGACCATAAACAGGGCTGTGTATCTAGAATAGAAGAAATATAATGGATTTTCCCTGAAGTGAATGGCCTGCTTGTGTGGAACCCACAACCTTGGTGTTTCTGCTCCATGTTCTACCCAGCTGAGCTCATCCCATCTCCCTGCTTCAGTGAGTCTCACATGACTTGCTGCCTTGAAAGGAAATGTACTCTTGTGGCATCACACTGGAAAATAAAAGTAGAAAGTGTGGTCTTTTCCAGGCTCACTGAGCCTAGAAATCCACCCTGAATAACTGATTTTGTGAAATCTTGGATTTAATGCTTCATTGAATCACGAAATCTACTCTAAGGAAGGGGAAAGCCATTCAGTGTGTATTTTAGCTTTAGCCTTGATTTTTTTTGAGTGTACCCATTCACAGGAAGATGAGAAGATGGGTGATAAAACTCAGGTTTCTAAATCATCACCTAAATTTCCTGGTGAAACTCCTTCTGAACTTAATTCCTTAAACTTGTTTAAATTCCTTCAACTATTTCTTATTCAAGTTTTTGGAAACTTGAATAAGAAATAGACTAGGTGAATCTCCTTTATTATCACAAGGTAGGCATAAAGTTTGCTTAATGAGATGCCTTTTATGTCAGCACTTGATTTTTTAAATGCCCCTTTTCATTGCTGAAATCCAAACATTAACAGCACCTTCCATTGTGGCTCTCTGTGCTAGTGTGGGTCCTCTGTCTTGTGCAAGAGGCTGCCTGCAGTCCTGCTGGCAAGCTCTTGTGCCATAAAAAGAATTTGTTCAGCAAATAAAAATGTATTGTTTTCATTGTTAGAGGATGCTACTTAATTGGCTGTATGTTTGTCTAATAATCACATCTAAAGCTGATTATTCTCATAATAGCCTTAAGATATTATTTAAAAATAAATATATAAATGCACAACTTTTGTACTAATACTAGTTTTTAATCTCTTCTTGTTTCTATGAAGTCTGAATGAGATTTTCAAAATTGAATAATAATTTGATCCGTTAATCTTTTGAAGCTAGTAATTTTATTTTCCCCTCTTTGCAGTCTCTGAGGCTCGCAAATGAATAGAGCTTCATTACTGGAGTCTGCATTTAATAACCATTATCCATTATCTTGTAATTAAGACTCCCTGTAACGAATCATGAGGACAATGCAAAAATACATAGTACATTTCTTTAATGAACTGGAAAATGTTCATCTTGTTCTATTTAGTAATGAGTTGCTGAATAGTCGTTAAATCCACTGGAGAATAGAACTAGATGGATTTTGAAGACTATCTTGAGTTTGTGGTTAATCTATTAGAATTAAAATTTCATCTTCTATTTTTATCAACAGCTGATTAGAAGTCATTCTGTTTGACCAAATTGATTAGAGGACCATATACAAGGGCAGCTGTTGTTTAATGAAAGTTTTTAATGAAACTGTACCATAGAGACTTGTAATTATAAGACTTATAAAAGCTTTGACTTACCTTATAGCAGAAAAAAATGAGAAGTATTGCACTGAAGGACTTTAAGTACTACATTTCGAAAGGGAAATTAAAAATATAATTTGGTGATGTTGAAGTTACACTTGCACTGCTCCTTGTTTTAATGCGACTATCAGATGTCAGTGGTGTCTCTCTGGAAGGGAGCAGCTCTGAAATGTGCAAGTCAATTGTCTCTCCTGTGTGCTCCATTCTCTGCAAAGCCCTATCAGCTATTAATTGCCTCTTTTGCACGTTGCACTTTTTGTGGAATTGGGACCTTTCCTGCAAATTGCTGTTTCTCTCCAGAATGGGAGCTGTCACAGGAGGGAGCAATTGAACCACCTTGGGCTGACGTGGTGCCTGGTCAGGAAGCCTACAGAGAAAAC